>CM065461.1:6536324-7194971 GCA_032872475.1 Leptopilina myrica (nomen nudum)
TAAAAAACCAAAATTTCCTAAATTACCGGTAAATTACCTTTCCTATTGATCCCCTATAGGAATCCTTGGACAGGGGGAGTAGAGGAAAATACAGGAGCATGATCCTCTAAAAATTTGCATGTATATGGGGAAAATTGGAAAAAGTGGTCAGAAAATTTGGCAGATTTTTTTTTGGTTTCGAACCCATTCAATTCTGATGAGTAGGCAAAGTAGAATATGTAGCCCCCTATATAGTAATAATAGATGACCCCCCAAATAAAGGAAATATTCCCTATTTTGTTTAGAGGAAGAAGAAGAACTCCGAGCGGCAGCAGACGCCAGGAGCGAACACACGATCTGGGCTAACACTACCGGCACGAGCTGGTAGAAACAGCAGTCCACCGTATGTGGTGCCGTGGGTGCGAAACTCGAGGACACCAGATAGAAAATTGTCCCCAGACAGAAGAAGACGAAATATAGAAAGAAAAGAAAAAAAAAATTTTTTTTGTTCTTCCTATAGATATTTTTCTTCGATTCTCTGGTTTTCTTTTCGTTTTTTTTCTCTTTTTCTTCTGTTCTTTTTATTCTTTTGATTTATTTCGAAAATTAGTTTTTTTTCTTTCCCTTCTGTTTTTGTTTCCGGGCGAAACCCCTTTACTTAAGAAAAGTATCCAAAAAATTTTTATTTTTAGTTAATTGTTTTGGTTTTTTTTGGGGGTAACTTTCAGGCCCTTTGGTCACTTTTCGGGTCGAGAAAGATGAGAAGGAGTAAACCCGAGAATAAGGGACATATTCCTATAATGTTTTTTTTAAGATTCTATGTAAAATGTCTCCACAATAAAACGAGATAATTTATTTTGATAAGTACGTTTCAAGGGTATGAAGTCATTTCTTAACCCCTGATTTCCTTTGCTGATCGGAGGACCGAGAACTTTGACTCAAGGTAATAAAAGAGATATTTAATCGAGACACACATGGTGACCGACAAGATGGTGAGAAGACAGGACACTGAGGGTAATTAAAGTCACTTTATTCAAGTATAGTTTTTTTTCTTACTCTTTGTTTTTTTTTCTCTCAAAGCATCTTATAATATGTCAGATTATAAAAGTCGGCAGAATGAATTGGAAATAATATATATATCGCTAACGAGGAACAGGCGAGTGAAGATGAGTTAGGCCACTGGCGGAGACTTCTCAAGGTAGATGTTTCGGCTAGGACGAGGGGAGTTGTAACGTGGTTTTTTATACACCACGTACAAATGTCCCGCGAAACCTCGCCGAAAAATCTAGAATTAAATATTTAATCTTTCCGCGTTTTAATCGCTTTGTTATATTTGAATTAGAACAAATACCTGGCCGCATCCGAACTCCCCGATAAATAATTATTGAAATTACGATGAATTGTTTTCCAAATGATTGTTAATATCGACGGAATTACAGAATAGTCTGTAAAATATTTGAATTGTTAAAACTTGAGAACATTCGATTTGGTATAAAGAAAAACCACACTTCCTTTAAAACGTTTAATTTGTATCAAGACCAGATAGGTTTTAAAAATTATATAGACACGTTGATTGGCCGGAAGAAGAAGAAGCAACCTCCAGAAGGAAAGATGGAATCATTATTTTGGTTTAGTTGTTAAAACCAGATGATATTTTAACAACTATTGTCTATGAGCGCAGGCAATTATCTAGCACCGCGGCAAGTTTGGGACTACTGAAGCCATTTCACAGGGGCCATGTAAAGGGCGCATGTGTAAAGGACGGTGCACGTCCGCGTCGCCTAATTGCCAATTTCCTCAGTTCGGTTCTGGCCAGCCGCTTGACACCTGTGGGTCCGCGTCTCAGTAAATTGTCTCCGAGTCACTTCGAGTTCTTGAAGATGAGCCGCGCGGAGGAATACCGTGAGATGTTACGGAAAATCCGAGGTTAGTGGACGGATTTAACTTCGCTCGCCTTCACCTGGTCCACCAGGTTATCCAGAGTGGCAACTTGGCGTCAACGCTGAGTGCCGGCCAAAAACGTGCTACACCGGGAGCGTGGCTTCTATATTTGTTGGTTATCTTCGTGAGAAGTGTGGTTTTCATCGGTTTTCCGTCATTTTTTGAATAAATAAAGAAAAAGAGTTAAAAGTCTAAATTGTGTCATAGTAATTTGTAGTGCATAGTGAGTGTTGAATTGTCTGTTTCGTCTCTCTCGGCAATAGAATCCATTCTTTGAGATACGTCCATGCTACGAGTTAAAATCGAGAGTTCGGAAGTCGAGCTAGTCCGGAAGCACTCTCGATAGAAAAGAAAAGAGGAACCGCGGAGGTCCGGGTAGAATCCTACCTGGCGCCTGGGGAAGATCCCCGTATAAATAAACGGACCGTCGCGGGTATTTTCACAAGTCCGAAGCGTGGGGCTTGTGAATCAGCAAGTTAAAAGTATCGCCATTTTTGTAGCGTTGTGTTAAGGAGAGATTTCCCTCGCTTTAACAAGTAAAAGGAAAACTCGCCACAACAGTGGCGAGGGAAATCTCTCCTTAACACAACGCTACAAAAATGGCGATACTTTTAACTTGCTAATTATATTTTATGTGGTTAGTTCAACTGTTTTTAATTAAATTTATTATAAATATTGTTGTAGCGTTGTTATGGGGTGGGCAGAATATATTTTTTCTGGTAATTGTTTTTAAACTTCTTAATAAATTGTCACAATATTTTATGGTAAAATTGCTTCTCGGAGGACATAATAATATTACAATATTACTTTAATTTAGTTATACATTTTAAGTAAATAACATTACATTTTCAAAAAAACATCGCTATAAAAAAATATTGTTTTATAGGGTCAGTTGGGTAAATAGAAACACATTTGCTAAGTTTCACCAATAAACTAAGTTTTTTCTTTTAAATCGGAATACTTTCGGTTTTGTGGTGTATTGAGTTATTATTTTACTTCCGTGGAATAATTTTATGGCGAAGTAAAAAATATAGGTATCATTAAATCGCAATAATCAACTGTTCCTATTTACCCCTAAATTTTACAACTTTGTCAAAATTTTGGGGTTAATAGAAACAATTCATTATTTCTTTAAAAAATGTAAGAAAAATCAATTTTAAGTATGGAAATGTTAAAAGACACAAAGAATTACATAAAAAATTGTGTTATTTATAAAATAATTCAAACTAATAAATAACAATGCATTACATAAGTTTAAAAATAAATCATGACAAAAATTGAAACAACTTACACAAATAAAGGTTTGTTCTCTCTTTTTCTCTTCTATTCTCTCTCATTTTCATATATAATGCTGAAAATAGTGTTGTAGTATGATTGAAATAATTTTCTCATTTATATTATTAGAAATATTATTAAAATTTCTACTGTTTCTATTTACCCCGAATTTTCAGTTTTTAGGGGTAAATAGAAACAATCTCTTATTTTTTATTAAAGTTTGCAAAATCAAAAAGTCAAAGCTGATTTTTGTTGTAGTATTAATAAGAGACAACACAGAGAAAAATAAATATATATATATAAATATATATATATATATATATATATAAATATATATATTTTAATGGGGTTAAAATAACAAAAAAATTATGTTAAAACAACACCATCTGAAAACTACACGCAACAAATTTAACACTTGTTTTTTTAGGTCAAATTTTTACACATAACTATATTTTTTTGCATAATTTTCTAAAATAAAAATGTTTACTTTGAATATAATAGTCTTTGTTTTGATTAACTATAAATTGTAAATTAAAAAACAATATAACAAATTGATAGTTGATTATTTTAATTTTACAATATTGTTACTTTAGTTCCCTAGAACAGATTTGTGAAGTATTAGAAAATTTTAATAACATAATTTTGCGTTTGAGTGTAATTTCAAAATTCAAAAATTGTTTTAATGATAGAACGTCCAACGTCCTTCCGGCAGGACCAAAAAGACTCAGGTGAGTCCGTCCGAAATCGCTAAATAAAACTAACATGGATTGACGTAAACAAAAAGTAATATATATCGTTGGAAAGGTGATGAAACAAGCTTTCAGCGCATGTAAAGGTCGAGCTTGTAAGTTCAAACCGAAGAGCAAGGTAGCTTAAAGAAGTTGAATTTTCCAAAAATTCATATAATTTTTAATTAATATTTAGTAAATTCTTCCACAATTATTTCATAAAATATTTTTTTCGATTTTTGGAAGATGTTTAAAGGTGAAAGAAAAGACACTAACTCTCACTTTTTTAATAAAATTGACAATGTTTCGGTGGTCAGTGACCTGATGATGGTGGCGAATGTGACCCACGAAACGTTGTCAATTTTATTAAAAAAGTGAGAGTTAGTGTCTTTTCATTCACCTTTAAACATCTTCCAAAAATCGAAAAAAGTATTTTATCATATAATTTTTAGTCACAAAATGATGGAACCCGGTCCTGCCGGCAGGACGCTTTTCGCTATGTTTAAAAGGCTACCAAGCCTAGGCATATAAATTTAGAAACTTGATATTTACATCATTGGAAAGCTTGTTTCATTACCTTTCCAACGATATATTTGTTTTTGTTTTTATCTGCTTCCATATTAATTTTATAAAGAAAATTTGAAGAGAGTTTTTATTCAATTAGCCGCAATTTTGCTGATTAACATTAAAAATGAATTTTTTTCAAATTAAACAAATAGGTTTCATTCTTTGAACGTTTCTAAAGAAAAAGAGTCTAGATCGGCCAAAATATATTGATTTTTGTGGATTTTACATTAAATTTACGAAAAAATGTTTTTTTTTACTTTCTAGAAACAGCAAGTTTGAGGGCTTTGAAGAATGGTTTAATATTATTATTTTAAAAAGTCAAATATATGGATTTTTTCGTCTTTTCGTCTACTTTAATCCCAAGGAGTTCCGGAAATGGGAAATTGAATTCCCTTTTTTTAAAAGCCTTATTTTCGGAACATCCTTCCGGCAGGACGGGCGCTTGGACGTTCTATCATTAAGACTCTTTTTTTTATTATTTTTTATTATTATAAATATTTGAATCAAATAACAAATAACATGAAAAAACAATTTTTTCCTTACCTTTAAATTTTCCTTTCAATCATCTGCACAAGTGATAATATTCTGCAATTTGTACTTTAAAAAGAATATGTTTTCTTAAAATTCTTTTTATGATATAAGATTTGTATTTTTTTAAGAATGACGGTACACATACATATTTGTATCTGTAGATACAAATTCAATCAAAAGAACTTAAATATATAATAAAAAATTGTAAATTATATAGAGATTTTTTTTATTAATGTAAACACGTTCCCACAATTGTTTCTAACCACGGACTTATTACATCTGTCTTATGTTAATGTATTCAGAACAATGAGCTTTGTTACGATTAATCGAGTCTTGCCATCGTTATTTCGATCAAAAAGGCGAAGTCAGGTGGCGCTCACTGACACTTGACTGATATTGGAGCGTGTGTCACCACTTTAGACGATTTCTTCATTTCGATTCCACATATATATATATATATATATATATATATATATATATATATATATATATATGTATGTCCACATGAAAAGGGCCCATTTTGCCGGTCTTTTGCAAAAGTAATCAGTATTTTTAAAATGGCGGTGTAGAAAAACTCTTGATTTTTCATCTCTAAGGTGCCCTGGATTGTAAACAATTCTTATCTGAATAATTTACTAGAAGAATCAAAGATTTTAATGTTAGAGTCTTTGTTTTAGTAGTCGTAGAAGTGAAAATTTCAATTTTCTCCGCATATATTAACAATAATATAATTTACTTAATATTAGAATTTGACGACGGTCAATTAGGATAATTGAGAAAAAAGTTATAATCTTTATAAAATCAGAATATTTTTTTGTGAAAAAAATTTCGATTTAGCTTTATTAATTAAAAATAATATATTTTCATAGTAATTGCTACGATTCCTGATCCACCATCAAATGGTTTATGCTTTTGGTAAGTTCTGATATATATATATGACATAATTTATAAATGAATATTTAATACGGTCAAACAAACAAAAATGATTAATATTTATAAACATTATTTATAAACAAATATTTTAATTAATTAATTTTATTTTATTTAGGTGATCTTAATGAATTGTAAAAAGTACAGCATGAGAAAAAGAAAAAAGCAAAAAAATCAAGTATAAAAAGAAATTATAATGAAGACGCATTGACAGAAAATGTCTCAACTGCAAAGCAGGTGTGTAAATTTGAAAATAAAATAAAATAAAAAAAATTCATGTCATGTCAAACAATGTCAAATGATAGAGAAGAAAAAGAAATTAAATAATAATAATAATATTAAAAAAATTGTAAATTATTTTCAGATAAAATCATATGCAGTGAAAATAAAAATGAGTTTTAAATTTGTTGGCTTAATTGATGTCGCTTCTTCTGACGAAGAAGACGTTTCTGATACAGTGGAAGAAAGAAATGTAACTGTTAATAACACAGGCCGACAAATTTTAATCAACTGCATGTTGCCTAAAATATTACTGCCGATTCTTACAGGATTTTGTCCGTAGAATACGAATCTGCCCTTGAAAATATTGGATTGGCTCTAGTTTTTAATCAATTTACGTTTCAATATACAAAATATGCATTTTTAGCATTTTTTGAATGAATGTACAACAATACACCGAATCAGTAAATCTGTCCGCATAGCACAAAATGAAAGTTTAAACACTGCTCTTCAATATCCAAAAACAAAAAATGTAATTTATGTACACTTTAACCTGTAATTTTAAAAGAGACATTCGCTGTTCCTCAAGCATATTGAAAACAACAGTACTTTTGACCATGTAAGGTAATTTAAATAACAATTAGTCTCTCTAGGGGTTTTTATGGTCGCTGCTTACTGATCTGTAGTTAGATTTTAATATTCAAAATGGCGAATCCAATATGACAGAATTTTTTTAAAATTTTAAATTTTTATCATAAAAGGCGTAAATTATCTTTAAAAATTTGGTCCGCCACTTGTAATTTTTATATTTCATAGCAGATTTGTAACTAGCGATTATAAAAACGCCAGAGACACTAATTTTTTACTTGAATTACCTTACATGGTAAAAAGTAATATTAATTTTAATACGTTTATGAAACAGCGTATGTTTTTTTGGACATTATAGGTTAAAGTGTACATAAATTACATTTTTTGTTTTTGGATATTCAAGAGCAGTGTTTAAGCTTTCAATTGATGTTATGCGGACAAATTTATTGTTTCTGTGTATTGTTGTACAATCATTCAAAAAATGCCAAAAATGCATATTTTGTATAATGAAACGTAAATTGATTAAAAACTAGAGCCAATCCAATATTTTCAAGGTCAAATTCGTATTCTGTGGACAAAATCCTATAAAAATCAGCTTCTATTGGTTAGGCCACAAAATTTTGTTGGCCTGTGTAATTTAAAAGCGAATCATCACGAAGATGCCATTAATTTTTTGAAAAGTAAACCTATTAATGATGTGAAACAATGTTGCCAAGTAATTGAAGTAAGCAGTGGAAAAACAAGATTAAGGGCAATGTGTAATTGCTATTGCCATAAGGAAATTGTTGATAACAATTATTTAAATAAAATAAAAATGTTTTTTATTACAACTATTTCACATCAAAAGGGATGTATAATATTAATGTAGAATTAACAAAAAATATAAAACTTTATAACATTTTAGATATATTTCAGCTGTTAAATAATCCATCTACTTTGCACAAGGATCACGATATTGATGACTTCTTCGATGCTAGTTCAACCTCTTGTGATGATATTTTTGGAGACTTGTCTCTTTTAACGTCTGTGGAAAAAAATGAAGAAGAAATAGAGCTAGTAAATGAACTAGTACAAGACGGAATAGAAGAACCAATACAAGAAGGAATAGAAAAAGTAGTACAAGAAGGAATAGAAGAACTAATAGAAGAAGGAAAAGAAGAACTAATAGAAGAAGGAATACAGAAAGAAGAAAATGACGAAGAAAAAAGAAGAAGAGATATAGAAACAAGGAAAGGAAATGAAAAAGGATCAGAAAGAGAAAGAGATGAAGAAATAGGATTAGATAAAGAAACAGAAAGAGGAAGAGATGAAGAAATTGTATCAGATAAAGGAACAGAAAGAGGAAGAGATGAAGAAATTGAATCAGATAAAGGAACAGAAAGAAAAGAAGAAATCGGAAAAGAGTCCTCATTAGAAAATATATTTGTAATTGAAAAATCAACTGCTGATGATGATGTAAGTTACTTCCCAAGTAGCACGTAACATTACTGCAATGTTGCAGCAATGTTACATGTAATGTTAATAACATTACAGTGTAACATTGCAGTAACATTGCGGAAATATTAAAATGTCCGCCTCAAGGAAATACTATATGTAATGTTACCTCAACATTACATGGTAATGATACTGCAAAGTTAATGCAATGTCACTGTAATGTTACAGCAATATTACAAAAAAAGATCGCAAAATTCCTTATTACAGTAATTTTAAAAACTTTCTTTGTAATATTGGGATCAGTAATTCGTATGGAATTCCTATGAAACATCAAGTTTCGTGTGGAAATTTATTCGTATTTTCAAGCAGAATATTTTTAAAAATTTTTATAAAAAATTCATTAGTACAATTCAAAATTTTGTTTCCTTCTATTTTGCTATGGTAAATTTTTTTATCTTCTTGATTCCCTATATAGCTCTGAAAAGTTTTCTTCTTATCCGAAATTCTCACTTGTTTGATTAAATTTTTTGTTATATTCTTGAGTCCACTTTAAAATTCTTAAAAGATTCTAAAACTCTTAAATATAAAAACATAAAAAAATGAATCGGTCTAAAAGATAACATAAAATATAATTTCTTATTTTTATTAACAGACAATTGAATTAATCCCAAAAAGTGGAGTATACATTAAGAAAAGTGTTTTAAAAGATATAAAAAACAATAAAGGCGTTAATCACACGACATTTGCAAGATCTCTCCTCTGCTCAATATTTACCAAGGAAACATTATTAAAATACAATTTTCCAGGGAAGGGAAAGGACAAAAAAAATGTTCATCCTTCCACAATCAACAATTGACGTCATATTAAGTGAGTACAACAAATACTGTTCCTTAAATAATAAAATCAAAAATTTTAATACAATTTAATAATAATTTTATAATTAAAGAAGCAATTATGTAACAATTAACTTGTATTGCAAATTTTAATTCTGTTTTTTGCGAAATGACGGTTTTTACATTTTAAACTTTGAAATTCTGTAACTCAGCGAATTATGACGTCACAGTTTTAGAACACATGCTTTGTACAAATACCCAAGTAGCACGCTGTATCACCTGAGTGTCATGGCGATATCTATCGGGGATATTCCTGTAATATTGAGAAAGTATCATAATGTCCGCTTTTTTTAATATTCCTGTGACATTCCTGTGATATTGAGGGTATATTGCTGTGACATCGAGAAGATTCTGCGGCGATATTGAGGCGGAATATTGCTGTGATATTGAGGAAATATTGCTGCGATATTGAGGAGATGTTTCACAGAATTTTTGCTATAATATCAAATTTGAACTTATAGAAAAAATTCTGTGGAATATATCCTCAATATCGCAGCAATATTCCCTCAATATCACAGCAATATTCCGCCTCAATATCGCCGCAGTATCTTGTCGATGTCATAGCAATATGCCCTCAATATCGCAGAAATGTCACAGGGATATTAAAAAAAGTGGACATTATGATACTTCCTCAATATTACAGGAATATCCCCGATAGATATCGCCATGACACTCAGGTGATACAGCGTGCTACTTGGGTATTTGTACAAAGCATGTGTTCTAAAACTGTGACGTCATAATTCGCTGAGTTACAGAATTTCAAAGTTTAAAATGTAAAAACCGTCATTTCGCAAAAAACAGAATTAAAATTTGCAATATAAGTTAATTGTTACATAATTGCTTCTTCTTCAATTGCGATTATCCCGAAAACTAAAACCAACAAAAATTGACCTTTTATGTGGACATATATGAGGCATTCCATTTCAAAACGATCCCCTTTACAAACAATTGCTACTGTAAGGCAAGTTTCAAATAATTATATCTCCTATTTATTAAATCCAAACTTTATTTACTATTAGTGTATTTAAAAGACAAATTAGGGTAAACCAGAGAGTAGTCGGCCACTTTTCAAGTTTGAATAGCTATAAAACTGTATGAGGTAAAAATATTTTTAAAGTTGCTAATCATTTCTATGGTGATCGTAAACAAATCTAAACTTTTGTAATAAAAACAAAATTTTGGTAGGTTTTTAAAAGCTTTAAAAAGTGGCCGATTTCTGTCGGTTTAGGTGGCCGATTACTGTCGGATTCTTACTTGTTTATTTACTATTTTTTTTTGAGGAATAAAATTTTTTTTTTCATGAACATGATTGGTTTAATAGTTTTGTGTGATCGTAAGGAACAACATCACATAAAAGAATTCGAAAAAAAAATGAATTGATCTTTTAAAACAGTGTTAATTAAAAAGATTGCTTTCAGGTGGCCGACTACTGTCGGATTCTAACTTTTTTTTGTGAATTTTTTTAAGGAATAAGAAATTTTTTTTTTGTAAACATGATTGGTATACTAGTTTTGTAGGAACATTAGGAACAATTACTCATGAAAGAAATTTTTTAAAAATTGTAATTGTAATTTTTAAACAACATTCATTAAAAAAATTTTCTTAAGTGGCCGACTACTGTCTGGTTTACCCTATTCAATTTTAAGATAGTAAAAATTCTTTTTAGAAAATAATATTATTTATGAAAAAAAAATTAGGTTTGAAAGATAACCTTTTAACTATCTCAAACACGTTATATCCGATTTTTTTAAAAGTTATGTCAAAAGTTTGAGATATTTAAAAGGTTATCTTTCAAACTTATTTTTTTCATAAATAATATTATTTTCTAAAAAGAATTTTTACTATCTTAAAATTGAATAATTTGTCTTTTAAATACACTAATAGTAAATAAAGTTTGGATTCAATAAATAGGAGAAATAATTATTTGAAAATTGCCTTACAGTGGCAATTGTTTATAAAGGGGATAGTTTTGAAACGAAATGCCTCATATATTTATATGTATTAAAATTTTTAAATATACATATTGTGATAAAAAGTAATATACAAATATATAATCTTTTTATAAATTATAAAAATACAATTTTTAAATATAGATTTTTCCAATGCAATAGCAAAAAAATACAAATGGAAAATTTGCAATGACGTAGTGGTGAAGGAGAGTTTGCGAAAAAACGTGACTTAGTTAAGGGCATTTGAACCTTGATGACGTCATTTATAAATGGAAATTTGCCAGACGTCTAATTATTACAATTGTTAATATTTTATGATGAAATTTTGCTGAGATGTTCAGAATAACATCTTCTTGGCGTGCCTAGTGTTTGTTTTTAAAAAAAAATTTTTAAACAAATTAAGAATTACACATAATGAATGAGTATGGTAGCCTACTGTCAGGGACCAAGTCTAACTGGTAGTCTACCGTCAGGCGTCTTTGTGTCATTTTGCATGTTTTTGAAATGATTACTATAGTAATAAAAAAATGTGGCAAAATGATTCGCGTACATATAGGCTGCATTGTGCATTTATGTAATTCCAATTCTACACTATAAATAGTAGATATTTCAAATAAATAATAATGTTACTTTTTTATATAGATTTAAAAAATACTGGTAAGTGATGTGACGTTTGATTTTGAGCGATTGAAGTCTTCGCTCAAATTTCTGCTTACGTCAGGCAAAATATGACGCTTACAACAACAATAAAAAAATCGAAATCTAAATAAATAAACTTCGCCGTCAGGCGCCAATTAATTTTAAGGTAATTAATAAACTTTCTCTACTCGACCGGCAACTCCACGCTCTCAACCTCCAAGTTTCTCTCTCGCTCAGAGGAGATTCTGCCCAAACGGAATTGGCAGCAGAAAAGCCAACGGCGAGACACGACCGTTCTAGACTGACAAACGACTTACCCACGATGACTTGAGCTCACAATTCCCTCGTTCGATCTCCTAGGCCTCGACTCGTGGTTCTCAACGGTGATAGTATAATCCGTGAAGGAGATCTTGGAAAGGAAAACACAACACTGACCCTTTTCTCTTCAATACACTTCCGACTTTATTATTTGCAATACAACTCTGAGCTTCACGCTCCACTTTAACTAACTCAGAGAATCTCTCACACCAAAAACAAAATAGAAACAAGAAAAATTTTCGTTCACGGCGAAGGCTGCGTACCGGCGCGACAACAAATTTTTTCAATATGGTGGCCACCTGTAGCGTCCAAATTATCACCACATGGCCCGTCTTCTTCTTCGTTTCGTTTTTCCCAAAATGGTACTGGCCCCGCCATCTACCACTTTCTCTTGTTCAACTAGCCGCGCGACCTACTTTCCCTCATCGAGTGGGTCAGCTGGCGGTACTCGCTCTTCCTTGATTACCATGACAATTTTTGGGGCCTATCGGCTCGGGGCTTTTCCGACAGATGGCTCGACGATGTAGAATTTTCAACAGTAATGACTAGCGTGGAAATTCACATCGTCACAATCCCCTCCCCATGGCCGGTACTATTTTATATAGGACCGTCATTCTCGTGATAATCCTGGCTGTCCCATCCTACTCGTTCATCTGGCCGTCTACTCCTCCACTGGCTCTTCTACTCTCTTATCCGGCCCTCCTCTCCTTCCTCTCTCTCACCTTCTACTTCCGGACTCCCTTTCCCAACCTACTTTCCCTTTCCTTCAACAATTGTCTGATGGCCAGGTCTATTGTTGCGGTTGGCAGGCCCTCAAGCGCCTTCGTCAACGCCAATATACTTCCGGTTAGGTCATCCAGCTCTCCCTCTCCTACTTCTTTCTCCTCGACGATTTCCTGCTCGACGACCTCCTGCTCTTCGGGTGGCTGTACCTCTTGCTGTTGGTCGCCGTCCTCTACTACTACTTCCTCGTCGACGTCTTCTCCGTGGAACTCGGTCACCGGTCCTTTCTCCTCCTCCCTTTCCGGCCTACTTGGCTTGCCCATGTACCGTAGGTACGCTTTGTCACACCTCGGACATCTTTCTACCGTGGTGTGGCATCTGCCACAGTTCCAACAATAGTCCTTCCGCTTTGGTTGGCGACAGTGTTCGGCGTTATGCCCCCCGCGCCAGCAATTGAAGCAACTGTATGGCGGAGGATCTAACTCCCTATCAGTCGGTATTACTTTTAACCCACCAAAGACTACCCCCCTTGTTTTAGCTTCAGCGTTGGCTCTTTTACTCTCTCCTTTGGTCTTGCTCCCACTGGCTGTTCTGATACGGTCGGGGGTCCTGGTTGAGGGCTGTCCGACCTTTTCATCCGTGGTACGGGCGTCTGGCTTTCGAAATCATCGGCCGTCCACTGTCTTTCGCTCCTCTCTTGAAACGCCTTTCTTTGTTTGGCCCTGGCCTTTTCCAACGCGACCGTCGTCATTGGTTCCTTGGATTTTAGAAACATCTCGAGCTCATATTCGGCCAATCGGCTCTCGTATGCCTCGAGACTCTCTTCTGGACCCTGGTTGGCCGGCCACCGATATGGCACTACCACCTCTGCTCCGTCTGGCCGAACCGTCTTCCTTTTCTCCCTCTCTCCTCCAAGGCGCTCAATTCTGCCCAGTTTTCTGGCCGCGTCGTGAACAGTAATTGCCCTCCAACTGCGCCTTCCTCTTCTTCTGGCCGCCGTTGTCTCTCCCCCGCTTGGTTGTCACCACTCCCTCTCTCTCTGTAGTACCTCGCCGGATCACCAATCGTTCCCCGGGTGTGTATTCCGCATTCGGGAAAGATAGCAGGGACGGTCCGCTCATTTGGACGTCTCCATGCTGGAATTCTGGTTTGGGGCGATGGCCGCTTGGTCTTCTTCCTTGTCGAGTGAGTCGTGGCGGTGATGGGGATGTCTCCCAATTGGGTCCCACGAACTCGGACGACACTCGGTGGCGGTACGGTGACCCTTGACTTCGGGTCTTTCCTTGACGAGACATGGCTTCTCTCTTCCTCTTCCTCGACTCCCTGTTCTGGCCGTTTCTCCTCGTCTGATCTAAAACAAATTTATTTATTCACCAAGGGCTGTGGTCATTTTCATGTTTGAAACAGATCGGTATGGTTTTAGGTCGGTAATATGGACCTTAGGGACTCGTCTACTCTGTTCATCGCGTAGGATAAATACGGTTGGCGAACGGGACTCGACGATCTCAAATGGACCCTCGTATTTCGGCGCTAATTTCGTCGCGAAATTTTGTGCCCCACTCGACAATTTGTGGCTCCTTCGCAAAACTAAATCCCCTACTTTAAAAGTCACGTCCCTCCTACCTTGGTCATAGTACTTCGTCTGTCTGGCTCGCTCTTTATCAATGTTCCTTGCTACCATGTCCCTCAACGCGTCTAGTCTCTTTACTCTCTCGACCCAATCCTCCGGCTTTATTCTCACGACTTGTCTCTTACTCTCGACCTCTCTCCGCAGGCTCTTCACCGGCTTAGGATGTCTTCCGTAATTCAGGAACGCAGGGGACGTCTTCGTGGCCGCCTGTGTTGCTGTGTTCACAGCATGACGGAACTCATGAACATGAAGATCCCAGTGCCTATGATCGGCGCCAATGAAAGTGGAGATCATCGTCTTCAAGGTCCTGTTACTCCTCTCGACCGGGTTGGCTTGTGGGTGGTAAGGTGGTGTCGTGATGTGTTTGACTCCGTATTCCTCAAGTGTTGACTTGAGAAATTTGTTGTCAAACTCCTTGCCATTGTCGGTGAGCAAGTACTCGGGCGTTTCCCACCTGAATAGGACCAACTCCTCGAATGCTCTGGCTACCGACTTTCCGTCTGCGGACTTCAATGGTTTTACTTCTATCCACCTCAAGAACAAGTCTTGGAACACGACTAAGTACTTGTAATGGCTCTTACTAGGTGGGAATTCCATTGTGTCTGCGGCAACTACGGCCCACGGTCTCTCTACAATTCTCTGGCCCATTAGTCCGACTGGTCCGGTTTGAGACACATTATGCAGTTGGCACTGGAGACAATGTGTCACATAATTGTGAACATCGTTCCAAATTCCTGGCCAATAGTACTCTCGTGCTATTCTGTCATATGTCTTCTCAATGCCTAGATGACCGGCTGAGGCTTGGGCGTGTCCATCTTCCATTACTCGCGCTCTTTACTCTTCTGGTACTACCAACTTCCAACCCTCCTCGTCTCCATTGATCGGCAGTAACAGTGGGTCACTCCGATGTCTGTAAAGATTTTCATTCTCTACCATCCATCTCGAAAATCTCTGAGGATGCTGGCTCACCATTTCACGGCGTTTGAGGTACCATTGGTCCTCAATGGATTCAAACGCGGCTAACGCCTCTTCCTCATCTTCTTGCAATCTGGACAATGCATCTGGGACATGATGTTGTGCACCTCGTCTGTGGACTATGTCAAAGTCCCATTGTTGCATTTCCAGGGCCCATCTGGCTAAACGACCTGTCGGATCTTTCAAGTTTCTGAGCCATTTTAGGGCACTGTGATCTGTGATCACATGAAACTTGTACCCTTCAATGTATGGCCTGAACTTTTTGATCGACCACAGTAATGACAGACACTCCTTTTCTGTCACACTGTAGTTTTTCTCGGCTTCGGTCAAAACTCGGCTGATATACACTATTGGGTGCTCTCCGTCTTCCAACTCTTGCGTCAATACGGCCCCAATGGCGTAGTTGCTGGCGTCACATTGTATTGTGAACTTCTTTGTGAAGTCCGGTCGGGCTAAGACTGGTGCAGAGGTCAGCTTTCGTTTCAGCTGTTCGAACGCTTCTTGTTGCTCGTCCTTCCACTCCCATGTTCGGCCTTTTTGCAGCAACTTTAGCAATGGTATTTTGATCTCGCTGTCGTTTGGAATAAAACGAGAATACCACCCGACCATGCCCAAGAAACGTCTGAGTTGTCTCACGTTCTTCGGCTCTGGATAGTTTCTCACCGGCTCTGTTTTATTCGGATCTGGCCTCAGACCCTCACCATCCAACAAATATCCGAGGTAAGTGACCTCAGAACATCCAAACTCGCACTTCTCTGGGTTGACAATCAGCTTTGCCTCGTTCAGTTTTCGCAAGACGGTTTCGAGCCACTTGACATGTTCCTCGAACGTGTCCGTGACTACGATGATGTCGTCCAGGTATCCGAAGACATACGACTCTACCTTTGGTCCCAGCAATGAGTCGATCATTCGCTGGAACGTCATCGGCGCGTTCATAAGTCCAAACGGCATTCGGCGGAACTGCCATAATCCTGACCCAGGTATGGCAAAAGCAGTATATTTCTTGCTCTCTTCGGCCATTGGGATTTGGTGATATGCCAGTTTGAGGTCAACTTTCGACAGGTATCTGGCTTTTCGGAGCTTGTCCAGAATATAGTCGATAGATGGCAATGGGTAACAATCTTTTATTGTTACCTTGTTGACGTCTCGATAGTCGTTGCACTGCCTAAAGTCATTTTCACCTCTTCTCGTGATCACTGGCGCACTTCTCCAACGGCTGGCCGACGGCTCGATGATCCCTAGTTTGTATAACTTAGCCGCATTTCCTTGGGCCCAAGTCAACATTGCTGGCGACATCCGTCTAATGGCATGTTGTACTGGCGTTTCATCAGTAACACGTATGTGATGTTCCGTCAGGTCTGTCATTCCGTGTTCCTCCGACTCAGGTAGTACCCATTTGTCCACTAGGGCTTTGATGATGTCTTTTTGGCGATCATCGAGTGCAGAAATACCTGCGCACTCGGCAATTATCAGCTGTTCGTCTTCTTCTCTTGTCTTTGGCCCAAACTCATGCCATTCTCCTTGACAAACTCTCCACAGTCCTTCTTTCAGCTTGACTTCCATGTCCCAGGCCTTACAGAAATCGATGCCCAATATGATGTCTTGTGTCAGCGTCTTCATCACTTTGACTCCGAAACGTTGGGCATATCCGTCGACTACTATGTTAAGGTCCAGGATTCCGGCTGCTTCAGTGATACCTCCGGTTGCGCTTCTTACAACTGTATCACACGACTGGATCCGGCTTTTGAAAGGCTCTGCGACTCTGGTGGTGATCACTGATATCATCGCACCAGGATCGAAAAGTGCTTCGTAATGTTGGTCACCAATGGACATGTCGAAGAAGTATCTGTTCTCCGTTCTCGATCCATCGATGTCTTCTCCATCACTTGAGTTCGGGTCAGCTGTGACTCTCACAGCCTCTCCCCTCCCCTGGACTATAGGTACCGGGATCACATCCGTACCTTTTGTCCCACACTCTTTGGCCATCCTTTCTACCTCACGCTGGTGGAGTGAGTTCTCCTCACTCGACCGTCCTTTCTTCCTCTCTAGTATAAGTTTGAACTTCTTCTCTTCGGTCAAATCCTCTCTACCTATGACTGGCTCGAAACTTTCCCTAACTCTACTTTCTCTCTCTGGCTCCAATTCTCTTTCCGACGTACGTGAAGTTAGCACTTAAGTCATGAAATATTTAATTCTTTTCAATTGGAAAGGTTTGGTGGTCGTTTGGTGATCGTTAGGTGCTACTTCTCAACTTTAGGTGGTCAATAATAAAAAATCTAGAAACTTTTCAATTTTAGAGTGCCAACTTCACACTTGCAAAATAGGTATATGATTAACTAATTAAAAATATTTATTATTTTTCTATTCCTTTTTATTTAGAGGAGGAAGGAGTTATCCACCTTGGGTTAGAAATTTTTTTTTATTAGTAAGTGATATTTTTTTTTAATTCTAAAAAATTGAAGGTAGATGACTCCTTCCTCCTTAAAATAAAAAAGAAAAGAAAATTTACTTTTCTTTAAAAAACTTTAAAGAGTTTTTCAATTTTTTATAATTAAAAAAAATATCATTTACTAATAAAAAAACATATTTCTAACCCAAGGTGAATGACTCCTTCCTCCTCTAAATAAAAAGGAAAAGAAAAATAAATAAAATTGAAAAGTTTCTAGATTTTTTATTTTTGACCACCTAAAGTTGAGAAGTAGCACCTAACGATCACCAAACGACCACCAAACCTTTCCAATTGAAAAGAATTAAATATTTCATGACTTGAGTACTAACTTCACGTACGTCTCTTTCCGTCTTTACCCAACTACAGCTAGGTGCGAATCTACCTACGCGCTCGCTCTCGTTTTCTACTTTACTCGGCTCACGGCCCTCGGCTCTACTCGTCATGACACACGGTTCGGCTCTTTTCTCTACGGCACTCGGCTCACACCACTCAGCTCTCCTCACCACGTCGCACGGCTCACAGTTTTCCTCAGTACGTTCCTCAATAGCATTTCTTACGGTCTGGTTAGGTTGGAGGGGGGTACAGAGCTGTGCTGCGCCCCCCACACACCGTTTCCTAAAGCGGCTCTCACTGCGTCACAATTTGGGCAATTCAAGAAGTTGCATCCTGGTCTTTTACATACCAGGCATGCCTCTGCTTGGGCTGGCTTCATGGGGCATTGATTCGAATAATGTCCCTGTTGTCGGCACGTGAAGCAGATCCTCTGAGGACAATCTCTTGCTCGATGTCCTGGTGTCTGGCAGTGAAAACATGCCCCTACAAACTCCTTGGGTGTCGTTGTCGTTAATGTACCATTTTGCCCCGGCTTAGGTCCGTTTGGACCATTTTGCTTGGGGTAATTTGGTTTCATCCCCGTTGGACACATACCAGGGTACGCCATTGGATAGGCAAAGTGTATGGGCATTTGCATGGCTTGGGCTGGTGGAGCACTGGCAACTTGGTCCTGTACCCTTGTTGGTTTCTGACTGGGCGTTGCTGGACTCATCGCTTCGACGCTCTTTTCTTCTGTCCTTTCTTTCTCCTTTTTCTCCTTCTTGCCCCTCTTCTTCTTTTTCTTCGGCTTCTCAGTCTTTGCAGAGTGATCACTATCACTCGACTCGGACTCCTTTTCCATGGCTGCAACCTTCTCGCTCTTCACATGTTTCTGGCCGCTCTTCTTCTCTTTCACGGCCGCTAATGGAAAACGCATTCTTTCCTTAGGTGGGGGTGGGGCATACCGTTCGTCTAACTCCTTGGCTCTCTCGTAATCTCTCAAGATCTTCTCCATCTGGCTCAACGATTCAAAATGGAGTCTTTCTAATTGTCGACGATAAGCTGGTGTAAAGCCTTTATAGGCCAGTTTGACTTGCTGTCTCTGGCTTAGTGGACGCCTCATGTGGCCCAAAATCAGGCGGAAACTAGTCATGTATGGGGAAATTTTCTCTCCTTTCCCTTGTGTCCTGGCTCTTAGCTCTTCAATGACGTCATCGTCGTCCACTGTCACAAGGTACTCGTTTTTGAACGCCCTCTGGAAGGACTTCCAAGAATTTATTTCCCGACGTAACGATCTAAACCAGCTGCTCGCGGTCTTCTGGAGGATGATCGGTAGTGCTTGTAAGATATCTCGGTCTGAGAATTCAGAACAGGCCTTACAGTCTTCTAGCCGTTCCAAAAATTCCTCGGCGTTGTCTTCGTCCCCGAAGAATTTCAAGTCCCAGTCCTTGAGTGTTTTAATCACCTTGGACCTCCGGCTGGACTTAATTTCTTCGGTTTTCCCCCCACTCTTCGCGTCTTGGCTCTGGTCGCTCTCAGATTCAGACTCACTTGTCGAGTCATCTAAAATCGATCTTCTGCTCTCCTTCCGATCTTTATTTGGCTTCGGCTCTTTTACGCTTTGTTTTTGACTTCCCACGCTACTTAAATCGTCGCTCCTACTCCCACAACTACACCTACGACTTGTCTGACTCTCTTCGCCCTCACTATATTCTATTTTTCTCCCCCCTTTAATTTGACTACTCTTAGCTACTTCGTTCTCGCTCTCTCTTCTCTTAAATTCACTGGCCGGTTCTCCATTCGCTGGTACTCTATTCTGAGTGACATTCACCTCGCTTATACTACCACGGCTCGATGGGTTTCGGGGGGCTGGGGTGGGTTTCATTCGCCCCTCCGTGTTGTGCGTGTGCGGAATCTCAGCCATTTTCCCCGGTCTATGGGGCGAAATGATCCTCGACTCCTGTCGGTGGGAAATCTGATAGCCATTTCCGATGGCTGTCTGGCTATGGCTCTGTTTCCAATCCCATCCCCCCCCCTCTGTAAAGGCTCTCTAATCGTTCCGTACACCCCGCTAACCGCTCTATCTCGGGGGTCAGGCTCAACCGTGTGACCGCGTCGCGCATGCTTTGAACATTCGGCGCCATTGTTGTCGACTGTATGGTGTGCGGGGCTGACATGATTGTGCTCGTAGTCACCATCATGTGAGCACTAGTGGTGGTGGGGGAAGTAGTGGTCATGCTTGCTGTCGACATGACTGGTGGTGGGGGTGTGAATCGTGGGGTCAAAGCATCGTTGGTCGGACTACGTCTACTGTACTCCTCAATAATCTCTCTCGCAACACTTGTGACGTGCCACTGATGCACAGTTGGTGACGCAGTAAACTCGTCACTACTTGGCCGACTTGCATGGCATTAATTACCTCCCATACGTGGTTAACGTTGGGGATTTTAATTAATTCACGCATGCGCCTCTTATAGTCTTTCATGTCACAAATTGCCTTTGCCATTTTTAAGAAAATTTTAAAGAAAATCTCTAAGTTAGAATTTTAGCAAATTTCAAGGGGGTCGCACAATTAGTATACACGGCCCTGTACTGCTTCAATTGCAAGGACGTACTCACTCGACCGGGGGCCCTTTTTTAAAATTTTTCTTTTCTGGCTGGCTTGTGGCTCGACTTCCCCACTATCTCTTCTTCTTGTTCTCTCTCTCTCTCGCTCCCTACAGCCACGATTACTACTACTCACGAGCCAATTTTCCTGGCGCGCGCAACTTTCTCTGAGCTGATGAACTTTTAAATATCCCGGCGCGTCGTTCTCTTAACCGACCGGCGCACTATTTACAATCACGTGACTACTTTGAATTTTTGTTTCCGGTCTAAACATGTGCTCACCAACAGAAGGGATTTTAGCGTTTTATTCCTGGCACAATTCTAACCAAAAAAAAATTTTACGAGTCAAACTAAGTTAAAAATTTCAATGGCAAAGGCACTCTAAATCTTCCTATTACACACGCGATGGCAGGGGCAAACAATTTTTAACACTCTGGCAACTGGCCGTTTTAAAATTTCGAATTTTCTGGCGAATTCTGGCTGTACCTGGCAATTTAGCAAATTCGAAATTTTCTGGCCGATTCTGGCAATGAAATTCTGGATTTTTCGACTATTGGTAACGAAATTAAATTTTGTCTGGCTCTCGAAAATTTCAGAATTCTGGCAACACAATTTACAATAATAAATTTACGGTCGTGTCTCGGTCCGAACTTGGCCCCACGTTGGGCGCCAAATTTTGTGACGTTTGATTTTGAGCGATTGAAGTCTTCGCTCAAATTTCTGCTTACGTCAGGCAAAATATGACGCTTACAACAACAATAAAAAAATCGAAATTTAAATAAATAAACTTCGCCGTCAGGCGCCAATTAATTTTAAGGTAATTAATAAACTTTCTCTACTCGACCGGCAACTCCACGCTCTCAACCTCCAAGTTTCTCTCTCGCTCAGAGGAGATTCTGCCCAAACGGAATTGGCAGCAGAAAAGCCAACAGCGAGACACGACCGTTCTAGACTGACAAACGACTTACCCACGATGACTTGAGCTCACAAAAAAAAAACAAAATAGAAACAAGAAAAATTTTCGTTCACGGCGAAGGGCCGCGTACCGGCGCGACAACGAATTTTTTCAATATGGTGGCCACCTGTAGCGTCCAAATTATCACCACATGGCCCGTCTTCTTCTTCGTTTCGTTTTTCCCAAAATGGTACTGGCCCCGCCATCTACCACTTTCTCTTGTTCAACTAGCCGCGCGACCTACTTTCCCTCATCGAGTGGGTCAGCTGGCGGTACTCGCTCTTCCTTGATTACCATGACAATTTTTGGGGCCTATCGGCTCGGGGCTTTTCCGACAGATGGCTCGACGATGTAGAATTTTCAACAGTAATGACTAGCGTGGAAATTCACATCGTCACAGTGAAAAGATTATGTATTTATTATATAATTATATATTTTATTTTTCGAAAAAAGAATTGATTCGCCAGTAGCACACAATATTTCTGTAATATAACGAGCACATTGATTACAATCGTTGTAAGCTGGCCCCTCCCTCGTAAAGTGCCGTCACTAAAACAAATTTAAATTCGTATATATATACAAAAAAATACAATTGTTGAAATTGGAAATTAATTTAAATAACTTGTTCAATATATTTTTAAGTAAGTAAAGCAGACAAACAATTATAAAAAGTAAAAATATACAATTCGTAAAAGTTTATAATAATAGGGAAAAATGTATATCAATTTTTTATATAAAGATGCAGGTAAGTGAAATAAAAAAAATATAATGTAAACATTTTTAAAATTTTAGTGATATCAAAAAATTTGTTATTATTTATTTGCAAAAACTAAGGTTGGAGTCCCATGGCACCGTTTTGTAACTAGGCCTTGAGTGCAAATATAGCGAACGTATGTCTCCATCTCTCTCACACTCATTGCCTAGTTACAAAACGCAACGCAAAACGCTGCCATTGGACTTCACCCTAACAGTATAATTTTAATTGTCGTCAGCTGCCCCTCCCCAGCCCTGCGAATTTTGGGTTTACTTATAGAATGTTTTTGTGCACATAAGGCCTATAGCCTAAAATATGTCTACTAAGAAGCAGTTAAAGATCAATTCACAATACAATATAATTACAAATACACTGTAAAAAATCCTAAGGATATTACCCAGACAAGGGGAAAAGTGACGCTTTAAATAAGGTTATGTTGCCACATTGAATGCGGCACTTTTCCCCTTGTCTGTATGTTCAACATATAATTGCAGCTTCGTAAAAGTCGTTCGCGAACGAGACACACGAGATATAAAAGGTCCTTTTCTAATTCATGTTTTTTTGCGTTGGCGAAGCATTTGTGCTTAGGCCTTTATATATATATATATATATATATATATATATATATATATATTTTAAGGCCAACGCAGAATAGAATCTTTAACCGGAACCGCAATCGTGAGCGTAACCGTAAAAAAGAGTTAAAGAAGGATAGGTATATTGTTTATCCTTCTTTAACTCATTCTTACGGTTACGCTTACGATTGCGGTTCCGGTTAAAGATTCTATTCTGCGTTGGCCTTTAGGGTGCATGTATAACTTTGTTTGTAACAAAATACCATTAAATATGGAATATGCATTTGCAAACTATTGTAAAACGACCATTACAGCAAAGTGTCAGTATACTGTCCCATCTGAGTAAAAATTACTTTATCTGATTTTAAGGATGCGGTTACACCTCTGCAGGCAGCCTGCCTGCCTGCAGGTTGTCATGGTAACGTACAGGAGTAAGAGAGTCAGTGACTTCAAACTTCTCCCTTACTCTCGTTGCTTCTGCCTGCGCAGGCAGGCAGCCTGCAGAGGTGTAACCGCAGCTTAAAGCTTTTTTTCATATACGATTTTAGATATTGTAATAAAACAGAATTAAAAAAAATTAATTTAAAAATTTTTTCATGACAAAGCAATAACACATGTTAAAAAAAAGGATTTTAAATTTAAATCATAAAGAAAATTCATTTTAAATTTCAACATTTTACAATATACTATATA
This sequence comes from Leptopilina myrica (nomen nudum), assembly GCA_032872475.1. Classification (NCBI taxonomy): domain Eukaryota; kingdom Metazoa; phylum Arthropoda; class Insecta; order Hymenoptera; family Figitidae; genus Leptopilina; species Leptopilina myrica (nomen nudum). The sequence goes on from CM065461.1 coordinate 6,559,989, forward strand.
TAGAAAAAATTCACGCATCACTTAAAAACGGCTGAACCGTTTGAAACCAAATTTAGCAGAATGTTAGAACTTTAGCCAAGGAAGGTTTATAAATTTACAAATTTGAAATAACAGTAATTAGAACTAGAGATATTCAATTTTTTCAAAATAATTTTACATTTTACATTTTTTTAAAATGTTTTCAATCTTTCTATAATTCAGTATAACATAATATATTTTCACTTACCTTCTTCCAAATATAAATGTTGATATTCAAATATTTTGTCATTATTATATTTAATTTTAATGAAATTTGAAAAATGACTCATTTACCCTTCATTCTAAATCATTTTAAATTTTATCTATAAAATTTAATATTCAGATATTAAAAAACTGACCTATTAGTAAGTTTTACAATATGTAAAGATTCCCCCCCCCCACTTATTCAAATTAGAGATGATTAAAAATAATTATATTAGTAATGACAATGAAATAAAAAGGTAGTTACAAGTTTCAGTTTACTTATTTCTCTGAAATTAAAAAGAATATCCCTGACAGAATTTACCTTTAGATAAAAAGATTAAAAATATTGAAAATAAAATTCATTAATTTACTAAACAATAAATAAAATTTTACTATTTGCCTACTATCAAGTAAAAAAATTTAGAAAGGGTTTCTGAAATGAAATAAATAAACCTACATTTTGTTTCCTCCAACAAAACATATTACATCATTATTATCTTGCAATATTTCTTCGCAAATTCTTTAATAATGTATTGTAATATATTTGTTGAAGTTGTATTACAAACGCAACATTGCTAAAATATTTAAATGTACTGCTATATATTAGCAAATATTTAAACCTTTTAGCAATGTGGTTGTAATAGTAAAATAATAAATGAAATTTTTTTTATTATACATTAAAAAAGTAATACCAAGCTATTGCTCTTTTCTACATAGTAGAACTATTTACATGTATATGTATAATTAAAAGAGTTATTATTCGATGAGAATAATATTTAAAAAATACAATATTTCGAAAAAATTTACATGCTGAGTCGTTTCTTTTCTTGGACATACTCTTTCAATTACAATTGAAGATTGTTATTCTTGTTTATTTTCTGAAACATATTAAAATATATCATATTAATAGTTCAATCAAAGTGTCTTTTGAAAAAGATAAATTTATTATATACCTCAAGGTACAATTGGCCAAAAAATAATATTCTCTATACTTTAAAAACATTGGAAATATAAACATTTAAAAATAAAGCATTTTATTAAAAAAACACATCATTTCAAAATTATTTACTCCTCTTCTAAAAAAGTAACAGGCAGATATTTACTCATTAATTTTTTTTTGTTTTTGTCATTAAGTTTTTGCTTCTTTTTTTATGCATATATTTGTCATTCATAATTGTATAATATTAGACCAGCTTCTAAAGTTGTAAAATATTTAAAAATTTAATTATGTCTAATGACATAAGAGCCCTTACTCAACATGTCACACAGGGTCTTGAAAAAATTAATCAATCTTTAGCCGATATAAAAGGGGACATTACTGCTCATGGTAACAGGATTTCTACAGTTGAAACTACGCTCTCAAGTGTCATTGTTCGTCTCGATGATATGGAGAAAGTGTCTTGCAATGATTCTAGTGAGTATCTCCTTTCTGAATTTGAACGTCGTTTGAAGGCCAAGTTCAACGTGTTGATATTTGATTTACCTGAACCCGTTATTGACAATTTTTACAATTATAATAAAGACAGTGAATTAGTTTCTACCATTTTTAATGCCATTCAACCTTCTAATTCTCCTTTTGATCAATTGAAATTTTTTCGCATCGGCAAATTTTCAACCTCTAGACCCAAACCTCGTCCTCTGAAATTACAGTTTGCGTCTGCGAATCTTGCAACGGAATTTTTGAGGGCAGCTCGAAGTGCCTCCGAAACCTTGAAGGAACATCAGACACTCAGGAGCATGATTTTCGCTCCGGATCGGACAAAAAATCAGCAGGACCAGTATCGATCTCTCAAATCGGCATTGAAGAGGAGACAGGATCAAGGAGAACTCAACCTTATCATTCGATACATAAACGGAACTCCGACTATTGTTCCTGTTCATCCGGATGTAGTGAACTCCCGGGGACCCAACAGCAACTAATGTTTTATTATCAAAATGTTCGAGGATTAAACACAAAACTATTGTCTGTTGTTGCTTTTCCGGACATTTTTTCTTATAGTGTCATTGCTCTTACTGAAACTTGGTTTTCCCCATATACTTACATTTCTAGTTATTTCCCCCCCTCAAACTTTTCTGTTTTTAGAGATGAGCGTCATCAAAGAAGGGGTGGAGGTGTTCTTTTGGCCGTTGATTTGTTATTTCGTGCTTCAAAAGTGAATCTATTTCTATCTGATCTCTTGCAAGATTTAGTAAATTTTGTAGCTGTAAAAAATTTTTTTCAATAACACGAATCTTATAATTTTACTACTTTATATTCCACCATCTTTAAATAAAAATTTATTTTGTAAAATTTTCGAAGCTATTCAAGACCAATCTTTTTTATTCAACTGTGAAATACTAGTTCTTGGAGATTTTAATGTTCCTAACTTTGTTGATTATTTAAATTTATCTAACTCAAATGAACTTTTTCATCGTAATATTAAGTCTGCATCTTTGTTAAGTTTTGTTCGTACTTTTAACTTAATGCAACACAACAATGTCAAAAACAATTCTGGACAGATACTTGACCTTATATTTGCCCCTACTCCAGTTATGGTCAATAAAGCTCCTTTCCCTATGGTTAATCCTGACAATCATCATCCCCCACTCTCGATTATTTTTACTGATGATTTGATTTTAAATTTATCACCCCTTCCCTCCACAAGTTTAAACTTTAAGAGGGGAGATTATCAATCTCTTTACTTAGAACTTCTCTCAATTGATCAGGAGAGCATTCTTGGGGGCAGAGATATAGAATCACAATCCTTGCAATTTACTAAATTTTTCAAGAACTTGATGCAGAAACACATTCCAACACTAAATTCAAATTCCGTGATTCACAAGAAACAATATCCTCCGTGGTTCACCGGGGACATTGTTAGTGACATAAAATTAAAACGTACTTTATCAAGACGGTATCGTCTGTTTCACAGTGACCACTTAAAAAATCAGTTACATTCTTTTAGTACAAATTTAAAAAAGAAAATTAAATTAGCTTTTATAAAATACCAGGCAACTCTTGAAAATAGATTGTTTTCCAATCCTAAACAATTTTGGCAACAAATAAGAAATAATAAGCATAAATCACGTATATTGCCAAATATGAAATTCAACAATTACGATCTTAATGGTTATCAAGAAGTTGTTGATGGTTTTGCTGACCTTTTTTCCTCCGTATATCATTTGGACCCCATTTCAAATCCTATTGTGCCTTCTTCTACATTATCTTCTATTGACTTTCAATTGTCTCCTACTAACGTTAATGATGCAATCAAGTCCTTGAAATCGACTTTTACAGCAGGCGTAGACAACATTCCTGCTTTTTTACTGAGAGATTGTCGTCCTTTTATTTATGAGTCTTTATGCACAATTTTTAACAATATTTTAAAGTCTGGCTATTTCCCCGATTGTTGGAAAGTCACTAAAGTTTTTCCTGTTTTTAAATCAGGATATGTTGATGATATCTGTAATTACCGACCTATATCTGTTATTGTTAACTTTGCCAAAGTCTTTGAAAAGTCAATTGCTTCACAAATAATTTCTGGGTTATCAACTAAATTGTCGTTTGCTCAGCATGGTGGAGTCGCGAAAAGATCCACAGTTACAAATCTCATATCCATCACACAATTTATTAATAATTCTTTTGAATCGAACTGTCAAGTTGATGTTATATATACTGATTTTTCTAAGGCTTTCGACAAGGTTGATCACTCTATTTTGTTTGACAAACTGTCTCGCCTGGAAATACCTTCAAACCTTATCAATACATTGAGGTCTTATTTAACTAATAGAACAAATTTTGTAAAATGTGCAGGATTTTCATCCAAGCCTTTTCTCTCCACGTCAGGCGTTCCACAGGGTTCTGTTTTGGGCACAGTTTTATTTACCATTTATATTAATGATGTTGTTGATGCTCTTGACGTTGAGAAACTATTGTTTGTTGACGACTTTAAGGTATTTACTAGAGTTGGTTCTCCAGGCGACATAGTTAAACTTCAAAGGAATCTAACTGCTTTATCTGATTGGTGCACTAAAAATAAGCTTTTAATGAATCCACTCAAATGCTGTGTAATATCTTATTTTAAAACAACTTTTATACCTATTATTTCTAACTATACAATTCAAGGGACGACCATACCTCGGAAACAATCAATTCGTGATCTCGTGGTCATTTTCACTTGTAATTTAAACTTTAATGACCATATTTTAGACGTTTACAGTACTGCATCTAGAGCCCTAAGCAATCTTCTTAAAAATACTCGTAATTTTAAAAATATTAAAGTCTTAAACATTTTATTTAATCTCTTCGTAAGAAGTAAATTTGAATATGCTTGGCTAGTTTGGGAACCACATTTTAAAAAAGACCTTCTGTTATTTGAGAAAATACAAAAACGTTTCCTCAAATTTTGCACTTTATTAAAAACTAACAAATACCCACCTCAAGGCTCTGATTATTACTTACCATGTAGTGAACATAAAGTCCTCACTCTTTACCAACGTAGTGTTATCACCAAGTTTAAATTTATTACTAATCTAATTAATTATTCTATTGACTGTCGAGAGTTGTTATCTACTATTAACTTCAAAATTCCTAGGTTTACTTGTAGGCATTATCTGCTATTTTTTAATGAATTGACATCTTTGTCTACTTCTTTCCATGCGCCAATGTATAACGTCACTGAATCAGTGAATTTTTTTATAAAAATTCTACAGTTGATATTGATCTTTTCACATCTACGGTTTCAATAATTGTTAATAAACTAACTCGTCTTTATCTTGAGAATACATAATATAAATATTTATTAATATAATTTATTTTTACATTGTTTTGTTTTTGCATAAAATATATATAATTTTTTTTAATGTATCTGTTTTGCTCTTGTTTTCATCGAGTGTAACTCTTAGTTATTATTATTATTATTATTGTCTTTCTCTGTATTGCCCATTAATGATCCATGTGATTAAGGGCTGTGATTCAAATAAATAAATAAATAAATAAACATATCACATTACTTTATTTAGCATTTACTATCATTTACAAAACAAACATAAAATAAGTAACATAAGATCACAAAGTATCAACTCTGTTACTAATTATCAGTCAGAAAAAATCATAACAATGATTATTATGCAGCAAAAACAACAGAGATATAAAATGTAGACCAATCTCTAGTTTATGCAGATTTTGGAAAAAATATTATTCTGTTTTTCAAAACGAAAAAATTATATTTACTTTAATTGTCCTACGTACTGTATTTCTTTGTGTATAATTATTTTTTCAATACATGTTATTCACTGTGATTTTTTTTACATTAAATACAATTAAATCATCGTATTATTATTATTATTTCAATTTTATGTGTATATGTTAATTTTTATTATTATTTTACTTTAAATTACAAAACATGCATAAAGTAGATAATTTTAGGTCACAAAGTATTAACTGCTACTGATTATCAGTCTATACAAATCATAGCTACGATGATTATGCTGCAAAAGCAACAGATATATAACAATATAGACCAATATCTATTATATACAGTTTATTTTGTAAAAAGTATCTTGTTTTTCATTACAAGAATAATTTAGATTTGATTACAGTGTCTTATGTATCATTGCTTTTATTTTTGCATTATTATTATTTTTTTTTAGAAATTATTTATCAGTATGGAAAAATTAAACAAGTGATTTTATTGAAAACAAATTCATGTAAATGAAATAAACAATTGCTATTTATGTAAAATTTTCTAGAATTTAACGTCTTTTAGACATTATTACATTGATTTACTTTTTTTTGTGCTCATTTTATATTAAATTTGATTTAAATTTAATTTCTATTTCTATTTTACTTTCCATTACAAAACATGTATAAAGTAGATAATTTTAGGTCACAAAGTATCAACTGCTACTGATTATCAGTCTATACAAATCATAGTTACGATGATTATGCTGCAAAAGCAACAGATAGATAACAATATAGACCAATATCTATTTTATACAGTTTATTTTGTAAAAAATATCTTGTTTTGTACACGTAAAGTTTAATTTATTTTATTTTGCATTGTATTTTTTCATATTTTTTTTGTTAAAGTCCTTATGCAAATTATATACATTATTTTGTATAATAATTAATACATTTTTATACTTTATACTCATACTTGTTTTATTCTTGCTTTTCTTATTAAATTTATGACTTCAATTGTCTTTATTTTATTTCTATGTTATATACATAAGACAGGTTTTGTTATTTTTGTATTATTTTCTTTATCTCATTTCACAGTTGTAAATTTCAAAAGTGATTGAAACAAACATTGTTTTATTAATTTTAAATTTTAGTTTTATAAAGTATGAAGTTTCTTTAATTTCGTTTCCAATTGTACCCTAGTTAAAATTAATTTCTTAAATACTTGAAGCACTTAAGGTGTTAAAGTATTTTTTTAATTACTTTTAATCAAATTTTAAATTTGCATTGAAAGAAAAGAATTGGTAAAATTTACATTTTTACTAACTAAAAAACCATTTATAATTTTTATTACAGACCAATTTCTTTCTTTCTGAAAATGAAGATAAATTTTTATTAGAAATAAAAAAACATAACCTTTAATTATTTCTCATCCTATGCCGAAACTTCTTTTTGCGTACATTTCATTGACAAGGTTTAGAACTTGATGATAACCATTTTTTGAATTCCTTGTTAATCCATGTTGATCGTAGGTTGCAAGTTGTCGTATAGAACATCTACAAAAAAGACAAATCACATTGTCAAAATTAAGATTTAGGGTAAATTTTTTAATAAATTATATTTACTTACTGCAAAAAGTCAGTCATTTGCCATCAATTATTGATTGGTAGGCTAGTCTCTGAAACAAAATTGATTACAGCAGTAATAGTTCTTTAGGAAAAATAAAACTTTATTTATAAGTAAAAGAAAAACGAATAAAAAGGAATAGATCCAACAAATAGTTTCAAGATTAATAGTATATTTCGTAACGAGTGCGAGCAGTTGTCAATTTTGGAATGAGCACTTTTTTGGAACAAAATTATCATGCGCCCTACAGGTAGGTAAAATAACCTCTTTTTTATTTAAATACTTATTATTCTTCCTGTTTATTTAACATTCAATTTGTTTTAGACTCTATACTTTTATTTATTCAGTCGAACATCCCTAATTTTTTTTTAAGTTTCAAGGAAGCTTCTTGAAAATTTAAAATGTTCACCTGACAGACAGTTTTTATTGAAACCTTAAGAAAAGTTATATCAAGAAACTTTGAACAAGTTTTCAATAAAATGTTCTCATTTGTAAAAATTTCAAGCCTTTCAAATTTCCTGTATTCCAGAATATTTTTGAACAGAATTAGAAAAATGTTTTGCAAATTTAAGTTTTTAAACCATTTTGTAATAATTTCTTTATTAATAATAGCTTCTAAAAAAAATTGTGAAAACTTAATCAAAAAAATGATTTTCTAAAAATAGCAGCCAGAGAAACTTGTTAACTTTTAAATATTTTTTTTCATATTTCTCTTCTTTCTTTACATTATTACAAAATTAATATTTTCTATTCGTTTTATTTTATTTTAATATTCCAATTTTTAAAGTCTCCTTTTTTTATTTCTCGTTTTTTATTCCGTTTCTGTTTTTTTTAATATTCATTTCCTTTTCTATGTAAAAAAGAGCCAACAAGTAAAATAATGTCTTCTCATCGAGAAAAAATCAATTTTTGATAGTTTTTGTCTTCTTTCTTTCTTTCTTATTTATTTCCATTTATATTGTTTTTTCTTGCTTTATTATTAAAAAATTGTTTGTACATTTTATTAGAATTAATTATTCAATATTTTTGTTTAATATACTTATGACGCTCTATAGTGAAAAGGATCTATCTCCAAAGTAAGATTAGACTCAGTATTCCACGTAAAGTGGACAAATCCGAATCTCTGTTATCCGAACCGAAAATCATTTTATCTTAACTTCTGTTATCCGAACTTTTTTGCCTCCCGAATCTTTCACAGCAAAATAACGATATTTATGCAAAAAAAAAATTTTTTTTTTAATTTTGAATTCTCTGTTTTTATTAAAATATTATGACGAATCAATATATATTTACAGCGAAAAATTCTAACATTAAATATATATATAGTTCAGCTGACCATTTTTTTTATTCTACTAATAGAACAAATTAAACTGTATATAAAGAATATGAGTAATTTACATTATTATCATTATAATTATTATTATTATCTATTATAAATAATTTGACAAAATATCGAAATCTACACTTTCACCACTACGAAAAGAAAAATTCTAACTTTAATACCAGTGACGTTATTCCTTAAAGTTGAATAACCAATAGGTTTGTACATTTTTCCCCTTTCATTTTTAAAAATATGGACTAAAACCGAAAAAATGAGCCCCTTTCCATGTTTTCATTCAAATTGAAAATAAAATAGAAAATTACAAAAAACATTACCTGTAGTAATTTTTTTATTATCCTTAGAATTTGAATTTCCTTGTAAGTTCCCATACTCTCATTATTCTTCTCAATAGTCGATGACAAGATGAGAAATCAATTTTTCAATTTTCAGAACTGCCATGAACAAAAAAAATATTCCAAAATTTAGAAAATATAAACAAAGCTAAATAAAGAAAATATAATATAAAAAACGAAAAAACATTATTTTAAATTTAAATTTATTTTAAACCATAAACCATTATTTGTATACAAAGAAAAAAAATTTTATTTTAGGTTATGTACATATACTAAACACTTCTTTTGCAGATTATTATTTTTATCTTTTATAAATTATTTCACTTACAACTGGACTATTTTATTCCATTAGGTAATCACTGTCACTTTTATTAATTTAAAAACAAATTACTTGTAAGAAGAATAAAAATTATTTAAATGACTTGTTAAAACTTGTCGAAGTACACAAGCCTTTCATGAAACACAGCAGTATCAATGATGGTAACCGGAATTGTATTTCGCAGCAAGAGTGCCAACTCAGTAACTCTCTACTTAAAGGCTGCATCCACAATGAAGTAAGCCAGGGTACGGAAGCTTCTACGCGACACAATGCTGCACTACACTTTAAAAAATCCTAAGAATATTACCTACATTAAATGTGGCTATTTTACAGACAAGGGAAAAAGTGCCGCATTCAATGTGGCAACATAACCTTATTTAAAGCGTCACTTTTTCCCTTGTCTGTGTAATATCCTTAGGATTTTTTACAGTGTAGCATTGTACCTTAGCTTACTTCATTTTGGATGCAGCCTTTTAGTAGAGAGTTAGGCTGAGGTTACACTTCTGCAGGCGGCCTGCCTGCGTAGACAGGAGCAACGAGAGTAAGGGAGAAGTTTGAAGTCACTGACTCTCTTACTCTTGTACGTTACCATGACAACCTGCAGGCAGGCAGGCTGCCTGCAGAGAAGTAACCGCAGCCTAAGAAGACGGAACTGACTGTGTGAAGTCTCTCAGAAATTAAACCCTTTTCTGTAGAAGGACAATATTCCCAAAATGACAGAAATACTCAGAAGAATGCTCACATTCTCCCTTAGTCTAAAGGTACTGTCCCATGAAGGCGTAAAAGCGTCGGCGTAAAGCAGAAACCATGTGAGTGAGTGAGAACGTGATATCTGTTCATCTCTTTCTATCGCACGATTTCTGCTTTATTCCGACGCTTTAACGTCGTCATGGAACGGTATACCTTTATAGCTGAGTATGAAAGCGAATTTGACATTTTTTGTACCGACAGAGATGTATATTCACCATTATTCTTCGGCATCTTCGGCATTAGCATCGCAACCGTGCTTTTAATAACACATGCAAAATGAGTCGCGACAATAGTAAAAAGAATATAGGTATTTATTATATGATATTTAAATTCTTGTGCATTCGATGTGCTGATGCGATCACATCGACAACGAGCCGAACGCAGGGAGCAAGAAGAGGCTCAAGTTGTTCCTCAAAATGATATAACAGTGGTAAGTATGAAAGATTCATAATGTTAATATAATTCTTATTTCCATTAAATTTATAAAAACAATAATGTTTTAGAATTTAGCATCCATGATAGTAGCGGCTGTTTCAGCGGTGAACACGCTACGGAGACGGAGAGTTCAACCCAATTATCGCTCACCACAACAAAGTTATTATCAGAATGATTATCGTCCTCGTCGTTTTGTGGGGGAGGATCGTCGTCTTTGGAATTCTAATAATATACACCATGATCGTCAATCACGTGATCATCGTGAATCACGTGATGATCGACAATCACGCGAAAATCGCCAATCACGTGTTGATCATCATCCTCGCAATCATCAAAGGAGAAATGTGAACTCAGTGAATGATAATCGACGATATAACCAACAACGTGTCAATATTCGTCGAAGGAATGAAAATCAACGAGACGATCGTTCAAGAGACCATAATGGCGTTCATCAAAACGACGACGACAACCGACGAAGACATGCTTGGCGTCACAATAATTATAATCATCGCAATTACTATAGAAGATTCTGAAAATAAAATTTTTAATTTCTATTTTTGTGGCAAATATTTACTTGCAAAAATTTATTTATCCTTTAAAATAGAAAAAATTTCAAACGAATCTCTGATTGGGACGAGTAGCCATCAAACCACGACGAATTCCACCTGGATTATTGTCACTGGATCTGTAATTTTTATTAAAAAAATTTTAAAGTTAACAATATTTTAAAAAATATGTGAATTAAAAATGTTTATTTGTAAATTTTTGTGTTACCTGGCGTTATCGTCCACATTTTTCAATCCAGTTTTAAAGTTCGTCATTGCGGAGGCAACTGCGGACTCCACGACAGTATAAATATCCTGCAAAATAATGTTTTACTTTTATTATCCATATTTATATCATCTATTTTGCTAAGTGTCACACCATTTACAAAATATATTATTGTTTAAACAATTTAGATTTATAGCGACAATTCCTAGTTCAAAATAACCAAAAAAAATTATACGTTCTAAAAAAATCTCTTTCTTGCTTAGTTTCTCATTTTCGTTCAACTGAGGGTACCAATCATAAAACAGGTTATAAATTTTTAAGACTCAAAATTCTCTATCTCTAATTAAAAAAAGATTAAAAATTTCAATTTCTTGAAAACATTTCGTATTTGTAGAAAGATTGCCAAAAGTTTTCTCAAAAAATTGAGATTAAAAAGAGTTTAATTTTTAACATACAGGGCAATGATTTTGAGCTTCAAATAGTATATTAAGCAACAAGGTACGTAAAGGTAGCCATTTATTTACGGTGATTTTTGTGACACGAGTGGAGGTCGAGGGCGCCGTAGGCGCCCTGAGACCGTAACAAGTGGCACAAAAATCATCGTAAATAAATTGGCAGCCTTTAAGTCCCGTGTTACTTACGATACTTTTTATTCCAAAGGCCCAAAAGTGGCGATTTCAGATAGCAGACGACAGGGAGTAAAAGTCATTCACTTGTTCGACTTGCATGAAAATAGCGGCCTTTTTTTCCCATGAGCAAAATAACGCATGGGACCATAGCTGTTTTTTTGCCCATGGGAAAAAAAAGTCGCCATTTTCATTCAAGTTGACAAATGAGTAGCTTTTAGTTCCTGTCGGTTGCTATCTAAAAGCGCCTATTTTGTGCCTAAGGTATGAAAAAATTATTATAACCAGTTCTTTGATTTTGATCCTAAAATTTAGTCCAAAAACAAATTAGGTAGATTATTAACTTACATTTTTTATTTGCGGAAAAAGTTCCTCAAATTGTAAAGGTGTTTTATTCTCATCTGCATTATTCACTTGTCGTTTACAGGATGGGCCACGAGGACGACCCCGTGGTTTTTTTTTTTTCAAAAAATTTCAAAATGAAAGTTTTTCGAAATTTTCAAAAAAAATTTTTTTTAGTTCTATTAAAGTGACATTTTTAAGTATTTTCTCATTTCATTCTCTTATGTGATCTACTAAATAAAAATTTTTGCCCGACATGATTTCAAGATGTGTCACGGTAAAAAACTCAAAAACCCTACCTACAAAAAATACTTAAAAATGTCACTTTAATGGAACTAAAAAATTTTTTTTTGAAAATTTCGAAAAACTTTCATTTTGAAATTTTTTGAAAAAAAAATTTGAATTTTTTTTTTGGAATCTCTTTAATTGTCTTTTCAACATATCCAAAGCTGATTAAAATAGATACAGTAGTTTTTGAGGAAAATGCGTTTTTCGATTTTTTCCCCTCCATAAGTTCCAAAAAATTCAAAATTTTGAGTTAAAAATTTGAAAAAGTTATTTTTAAGTGGGTAGGAATGAATGGGAAAAATATATTGGGGTCACTTTTTTCATACTTATTTAGCTATACCCTATCACATTAATATGGCCTTTATGTATATATGTGCATTACCGTACGTGACAAATAGCATGACCATTGTTTTTGACATTTTACTCAAAAACTATATTTTTAAAAAAATTGAAAAAAATATATGTTAAAGGGGACATTATAAGATACTTTTTACAACAAAAGAGAAAGTGGTCACTTAAAAAAATAACCCTAAAAAAATTTTTGAAAATTTCAAAAAAATTTGGATTTTTTTTCTAAAATCGTCTTATCTATATTTACAACCTTTTAAAATTTCATTAAAATCGGTTCAGTAGTTTTCGAGAAAAATAAGTTTTTTGATTTTGCTTTCCCCATCCATAACTCCCCCAAAAAAGCGAATTTTGAGTTCAAAATTGCAGAAAGTTATAGTCATATGGATAGTAACATATGGGCCAAATTTGAGAAAAATAGAAGCGGGGGCATTTTTTGCATACTTAACCCCCTAAGCCCTTTCTTTTCTTTTTTTATGTGGAGGAAGAAGGAGTCATCCACCTTGGGTTGTAAATATGTTTTTTATTAGTAAGTGATATTTAATTCTCAAAAAATCTTTTTTTATGTAGAGGAGGAAGGAGTTATCCACCTTGATTTTTTGAGAATTAAATATCACTTATTAATAAAAAACATATTTACAACCCAAGGTGGATGACTCCTTCCTCCTCCACATAAAAAAAGAAAAGAAATTTACAAAATTTGTTAATTAGTAATAACATACATACTTTTACTGACGGGCGACATTGCCACTTCGTACATTTTATTACTAAAGTCATTTTCAATGTGAGTATACTCTCTTACAGTAGTCTCTTCATAGAGCAGTCTGAACATAGCGTTTTTCGGCGAAATCAACATTCGGCAAAATCACCTTTCGGCGAATTCACCTACTACCGAGAGAGAGAGAGAGAGAGAGAGAGAGAGAGAGAGAGAGAGAGAGAGAGAGAGATGTGTTAACTATATTTTTGCACATATGGTCTGGTTATAAAGTCCAACGTACAATGAGACGCATGATTTTCCCCTAATCGCCAAGTGGTCGAATACCAAATCGTCGAATCGTCATTTGGTCGAATGCTTAAAACGTCGTATTGTCAACGGGTCGAATGTCAAGGAATTTGAAAAACATGCTCTTAGAATTCTATTGAAAAACGACCATAATTGACTGACATTTAGGTGTGATATATCCGGGTATCCCACATACATACTATAATTTTATCTTTTGTTCACGAAGATTCATCATTTGGATGTTTTGTTCTAAAACAGAAATATTTTTCTGAAAAAGAGTGAAAATATAATTGTAGATATGGAACCTACCAACTCGAAAGAGAAATTTAGCGGTAGGTATAATAAACGAAAATCTGGAGAGTACCAAACATGTGGAAAGAGATTGTCAATGCGAAAAGGAGCAAAAGCAAGGTTATTATAAATTTTTATTTACTTACGTACTATATTATGGATATTATGGATAATACTGTTAATGTTATGAATATATGTGATGTTCCAAGAGGAAAGTAATCTTAGCTGCTTTAAATTTTACGTTTTCTTAGAGTAGTTTTAGCTTCATTAAATATTTATTATTGATTACTTAACATCAGAAAGATATTCTACTGAAAATATTGCATGTAAAAGAGAATAAAATATTAATAATTTGTAAAGAAAACAAGTTGTTCATTTCATGACCATTTAGCTTCCTCAATATATATTATTACATATAATTTTAAAAGTTAAATAATTATAATAGTTTATTAAATATAATTAATAAACCAGGTAAAGTACCCTGAATAAATATTAATTATTCAATTTTTTTATTATAGAATAAATATTTTAAAGTGTTATGATAAAATGTCAAAAATACAAAATTTTAATTTTTTGTGAAAAATTAAAATATTTATTAATTCTATAAATTTTGATAAAATATATACTTTATATACATGAATCGATACGTTTTTATGTCAGGAATGCAATTTTGACAAGAATTATTAAAAATTTTAATGTAGAAAAAAGTTATTTCAAAAAACCAAAAAATTAATTTTTTCAAAAATTAAAAAAATTTTGAAAAAAAATTTTTTTTTTTTTTTTTGAAAATCCTTCTGTCTGATTCTTGGTATTCATGACCGTAATACACCTACAAAATCTTATCAAAATCCATCAAGATGTGCAAGAGAAAATTTGTCCACAAGAATCGGTGACATACACACACACACACACAATTCGGAAATCGACATCACTATAAGGCTTCCTTTATGAGGAAGCAATTTGTAACTTTTATTTATTTATGTATACTTTTAATTTTAGTTCTGTCTAAAACAAGTAAGGTTAATTCCCTCGTGGTACGTTATACATGTATAAGGCATAATTAAATATGATTTTATTCTTTCATTTTCTTATGAAAAATCACTTATAATTATTCATAATTTTTAGAGTGCATCAAAATATATCAAAGGGTTTAATGTTTGTTTTATAATTATTTATTATAAAGACGAGAAAAAATTTGATCTTAACTTTTATGAAAACAATAAATATTAGCTGGAATAAAAATTTATAATTCCTTTTCTGAAGCCCTGTCTTTTGTAAAATAATTATGTCTAAGATATTTGGTTAAGCTTTCTGTAGAATACCATCACCAAATGTTTTTAATATTCACTATATAAATTCTTCAATTCATAAAGATGTTACGCTAATGAAAAAAGACCAAATGTCAAATTTATAATTAATACAAATTTCCATTTTTACAACTTCTTGAAATTCAGAAACGTATTATGTTGTAATAAATATTATTTTTAATTATTTAGAATTAAAGTTAAAATTCTAAAAGTTTTAAAGTTATCAACTTTGATTTTTTATACTTCGTAATATACATAATCTCTAAATATGAATATACTGTCTGAAACTGAAGCAATAGAATTTGGCTGATATTCAGTGACTCTATTCTCGCGCTTTGAATCACTGAAATTTTACTGAAGATCAATTTAAAAATGATTGAAATTTTAGTCATTTTACATTGATTCACCAATTACAAAATAAATTAAATTTTCAATATGCGTGATAGAATTTCCAGTAATTTCTTTTATTGAACAATCAATAAAAAATGACATATGTTTAAGTTTCAACTGATTTTCTATGAAATTCTACTAATTGATAACGTTTGCATGGATTCACTGATTGTGAGTTAAATTTCACTGATTCGGATTTGGCGAGTAAATGCATATGCACTTATTCATATTTCAAAACCCTTCCACGCGAAAAATAAATGCACATACACTTAAAATAAGTGCAATTATACATATTTATATTGAATAAGCCACTTTGCTGTTCTGTAAGTGCATATACACTTATAATAAGTGAAATTTCACTCAGAATAAGTAAAAAATTCTCTTATTCATACATGCACTTGTATTAGTAAGTCTTTTATATTAATAATAAGTTTCCTATAGCTTCTATCAGCTTATATTAATAAGTTTTCTATTTTTTTAGTCGAGAAGACGACTTATAACGGTTAATGATAGAACGTCCAACGTCCTTCCGGCAGGACCAAAAAGACTCAGGTGAGTCCGTCCGAAATCGCTAAATAAAACTAACATGGATTGACATAAACAAATAGGTTTTATTCTTTGAACGTTTCTACAGAAAAAAAGACTAGACCGGACAAAATATATTGATTTTTGTCGATTTTACATTAAATTTACAAAAAAATGTTTTTTTTACTTTTTAGAAACAGCAAGTTTGAGGGCTTTAAAAAATAGTTTAATATTATTATTTTAAAAAGTCAAATATATGGATTTTTTCGTCTACTTTAATTCGAAGGAGTTACGGAAAAGAAAAATTGAATTCCCTTTTTTTAAAAGCCTTATTTTCGGAACATCCTTCCGGCAGGACGGGTGCTTGGACGTTCTATCATTAAGTACTGTTTTGCACATTCAAATTTAGGAAGTAAAGTACATATAGATATTAACAGATTTATGGAATTTTATTCGCCGTTTTAGAACTTTTTAATAACAGAGCAGTAAATAACAAATCTTTAAATTAATTAGACTATACAACAACAATTTAAAATAGTTCAAAGAAATAATTGTTCATATTTTCGACTTTTGTCCTAAGTGTAAGAATTTTGATTAGGCAGTCCACCCTGCTACCTTCTGGATAGTGATGCATGTCCATCAAGTAGATGTTATTTGTTATTTCGTCCTTTTACATAAAAAAAGTGAAATGAAGTCTTCAGTCTGTCTGGGATTTTTATCTGCATTGGGTTTTGGGTTTCTTACCTAATGTTCTGCAGTGATATTTTGCTCAGTGTCTGTACACGCTGAGCTGTTGTGAGTGATAGCAGATCTCTAAATTTTCTCGTCAGAACCTATAAGGCAGGAGTTCCATGGTAGAGTTTTGCGTTGCGTTTTGTAAGTAGGCCATGAGTGTGAGAGAGATACAGATATATGTTTGCTCTATTTGCACTCATAGCCTAGTTACAAAACGCAACGCAAAACGCTGCCATGAAGCTCCACCCTAAATTCAGTTCTCCGTTGTTCTTTAGAAAATACAAGTATTGTAGCACTGTCTCCAGGTTTCATGTATTTGGGTCTGAGTGGTTTCAAAGTTGCTTCTTCTTTTAAAAAACGCGTCACTTTCTCTTCTCTTTTTTTCCTGAATAAACGATCTCTTTTCCGAGATCATTTCCTCTTATGTATGAGTTAAGTTTGCTGGAGGAATTGACCTGTTTTGTAGTTTTATCAAAAAATTAACCACTTTTGGGATCGGACTCGTTAATAACGAAGTTTCTTTTTTCTGTTAAAAAATTCAGCAAAGGTAGATATTGAAAAGGATATTGATGCCAGTGTGATGTCAACAGCTTCATCTAAAAGTTTCTACTACTACTACCAGTGTAAGATTGTCTGCTAAGGGATGCGTTTTTATGTTGCAACAAGTTGAAAGATTTTTATTAAGTTCAACTATTATAGGTTCATCTGTCATCAGAGCCCTAAAAAAAGGGTACCAGAGTTGGGATAGCTGGAACGGAGCTATTTGACATGCTGCTATAAGAGTGACAATATGTCGCGCCTAGTCTTAAATTTTGTATTGACTTTTTTGTTCAGAAATTCGTTTGTAAGTACTACAATGTTTTTTTTCGTTAATGAAACTGTACATTTTGCTTCCTCTCCAAAGTATAACTTGTAGTGATATCGATTTTGTAATGTCTTAGAAACAATTATTTTGACAAATTTTCAAGTGTAGTATTATATATTTCATCAAGAGGAACAAATGTTCGGATGTATGTATGTGTTTGTATGTCACCAATTCTTGTAGACAAATTATCTCTTACACGTTTTGACTGATTTTCATAAAATTTTGCAGATGTATTACGGTATTCCTGGCATGAAAACGGATCGATTCATGTTTATAATGTATATATTCTATCAATTTTTATCAAATCGAAATCAAAATTTACATTAAAAAAAATTGTAATTTTGTATTTTAGGGATATTTAAAAATTTAACTTCAAAGTAGTTGCTCTATAATGAAAGATTAAGCAATTCATAAATATTTTATTGAAGATGCTTAATGTTTATGAAATGAACATCTTGTTTTATTATTTTATCAAAAAACTGAGAATTGTCGCTTGATTTGATGAGACAAACTGACTTATTTTTTCTTTATTAATAACAAAAACAATTTTTTAAGGAAATCCATTGCTATGCTACCTTTTTTGGTACACTTGAATCCAACGATACCTTCTCTCTGGGAAGTCACTGATTCGACGAGTTTTGGCCACTTTCTAAATTTTTTGTAGTTCGTCCCTATTGAAAATCCCCATATGGGAAACCACATGGTAAACCACATGGTAAACCACATGGTAAACCACATGGTATCCTATATCAAAAACCATGTAAAACCCTACTTCCATAAAGAAAATCACATGGTTTACCATGTGGTTTCCCATGTCAATCCATATGCGAAATTGAGACAGGATTTTAGATAGGAATAATAATGGGAGATTTAAACAGTATGGCTATGCATAAAACCATATCAAAACCGACATGCAATCCTGCATACTTTTCCCATTCAATTTCCTACGTCAATTCCCTATGTCAATTTCCATAATGAAACCCTACAAGAAAAACTATATCATTTGTTTATAATTATTTTCCCATGTCAAATCCCATCTCAAATACCAAGTCAAAAACTATATCATTTGTTTATAATTATTTTCCCATGTCAAATCCCATCTCAAATACCAAGTCAAAAACTATGTCACTTATTGAGAATTATTTTCCCATGTCAAATCCCATCTCAAATACCAAGTCAAAAACTATGTCACTTATTGAGAATTATTTTCCCATGTCAAATCCCATCTCAAGAGTATTATTTTCCCATGTCAAATCCCATCTCAAATACCAAGTCAAAAACTATGTCACTTATTGAGAATTATTTTCCCATGTCAAATCCCATCTCAAATACCAAGTCAAAAACTATGTCATTTATTGAGTATTATTTTCCCATGTCAAATACCAAGTGGAATACTATCATTTATTGAGAATTATTTTCCCATGTTAAATACTATGTCATCATTTGTTGATAATCCTTCTCCATTTTTTACGAAAATTTTTCCATTATAATTATAAACAAATAAAATTACTTTTCACATGGAAAATAATATCAATGGTTTATAATTATTTTCCCAAGTCAACTTTTTTTTCATCTTTTGAGAAATTTTCTCATGTCAAATTCTAAATTCAGTCCAATGTGGAAAAGTCAATCATTTTTTGGGAATAATCATACCATGTTAATTTGTACACTGAGAGAAAAGATGGAACAATGCAGTACTTTTTACAAGCTCCTTTCAGAGTACGCAGTTGAACCAACCTTGCATTGGCATACACAACATTCAAACGTACTGCAGTGTTCCCTCTTTTCTCTCAGTGTAGTATTTTATTTATTTTTGTGATTGAATATTACATTAATAGAAATTGAAGTAGAAAGCCTTTTCTTTTAAAAACAATTTTATATAATTTTTTAAATTTGGTATGAAAATTACCTTTTTGGCAGATAATTCTCAGCTTATTCCGTGTATTTTCTCTATAGTACACACCTTAAAACCGTTTTTGGGATATAACTTGATGTCGCTTAAAACCTAGAAATTTAAAAGATCACCGAAAACTTTTTAAATATTGTAAATCTTTTTTATTTCAATGATAATATAATCATTCTACAATACATAATTAATACGAATATAAATTTGGTAGGCCGCAAAGGTATTCTCCATTTTTCGCTTTTATGCGCACACATATTGTTTCAATTTCTCGAGTTTTCACAACCACTTCATTTTTATTTACAGAAATAACTTTTCTAATCATTCCGCACCCATTAAAAAATGCATTTTCTGTTTTAATTTCGTGCCCTACAGTATACTCCTCATCATTTTTGTCGTCTCTTATAATATATTATTATTATAATAAATAGAGACAGCAATCTTTTATCTTTTTAAAACAGCGAGCTTGATCAGTGAGTTGAAGTTCTTTTGTTACAGAAGAAGATATTGGTGTTTTTGATATTCTAAAATATCGCGCTACGGAATGTTTTTCGCTTTTTTGAATTGACAAAGTGCTTAAACTTAAGCAAAAGTCCTTTGCTTGATGCACAGTGTTCAATAGCTTAGCATTGCCTGCTTCGAATGCAAAGGCAGAGTTCTCATATAAAGGACCCCAATTCAGGACACTGCAAGCCAAATGTAATAATAAGCGAATGTTGGAAGTCATCGCATTTTTTGAATATAGTATTTCTGTTTCGTATACACATTCATGTAAGAGTTGGTCCGCTCGATTTAATTCTTTAATTGAAATTTCTGTTTTTAAAAGAATGTATATCCCTTCTACCAGTTTAATTCAATGATTTACCAATTTTTCATCAAGATATGATGATATAATTGGTGCGCTGTAGAATAGTAGCCAATTGAAGCATTCTCGAGCTTTCCAATGCTCTCTATCTTCTAATGATCTAGTTAATCTACCCACTTGATGAGGTGCTTTAGTGTCATTTAAAATTTTATTTATTTCTTCGATTTCTGCTTTGATAAGAACTTTAGAAGCACACTTCTTATTTCCGAACCAGACAGCTGAAAATTGCTTAACTAGACCACTTACAATGTGCATATCATCAGGTACAGTTCCATCAATAATGTTAAATTTTGTTAAATTTATCAAAACAGATGGATTCTTGAATCCATAACATGGCTTCTCGGCTGTACCCTTCTTCATATGAAGAATGCTTTCTGCTTCTGATCTTAGTAAACCGTTGATACAAATCCATGGATACTTGGTACTTCCAGAATTTGGTTTGTTTATATTCGCGATCCATTCTGTTGGATTTTTACACCAAAGGCATCCATATTTTCCGTAAAACAATATTAAACCTAGCATAGGAGCCCTAGCCACCGAATCCACACAACACACTAAACAAAATATTTTAATTTTTTGTTTTTTATTCTTGATACTACATTCTACACCTACATCGCCTAGAGTATTCATTTGCTTCACAAATTGTTCTAAAAAACATTCATTTCTGGTTTTTTCTTGTTAAACCAAAGACCTACAACAATCAAATTCTTCACTTTTACGTCAAAGGGTAATTCGTTCAACATTAAATATATGGGCCATATACTGTATGTAGAGCTCTCAAAAAGTGGTGCACCATCCGTGTTAAAAACAACAGATGCGTAACGATTTTTGTCATCCGGAGGAAGGGATTCTACAAATCGTCGATACAATTTTCCATCAAATAAGCTGCATAAGGTTTTTTTCGATTTAACTATTTCCTCATAAAAATCTGAATTTGCTTCAAGGAGGTCAGTAATTTGACTTGATGGGTCTAACGAAACGAAAAAGTTATTATACATTGAATCTTTAACATTGATGTCAATATTACAGAGATCGCATTTTTTAAAAGTGTCTGAATGAGTATATACACCTAAATTTTTTCCACAACTATTGCATAAGGCGTGATACGTTGCACAATGTTGAGGATTAAACAATTTGTTAATTATGTACCGTGTTTCAGGAATAATTGGTTTCGCAAATATGTTGTTAATTAAATTGAAAAGATTTGTTGTTGCACTTAAAGAAAGTGAATGTACCAAGGCATACTGTATTACCATCATTAAAACTTCACCAACATTTTTGTTCACTGGCGTTTCAATTGAATTAACCAAATCTACTTTGTTTAAGAATGAGTGGAAATATTCGAAGTCCTCCTTTTTGCTTTTAGAATCATCTTCTTCCGCAATGTCGGAATCCTCATCAGTTGTTATGATGTGAAAATCGAATTGTGTACCTTTAATGAAATATGAAATGAAGACTTCTTTTTTTTAAGAGTCAGAAATAATAGTTAGCAAAAAGTGATTATTACATTATATATAATTTTTAGGAAAATAATTAGTTTATGTAAATAAACAGGAAAATTTTGCGCCTGTGGATTGCTAATTCTGTGGCACACGAGTATTTAGTCGGTTTGATGCAATTCGGGGAAACGCGGCTGAATTCGGAGAAGCAGAGCACGTGGGGAAATTTTAGCGCTATAATAAGATGATCGTCAGCGTGATTTTGGGCCTCATTTTGCATATTGTTCTCGTATGGGACTTTTCCGCGCCATACTTTGAGTCCGACGCCGTAGACCTCAAGGTAATAAGTGCATTTAATTTTAATATTCATTTCCAATGGTTCTTTTCTTTTTAGTATCTAAAAATCTCAAAAATATGCTTACTTAATACTTGAATGGCCCTAGTGCGATTCCACGCCACTTCGACAGTGTTTTGAAGGAAGCAAATGGATTTTAATGAAACTCAGGGATTTCATTTCAATAATTTTACTTAGCTTTTAAGCGGCCAGTTCAAAATCTATTATTTAAAGAGAAAAATTAACTTGATTGTTTATTCTCTAATATTCTAAAAGAAAATTTATATACCACCAAGAAGTTTTTTATGTTTTTAAACATTTTATTGCTCAGAACCTAAAATTTTACACATAATTATTCGTTTTGAGCATCCAGGATTCCAAAAATGACAATAAAAAATTTCGTGTATGTATGTATGTATGTCAGTATGTCACAGAATCTTTGTTCGCGAATCACTTAAAACCGGCTGAAACCGTATGAAACCAAATTTTGCAGAATGTTTGACCTTAGGCCAAGGAAGGTTTATCAATTTACAAATTAGAAAAATATTAATTAGAATTGGAGATATTCCATTCTTTCAAAAAATTCAAAAATTTTCAAATTTTACATTTTTTTAAAAAATGCTTTTAAACTTTGTACAATTGAGTATAACATGTTATTTAGTCACATTCTATAATAGATATGCCAAAAAAATGGCCTATAACTAAAATGTAAATATAAACATGATTTTTAGAAAATTAAAAAAATCGCAAATATTCCAATTTTATATCTTTTAAAAAATAAAATGATCTATAATTTAAATGATCCATAGTTGATTGTTACATGTCATTTGGTCAAATTTTAGTATAATTTTTCCAAAAAAATGTGTCTTATAACTAAGATGTAAAGATAAAAATGTTTTCAAAAAATCGAAATTTTTAAACTTTTAGATTTTTTAATGAATTGCTTTTAAACGATGTATAATTGAGTATAACATGTTATTTAGTCACATTTTAGCATAATTTAGTAAAAAATACTATTCTATATTTCAGATTTAAGTATAAAAATGTTTTCGAAAAATTAAAAAAAAAAAACAATTTATGGGCATATCTCCAGAACCTTTAACTTTTCAATGAGAAAATTTTTTTTAATTTTTTTTAGCACAGTATTGAAACTCTGTCTACATAAACTTTAAGGAATAAGCTTTCAAAATATGCAAGTGGACAGATAAAGTAATTACCTTGCAATTTCCAGACACATTTTATTTATACTCAACACTAATAAACTTTCAAATTTCTATTCATTTTTTTCTATTTCTCTTTTTTCTTATATCTTATTTTTTCAGAATTATTTTTTTTAATCATTTATTCTGTGTAAAAAAATCAAAATAAACATTAAAACTTAACCTTCAGTTTTATTTATTAAAAATTTGTATAAAAAAGTGAGAATCGACAATTTCATACTTAACAATTTCTTTTCTAAAAACTGTTGGTCTATTACGGTCGACCGTAATTGACAAATATTTTTACATTATCTTTGCAATAAAGTTTTTTTTGGAAACCCATTCACGGGATATTAATTGGCACATGCGAAAATGTATGCAAGTACTTTTCAAATACTTTTATTCAGGGACCGTCACGAAGCAAAGGTATTGTGTCGGTATCGTGTCACGATACGATATGATTCTACCACGGAGAAGAGTATCGTGTCGAGATACGATGCCGACACGATAGGATTTTCGTATCGTGTCGCATTACAAAAATAGCTGATTAAATTACATAAGATGTGCACAATCATATTATACAAAATTACAAAATAATGTTGGGGGCCATCCATAAATTACGAAAGATATTTTTTTTAATCCCCCTCTCCCATTAATGTAAGGTATTTTACATACATTAGCGCAATTTTTATTGTTTGTAAGAATTTACAGACCCCCATACCCCCTAAATGTCTTACGTAATTTATGTAATCACATTACATTAAATAACTTAGTAACAAATTCCATACGGTGGACATGCGCAGAAGTGCAATTTAGTATTTATTGCTGCGCAGTAGCAATTTCATTACTCTTGGACATGCGCAGTAGGGCAACTAAGTACTTATTGCTGCACAGTAGTTTCCTCCCACACTTGGACATGCGCAGTAGTGCAAATTAGTAATAAATGCTGCCCAGTAGCCTATCTGACACTTGGACATGCGCAGTAGGGCAAATTAGTACTTATTGCTGCGCAGCAGCCTACCGTTACTCTTGGACATGCACAGTAGTGTAACTTGGTTTTGTTGCTGCGCAGTAACATAATTTAGTATTAATTGCTGCGCAGTAGTCTAATCTAGCATTAATTGATGCGCAATAATGTAATTTTGTATTTATAACTGCGCAGTATGCAGGTTTAATATACTGCGCAGCAATTAATACTAAACTAGACTACTGCGCATGTCCAATTGCGGTGGTAGACTATTGCGCATCAATTAATACTAAATTAGACTACTGCCCATCAATTAATACTAAATTACACTACTGCGCATCCATTAATACTAAATTACACTACTGCGCATCCATTAATACTAAATTACACTACTGCGCAGCAATAAATACCAAATTACACTGCTGCGCATCCATTAATACTAAATTACACTACTGCGCATCAATCAATACTAAGGACCCCGCACCAAATACATGGAAATAAAGGTCTCGGTGAAATTTTTTTATATTTTGTAGTTTTGTAGTTTATGACCTATTAAACAAAAAATGTTAGTACCAAAACTCAAAAAATGGACAGTTTTTGAGTTACACGACTTAAAAGTCACGAAATACACAAAAAATCGAAATATACAATGTAAAGGAAACAATGTTCTTTATAAGAGCAATCTATAAAATTCTTTAACAACTCTTGGCATAAAAAGCAAAAAACTTGAATAATGATATGTTAAAAGATAGCATATTGTAATTATGGTTGTAACAAACAACCATCGATCAACCATATTCGGATGAAAATAATATTATCCAGTTCTTAAAGATTTTAACTAATCCATGATTTTTAAATAATTATGTTTAACAAGCATTTAACATATAACTTTAAACACTTACAGTTCTTCAATGGTGATTATGGTTACTACCAACAACCATTAAACAACCATTGTAGAACAAAAACAACGATTCTTACAGATGGAGATTCAGCAATCTAAAAATATTTTATGTATACCACTTAAAATCGAACGTATTAAGAGTTCTTCGTTAGTGATTATGGTTACTATACCATCAACCATTAATCAACCATTGTAGAATATTAATATACTTACAACTTCCGACTAAACTCCACGAATATATAAATCTTTTACGTATATCTAGCAAGAAAACCACTTAAAATCGAAAGTGTTTAGAGATCTTCGATGGTGATTATGGTTACTACCATTAATTATTGTAAAACCATTTTAGAATAAAAATGATTCTTACAACTTCAGCAATCTTAAAATCATTTATGCACATCTAGCAATGTATACCACTTAAAATCGAACGTATTAAGAAACGCGAACGTGTCGCACGCTTGAGTTTTAAATGCATGCATTTTACGGGCATTTAGTGCTTTCTATTGCTTGCAATCTTGATGTGATTTCCAACAATGATAAATGTAGAATCTACTTTTTAATACATCTAAGTATATATCAATTAATTGTTTGTTTATGGACTAGCAAAACTTTATTACTTGCCCTAATGCCTAATAAAATATACAATAATAATTGTGGAATCAAATAACTTATTGCAGAAGGAAAATATTAATGAGTTAGATTTTTGTTTGTCTTTTCCTTCTTAGAACATTCTAAATAAAGAAGTTATGATAATACTTTAAAATCGTTCAATTAAACATAAGTTGATTCTATCAGCGATTCTCATCATACCTTTAAATATTTTTTTAATATACATATTAGTGACTGTGAATAGTGTACGAGAAAAAATTGATAATGGAATACAAGGTGTGAAAGATTTTCTGAACGCTTCACAGCCAAGATAACATTGTACTATTAAATGTCGAAGTCATTTTTTATGTTTTAAGGAGAGTCCAGAATACAGTCAACGTTGGTGTTAACGCGTTGATACAAACGCGTCGTCCTATGTATTCTATATGGAGATCACGTGACCAACGCGTTTCCCCGACTCTATTCTGGACTCTCTTTTCAGTTGAGTCTACAATAAGAGAAGATGCGCATCGATGTTCATAACTATAGATATACTACAGTATACTTTAGTATACCTATAGCTATGAACATCGATGCGCACCTTCTCTCATTGTAGACTATGCTTTATGTAACCCTGACTGTAATACGTGTGAAGGTAAAAAAATCTCTGTATCTTGATGTGATGTTATACTAATAAAGATGCGCGCGGCGTTGGGTGGGGTTTGGTTTGAGTGATGGGGAGCGGACCGCACAGTCAAGAGAAGGGACCGCGTCGTCTGTTCTTCAGTACTCGATAGCCTTACAGGCCAACGCCAGCGGGATTAATATTGAGTAAGTATTGGCTTTCTTACACTTTTCTCAGGCGGCACACTTGTTATTACCATCTATAGGCAATATATGCAGAAGAATGGCTTTCATGAATAGAATTCCGTGCTATATTTGTGATAGAGCATTTGCCCCTGGGCGAATGGCTCGAATTGATAGAGGTGATAATTTTAAACGAGAAATAGCTATCGCTAGACGTACAGCATTCGACAGACCGGCCTTAGTCGTAACAGATATGACAAGGCTGTGCATTAATTGCAATCAATCTGTTACGGATGAAATTCTAGATTTAGAGCAGAATGTTCACTGTTTAAGACTAAATGTTTTAACACAAACGGCAAATCGTAGTTGTCTTATATGTAACGGCGTCAATTTCTCTTGACTGCAGAATTGACGTTTTTCTTTCTCTGAATATTTTTATTCCAGTAGACATAAATCCTGCGTGCACCATTTAGATAATCGAGGACTCCTTTTAAAGCCCTTGTTACCTGGATTACGATACATTAACAGGCCATATAGAATTAATGGTCAAGATTTTCAACTATTCTTGGAGGGTGTTCGCAATGTTGCAAGAAACAAAGTAAGTTTTGAGGACATTTACTCATTTTCAGATTGACTGGCGAATGCCACCTTATATTGAAGAAGGACAAAGACAACTCACAATGGAAGAACCGAACGAATCTCGTCTCATAACAAAAAACAGATGGATTGTCGAGGCCATGAATGGACATATGAAAACAGTGTTTAAATTCCTTGCTCATAAAATGAGTATTACTCATTTGAGAAATCTGAAAGATTTTTATCTCATCTGTGGTGCAATATTAAATAGATTTTATCCCCGAATCCATATGCAAGAGGCAGATGCAGACTTGGCAAGACGGATGCTACAGAAATTAAGAGAGCCTAATCAACTTCAAGCTTACGTGGAACTTGAACAGTTGCATAGAAGAAATGCACGAAGATGGGTTCTCTTGGATGATGTAGATGTCCCCAATTTTCCAAGACTGTCATTGGAATATTTAAAAAACCTGACCTTCGGAGAATATCAAATCAACTTGTCACCTGCGTATATTCAGGACAAACTTCAAAGAGCGAACGAGGAAGTATTCCAGGTGGATATACCGCGAGCTGGTGAATTGATTCCGGGATTGATAAGAATCCGAATTCATTCACGATTCAGAAATGCACAAAGGTACCAATTATGGATAAAATACACAGTTCCTATTAGACAAAATGAACCTAATCCAATTGAAGGATATTATTGCACATGCAGGTCAGGTGCACGAACTTTAGGAAAATGTGCACATGTGACAAGTGTTTTGTGGTACATGGGATACGCAAGACACGAGGAAAACAAAAAATATCCTTCTACAGCATTACTTAACGTGATTTTAGACGCAGCTATCAGGCCATTACCAAATAATATTAATCACATCGAAGAAGACGAGTGAAATCTTTATGTTAAAAATTGATTTTTATTTTTTATTTTCGTTTTCTTTATACTCAATGTATTCGCCCCATTCATTTTTATTTGTACTTTCGACTACAAGTACTCGTGATAAGCCATTTTGTTTTCTCTATACTTAAAGTATTCGTTTCATTCAATTTTTATTTGTACCTTCGACTAAACCAACTCGTGATAAACCATTTTGTTTTCTTTATACTGAAAGTATTCGTTTCATTTAATTTTTATTTGTACCTTCGACTAAATCTACTCATGATAAACCATTTTGTTTTTTTATACTCAATGTATTCGTTTCATTCAATTTTTATTTGTACTTTCAACTACAAGTACTCGTGATAAACCATTTTGTTTTCTCTATACTTAAAGTATTCGTTTCATTCAATTTTTATTTGTACCTTCGACTAAATCTACTCATGATAAACCATTTTGTTTTCTTTATACTCAATGTATTTGTATCATTCAATTTTTATTTGTACTTTCGACTACAAGTACTCGTGATAAGCCATTTTGTTTTCTTTATACTCAAAGTATTTGTATCATTCAATTTTTATTTGTACTTTCGACTACAAGTACTCGTGATAAACCATTTTGTTTTCTTTATACTGAAAGTATTCGTTTTATTTAATTTTTATTTGTACTTTTGACTAAATCTACTCATGATAAAGTATTTTGTTATCTTTAAACTCACAGTATTAGTGGTTTTTATTTATTCTTTTGGCTAAAAGTACTCATGTTATTACATTCTACAATGGTTGTTTAATGGTTGATGGTATAGTAACCATAATCACTAACGAAGAACTCTTAATACGTTCGATTTTGAAGTGGTATACATTGCTAGATGTGCATAAATGATTTTAAGATTGCTGAAGTTGTAAGAATCATTTTTATTCTAAAACGGTTTTACAATAATTAATGGTAGTAACCATAATCACCATCGAAGATCTCTAAACACTTTCGATTTTAAGTGGTTTTCTTGCTAGATATACGTAAAAGATTTATATATTTGTGGAGTTTAGTCGGAAGTTGTAAGTATATTAATATTCTACAATGGTTGTTTAATGGTTGATGGTATAGTAACCATAATCACTAACGAAGAACTCTTAATACGTTCGATTTTGAAGTGGTATACATTGCTAGATGTGCATAAATGATTTTAAGATTGCTGAAGTTGTAAGAATCATTTTTATTCTAAAACGGTTTTACAATAATTAATGGTAGTAACCATAATCACCATCGAAGATCTCTAAACACTTTCGATTTTAAGTGGTTTTCTTGCTAGATATACGTAAAAGATTTATATATTCGTGGAGTTTAGTCGGAAGTTGTAAGTATATTAATATTCTACAATGGTTGTTTAATGGTTGATGGTATAGTAACCATAATCACTAACGAAGAACTCTTAATACGTTCGATTTTAAGTGGTATACATAAAATATTTTTAGATTGCTGAATCTCCATCTGTAAGAATCGTTGTTTTTGTTCTACAATGGTTGTTTAATGGTTGTTGGTAGTAACCATAATCACCATTGAAGAACTGTAAGCGTCTAAAGTTATATGTTAAATGCTTGTTAAACATAATTATTTAAAAATCATGGATTAGTTGAAATCTTTAGGAACGGGATAATATTATTTTCATCCGAATATGGTTGATCGATGGTTGTTTGTTACAACCATAATTACAATATGCTATCTTTTAACATATCATTATTCAAGTTTTTTGCTTTTTATGCCAAGAGTTGTTAAAGAATTTTATAGATTGCTCTTATAAAGAACATTGTTTCCTTTACATTGTATATTTCGATTTTTTGTGTATTTCGTGACTTTTAAGTCGTGTAACTCAAAAACTGTCCATTTTTTTTGAGTTTTGGTACAAACATTTTTTGTTTAATAGGTCATAAACTATAAAACTACAAAATATAAAAAAATTTCACCAAAACCTTTATTTCCATGTATTTGGTGCGGGGTCCTTATAAAACTGCGCATCCATTAATACTAAATTACACTACTGCGCAGCAATAAATACCAAATTACACTACTGCGCATATCCAAGTGTGGTGGTAGTACACTGCGCAACTTAAAATATATATTTTTTTGGTTTCACAAGATGGCCGTATTTGCGTCATGTGCTGATAAAAAGCATTTTTGAATGTAACATGTGCGACACGTTAATTTCGTATTGTGTAACGATACGATACCGATCGTATCGTGTCGCAACACGATACTTTTCTCGACACGATACTGATTTTCGTGTCACATCGTGTCGGTGGCGGTCCCTGCTTTTATTTGATTTTCGTGGAGTATCACTCCAATTACGGTCGTTTTCCAATTTTGTACGCACGTGTTTTCTATTATTTAAATTATAACAGTTTTTTGAAGACACAAGGCACATCAATTTACTATGTCTCAAAATAATTCTAATAATTTGAACTCTTATTTCCCATCCGAAAGTATGGTTAGGGACAAGTAGATATTGTAAAAAATCGTACACTCAAATTGGAATAATTATTGATTTATTTAATAAATAAATGTAAAACCTTTTGAAACTGACTTATCTTATCAAGCTTTAATATTTTCAACAAAAATAAAGTAACAAGTTATTGAAATTATCGAAATATATGCGAGAGACATGACAGTTAAAGGTTCCAGAAATATGCCCTTATAAGAGACAATTTTTCGAAAAATTGTGCTAAAATTTGACCAAATAACATGTAACAATGCATTATAGATCATTTAAAAGCAATTCATTAAAAATATAAAATTTGAAAAATTTCAATTTTTTAATTTTTTGAGAACATTTTTATACTTACATCTTGGTTATAGGACATTATTTTTGGCAAAAAGATTTTTTCATTTTGATAGATTGCAGTAAATTAATTAGTTATAACTTTTGTGAGATATATATAAACAATAAATTTACAGTTTTTAAAAATATTAATTAGAACGGGAGGTATTCACTTTTTTCAAAAAATTTAAAAAAAGGAAAATTTCTAATTTTTGTACTTTTTAATGTATATTTGTAAACTATCATAACTTATTGCGTCTTGCAAGTTACTGCTCTGCACGGAAAAAACTGCATCGTTGGGCCAACCATATATATGAAAAAATACGGGATATCCATAGTTAAGGTTATCACATCCATTTCTATGGATACCACAGCCATTTTGATGGATACTACATCCATTCATATTTAGTTGACACATCCATAGAAATGGATGTGCTAACATTAACTATGGATATCCCGTATTTTTCCATATATATGGTTGCCCCAACCATGCAGTTTTTTCCGTGTGAGTTTGAAAAGACCGTCTGGATAGACGGACTTAACGAGATCTATTAAGCTGCTCCTTAGCCTGTCCTGACAAGACAGGCTGGATTAGACGGGCTACACTATAACTGTGTAGTCTCTTTGTAGACACCAGACTTCCATAAAATTTTTCCACACGGGGAATAATTTGTTTATCCCATTAATCAAAAAAATTTCAATTGCAAAACTTCGAAAATATTGAAAATGCTAAACGATAAATGGTAAACATTAATTTTATTTAAGGTTATGTTATTCAGTGGTCACGTGCCCCATTTACTTTACTATGGAAAAACTTCCCACTGAATAACATGACCTTAAACACTGCTCTTGAATATCCAAAAACAAAAAATGTAATTTATGTA
This sequence comes from Leptopilina myrica (nomen nudum), assembly GCA_032872475.1. NCBI lineage: Eukaryota > Metazoa > Arthropoda > Insecta > Hymenoptera > Figitidae > Leptopilina > Leptopilina myrica (nomen nudum). The sequence goes on from CM065461.1 coordinate 6,591,819, forward strand.
CACTTTAACCTATAATGTCCAAAAAAACATACGCTGTTCCATAAACGTATTAAAATTAATTTTACTTTTGACCATGTAAGGTAATTCAAGTAAAAATTAGTGTCTCTGGCGTTTTTATAATCGCTAGTTACAAATCTGCTATGAAATATAAAAATTACAAGTGGCGGACCAAATTTTTAAAGATAATTTACGCCTTTTATGATAAAAATTTAAAATTTTTTAAAAATTCTGCCATATTGGATTCGCCATTTTGAATATTAAAATCTAAATACAGATCAGTAAGCAGCGACCATAAAAACCCCTAGAGAGACTAATTGTTATTTAAATTACCTTACATGGTCAAAAGTACTGTTGTTTTCAATATACTTGTGGAACAGCGAATGTCTCTTTTGACATTACAGGTTAAAGTGTACATAAATTACATTTTTTGTTTTTGGATATTGAAGAGCAGTGTTTAAACTTTCATTTTGTGCTATGCGGACAGATTTACTAATTCGGTGTATTGTTGTACATTCATTCAAAAAATGCTAAAAATGCATATTTTGTATATTGAAACGTAAATTGATTAAAAACTTGAGCCAATCCAATATTTTCAAGGTCAGATTCGTATTCTACGGACAAAATCCTGTAAGAATCGGCAGTAATATTTTAGGCAACATGCAGTTGATTAAAATTTGTCGGCCTGTGATATATATCATTTATGAGGCTCGTGATTTAATTAGAATATATTTTAATTAAATTTACCCCCATAAAAATAATGTCCAATCAACAAAAATCATCCCCCGTACATTATTTGGTCAATTTGGTAATTATTCTCATGAACACAAACATAACATTTTTTTATAGATTGTATAGATCATGGAATTTTCTCACAATGTATATTATGTTTAAACTAAAACTAATATTAATAAAAATAACCCCTGTAAATCATCCCCTAATCATAATTTTCACATATTTCCAACTATTCTAGAATAAATTGTGTACACAAAATTAAAAGTAATAAAAGTAATAACCAATAAACAAAAATCATCCCCTGGACACTAGTTGCCCAATTTGGTAATAATTCTCATAAACATATACAGAACATTTTTTTAAAGATTCTATAAGATATGGAATTTTCTTACAATATATTATGTTTACACTAAAACTAATATTAAGAAAAACAACCCCTAAAAATCATCCCCGAATCATAATTTTTACAAATTTCTAATTATTATTTAATAAATTAGGTACAACAAATTTTAATACGGTGTGTGTCTTCCAGAAATTTTTTCTAAATATATTTCAATCAAACATACGTGCATAAAAATAATAGCAAATGACCAAAAATCATCCCCTGTACCTTAGTTGCCCAATTTAGTAATTATTCTCATAAAATTACATCTATTTTATATCAATAACAAAAGGTCAATTGGAATTCGTACATACATAATGTGGCCCTGAAAAGGGCCGATTAGATTTTGTCAGTTTTTATTCAGTTTTTATATCGCTTGTGTATTAGTATGGCATAATGTGGCCCTGAAAAGGACAGTTTGGATTTTGTCAGTTTTGATTGAGTTTTAAGATCGCTTGTGTATTAGTATGGCATAATGTGGCCCTGAAAAGGGCCTATTGGATTTTGTCAGTTTTGATTGAGTTTTTAGATCGCTTGTGTATTAGTATGGCATAATGTGGCCCTGAAAAGGTCCGATTGGATTTTGTCAGTTTTATTGAGTTTTTAGATCGCTTGTGTATTAGTATGGTCGAATGCTAAAAACATCGAATCGTCAAATGATCGAATTCTAAAAACATCGAATTATCAAATGGTCGAATGCTAAAAACGTCGAATCTTCAAAATTTCGAATGCTCAAAACGTCGAATCGTCAACACGGTGGTCTTGAAGCAAAATAAAGTTTTTCTTCGTCGCCAAAATAAATTATTTGTATAAACTTTTAAAGCGTCATCTGAAGATTAAAAACCAATAAATATTGAAATTCTAGCTGCTCGTCCTAGCGTTTTTTCAACCAATACAATTTTGATTTGAGGTGTACTTGCGTTTGCGAAGGTAAAAAATTGGCCCCTCATTTATGTTTTTTCGCAGTCATAATATTAAAAAGATTAAAAACTGTTTTTGCACCTTAAAATACAATATTAAAACTACAAAAAAATTGTTTCGCTTTTTAACTATTATTTACGATTCGCAGATGGCGCCAAAGTATGGAAATCTCTAATTCGTAAGATTTGGCGGTGCTCTCGATAGAGCCTCTCCTGACAGTCTGAAATAAAAAAAATTATTTCTTAGTACACATAAATACCTAGTGGACGTATGTAATGGAATTTAAAAAAAGTAAAAAAACGAAACTGTCGTCCTTTCAAAGTCAAAAATGTAACAAATCAAAATCATCGTTTCTTAAAAATTGACTTTAAAAGGTTGCCATTTCTATTTTTTTCTTTTTTTAAATTCCATCACATACGTCAATTAGGTATTTATGTGTACTAAGAATTTAATTTTGTTTTTTGACTTTAGACTGTCAGGAACTGCTCTATCGGGGGCTCCGCTAAATCTTACAAATTAGAGATCGCCATACTTTGACGCCCTCTACGAATCAAAAATAATAGTTGAAAACCGATACAATTGTATGTATGTGTTACATCATTTGGGGGTATAGTAATCGTCGTTTGATTACGTAAAGTTAAATCGCAATGGCACATTCATTTTTTCACAAATTATGAAAAGAATAATTACCGATTGGTAAATAATTACCGACGATAATTCTGGCTTAGGACTTTTTTTGGAGCAACCAGGTGATTCTATTCATCGACATTTTTTGGAAACTTGGAAAAGTTATAAAGTTAACGATTTAAATCATCCTGCATACCTAGAAAAATTGAAAAGTGCTCTTACACAATTTTCTTCTCTGAATATTTGAATTATGTTTTATAAATATACATTAAATGAAGTGTATATTGTGTATTCTTGTACCAGCAGTTTTATCACATTAAAAAGTATAAATTATTCAATCATATAAATTTGTAACTATTTTATTAACAAAATACTACTCTTATTTGCGACCAGTTGTTCTTTATTAACTTTTATATGCACTCACCATTGCTAATTTTTTAATTTTTTTATATAACAAATTATAAAATCTAACTCTAATTAAATTGATATATTAATTTACTAGTACGCAAAGAAAATAATTTTAGAAATTAAAAAATTTTTTTAAATGAAAATCTTATTTTTTTTAAATCCTAGGACGAGCAGCTGGGATTTCAATATTTATTGATTTTGAATCTTGAGATAACGCTTTAAAAGATTGTACAAATGATTTTTTTTGGCGACGTAGAAAAACTTTATTTTGCTTCAACACTACCGTGTCAAATAGTCGAATGCTAAAATCGTCGAATCTTCAAAAGTTCGAATGCTCAAAACGTCGAATTGTCAATTGATCGAATGCTAAAAACGTCGGATCGTCAAATGGTCGAATGCTCAAAACGTCGAATCGTCAAAAAGTCGAAAAATTTGTTTGATTTAAGTTAACATTAACTTAAACCAAGCAAATTTGTCGACTTTTTGACGATTCGACGTTTTGAGCATTCGACCATATGCGGATTCGACGTTTTAAGCATTCGTCCATTTAACAATTCGATGTTTTTAGCATTCGACCTGTTGACAATTTGACGTTTTAAGCATTCGACCAAATGACGATTCGACGATTTGGTATTCAATCAGGTAGTCTGTGAATTCGCCAAAGTTTGTTTTCACCAAAGCGTGAATTGACCAGCGTTTGCTGCATTCAGAGTGCTCATTGCGTGGCAATGTAAACAAGATATGTAGAATGTCATGCGTGCTCCTGAAATTGAAAATGTCGGTAAATAAACTGCAATTTAAGTGTGCTTAAAAGAAATAGATGGCGCAGTAAGAAAAATAATTCAACAAATATTATAAAATGAAATTAAATACAAATTATTAATAAGAAATGTGTTTTAATTAATTTACAAAAATTGTGTATAATAATAATCAACACTAATTATAATAATAATAATAATAATAATAATAATAATAATAAAAATGTGTTTAATTAGTGAAATTAATTATTATATTAAATAATAGATACAATGAAAAATGCTAATAAAAAATAAATAAAAATAAAACTATAATTCGTTAATTACTATATTGAATTTAAAATATTATAAAATTAATTAATTATTTTAATTAATTTATTTATTTAATAACAACATTAAATAAAATTACAATAAAAATTATTTATTAATAAAAGTATTATGTGTGAAAGTTAATAAATTTGTTTGATTAATTAATGCAAGTATTAAATATTTAATATTATTATTAATAATATTAAAAAATATTTATTATAAAAAAAATTAATTATTTTCAATATTAATACTGAACATATTTTTTATAAGTAAATAATTAAAAAAATAATTAATTTCAATGGCGATGGCAAAGGTTTTTTCAGTTTCAAATATAGCTGAGGAAGAATTTACAAAAGGTTTGAAAGAAAAGCAAAGAAATTCTACGATTTTCGAAAAAATTTGGATTTTTATGCAATTAGACAAAAAAAATTAGAAAATTGTAGATTTTTCATCACAGGAAATTTTTCTCATCGATGGCAAAGTTTTTTCTAGTTTTGCATTTAGCGTGGGAAGAATTTATTAAACGTTTGAAATCAATTATGTATTTTCCTGAAATTAGCGAAAACAAAATTATAAAATTCCTGATTTTTTAAGACAGGAAATTTTTTTCATCGATGGCAAAGTTTTTTCTAGTTTTGTATTTAGCAGGGTAAGAATTTACAAAAGGTTTGGAAGGGAAGCAAAGAATTCATAAGATTTTCTAAAAAAAAATTTTTATTTTCCTGAAATTAGACAAAACAAAATTATAAAATTCATAATTTTTTAAGACAGGAAATTTTTGTCATCAATTGCAAAGGTTTTTTCAGTTTGGAATAAAGCTGAGGAAGAATTTTTTAAACGTTTGAAAGATAAGCAAAGAAATCCTTCGATTTACCAAAAAATTCCTGATTTTTTAAGACAGGAAATTTTTTTCTTTCATGTTAAAGGTTTTTTCACTTTTGAATATAGCTGAAGAAAAAATTAACAAAAGGTTTGAAATAGAAGCAAAGAAATCGTGCGATTTACGAAAAAATTTGGATTTTTATGCAATTAGAAAAAAAAAATCTGAAAATTGTAGATTTTTTTAGACAGGAAATTTTTCTCATCGATGGCAAAGTTTTTTCTAGTTTTGCATTTAGCGGGGGAAGAATTTACTAAACGTTTGAAATGAATTTTATATTTTCCTGAAATATGCGAAAACAAAATTATAAAATTCCTGATTTTTTAAGACAGGAAATTTTTTTCTTCAATGGTAAAGTTTTTTCTAGTTTTGTATTTAGCAGGGTAAGAATTTACAAAAGGTTTGAAAGAGAAGCAAAGAAATTCTGCGATTTTCGAAAAAATTTCGTTTTTTATGCAATTAGACAAAAAAAATTATAAAATTGTAGATTTTTTATGACAGGAAATTTTTTTTTTGAATGGCAAAGGTTTTTTCAGTTTCGAATATAGCTGAGGAAGAATTTATAAAGGGTTTAAAAGAGAAGCAAAAAAATCCTAAGATTTTCTAAAAAATTTTGAATTTTCATGAAATTAGACAAAACAAAATTATAAAATTCCTGATTTCTTAAGACAGGAAATTTTTTTTTTCAATGGCAAAGGTTTTTTCAGTTTTATATATAGCTGAGGAAGAATTTACAAAAGGTTTGAAAGAGAAGCAAAGAAATTCTGCGATTTTCGAAAAAATTTCGATTTTTATGCAATTCGACAAAAAAAATTATAAAATTGTAGATTTTTTAAGACAGGAAATTTGTTTCATCAATGGCAAAGTATTTTCTAGGTTTGTATTTAGCATTGAAAGAATTTATAAAAGGTTTTAAAGGGAATCAAAGAATTCATAAGATTTTTTTAAAAAACAATTTTCTATTTTCATGAAATTAGACATAACAAAATTATAAAATTCATGATTTTTTAAGACAGCAAATTTTTTTCTTCAATGGCAAAGTTTTTTCTAGTTTTGTATTTAGGAGGGAAAGAATTTACAAAATGTTTGAAAAAGAAGCAAAGAATTCATAATATTTTCTAAAAAAAATTTTGTATTTTCCTGAAATTAGACAAAACAAAATTATAAAATTCCTGATTTCTTAAGACAGGAAATTTTTTTTCTTCAATGGCAAAGGTTTTTTCAGTTTTATATATAGCTGAGGAAGAATTTACAAAAGGTTTGAAAGAGAAGCAAAGAAATTCTGCGATTTTCGAAAAAATTTGGATTTTTATGCAATTTGACAAAAAAAATTAGAAAATTGTAGATTTTTTATGACAGGAAATTTGTTTCATCAATGGCAAAGTATTTTCTAGTTTTGTATTTAGCATTGAAAGAATTTATAAAAGGTTTTAAAGGGAATCAAAGAATTCATAAGATTTTTTAAAAAAAATTTTGTATTTTCCTGAAATTAGACAAAACAAAATTATAAAATTCCTGATTTTTTAAGACAGGAAATTTTTTTCTTCAATGGCCAAGTTTTTTCTAGTTTTGTATTTAGCAGGGTAAGAATTTACAAAAGGTTTGAAAGAGATGCAAAGAAATTCTGCGATTTTCGAAAAAATTTCGATTTTTATGCAATTAGACAAAAAAAATTATAAAATTGTAGATTTTTTATGACAGGAAATTTGTTTCATCAATGGCAAAGTATTTTCTAGTTTTGTATTTAGCATTGAAAGAATTTATAAAAGGTTTTAAAGGGAATCAAAGAATTCATAAGATTTTTTAAAAAAAATTTTGTATTTTCCTGAAATTAGACAAAACAAAATTATAAAATTCCTGATTTCCTAAGACAGGAAATTTTTTTCATCAATTGCAAAGATTTTTTCAGTTTGGAATAAAGCTGAGGAAGAATTTATAAAAGGTTTAAAAAAGAAGCAAAAAAATCCTAAGATTTTCTAAAAAATTTTGAATTTTCATGAAATTAAACAAAACAAAATTCTAAAATTTCTGATTTTTTAAGACAGGAAATATTTTTCTTTAATGGCAAAGGTTTTTCTACTTTTGTATTAAGCAGAGAAAGAATTTACAAAACGTTTAAAAGGGAAGCATAGATTTTTTCAGTTTCAAATATAGCTGAAGAAAAATTTCCTGAAGGTTTAAAAGAGAAGCAAAGAAATCCTGCGATTTACGAAAAAATTTTGAATTTTCATGAAATTTGACAAAAAAAATTGGAAAATTCCTGATTTTTTAAGACAGGAAATTTTTCACATCAATGGCAAAGTTTTTTCTAGTTTTGTATTTAGCGGGGAAAGAATTTACTAAATGTTTGAAATCAAAGCAAAGAAATCGTAAGATTTTCTAAAAACAATTTTCTATTTTCCTGAAATTAGACAAAACAAAATTATAAAATTCCTGATTTTTTAAGACAGGAAATTTTTTTCTTCAATGGCAAAGTTTTTTCTAGTTTTGTATTTAGCAGGGTAAGAATTTACAAAAGGTTTGAAAGAGATGCAAAGAAATTCTGCGATTTTCGAAAAAATTTCGATTTTTATGCAATTAGACAAAAAAAATTATAAAATTGTAGATTTTTTATGACAGGAAATTTGTTTCATCAATGGCAAAGTATTTTCTAGTTTTGTATTTAGCATTGAAAGAATTTATAAAAGGTTTTAAAGGGAATCAAAGAATTCATAAGATTTTTTAAAAAAAATTTTGTATTTTCCTGAAATTAGACAAAACAAAATTATAAAATTCCTGATTTTCTAAGACAGGAAATTTTTTTCATCAATTGCAAAGGTTTTTTCAGTTTGGAATAAAGCTGAGGAAGAATTTTCTAAACGTTTGAAAGAGAAGCAAAGAAATCCTGCGATTTACCAAAAAATTCCTGATTTTTTAAGACAGGAAATTTTTTTTTTCAATGGCAAAGGTTTTTTCAGTTTTATATATAGCTGAGGAAGAATTTACAAAAGGTTTGAAAGAGAAGCAAAGAAATTCTGCGATTTCCGAAAAAATTTCGATTTTTATGCAATTCGACAAAAAAAATTATAAAATTGTAGATTTTTTAAGACAGGAAATTTGTTTCATCAATGGCAAAGTATTTTCTAGGTTTGTATTTAGCATTGAAAGAATTTATAAAAGGTTTTAAAGGGAATCAAAGAATTCATAAGATTTTTTTAAAAAAATTTTGTATTTTCCTGAAATTAGACAAAATACAATTATAAAATTCCTGATTTTTTAAGACAGGAAATTTTTTTCTTTAATGGCAAAGGTTTTTCCAGTTTGGAATACAGCTGAGGAAGAATTTTATAAAGGTTTGAATGAGAAGCAAAGAAATCCTAAGATTTTCTAAAAAATTTTGAATTTTCATGAAATTAGACATAACAAAATTCTAAAATTTCTGATTTTTTAAGACAGGAAATATTTTTCTTTAATGGCAAAGGTTTTTCTACTTTTTTTAAGACAGGAAATTTGTTTCATCAATGGCAAAGTATTTTCTAGGTTTGTATTTAGCATTGAAAGAATTTATAAAAGGTTTTAAAGGGAATCAAAGAATTCGTAAGATTTTCTAAAAACAATTTTCTATTTTCATGAAATTAGACATAACAAAATTATAAAATTCATGATTTTTTAAGACAGCAAATTTTTTTCTTCAATGGCAAAGTTTTTTCTAGTTTTGTATTTAGGAGGGAAAGAATTTACAAAAGGTTTGAAAGGGAATCATAGAAGTCATAAGATTTTCTAAAAAAAATTTTGTATTTTCCTGAAATTAGACAAAACAAAATTATAAAATTCCTGATTTCTTAAGACAGGAAATTTTTTTTCTTCAATGGCAAAGGTTTTTTTCAGTTTTATATATAGCTGAGGAAGAATTTACAAAAGGTTTGAAAGAGAAGCAAAGAAATTCTGCGATTTTCGAAAAAATTTGGATTTTTATGCAATTAGACAAAAAAAATTAGAAAATTGTAGATTTTTTATGACAGGAAATTTGTTTCATCGATGGAAAAGTATTTTCTAGTTTTGTATTTAGCAGGGTAAGAATTTACAAAAGGTTTGAAAGAGATGCAAAGAAATTCTGCGATTTTCGAAAAAATTTGGATTTTTATGCAATTAGACAAAAAAAATTAGAAAATTGTAGATTTTTTTAGACAGGAAATTTTTCTCATCGATGGCAAAGTTTTTCTAGTTTTGCATTTAGCGTGGGAAGAATTTCCTAAACGTTTGAAAGGGAAGCAAAGAATTCATAACATTTTAAAAAAAAAAATTTGTATTTTCCTGAAATTAAACAAAACACAATAATAAAATTCCTGATTTTTTAAGACAGGAAATTTTTTTTTTGAATGGCAAAGGTTTTTTCAGTTTCGAATATAGCTGAGGAAGAATTTATAAAAGGTTTAAAAGAGAAGCAAAAAAATCCTAAGATTTTCTAAAAAAATTTGAATTTTCATGAAATTAGACAAAACAAAATTCTAAAATTTCTGATTTTTTAAGACAGGAAATATTTTTCTTTAATGGCAAAGGTTTTTCTACTTTTGTATTAAGCAGAGAAAGAATTTACAAAACGTTTAAAAGGGAAGCATAGATTTTTTCAGTTTCAAATATAGCTGAAGAAAAATTTCCTGAAGATTTAAAAGAGAAGCAAAGAAATCCTGCGATTTACGAAAAAATTTTGAATTTTCATGAAATTTGACAAAAAAAATTAGAAAATTCCTGATTTTTTAAGACAGGAAATTTTTCACATCAATGGCAAAGTTTTTTCTAGTTTTGTATTTAGCGGGGAAAGAATTTACTAAATGTTTAAAATCAAAGCTAAGAAATCGTAAGATTTTCTAAAAACAATTTTCTATTTTCCTGAAATTAGACAAAACAAAATTATAAAATTCCTGATTTTTTAAGACAGGAAATTTTTTGCTTCAATGGCAAAGTTTTTTCTACTTTTGTATTTAGCAGGGAAAGAATTTACAAAAGGTTTGAAAAGGAAGCAAAGAATTCATAAGATTTTCTAAAAAAAATTTTGTATTTTCATGAAATTAGACAAAACAAAAGTATAAAATTCCTGATTTATTAAGACAAGAAATTTTTTTCTTCTATGGCAAAGATTTTTTCAGTTTCATATATAGCTGAGGAAGAATTTACAAAAGGTTTGAAAGAGAAGCAAAGAAATTCTGCGATTTTCGAAAAAATTTGGATTTTTATGCAATTAGACAAAAAAAATTAGAAAATTGTAGATTTTTTATGACAGGAAATTTTTCTCATCGATGGCAAAGTTATTTCTAGTTTTGCATTTAGCGTGGGAAAATTTACTAAACGTTTGAAATCAATTTTGTATTTTCCTGAAATTAGCGAAAACAAAATTATAAAATTCATGATTTTTTAAGACAGGAAATTTTTTTCTTCAATGGCAAAGTTTTTTCTAGTTTTGTATTTAGGAGGGAAAGAATTTACAAAACGGTTTGAAAGGGAATCATAGAAGTCATAAGATTTTCTAAAAAAAATTTTGTATTTTCCTGAAATTAGACAAAACAAAATTATAAAATTCCTGATTTCTTAAGACAGGAAATTTTTTTTCTTCAATGGCAAAGGTTTTTTCAGTTTTATATATAGCTGAGGAAGAATTTACAAAAGGTTTGAAAGAGAAGCAAAGAAATTCTGCGATTTTCGAAAAAATTTGGATTTTTATGCAATTAGACAAAAAAAATTATAAAATTGTAGATTTTTTATGACAGGAAATTTGTTTCATCAATGGCAAAGTATTTTCTAGTTTTGTATTTAGCATTGAAAGAATTTATAAAAGGTTTTAAAGGGAATCAAAGAATTCATAAGATTTTTTAAAAAAAATTTTGTATTTTCCTGAAATTAGACAAAACAAAATTATAAAATTCCTGATTTTTTAAGACAGGAAATTTTTTTCTTCAATGGCCAAGTTTTTTCTAGTTTTGTATTTAGCAGGGTAAGAATTTACAAAAGGTTTGAAAGAGATGCAAAGAAATTCTGCGATTTTCGAAAAAATTTCGATTTTTATGCAATTAGACAAAAAAAATTATAAAATTGTAGATTTTTTATGACAGGAAATTTGTTTCATCAATGGCAAAGTATTTTCTAGTTTTGTATTTAGCATTGAAAGAATTTATAAAAGGTTTTAAAGGGAATCAAAGAATTCATAAGATTTTTTAAAAAAAATTTTGTATTTTCCTGAAATTAGACAAAACAAAATTATAAAATTCCTGATTTCCTAAGACAGGAAATTTTTTTCATCAATTGCAAAGATTTTTTCAGTTTGGAATAAAGCTGAGGAAGAATTTATAAAAGGTTTAAAAGAGAAGCAAAAAAATCCTAAGATTTTCTAAAAAATTTTGAATTTTCATGAAATTAAACAAAACAAAATTCTAAAATTTCTGATTTTTTAAGACAGGAAATATTTTTCTTTAATGGCAAAGGTTTTTCTACTTTTGTATTAAGCAGAGAAAGAATTTACAAAACGTTTAAAAGGGAAGCATAGATTTTTTCAGTTTCAAATATAGCTGAAGAAAAATTTCCTGAAGGTTTAAAAGAGAAGCAAAGAAATCCTGCGATTTACGAAAAAATTTTGAATTTTCATGAAATTTGACAAAAAAAATTGGAAAATTCCTGATTTTTTAAGACAGGAAATTTTTCACATCAATGGCAAAGTTTTTTCTAGTTTTGTATTTAGCGGGGAAAGAATTTACTAAATGTTTGAAATCAAAGCAAAGAAATCGTAAGATTTTCTAAAAACAATTTTCTATTTTCCTGAAATTAGACAAAACAAAATTATAAAATTCCTGATTTTTTAAGACAGGAAATTTTTTTCTTCAATGGCAAAGTTTTTTCTAGTTTTGTATTTAGCAGGGTAAGAATTTACAAAAGGTTTGAAAGAGATGCAAAGAAATTCTGCGATTTTCGAAAAAATTTCGATTTTTATGCAATTAGACAAAAAAAATTATAAAATTGTAGATTTTTTATGACAGGAAATTTGTTTCATCAATGGCAAAGTATTTTCTAGTTTTGTATTTAGCATTGAAAGAATTTATAAAAGGTTTTAAAGGGAATCAAAGAATTCATAAGATTTTTTAAAAAAAATTTTGTATTTTCCTGAAATTAGACAAAACAAAATTATAAAATTCCTGATTTTCTAAGACAGGAAATTTTTTTCATCAATTGCAAAGGTTTTTTCAGTTTGGAATAAAGCTGAGGAAGAATTTTCTAAACGTTTGAAAGAGAAGCAAAGAAATCCTGCGATTTACCAAAAAATTCCTGATTTTTTAAGACAGGAAATTTTTTTTTTCAATGGCAAAGGTTTTTTCAGTTTTATATATAGCTGAGGAAGAATTTACAAAAGGTTTGAAAGAGAAGCAAAGAAATTCTGCGATTTCCGAAAAAATTTCGATTTTTATGCAATTCGACAAAAAAAATTATAAAATTGTAGATTTTTTAAGACAGGAAATTTGTTTCATCAATGGCAAAGTATTTTCTAGGTTTGTATTTAGCATTGAAAGAATTTATAAAAGGTTTTAAAGGGAATCAAAGAATTCATAAGATTTTTTTAAAAAAATTTTGTATTTTCCTGAAATTAGACAAAATACAATTATAAAATTCCTGATTTTTTAAGACAGGAAATTTTTTTCTTTAATGGCAAAGGTTTTTCCAGTTTGGAATACAGCTGAGGAAGAATTTTATAAAGGTTTGAATGAGAAGCAAAGAAATCCTAAGATTTTCTAAAAAATTTTGAATTTTCATGAAATTAGACATAACAAAATTCTAAAATTTCTGATTTTTTAAGACAGGAAATATTTTTCTTTAATGGCAAAGGTTTTTCTACTTTTTTTAAGACAGGAAATTTGTTTCATCAATGGCAAAGTATTTTCTAGGTTTGTATTTAGCATTGAAAGAATTTATAAAAGGTTTTAAAGGGAATCAAAGAATTCGTAAGATTTTCTAAAAACAATTTTCTATTTTCATGAAATTAGACATAACAAAATTATAAAATTCATGATTTTTTAAGACAGCAAATTTTTTTCTTCAATGGCAAAGTTTTTTCTAGTTTTGTATTTAGGAGGGAAAGAATTTACAAAAGGTTTGAAAGGGAATCATAGAAGTCATAAGATTTTCTAAAAAAAATTTTGTATTTTCCTGAAATTAGACAAAACAAAATTATAAAATTCCTGATTTCTTAAGACAGGAAATTTTTTTTCTTCAATGGCAAAGGTTTTTTTCAGTTTTATATATAGCTGAGGAAGAATTTACAAAAGGTTTGAAAGAGAAGCAAAGAAATTCTGCGATTTTCGAAAAAATTTGGATTTTTATGCAATTAGACAAAAAAAATTAGAAAATTGTAGATTTTTTATGACAGGAAATTTGTTTCATCGATGGAAAAGTATTTTCTAGTTTTGTATTTAGCAGGGTAAGAATTTACAAAAGGTTTGAAAGAGATGCAAAGAAATTCTGCGATTTTCGAAAAAATTTGGATTTTTATGCAATTAGACAAAAAAAATTAGAAAATTGTAGATTTTTTTAGACAGGAAATTTTTCTCATCGATGGCAAAGTTTTTTCTAGTTTTGCATTTAGCGTGGGAAGAATTTCCTAAACGTTTGAAAGGGAAGCAAAGAATTCATAACATTTTAAAAAAAAAAATTTGTATTTTCCTGAAATTAAACAAAACACAATAATAAAATTCCTGATTTTTTAAGACAGGAAATTTTTTTTTTGAATGGCAAAGGTTTTTTCAGTTTCGAATATAGCTGAGGAAGAATTTATAAAAGGTTTAAAAGAGAAGCAAAAAAATCCTAAGATTTTCTAAAAAAATTTGAATTTTCATGAAATTAGACAAAACAAAATTCTAAAATTTCTGATTTTTTAAGACAGGAAATATTTTTCTTTAATGGCAAAGGTTTTTCTACTTTTGTATTAAGCAGAGAAAGAATTTACAAAACGTTTAAAAGGGAAGCATAGATTTTTTCAGTTTCAAATATAGCTGAAGAAAAATTTCCTGAAGGTTTAAAAGAGAAGCAAAGAAATCCTGCGATTTACGAAAAAATTTTGAATTTTCATGAAATTTGACAAAAAAAATTAGAAAATTCCTGATTTTTTAAGACAGGAAATTTTTCACATCAATGGCAAAGTTTTTTCTAGTTTTGTATTTAGCGGGGAAAGAATTTACTAAATGTTTAAAATCAAAGCTAAGAAATCGTAAGATTTTCTAAAAACAATTTTCTATTTTCCTGAAATTAGACAAAACAAAATTATAAAATTCCTGATTTTTTAAGACAGGAAATTTTTTGCTTCAATGGCAAAGTTTTTTCTACTTTTGTATTTAGCAGGGAAAGAATTTACAAAAGGTTTGAAAAGGAAGCAAAGAATTCATAAGATTTTCTAAAAAAAATTTTGTATTTTCATGAAATTAGACAAAACAAAAGTATAAAATTCCTGATTTATTAAGACAAGAAATTTTTTTCTTCTATGGCAAAGATTTTTTCAGTTTCATATATAGCTGAGGAAGAATTTACAAAAGGTTTGAAAGAGAAGCAAAGAAATTCTGCGATTTTCGAAAAAATTTGGATTTTTATGCAATTAGACAAAAAAAATTAGAAAATTGTAGATTTTTTATGACAGGAAATTTTTCTCATCGATGGCAAAGTTATTTCTAGTTTTGCATTTAGCGTGGGAAAATTTACTAAACGTTTGAAATCAATTTTGTATTTTCCTGAAATTAGCGAAAACAAAATTATAAAATTCATGATTTTTTAAGACAGGAAATTTTTTTCTTCAATGGCAAAGTTTTTTCTAGTTTTGTATTTAGGAGGGAAAGAATTTACAAAACGGTTTGAAAGGGAATCATAGAAGTCATAAGATTTTCTAAAAAAAATTTTGTATTTTCCTGAAATTAGACAAAACAAAATTATAAAATTCCTGATTTCTTAAGACAGGAAATTATTTTTCTTCAATGGCAAAGGTTTTTTCAGTTTTATATATAGCTGAGGAAGAATTTACAAAAGGTTTGAAAGAGAAGCAAAGAAATTCTGCGATTTTCGAAAAAATTTGGATTTTTATGCAATTAGACAAAAAAAATTAGAAAATTGTAGATTTTTTATGACAGGAAATTTGTTTCATCGATGGAAAAGTATTTTCTAGTTTTGTATTTAGCATTAAAAGAATTTATAAAAGGTTTTAAAGGGAATCAAAGAATTCATAAGATTATTTAAAAAAATTTTGTATTTTCCTGAAATTAGACAAAACACAATTATAATTTCATGATTTTTTAAGACAGCAAATTTCTTTTTTGAATGGCAAAGGTTTTTCCAGTTTGAAATATAGCAGAGAAAGAATTTACAAATGGTTTGAAAGGGAAGCAAAGAATTCATAAGATTTTCTAAAAAAAATTTTGTATTTTCCTGAAATTAGACAAAACAAAATTATAATTTCATGATTTTTTAAGACAGCAAATTTTTTTTTTTGAATGGCAAAGGTTTTTCCAGTTTCAAATACAGCAGAGGAATAATTTACAATGGGTTTGAAAGGGAAGCAAAGAATTCATAAGATTTTCTAAAAAAAATTTTGTATTTTCCTGAAATTAGACAAAACACAATTATAATATTCCTGATTTTTTAAGACAGGAAATTTTTTTCTTCAATGGCAAAGGTTTTTTCAGTTTGGAATACAGCTGAGAAAGAGTTTTCTAAAGGTTTGAAAGAGAAGCAAATAAATCCTGCGATTTCCAAAAAAATTTTGAATTTTCATGAAATTTGACAAAAAAAATTAGAAAATTCTACATTTTTTAAGACTGGAAATTTGTTTCATCGATGGCAAAGTTTTTTCTAGTTTTGTATTTAGCGGGGAAAGAATTTACTAAATGTTTGAAATCAAAGCAAAGAAATCGTAAGATTTTCTAAAAACAATTTTCTATTTTCCTGAAATTAGACAAAACAAAATTATAAAATTCCTGATTTTTTAAGACAGGAAATTTTTTTTTCAATGGCAAAGTTTTTTCTAGTTTTTTATTTAGCAGGGAAAGAATTTACAAAAGGTTTGAAAAGGAAGCAAAGAATTCATAAGATTGTCTAAAAAAAATTTTGTATTTTTCTGAAATTAGTAAAAACAAAAGTATAAAATTCCTGATTTTTTAAGACAGAAAATTTTTTTCTTCAATGGCAAAGGTTTTTTCAGTTCCGAAAACAGCTGAGAAAGAATTTACAAAGGTTTTGAAAAAGAAGCAAAGAAATCCTAAGATTTTCTAAAAAAAAGTTTTAAATTTTCATGAAATTAGACAAATAGAAAATTAGAAAATTCCTGATTTTTTAAGACAGAAAATTTTGTTTATCCATGGCAAAGTTTTTTCTACTTTTGTATTCAGCAGGAAAAGATTTTTTTAAAGGTTTAAAGAGGGAGCAAAGAAATCTAAAAACTTTCTGAAAAAATTTTGAATTTTTATGAAATTCGCCACAAAAAATCAGAAAATTCCAAATTATTAGAACAGGAAATTTTTTGTGGCCTCCACATAAATTTTTCTAGCTTCCTATTTTGTACAGAAAAACGAATCAAAAAGTTTGAGGGTGAAGCAAAGTCATCCGACGATTCTCTTAAAAGAATTTTGAAATCAATGAATTTTGAAATTAAAAATTACGAACATTCCAAAATTATGAGAACAGGAAATTTTGTTTGGCCTCAATAAAAATTTTTCTACCTTCCCACCCAGCAGGGGAAGACGATTTAAAAGGTTTGAGGATGGAGCAAAGTCATCCGACGATTCTCTTAAATGAATTTTGAAATCGATGAATTTAGAAATTACAAATTACGAAAATTCAAAATCTATGAAAACAGGAAATTTTTTTGACCTCTACAAAATTTTTTTTGCTTTTTCTAATATAGACATTTTTAGAATTTGTTCTTTTACGATTTCAAATATCTAAGGATTGTTTTTAAAAACAGTTGTAAAAAGAAATCACAAGTTTTATTTCATAACAGGGTTCGCACTCGATAATTAATTTTAAAAAGCAGCAAAAATTAGTCTTCGAACTAAATAATAAAGTATTAAAAAGTAGTTATCAAAAAAATTAAGTTGACGACTGAAAATGCTCGTTGTAGATACTTCACAAAACTGACAAAAATTCTATTTACTTTTTTATTTTTCTGATTTGTTCCTAATTTTTATCAAAAATATATTAATTTTTTTCTGTTAATAAATTGAATTCCTGAATCGTATTTTATTATTTGTGAAAGAATTTAAATATATGTAAAAATAACTTAATTCTTGAAAAGAATTTTATTAAAATTTTTTTAATAATTGAATTCAACTTTGTAATTTTATGAAAATATATAGTAGATATTAAAAATCATTGAATTGCGAAAAGCTTTTAAAAATAATTTGATTTACCAAAGAGTTTTATTAAAACTTTTGAGAATAATTAAATTTCGTCTGTGTGGCATTTTATTAATTATTTTTGTAAATAATTGAATTCTTGCCAACAATTTTTTTTTAATTTTTAAAAATAATTAAATTCTTAAAAAGAATTTTATTAAAATCTAAAGAATAATATAATTATTTCAAAACAATTAAATTTTTGTAAAATTTTTTTCTATTTTTTCCTATAATTGAATTCTTTCTAAGAATTTTATAAACATTATTTTTAATCATTAATTTTTTCGAAGTATAATGTAATTATTATAAAAATTTTATTAAAAATAATTATTTTTTGCCGGATTAATTTTTTAAATATTTTTTATTATATATAAATTAAAAGAAATTTTTCTTTAAAAAACATAATATAATTAACATAATTGAAAATATAATATAATTAAATAAGAAAAATTCAAACTTTAAGTCGCATTCATATGTGCAATACACGTCGCTAATTAAAAAGCAAGTTCAGAACCGTTTCGCTCCGTCGGATCGCTCGGAGCGATCATCTCCCCACATAGCACAATAGTATGAGGTAAGGTTATGCTGAGTACTAATCGTATGGCTCGTAAGGTTACGCGATATGGCTGTGGTAAGGGCCAGTCCCATGTGAGCGTGAAAACGGAAAACGGAAAACGTTTAGCCAATAGCAACTTCCGATTCAATGGAAATCATTCTAAAAGAAAATTCTTATTGGTTGAACGTTTTCCGTTTCCCGTTTCACGCTGACATGGGACGGTACCTGTAGACCTGAGGTGAATTAAACATTTCCGCCATGGAGGTAAGGTTACATGTTAGGGTGTGGTAAGTATATATTATAAGGCCATGGTAACCTTACACGTTAAGATTGAGGTAACGTTACACGTTAAGGTTGAGGTAACGTTACATGTTAAGGTTGAGGTAAAGTTACATGTCATGGTTGAGGTGACGTTACATGTTAAGGTTGAGGTAAGGTAATTATTAAGTTGTAAGGTTGTAATAAGTTTACCAGTTTGGGAAAATATTAAAAAAAAATTTAATAAATAAATATTAAATTAAAAAGTTAATTTTGTTACTCTTCTTTATTTTGGAAACTTGACGTAAAGTAGAAAATTTTGAAAACAAATTTGGGGGGACAGAGATTTGAACCCGGGATCGACGCGCCTAAAACCTATCATTCTAACTAACTGAGCTAAGTAGAGAACTGGCAGAAGGAAAATCAATTTTTCCTTTAAGCTGAGCCAAGAAGATGATTAACTCCTTAAAGGCAAAATTAATTTTCCTTCTGCCAGTTCTCTACTTAGCTTAGTTAGTTAGAATGATAGGTTTTAGGCGCGTCGATCCCGGGTTCAAATCCCTGTCCCCCCAAATTGGTTTTCAAAATTTTCTGCTTCACGTCAAGTTTCCAAAATAAAGAAGAGTAACAAAATTAACTTTTTAATTTAATATTTATTTATTAAATTTTTTTTCAATATTTTCCCTAACTGGTAAACTTATCACAACCTTACCTCAACCTTACAACTTAATAATTACCTTACCTCAACCTTAACATGTAACGTCACCTCAACCATGACATGTAACATTACCTCAACCTTAACATGTAACGTTACCTCAACCTTGACATGTAACCTTACCTCAACCTTAATGTGTAACGTTACCTCAACCTTAACGTGTAAGGTTACCTTAACCTTAACGTGTAAGGTTACCATGGCCTTATAATATATACTTACCACACCCTAACATGTAACCTTACCTCCATGGCGGAAATGTTTAATTCACCTCAGGTCTACCACAGCCATATCGCGTAACCTTACGAGCCATACGATTAGTACTCAGCATAACTTTACCTCATACTATTGTGCTATGTGGGTCGTAAACACCCAGTAACAAATTTTAAGCGAATCCAATCATTTTTCAAAATAGTTTAATTTACGGACAGTGTCAGTCAATTTTTTTGCTTCACACCTGTTGAAAATAGAAAAGGACCCAACTATACCTTTTTTTTCTAATCCATGCATTGCGTTCGTTAACGACTTTCGCGAACCAATTGTGCGTTGGTCTTAATTGAGCCTTCCAATTTTATAATTCTCCCAACGCTAGGAGACACGCGCTAATGCCAGTTGCGTAGCAGTGAGCGCCTTTGAGCCAATCACTGCTACCCGATTGGCATAATTAGCAAGTGCATTCGAGCATCGGGCGAGTTATAGAATTTGAAGTCGCAATTCGAAAAAGTAGTATCTTCTTTTTATCCATTAAATTTATTTAAAAAATTACTAAAATTTAATAAATTTTTGTGCTGGTTATTGTTTATAACAATTTTGTATGCACTGAAAAAACCTAGTCTCAGAATGAGTAGCGTACGCTACTCATTTTGAGTTGCAACAAAAATGAGACTCTTAGGTGGCGCCACGTTCTATGGCGTTTAACATAGTCTCATTTTGAGATGCAATAAAAATGAGACTGGGTTTTTTGTGTGTGTTTAATTTTTAAAATAAAAATATAATCTACAATTCTCTTAAGTTGTATTATTTTCTTACCCCTAAAATATATTTTTATTTCACATTTACTAACAACTTATTTTCCGCTTTCAAAAAATCATTTTTCTTGGGGGATATTTTAAGTTGATTAAAATTAAAAAATATGGTCTTAATTAATTATTACATTAATTTGTATCATATTTTAATATTGTGATTTTTTATTATTATTTAAAATATGTCACAAATTAAGAGAAATTTATTTACAATTAATTCCTTGTAATAAACGTTCAATTTTTTTTGTAATAATTAGTAATACCTACGTTATTTTTCAATTGTAATCAATTTTAAATATTGCACCAAAAATTTATGCGGAAAATGAGGTGTGAAGGTTTAAATGTTTCTGCATGTATGCATCATGTACTTTACAAAAAAGGGAGTTAAATTTTAACTCCCCCCAGGGGAGTTAAATACACTGAAAAAAATAATAATGTTAATTTTGACATACAAGTATGGTTAGGATGTATAGCTGAAACAGCAATACCGTATTGCTGTTCTTAAAATACAGTATTCGTGTTCTCGGCATACATATTATTGTCTCTCAAATACATATTGCTGTTCTACACTGTGTATGGCTAAAACAGCAATACTGTATGGCAGTATCATATCTACCAATATAATATGTCAGAATTGGCTATATTTATGGCAGTACCATAAATATATTTTTTTCAGTGTAAAGAGAGTTAAAATTTAACTCCCAAATGCTAACTCCCCATGAAAAAATAACTCGCACGGGTGTTGAATGAAGATTAGTTAAAAATTAACTCTCTTTTCGAGTTGATTTTTAACTCGAAAAATTTAACTCCCGAGTCCGTTAACTGCCTAATTTTTTTACAGTGTGCAGATGCATTAGATTGTGTGATTGTACCCTTAAATTCTCAATATTCTCTTAAAAAAATGAAATTACCGTGATTTTCTTGACGAAATTTTTCCAACTGCAATTCTCAATAATTTAAGAACACTAGCGTAAACACAGTTCATTGTGTAATTGCTGGCTTCAAAACTTACTTAACAATTATTATTTTTTTGAAGTTAATATTAATCAATATTCTTTATTTATATGTTGTTAAGTATTTATATCAATAAAATAATTATTATAATTTGAGGAACAGTCCCATGTAAGCAGAAAGTGTAAACTGCCGAATGAGAAGTTGCCTATGGCAATGATTGGATCAATAATGGGACAATTATTGGTTCTTCATTCGGCACCAATAATTTTTTTCTTGACAAAACTATTGGCAATCAACAATGGTCCACCATTGGTTTTTACTTGGGATGATCACGCTACTGTCAATGATCGGTAGCCAAGCATCAGGCCAATATTAGTTGCCAAGTATTGTCAATTAGTGGGCCAATAATTTACTTTCTATTGGATGAAAGCATAAAATTATGAGTGCAAGAGAGATAGTGCTCTTTAATTATCTATTTTTCACTAATGAAGTTTAGTTTTCGGTTTTACGTTTTCTGCTCATGTAGGAAGCCATTGTACTTATAAGAGAGAAAAAGGAAATTATTCACTATTTTTAAGATAGAAAATTCGTTTTCAATTTAGAAATTTGTTTCTCCTTTTGAATGTACTCTGAAACGGGCGAAGTGCATAAGCGTTTTCAGAAAGTTTCCATTTTTGAAAGACCCTTAAGGCCTTTTTCAAAAGCGTTTAAAACTTTTAGTTGCCTAAGTATAATTTCAGTCAGTTTTTAAAAATGTTTCGGTATACATTTTTAAAGTTCTGTAATAGTAACTTTAAATGTAGGTTATGTCAACAAACCATTGTTAATAGTCTGGAAGTAAAAATAAAAAAAGGTTAACAAATTTTTCAATGAAAGTCCTATTATTTTTAGAGGTTTATTCTCCACTTAAGAGTAATTCCTTTTAAAAGTAGAGGAATAGTCTCCATTGAAGAGTAATATTCTTAATTCAAAAATAAAATGTAAAATGGTTTTAGAAGAGGAATTGTCCTCTTAAAACAGGAATATTTTTTTCGGTGTAAATTATCTTGCAAATGTTTAAACATTAAAAAAAAGGATTTTCTCCAAAATGGAGCTAAAAACCGGGTTTAGAGCGCTTCGGCGAGTAGAAAACTCTTTTTTTCAATGTTTAAACATTCTAGTCCCACTTTATTGAAATATTGAAATATTGAAATAAACAGTACACAAAAAGACCCCTTGATCACTTAACGTGGAATCGCTCATATAATAAATACTAGTAAAGAATCTGAGTTCATGAAAACAAATATAATGTTAAATATAAATAAAAATAATTTTTAAGATTAAAAAAAGAAATATTTGTCCTTAAACTTAATGACGGTTAGGTTATAAACATCACCTATAAAGACCCTTTTGAAGGTAATTTTTCCCAGTAAAACTTCAGTGTTGAAGCGCATCTCACTGAAATAGCACTGAACCCTTAGTACTAATTCCCCAGTACAATAGCAGTCAATTCTTCCGTCAGGGAATAATGTATTAAAATGGTACGAGCAATAGGGATGGGCGAGAATGGTGTACCGAAATTGTCGTGTGTGAAGTTTGTTAATGAGAAGGAGAAAAAAGAAGTGTTTTGGATAAAAAATTAGTTAAAAGAATGTGTAATGATTAATGAAAATTAATAAGGAGAGAACGTACACGGAATAAAATAGATATTTCACGAATTATTTCCCAATTCCTGGATACAATGTAACAAAACTTAATTAGCAACGAACATTTAGTGGTAATCAATGGATGTTTGAAAGCAATTTGGGAACTGTATTAGAAAAAGCTAAAAATATTCCAAAAGTCTTTTTTTCATTAATTTCTCATGTAAAGTTCATGGCACTGGCCGCAACTGTTTCTGAAAGTTTCGGTAACTCGTGAAGGAATCTTGTGCGCAGAAACCCAGTGTCCACCAGTCACAACAAGTCTTATAGCCAGTAAGAATTGCGTATTTTTTATATTTATTTTATGCGGAGTTATTCAATTCGCATGTTTAGCTCAGCTGGGTAAGACACTAGACTTCAGTTTTTGGGTACGCGAGTTCTCTCCCATCCGCTGCCGTCGATTTTTCTCTAATATGGTTTTTTTATTTTATAAATTTAATATGAATTTTATGTGACTTTCAAGGATAAAAGTGTGTGTGTGCGCGCACGTGTGTTAAGGAGGAGAAGCAGAATAGTTTTTTTTGCATTCGTCTAACTTTTAAATTTTCTTGAACATTTTCTGGCTTTTTCAACAACAGTTTACCGAGAAGGCATAAAGGCATAAGGAACTTGAAACGGAAGCGGAAACGGGAAATATAATAACGATTGTTTATTAAATAGTTTTAAAAATTTTATATTATATGATGATGATGATTCGAAAGATTCTTATTCTGATGATGACTCGAAAGATGTCTCTGAAGATAACTCTGAAGATTCCTCTGAAGACGGTAGATAATTTTTTAAATTATATTCATTATTTAAATCTGCAACAATATAAATTTATAATGTAGTTAACTATAGGTCCGTGTTTACTTTCAACAATTCAAAATTTTGAAAATTCATATCTTAAAAATTTTGGCAATTATAGGAAAATATAAAAGTACGCATTTAATATTTTTTTTATTAAGAAAAAGGAATATGTTTAACTAATTTTAAAATGTCAAAAATTTAACGTACATTTGTTTCGGTCTAATTGTAAATAATAAAAATTAATTTTTCAAAAAGTATATTCAATAAAGAGCTATTAAGAAATAAAGTAAGGTTTTAAGAGGATGGTGGTAATCAGCTTTTTATTATGAACCGTAGAAACAGTTGTGTATCCTTATAGAAGGCACGCCACTTTTCAAAATGTTGTCCAAACCGGAAGGAAAACATATATGATATTTCGTGTAATAGTCATGGATTCCTACGAGACATCAGGTATGTAAACTGGCAAGTACCACTTTCACAAAAAAAAAAAATTTTAATGTCAGAATTTAGTGCTAATTTAGTACCGAATTTAAAAATTTATAGCTGTTAAAGTTTTTTAAAAAACATATGCTACTGCTAGATTGACGTATATCTACAAGTACCATACCATTAAAAGTATGATTTAAAAAAAAATGTTCACGAGAATTTAGAACTGACTCATTTAGTGCTTAACATAGATAAAAAACAGTTTTTTACGAACTACCTAAAAACTCAAAAACTATTTAACTAAAATAAAAAAACGTTTTCTTAAAAAAGTTTTTCATAGGAACTTAAATCTAATTTAGTGATTTACCAAAGCATTAAAAACAAATTCCCAAAAAATATCCTTAACCTTAAAAACTATCTAACTAAAATATAAATGCGTATTTTTTAAAATTTATTTTCATTTAATGCTCTAACATGATTAGATGCTAATAGATGATCTAATACGTATATTTATAATAATTTTATGTCAAATAAATATGTAATAAAAATTAGTTTAAGGTTTTTATAAGTTTTCCATTAAAATCGGTGCATTAGAACTGAAGTTATTGATATTTTAACAGGAAAAAAAGTCTGACTCCATTTACACCTTAAATTCAGCCTCAAAATGAGACTGAAAGTAAAACTTTTTTTAGTGTGTTTAGCGCGGTATTCTGTAGAGGTCAGAACTGAATTGTTTTGACCACGTTGAAGTCCACAATGTTTATCAACGAAAACAAAATTATTAACTTAGTAAATTAATGAAAGATAACGCAGCAACATTGCCAGAAAAATATTTACAAACAAATAGATAGATGTTTGTCTTATGATAGTAATTGTTATATAAATAGATATTAAAATAAAAATAATATTCGAATAGAGGAAACAAATTTTTTTCGTTGATCAACGTTGTGGACTTCAACTTCGTTTGTCTTGACACTTAAAACGATATTATCTCTGAATCGCATTTTTTTAAAACTATACTGTTACGGTGTGCATGATTTCTCTAAAACCACTAAAGAGATCAGCTTGAAATTTATAGGGTTTCTTTATTGATCAATAATAGTTACTTTGTTAACGAAGGCATTTTAATTTGTACCAAAATTTATATTTTTTCTGTCAAAAATCCAGTTTTTAACAACCTGAAAATTCGAATTTTGGTGAAAATCATTTGCCATTTGCAGAATTTTTTTTTTAAACCCTTCGTTCACAAACAAGATAACATAGTAAACTAATAAATTTTTCTTTGCTTTTGATTTGAGTTAAGTTGTTCCGATTTTATCGTGCACACCGCAAGCCACCTTAAAAAAAGTCTGTTGGTAAATCAGCTACAGTTTCCACAAATGTTAATATTTGTTTCAGTTTTAAAGTTGTTACACTTTTATGACAACATGTACTATTAGGTACAATTATGAAAATTACTCTTTTTGGGGTCGAAAAGGTATGTAACCACTTAATTTAATTGTAATTAAAGATGATCAAGTGATCAAAATCAGTGTTTTATAATAAAAGAACATTGATACTATAATTCTTTAAAATTATTTTTAAAGTTTCAATGCAATTATTATCCTTTAGAATTTTTAACTAAAATTCTTCTATATATTACCTTTAAAATTTTTTTACTCACTTTTTTAAGAATTTTGAAATTCAATTTGTTTTCTACAATTCAGTTCTACAAAATTGTAATTACTTGAAAATTTTACAATTTAAATAATATATATTAACAAATAGAACAAACTAATAAATTAAAAAAACTTAAATTAAACTTTTTTTAAATCAATTTATAACACATAATTGTTAGTTTAAAGTATAAAAAATTTGTATTCTGAAAAATTTTAATTTAAAACCAAATTAAATTGTTTATGATAGTAATTATTTTAATATTATGTAAGTATATAAAATTTGAAATCAACTTCATTTTTAAATTAAATTTATTAGACAATTACAGAACAATTAAATTATTTAAATTTAAAAATGAAACAGTGGAAGTTTACTTAGAATATATGAAATTTAATTGCAAATCAGTGACTTAACTTCCTCGATTTATATCAGTACAATTTCACTAAAAATATGTTAAAAATGACTAAAACTATAATCATTTTTACTGATCTTCAATTATATTTTACTGATTCAAATGGTAAGAATTCAGTCATTGAAAATTAGTCAAATTTCACTGATTCCGTTTTAAAGAGTATAATAGCAATTGAGTTACATTAGGTAGTTAACATTTTGCTGCAGATAGTTAACTTTTTCCTTCGTGAATGTTTATAACATTGATAGTTGCCCCATCCAATTAATTGGATGGGGCATTTTTATTTTGCCAACTCTTTTTCTGAGTGTAGCAGTCGTACTCAGCACCAATCTTTAAGCGTCAACTACTAATATGTATCTTTATCAAATTTAATAATACTAAATGATTAAAAATTCATCGAATATTGTTATTTAAGAATCAATAATCACTAAATAGCAAATTTAAGGTTATGTTATTCAGTCGGAAGTTTTTCCATAGTAAAGTAAATGGGACACGTGACCACTGAATAACATAACCTTAATAAGTTTTTAGTCATTAATTAGTAGTTGGCGCCTAAAGATTGGTGCTGAGTACGACTGCTAGCTTCAGCCAGCTTTAAATTTATTGAAAATTGAAATAATTTCAAATTAAAAAAGAAAAGAAAAAAAGAAAATTTGTATCTCATTCTTTAATTAATTGGCCGTGTCCGGTTTAGCCCCACCAATTTTCGAATTTTTGTTTTTGAGGTAGTCACCTTCGAAGCAATATATCTCTAAAGCTATTGTACTTTTTTTAAATCGAACAAGTGCGATTTGTAGGTGAAAGTAAAAGCTTTAAAACGGTATATTACACTTTAGCAAAAAGTATGTTTTTGTATGTGTTTTCTGGTCAAAGACCAAATCCGTCCGGTTTAGCCCCGGTCTCCCCTATTTAATCATGTTAGAGCACTAAATTATCTCTAAATTCTCGTTAAAGAAATTTATAAAAAAAAAACGCATTTTTATTTTAGTTAGGTAGTTTTTTGAAAATTTTTTTAAATGCTATGTTAGAGCACAAAATTAGTTTTAAATTCCTATACAAATTATTTTTAAAAACAACGCTTTTTTCTTTTAGCAGGTACTTTTTAAGTTTAAGTGTAGATTTGGAAAAAATTTTAATACTAGAATACAGCACTAAATTAATTTAAATTCCTATGATTTTTTTTAAATACACTCACTTTAGTTACGACAAAAAATTGTTTATCACTCTTTTTTCCTATAGGTAGGTAATTTTGGAAAAATTGTTTTTTATGCTGTGTTAGAATACTAAATTTGTTTAAAAATCCTTGTTAACATTTTTTTTAATTTACGTTGGTAGTTTTTAAGATTAAGTGCAGTTTTTAGAAAATAGTTTTTAATGCTTTTGTACATCACTAAATTAGTTTTAAATTCCTTTGAAAATTTTTAGAAAAATGATTTTTTATTTTAGTTAGGTAGTTTTTGAGTTTATGGGTAGTTTGTGAAAAATTGTTTTTAATCTATGTTATACTACTAAATTAGCTCTAAATTCTTGTGAAAGAAATTTTTTTCAAATCTTACTTTTAAGGGTATGATACTTGTAGCTATACATCAAGATGGCAGTATCATATGTGTTTTAAAAAAGTTTAACAGCTCTAAATTTTTTAATTCGGCTCTAAATTAGCACTAAAACAATTAAATTCTGGCATTAAAAAAAAAAATTTGTGGAAGTGGTACTTGCAAGTTTACCTACCTCAAGACATCTTTTTTTTTAATTTATAAAGTGCAGTAGTACTTTAATTAAATATGATGAATTTTGAAAAACAAAAAAAACTCTGCCACTCAGTAGTGATCTGGTAAAGGATTATTTTCTTTTCATGGAGGATATTATAATAGAGAATCAATATTTTACAATTTTAATTTTGCAAATACAATGTCAAATTTGTATTCTACGACGAGGACTTGTTATAAATAAAATTTTAAAATATTTGTACCTGGAAAACCTTGTATAATTTCATTCATTTTTTTTATTATATCTGCGACAGCATTATATTCCCTAGGACTTTCGTGGTGTTTCATTTGGTCCCATTTCTCATTAATTTCTGCTAACGCGTGAGATATTTTTTTATCCCGATTCATCATGTCGATTATTTCTTTCTGTAAAGGTGGTCGACAGTTTTTCAGAAGAAACTTTTGAAATTCTCGAAATAACTCGCGTGCTGCTTCGAGAATTGTAATAAGACAATAAAATTTTGTTGACTCCATCCAATAAGGAATCAGTTCCTTCGCATCAGAATGAGGCTATAAAAAATTAAAAATTAGAAATAAATACAATTTAATTTTTTTGTCCTACCTGCACGGAAAGTATGTCGTTTCGGACTCTTAGAGCGGGCGCAAAGTAACTCATTACCACCCAGGGGTAAGGGAGGCGGGCGCAAAATATTTTCCGCTTGCTTCTTTCGTTTTAACGGTTATAAAGTAAAGAAAATTTTGCGTTACTTTATTTTTTTCAGGTAAAATATCGGACGCAAAAAATAATTGTAGCGAGGGCAAGATTAGGCGAATCGAAAAAAACATTAAAAAGAATTCACTGCTCGTGCTCTAAATGATATACTTTTCGTGCAGTTTGGACAAAAAATTATATTCGCAACATGGGCGCAAAGGTGACTCTGACGAAATTGTGTTCCCTCGGTCCCTTCATTTCACCATATCATTGCAATCACCTATTTTGCGCCCTTGATACGAAAATATCTATTTTAGTATAGATTCTAAATTACCATCAACAAGAAAGTTATATATAAAAAAGCGAAAATTCTTTCATTTATTTCATTTGTAATCATATTTAACGGTGACTTCGGTAATTATCGGGTAATCATCCGATAGTATTAATCTTACTTGAAGATGTACAGGAAGTTAGACCAGTAAAGTTAAAATTTTCATAAAACAAATATTGTCCTGAATTGTGCATAACTTGTGCTCTTTTGCGCCAAAATCCAATTTTTGAAAAACTCAAAATACCGGGCACAAAAACCAAAAAACCTTTTTTTATCGAAAAATTGAAATTTTCAAAAAAAACAATTATTATTCTGCATTGTGCTCTTTTGTTACTAATTTTTTTTCTTTAATTTCAAAAATACGGTCACAAAAACCAAAAACCTTTTTTTAACTCGGAAAATTGAAATTTTTTGACAACAATAAGTGTAGAAAATTGTTGCAACAGTCTACATCTATTTAAAGCCAGTCTAGTTTTTTCCTCGCGTTGCTATTTAGAGTAATGCTAGATGGGTGCAGTCTTGATTCTATCTACTTTCCTAGACAAGCTTTTTATTTTCATATAGATTTTGCAACGCGCTGCAATTCTAGTAAAACTATGTTAATGCTAGCTTGGTACTATCCAGTTTTCCTAATTATATTTTTATCACGGCGTAAACTGAAATGCCAATATAGTTATTATACAGAAATTCTAGGTTTACACTATTAACTATATTTTACTGTTTTTTGCTATAAACTTTTTTAATTTCATTATTATTAAGTTTACTTTAAATATTACTTATTTGTTAAAATTTCGTTTACATCTCAAGTTAGTAGGATTTGGTTTAGAAAATGAAAAAAAAATTTATCGTTATGAAAATTAACAATATATTTTGTTGACAATAAAGTGTCCAGAAAGAAAAACTCATGTTGGGAAGGAAAAATTGTTTATAATTTATTAAATTGTTTAAACAAATTTAAAGAGAGATTTTTTAATTTTCATAAAATATATTTAAATCTTTTGATAAATTGTTTGTAATCAAAAAGAATTTATCCAAAAAAGATTTCTCAGTAGAATTATTACTGAAAAATTAATTAAATTTCTTTTAAATAATTATAACAATTAACAAATTCATTGTTTGAGCATTTTTAGCGTAAGGAGGTGTTTTTCTTCTAATAATTTATGGAAATTTCCACGGTAATTTATAGAAATTTTCGCGACAATTTATAAAAATATGAAAAGCAAAAATTAACATTAAAATTTTGGATTGTAGTCATTTATGTAAATTTAGGTGGTAATTTATAAACATTTGGACAATAGTTTATAAAATTATGTAAACTAGGGGAGACATACTTTTTGCTAAAGTGTAATATACCGTTTTGAAGCTTGTACTTCTTTTATTTATTTGTAGATAGTTCTATACAAAGAATATAATATAATATGTAAAATCGGTAATAATTATAATATAAAATGAATTACAGTTTTCAGGCTTGTCTGTTTGTAGCAACTCGCTTGCGAATTCGAGTTTTAAAATAAATTCTTTATTTATTCCTTTATAAAGTGGTTCTAAGCAAAGAATATAATATAAAATAGTTAATTAATATAAAAAAAATTGAAGAATTCAAAGATTTGGTTGTTTTTAATCACGATGTCTGATTCAGCCCCACACCGTCATCTAATAATTAACCAGCAATATATTTTTTCTTCTTAATCCCGTGTGGAAAAATTTTATGGAAGTCTGGTGTTTACAAAGAGACTAGACAGTCATAGTGTAGCCCGTCTAATCCAGCCTGTCTTGCTGTCGTCTAAGGAGCAGCTTAATAGACCTCGTTGAGTCCGTCTATCTAGACGGTCTTTTCAAGCTCAGAGCAGTGACTTGCAAGACGCAATAAGTTATGACAGTTTACAGTTGGCGTGCACAACATTCAGTTGATATTACACAAGGTTGAATTTTAACCAAATTTTATAAATTATATTATATAAGTTAAATTAAATTTAGAATACACATTTTTTTTAACCTTCACCCTGCCGGAAGAATGGACTGAAAAGGTACTGAAATTGTACTGGCCTTAGTACAATTTCAGTCTGATTTTTTTAAAATGTTTCGGTAGACATTTTTAAAGTCCTTTAACAATAGTTTAAAATGTAGGTTATCTCAACAAACCATTTTTAACAGTCTGGAAGTGAAAATAAAAAAGGTTAACAAAATTTTCAATGAAATTCCCGTTAATGTTTTAAACTTATATTGCAACCCCTGCTTTAACAATAGACCCGAAAGCCTATTGTTGTATGGGATTATAATTTTATGACTTAAAAAGTTTACAACTTTAATAATTCAATTTTTAAAACAAAAGAATTTAAATCTGTAAAGCTTTATGATTACAAATATCTAAAATTCATTATAAAAAATTATTATTTAAAAAAGTTATGAACTATCTCGCAAACCCTAATTGTTACGTAAAAACAGATATTATTTTTGAATTTTGATTCACATGAACATTTAGCATATATTATAATTACTTGTAAAGAATCTGAGTTCATGAAAAACAAATATAATGTTGAAAATATAAATAAAAATTATTTTTAACATTAACAAAGAAATATTCGTCCTTCAACTTAATGACGGTTAAGTCATAAACACCACCTATAGCGACCCTTTTGCAGGTAATTTTTCCCAGTACAAATTCAGTGCTAAAACGCAGCAAATTTTGACTGAAATAGACTGAGCTCTCAGTACTAATTCCCCAGTACAATTTCAGTCTATTCTTCCGGCAGGGCACAATCCAATTATGTTGTAAATTTCTTTGTTTTTAAATAGTGGAGGTAAATATCATATTGTAATTACAAAACATAACCTAAAAAAATAATTGACAAAATGAAAAAGTAAAATTACCCATGTGGAAAAATAAAGAATAAGAAACCTAAGTCAAATATGTCCGTCTAGTACGGTGTTATTAGGACCGTCTAGATTTGGTCTAGGATGTTATATGCGCATGGGTCGATGCTGTTAAGAAGGATGGCGCCTAATGGCGTCGTGTTGTTTGGCGTCGTTAGATCAGTCAGCGTATGGTACATTTTCTTTGTGATTTTTAGTATTCGTTGTGGTTTCTGTTTTATGTGAATAATAATGTGCTATGTTGTTGTTGTTTTCTGTATAAATTCATTTTAAATGTGCACTGGAAAAAATAGATTTTAATGTGTTTCTATGAGTTTCGATTACTCGGCTAAAGCTAGCAGTCGTACTCAGCATAAATGTTTAGGCGTCATCTATCAATATGCCTCTCCTTCAAATTTAGTGATACTTAATAATTTAAAAAACCATAAAGTAATGTTGTTTGAGAATCAATATCCACTAAATAGCAAATATAGTAAATTTCTATTTATTAATTTCATTAATTAGTGGTTGACGCCTAAAGATTGGTGCTGAATACAACTGCTAGTTTCATATGGCTGTTTTGATTTGCACTACATTTTATTTTACAAAAAGACTACTATCTCCAATGCTAAAGATTGGGAGGGGCATAAAGACTTACGCTTAAAGAAAGTTGAAGTGAAAAATACAGAAAGTTAAAATATTTTTGTATACTTTTTATGTAAAAAAAGTCATTAACATTATTTCAAATACAATTAAGTCTTATCATTCTAAGAATAGTTGTCATAATATACAATGAGAAATTTTGAATAGACGTAGATTAGAATTTACTAGTACTGCTGATCAAACCAGAAACGCTGGTCTATTCTAGACGATAGCGTGGAAATTTCGTTTCAATTCTGAACAGCCGCTCGGCAAGACCGACTGTCCTTGGTCTAGAAAGACGTTAGGCGGTCTCTTAAGCGCTTGGTCAGCGCCCTAAAATTTTTCCACACGGGATGTTTTCCATTAAACTTTTTTTCTACTAAACTCAGTACACCTCGAGCTAAAAGAAAAATGTCCGTATGATATTTGCACTTTAATTTTAACGATAAAAACCCAAAAAAATGAAAACAAAATTTTTTACTTTTACCTCAAGAAATTACATTTTCACATATTAACGGCAACTATTATTACAAGAAAATTGACACGTCCCTAAAACCTCATGCAGCATATGCATCATGAAATTGCGCGTTCATATGTTATTTACACGATTTGAAATTCTTCACGGTTTCGGAAATATTCGACTTGTCCGGTTTAGCCCCGTGTCCGGTTTAGCCCCGATCTCCCCTAAAAATGAGAACTAAAAAATGTAACGTCGGAAATTTATGTTAATTTATGGAAATTTACGCGGTAATTTATGGAAATGTATTAGGTAATTTACGGTTAATTTTCTATAATTCAGTTAAATAATAAGTTAACTAGATTATATAGACTATGTAGCACCCTGTGCAGAAATTTCGCTATAGCCCAGATCAGGGACAGATCGGGTCTTCCCTATTAGGGAATGAAACACACGGCCTCGATATGGCCTTTATCAGGAAATACACATTTGAGTGTCGCTCCTATCTGGCCCAGGTCGGGCCGTTTGTATCATCCCTAATACGGCCGTAGTAGAGAAATTTCTACACGGGGTCAGTCTTGACATGAATATATCGCGCCTAAAGGATACGAGCGTTACATTTCGGTCTAGGAACTATAAATTGGAAAGATATATTGGGTCAGTATAGCATCTAGACAAACTAGATAGGAACTAGGTAGCGCCATTACAATTTTCTACACGAGTGTGCACGACTTGTGCTCTAATGCGCCAATTTTCCAGGAGATAAAAATAATGTTTACAAAATTTAAAAATAAAAAAACGGAACTTGTGCTCATAATTGCACGGTTTTTTGCTCTGTTGAGCACAATTTCATTTTACAAGAAACTGAAAATTATGTACTGTTAATTCAATTTTTTCCAAAAATATAGATAATTAGTATTTTAAGTTTAACATTTTTAATAGGGGAGACTTCCGCTCAATGTGTCCAACAAATATTGATAGTTCAGCGCCATCTATTAAAAAAAATCGCCACCGCGAAATGCGAGACATTCAAAATGTTAACTATTCAACTAATTAACCAATAATTAAATAATATTGTTAAGAAATAAATATTATTTCTGTTTTAGTAAATATTTTTAATATTATAAATTTTAAGATCGCCAAAAAACGCAAATACTGTTAATACTGATTCGGCTTCCTACACAAATTTAATAAGTGAGCGGCTTTACCCCAAATGTATTTCTCACATATCAGAATAAATTTAAATAAATCTTTTTGAAATCAAACAGAACTACATATATATTTTGAAAAAGGACTTCCAATAGCATAAAAAAAAATTTGTCGAATAAATTAAGTCTCAAAAATAATAATCGAAAAACTTAAAAATCCGAAGATCATTTTTTCTTTTTTGCACTTCAAAAAACAATTGACCGTCTCTGATTCTATAACGAATTTATGAAACTAAATGACAGTTCTTTAACATTAGTTGCATGCAGGGACTTTCACGAAAAATTTGTGTCGTGTCCGTGTCGTGTCCTGACACGACACAAAGTTTACTTAGTTATTCGTGTCGTGCCTTGACACGACACAAAGTTCACTTAGTAATTCGTGTCGTGTCCTGACACGACACAAAATTCGTTTGGTAATTTGTGTCGTGTCAAGTCATGACACAAATAACGCTTGCAAGATTCTACACAGTATTTCATGCGTGTTCTTAAAAAGTGTTTTGACACGACACGAATTACAAATTTCATATGTGTCGTGTCAAGGCACAACACTAATTACCAAGTGAACTTTGTGTCGTGCTTTGACACGACACGAATTACCAATCGAAATTTGTGTTGTGTCAGGACACGACACGGACACGACACGAATTTTCGTGTTTTTTCGTGTCCGTGTTGGTCCCTGGTTGTATGTGAAGTACTATTCCCAGTACAAATATCCCCATCTTAAATTCAGTTTATAGCGTCAAATCGCTTGTGAGCGGGTTTACCCTGTGCGCGGGTTTACCGCAGTCTCCCCTATTATTAAGATACTCCTCACCAACAATAGAAACTTATGTATATAGAGTACTTTGCATTTTTTAAATAAAATTTAAAAAAAAATTAAAATTTTTAAAATATACTGAAAGATGTGTTTTTTAGAAATTATAATTTAATTATTTGAAAAACAGATTTTGGTTTTTTTCTCTTAAAATTTTGAGTTTTCCGTAAAACAAATTTTTGTTCAGAAGCTGTCCATAAATTACGTGAGATAACTTTTTTTGGGAGAATTTGACTCTCCCTCCTCCTCGTAAGATATTTTACATAAATAAGCGCCATTTTTTCTTCTATTCGTAAGAATTTGTTCAATCCCTCCCCCTAAATATATTCGTAATTTATACTGAAAAAAATATATTTATGGTACTGCCATAAATATAGCCAATTCTGACATATTATATTGGTAGATATGATACTGCCATACAGTATTGCTGTTTTAGCCATACGCAGTGTAGAACAGCAATATGTATTTGAGAGACAATAATATGTATGCCGAGAACACGAATACTGTATTTTAAGAACAGCAATACGGTATTGCTGTTTCAGCTATACATCCTAACCATACTTGTATGTCAAAATTAACATTATCATTTTTTTCAGTGTATAGAACACAATTTTTAAAAAAATTTTTTTAACAACAGTTGTGATTTTTTCTATAAGAATTTTTAGTTTTTCGTAGAATAAATCTGTGCTCAGCACAAAAGAGCACAAGTTAAGCACTATGTCTTTGCTGAAGAGGAGCAGGTACTTATAGAGTCACTGAAACAGCTCACAAGCGAGAAGAAATTACTAGCGTGCACTCTGGCGGTGCTTGTCGGAACTGTTTTATTGCGCGCATGCATATCCTGACATTATTGGAACAATAATTGGCAGCAAACTTTGTGCCACTTCCGACAAGTACCGCCAGAGTGCATGGTAGTGATTTTTTCTATGCACTGAGAAAACATTATACTTAACTTAAATAGAAAAATAATTTTAAATGATTTTCTTTAATTGAAATTAGTTAGTAAGTTTAATCAAAATATATAGAAAGTATCTTCTACTTTCATTCGAAAATATTATTTGTTTGAATAATTATATTGAATTCAAACATATTTTGTCTTGATTTAAACAAAAAATATGTTTAAAAATTTTTTGTTTGATTCAAACATAAAAGTGAATTATAGATCATTTAAAATCAATTACAACTTATGTTTGAATTAAATATATTATTTCTTTAAATAAACTAAAAAATATGTTTCAATTAGACTTAAATATGTTTGACTGTATAGCAAAGATATTTTAAGTTTGATTTAAACAAAATAGGTTTTAATCAAATATATCGTTTTCTCAGTGTGGAGATAAAAGTATATCAGTCAGTCATATTTATATTACCATGTTAAAAAAATGTTTTAGATAATTGTAACTTAATTATATCATTTATAATTATAGAAATTCATATAAAACGTTTATACGAAAAGTGCTCCAAGAAACTTTGGTAAATTTAAAAAAAAATTGGAAAAATTTTTATAGATTTAAAATAAAAGGTTTGAAACGTATTCATTGTTTTCAATTCCAGTTGTCATTACTTTAATTATTAATAGTGTATTCCTAATTGATGGTAATACATGTAATAACTAATTAAATTTTGTTTTTAATAACTTACTAATACTTTACAGGGACATGTTGGACTCAGAATAAAATCAATGGTTTCCCATGACTTATTGTTGGTAATGGCGAATGCACAAACTTCTATAAACATAAAGGGTTTAATTATACGAATTTGCAAGACAAGAAAATAGATTTTAAAAATTCTTCTAACAATAAGTGGGTAAAAATCTGTTTACTTAAAATAAAAGGGTTTTTAAGTTAACAGTTTTTTCTTTAGTGCGCTAAAAGTTAATTTTATTTTATGTAATCTTTAGGTTTTAGAGTCCTCTGAAATAAAAAAAAAAGTTTTTTTCAATTTTAAGAATTCATTTTTCAATAAACCGAGCAAATTTTCAGATGTTTGTATGTGTATATATGTCACAAAATATTGTGTACAAAATATGTCGAACAAAGTTTAATGGATTGTCCTGAAATTTTCCAGGATTATTGCAATCATTAACAACTAAAATCTAAAACATGGATTTCCAAATATATCTAAAAAAAAAGTTTATACAATTTTTTTTAATTAAAAAATTTTTTTCCACTATTGAAAATAACTATTTTCTTTACAAATATTTTCATTAATTCTGGACTAAATTGCGTTCTTAACATTAAAACTAATTGATTTATGTATATAAAGTATATATTTGTTCAAAA
Source organism: Leptopilina myrica (nomen nudum) (assembly GCA_032872475.1). Lineage (NCBI taxonomy): Eukaryota > Metazoa > Arthropoda > Insecta > Hymenoptera > Figitidae > Leptopilina > Leptopilina myrica (nomen nudum). Next base: position 6,628,694 of record CM065461.1, read on the forward strand.
TGTATAAAAGTAATCGCTATTTATTTTTTTCAAAAAAAGGTAAAATTTTTAATTTTTTTGAGACTATTAAAATTTAAAAAAATTATTACCATTCAAAAAAATATTGAGAAATTGGTGTATATTATATTGAGGAATAATGGAGATGGACTAAAATTTCCCAATATATCGCATTAAAAAATGAGTTGTAAGTGGGGTTATTTAATTTAATATTCAATTTCATTAAATTGAAAATTATTTCTTAAATTGAAGTTTATAATCTTCGTACTACTTATCATTCTTCAAATTTACAAATAATATTGAACTTTTATTTAGAATAAATTTTTATTGTTTAATTATTATTTTTAAATTTAATAGAACAGTTTAGCTTTAAATTAGAATGACTTTTATTTATATTACTTTCGAATTAGGTTTAATTAGGGTAAAAATCCTAACGGGGTGTAAATTCGGATAATAGGTGTTAAAGCTTTATTTACAAATTAAAACTTAAGTTCGACATCAATATTTCAAGCTCTGATTCCCTACAAGAGATTTTGAAAATTTCTAAGTTTATATATTGACAATTGGCAATGGGATAGTTAAAGATATCCATTATTGGAAAAGAAATTAACATCAATTTTCAGACTTGTTCAGTTTCTTTTGAGTGATAAAGAGGGAGTAAGAGGCAGAGAATGAGTGATTTGAAATTCATAAGCACCGACCCCCAAAACTCCTGAGTAGCGAAATCCAAGCAAATATGCTTAAATTAAATAAATTAAAGTATTAGTTAATTTTTTAAAAATAGGTATTTTGTTTGGATTAACCCAAATTGACCGTACTATTTTTTAATAAAAAGTATTTAAATTTTGTGCAATTAAAATTTTTTAAGTTTGTAAGTTTTTGTTAAATTAATTTTTATAAATTTAAAAATAGAATTGAAATTTTGTGTATGTTTATTTTTATTCATATCAGAACGTGTGTAAAAAAAAGTTGAATAATTTTTAAACTACAGATTTAAGTTTTGAAATGAAATAATATTTAAATATACAGCTTACATGAACTATAATCAGCATAATAAACTCACTTAAATATGAGAAGATAAAAATTCGACAATTATTGCTCGTATAAATGTGAATGGATATTTGTAATGTTGGATTGAAATAAAAGTATTTACACGTATTTATATATAAAAGAATATTTTTAGGGTTCCTAATATAAATTTATAGGAAGGAAGCCTATTGGAATGGTTACAAAAATTATCCCCTTAGCGCTCACAGTTTTGCAGCTAGAATTCTAAAAATTTGTACACATATATTTTTCACGCGTAGTATAGGAAAAATATAGCGAACTCGGTATTAGAATTGATCTTTATAGTGTTTTCATCGAAAAACTAAAATCTCTTTTTGCAAGCTCGAAAATATTTTAACTTTTGCTGGTTTTCACATTTCTTATACTACTGGCCTGGCGTTATATATTAATAGAGTTATATATTAATAGAGAACAAAAATAATAAATAATTTGGTTTGCTATACTTTTCTTAAAAAGCAAAATGTGAAAATAAGTACATGTAGAAAAATTTTAACTAATTAATTTACACTAATCTGCCAATTTTAAGTTCGACGAATACCTAAAATGCAGCTAAATTTTACTTTAATTCGTCAATATATATTTCAGTTACACGTGAACAAAATTTTGCAGACATACGTACACACATGTAGAGATAGAACATTTTTTGGTGTTTTAGAGAATAAATTGTGTTAGAAACAAATACTTTTGTGTAATGTAAAGACAAAAGCCTGTTTCTTTAATATAGATTGTACCTGAAGCGTGAAAAACTAAATCGTACGCCATAAGGTAAGTTTTCTCAAAAGACTTGACGCCTTCAATGTTCATTTTTGTTACTAAAATGAAGAAAAATACATAAGAAAATTTGGTTTGTTGTGAGTTTAATAGAGTTCAACTTCTGTTGTAATTTCTTTCAATACTATTTCAATATTTTCTTTGAATTTATTATTATTCATTACAATTTTTTTAAATAATTTTTAAAATATATATAGGCAATTTTACGTGAAATTTCAGTCAACCTTATAAAATTGGATAAATAATTTTTTCTTTATTGAAGAAAAACATGTGTATTTTTTATTTTTAGACGAGTTTTTATTTTCACTGAGTGAGCGACACCCCGTTTCTTGAAAGTGTGTTCTCCAAGATGGAATAGGTTTATTATCTTTTCGAAAAATTATCTTACGTATCTCGGTTCAACTATTTATAAGAATAATAGGTTTCATAATAATCTATTTAATATTAATAATGAAACAAATTTTTTTGTTATTCGCTATCAATTTCATTATGTTATTAAATACGAAGATACATGGGATACTAATATATCTTACGGAACATAAATTTAGATATAAAATGTACCGTTTATCGCGACACATGTTTAATTTTTAGGAATATAAACGAGATATTAGAGTAAAAAGCTGGAATATAGGTGTCGTACACTCAGGGTGCGCTTTAGGGGTTAAAAGGTTGAAGACAATTTTGCGTAAAATCAGGTTTGCTACACTTTTCATAAAAAGCAAAGTGTTATAATAAGTGTATAAAAAAACTTTAGCTTTATAGGTTAAGAAGCTGAACTCGATGAGAGGGAATAATATATATTTTGAGATGGAAACAAATTTAAAAAGCGAATTTTTATAAAAATTGAAAAAATTAAAAGTAATACTTACGTAAGGTGCTAATTCACGGAAAATTTGTCACGAAAAAACAAAAATAGTTAATTGTAATTATATGGAAAAATTGTGAAAAAAACTTTAAAACCTATTTTTGTTCATTTATACTTGTTATTTAATTCTTTAATAAAATATTTTTTTTTATTATGCCTTAAATTTTTTATCACCACAATGCCGAAAAATAAATGCAAACAACAATTTCAAGGTTACTTAAAATTTTATTTTCATTTAAAATATTCTTATTAGGAATGAAATAGAGAATAATTTTTATTATTTTCCAGTAATAATAAATATATAATAATGTTATTGATTTAATATTCTTTTAAGATAATTTTTTCATGACTATCTTACTACACTGAATTGCAGTACTGGTACAATACAGATATAACGCAGGCATGTTGACAATGTTCTGTACTGACAATCGGTACTAACCCAGTACTGGCGTCAATGCAGAATGTAAGTGTTGCAGTAGTACAGGTAAATACATATTTTCCGTGACAAGCCGATGTTACTTTTATTTTTATTAAAAAAATTATAAATTAAAAAAAAAATTTTATGCTATTCTCATGTCATGTATGCTTGAAATGTTAATACCTGTCGAAGAAAATTTGTTTTGCTATTTACCTGAATAATTACCATCATGAGGTCTCGAACGCAAGATGCTGCTAGGAGCGGATGCTCTACCAACTGCGCCACGGAGGCTCATGAATGGAAAGTTAGAATATACATACTTACGAATAAGGAAGTATATATAAAAATATGCTCTTCAACTTGAAAGTGGAATATTGTAATTGCAATAATAGTATATTGTAATATACATTATATTTAATATATATTATAGAATAATATTAAAATATAAGGAATCATTTAAAAAAAAATTTTAATGAAAGATTAGTGCAATAAATTTAAGGTTAATAAATAAAATTCCTAAATTTTTTTATAAAATTTATATTTTAACTTTTCATTTAAATGAATAGAGTTTAAAAAATGATTTGTTAAATTAATTTATTAAATAATTTTGCCATTATGAATAACAATAATACCAAATGCAAATAAGTACCGAAAAATTACATTACACCATTAAAACAAGTACGAGACTTTTATATTACATAAGAACATTGTTTAAATATTCACTAGAAGAATAATAAAACAATCAAGAATATTTTAAGATACAGTAAAAAATGCTTTATATCAATAATACTCAAAATTGAGATTTGCATATAATTAAAAAGTGACAAAAAAGTGAAGTTACTTTTTGTGAAATGTGAATGGAAACAATAACAACCTAACAAGATGGTTTGTTTTACCAAGAAGCTTTTGTTAATTTTATTAAATTTGTTGAACTTGTCCATTGTAGTTTGCTTTACCAACTCTCACTAGTTATCAAAATCAAGTACAATGTAAATTCAACAAAAATCATTTTAACCATCTTAAAGAATAAAAAGTATATTCAACTTCACAATTTTAATTCATATTACTGAAAATTTAGTTAATATAAGAATATGACTACTTGACAAGATTTGGCATTACTATGGCGAAAACATTTATTCTGTACTGCGCCAAGATTTACAGTAGAATCCCGCTTATCCGACCTTCGCATATCCGAGATTCCGGGTTATCCGAGGCACCTGTTGCACTCTGACCAATCCGCGTTATCCAAGGTGCAGCTCGGATAATAAGATGCTTTGTACACCAAAGATTAGTTGACGCTCATATTTTTACCTTCATTTTATTTTTTCTTTACTTTCTTTTTTATTTTTACCTACTTTTGTGTGCATATTTCATTCTTCTATTCAAAATACATAAGATATTATTAACATTTTCAAGTTCTTTATTTCATCCGTGTTATCCGAGTTTTCGCTTGTCCGAGGTGCCCCTTCCCCACATTACCTCGGATAAGCGGGATTCTACTGTACCTGACAAGGTTTGGCATAACTATGGCGGAACCATTTATTTTGTCCTGCGCCAAGAATACCCTGCCAAGACTTGGCAAAATGATGGAACAACAAATTATTCTGTCCTGCGCCATTTGTCACTGTTGGCATTGTACAGAGATTTCTTATTGAGTTTCTATCAGTGTTTGGTCTGGTGCAGGAGGCACGACATGGACGGAGACGTAGAAGAGATAAATTTAATGCAATTGCACAAAGAAACGTTGTTATTGCCTCACAGAAAAATATTTTAAACAATCCTGAGAAGGAGATTGCACAAAGTAAAAAGATGGAGGGAAAACTTTCTCCCAAACCGGTGACTTGTAATGTTAACAACGCGTCTAATTTAAGTCTATGCAAAAAAGTGCCAAACCTACCGCGACAATCAACAAAGATTGTCAAGGTGTCGAAAAACCTTCTTATTAAAATAGATGGAACACAAGATAAGGAGAAGTTTACCGAAGAGGTAACAAGAATTGTAGGTAACCTTAGTAAGGTGTATGTGGCGTATCTTAAGGTAACACTGAAGATCCGTGATGTAGACTGCCTTGTTGACATTGACGAAGTTTAGGTAGCTTAAAGTTCGTTGTAGTAGTCATCAACTTAGAAGACGGTAAAAAGCTTAAAAAACCGAGACACATAAAGGTAGGTTTAATGCCGTGTCTAATTAGGAAAATATATATATGGTTTTAGGTGCAATAGGTGTCAGGGATACAGCCGCATAAGAAGAGGTTGTATGTTGGTATACAGATCGACTGCGTGCTTTAGGTGCGGTGAGACCGGAAAAAAATTTTTTTTTGCAAGAGAAGTCCAACCTTCTTCTTGTATAATGAAAAGTGCGGCGGAAAAGGTTGATGTGATCCATGTGGAAGGAAGCTGTTCATATGTTGATTTCAGATGTGCTCTTGAGGCGACTAAGAAGACTTTCGCTATGACCAGGAATAAATAGTGCGGAAGAAAAACGGCAGAGAATGGGACTTTCATTTAATAAAATTCGAAGCCAATAGGTAGTTCTGCGGTTTAAAGAATATTCCACATTAGAACGGAAATTGTTTTTTATAAGTCGACCCATACAAGAGCTGTCATTCTCATATGACCTGGGGTTCTTTCTTCAGGTATTTGAATTTACAGATTTTCCACTATCGACTACAAAGAAACAAAATTTGTTTATTACACAAATATGTTTATTCAAAACTAATTATTTGTGACGTTATAGGGTGAAAAAGAGACCTTAGCTGCAGAAAAATTAATTTTGAGTTATGTATATCATTCTATTGTTTTTGAGTTGTTTTTCATATACAAAAGTAAAAAATAATTTTTACTTGCTGTTTTTTTTAATAATGTTTAAAAATGAGCTTGTTAACTTTTCCAAATCTACTACACTGGACATGCATATAAAATTCGTGCGTTTTGTGCCTCGTGTAACACGAACAACTATCAATGTGTAGTGAGTAGTGAGGCTGAATTTCATTAGAACGTCTTCATCAATCTGAGTGGCTTTTCTTTAAATGTGTTTCTTGTAAAATTTTGCTTATAGCAGCTAAGGTCCCTCACAGAAAAAAACCGGACTCAAAATGAGTCGCATATGAGACTCATTTTGAACTGCAACAAAAATGATATCCCTTCGACTCATTCTGAGTTTCTAGGGAGAAGACTCAAAATGAGTCTTAAGGGTTATCATTTTTTCTTTACGATAAAATTACAATCACATTGGAAAAGCTAAGAATAATTTATAACAATATTAATTAAAATAATTGTTTATAACTAATAAACACGTTGCACTTGTTAAAACATAAATACTTGAAGACGATTTATTGTTTTAATGAGAAATGGAAAAATTTTTTAGGTTAGACATTTGTCAATTGACAGACAGGGATGGGCAACCATGAAACACAAAACATGAGAAACACAAAAGAAAGTAACTAGAATATTGTTATTTTACTCATTTTGAGTCACTTGAAGTTGCCGATTACTCATTTCGAGTCACTTGAAGTTGTCGATTACTCATTTCGAGACCAACTGCCAAATGAGTTGCAACAAAAATGAGTCGGGTTTTTTTCTGTGCTTCGCCGTGGAACGTTATATTTATTAATTTAAAAAATATCAAAATTAAGCTTAATTTTTATATAAAAATTATAGGTTAAGGTAGTTAGATTTTTCTTCATTTAAAGTTTTTGTTTTTAATTATTTGAATTTCAAACCAATTTTTAATTAATATTTTGGATGTAATGAAGACGTGAAGATCAATAATTTTTAATTAATAATTGATTTTTATTATGTATTTTTACTTGAAAAATTAAAATCATAACCTTAAATTTTTTTCTTCTTAGGTACTATTCTTCGGACAGTGACACAAGATGGGGTACACAAATGAAGCAAAAGAAAAGAGAAATAAAAGAAGTTATGAAAACTACTTAAATCAAGACAGAATAAAATAAGAATGACCAAAAAGAAAAAATCTGGTCAAGTTAAATCATGAATTAACGATAGTAAAGTGGTTCATACACCTTGTCTGTATTGTAATGGTTATTATTTAGACTCAAATGAAGGATGGGCTGCTTGTTCTGTCTGCAGCCAATGGGTTTACTGCAGTTGTGCTGGTGTCGATGTCGAATAAGAAGATGCAACCTTACTTGTGAAATTTGTCTACGGAAATAGGTAAGATGAAGTACCCTGTCTTTGTACGCCTTTATTACAAAAGACTGATTCCCAAAGATGTCAATGAAAAGAAATAATAAAGTATATAATTTATAATTTTCGTTTTTATATGCTTTAAACCTTAAATACCCCGTCTTGCCCCACTCTCCCCTAACTAAAACAATTTTATTTATTGCAATGTATGAGATAGAGCTGTTATAAACCTTATCAAAAATTGTTATAGACTTTTAGGATTGTGCTTGCTAAGAAAAATTCAGCAGAAATTTAATTTTTTTCATTATTTTTTTTATTATTTTTGAAAAATGTTTAAAAAATTGAAGTAAAATAAATTTTTTTTAAATTTTTAAAAAATATTAACATTTTTTTCAGCTACATATTTGTTATCGTTTGCAGTAGAACAATATTTGCTTTTAATTTTAACCCTCCATCCGTCGCAGGTAAGGAAACTTCTCAACCATCATAAATTAATCCAAAATTGTTATAAAATGACAAATTTTTTTTTGAAATGTTCATTATAATTTCCAAACAACCTATTAGCAGTAAAATTAACTATCATTTTCTGTTAATTATTTAACCCTTTAACGCCCAGATGGACAAAATTTTGGCATGAAGTTTGAGGACTTATTTCGGTACTTAAAAATCAATAGAAAAATTCACGAATTATCATTTCCCGTGTAGAAATTTCGCTGGGGCCCTGATCAGGGCCTGATAGGACCGACCTATTAGGGAATGAAACGCCGCGCCCGATGTGGCCCTAATCAGGAAATCCACACTTTCTTGTCGCCCCGATCTGGCCCTGATCAGGCGCGGCGTTTCATCCCATACTACGGCCCTAGTAGGGTAATTTCTGCATGGGTTCTTATGTTTCCATATGCGCTCTATTGAATGGCGTTAAAGAAACCATCAAAAATTTATAAACAAAAAAGTTATTAATGTTTTTTATAAAAAATGTCTGATTTTTTTCCTATTTTTGTTTAATTTTCAATTTTTTCTACTATGAAATGGCGTAAAAATAATTTTAAATATTACAAATAACGTGACAAAGATATATAACCTAGAAGATAGGACTATAGAAAAAATTAAAAATTAAAATTGCGGCTCAAAAATACAGTTTAAAGTTCAAATTTCTTTCAACATTTTGATTCGAAAGTACGAAATTTTCAAAGCGTTTAAATCGGCTTGAAATTTGTTACTCGGGGGTTTTTGGGGTCGCTGATCACGAATCTGAACTCCAATTTTTAAAATTCAAAATGGCGGATCCAATATGTCGAACAATTTTTTTTAAACTTATTAAATTTGCTTAAAACTTGTTACTCGGAGGTTTTTGGTGTCGCTGATCACGAATCTGAAGTCCAATTTTCAAAATTATAAATAGCGGACAATTTTTTTTTAAATTCATTAAATTAGCTTAAAATTTGTTTCTCGGGGGTTCTTGAAGTCGCGGGTCAAACATTTGGAGTCCAATTTTTAAAATTAAACATAGGGGGTCCAAAATGACAGACGAATTTTCAGTTAAAAGTCTGTAATCACGTTAAATTTTATTATTTCATAAAATAAAATTAGAAAAAATTTTTTTAATTCATTTAAAAACTAACTGAAAAGAAATATTTTTCTTTTTTTCAACTCCCAAAATTTGTAATTTTTAGTAGAAAATTTCTTTTTTAATATATTTTTTAAAAAAAAAGAATAAAAATTTTTCTACTAAAACGATTTTATTTATTTTATCAGCTATTCAGAAATAATTAAATAAATAATGAGATAATAAAGTTTAACGTGATTACCGACTTTTAACTGAAAATTCGTCTGTCATATTGGATCTCCCTTGTTTAATTTTAAAAATTTGACTCTAAATTTTTGACCCGCAACCCCAAAAACCCCCGAGTAACAAGTTTTAAGCTAATTTAATAAGTTTAAAAAAAAATTGTCCGCTATTTTGAATTTTGAAAATTGGACTTCAGATTCGTGATCAGCGACCCCAAAAACCTCCGAGTAACAAGTTTCAAGCAAATTTAATAAGTTTAAAAAAAATTGTCCGCCATATTGGATCCGCCATTTTGAATTTTGAAAATTGGACTTCAGATTCGTGATCAGCGACCACAAAAACCCCTGAGTAACAAATTTCAAGCCAATTTAAACGCTTTTAATAATTTCGTACTTTCGAATCAAAATTTGAAAAAAATTTGTACTTCAAACACTATTTTTGAGCCGCCATTTTAATTTTTTATTTTCTCTACAGTCCTTTCTTTACGTTATACATCTATGTCACGTTATTTGTAATATTTGAAATTATTTTTACGCCATTTCATAGTAGAAAAAATTGAAAATTAAACAAAAATTGGAAAAAAATCGGACTTTTTTATAAAAAACATTAATACCTTTTCTGTTTATAAATTTTTGATAGTTTTTTTAACTCCATTCGATAGAGCGCATATGGAAACTTAAGAAATGATAATTCGTGAATTTTTCTATTGATTTTTAAGTACCGAAATAAGTCCTCAAACTTCATGCCAAAATTTTGTCCATCTGGGCGTTAAAGGGTTAAATAAAAAATGTATAAAAAATAAAATTTAGCATATGCGGTCAATCGGACGGTGAACAATTTCCTCACTTTGCTTCAAAAATTCTTGCCATTGTTGCTTAAAAATTCAATTACAAAAAAATTAAAAGAAATAAAAACACAAAAAATGTTTTAAAATAAAGAAGAAGAGTGTTGTTAAATGTACTGAAAATATGAAATCATAATTTTTTGTATTTTAACGGGGCATCAAAGACTTTTTCGTTGATTTATCGAAAAGTTATCGCGATCCCACTATAAAACTTTTATAAAAAATTTTTTATTTTACTTTTTATCACTAACTGTGAAAGCTACAATAGAATAATTTTACAGAAATGACATTTAAAGTAGAGCCACTTTGATTGGTCAAGACGTTCCAATGAAATTTAGCCCCATTATTCACTACACATTAAAAGTTGTCTGTGTTACACGAAGCGCACGAATTGTATATGCATGACCAGTGGAAAGTAGAGGGGATAATTTTCTGAATAACCACGTGTAAACTCAACAAGCTCATTTTAAAACATTAATAAAAAACCAGTAAGTAAAAATTATTTTTTACTTTTGTATATGACAGAACAACTCAAAAACTATAGAATTATATAAGTAACTAAAAAATAATTTTTCTGTAGCTAAGGTCCTTTTCACCGCGGGGCATCGTATATTAAAAACAACCGGAGTTATCTTAATTTAAAAAAATTAGTACATGAATTTTCAAATTTTTTTTTAATTTTCAAAATCGTATTCACTTTATCATATCTTATCCTTATAGCTACAAGGCATAAAAGTTTCAAAAAATTACTAACAATGACAAAAATCATCGATCATTTTACATGGAATTGTTCAAATAAAAAATAATAATATGCAATTATTTAGAATACTTGAAATTCAGTTTTTCGAATTTCGATTGAATTAATATTTAAAACCTTGGAAAACGCAAATCTGGAATATAAATAAAAATCTACAGATGGGGAGAATCGAACCTACGACCTACACACGCTTATGTGCAAATAATATTAAACTTCTTTGTATCTTATTGTCTCTCAATTAAGATTCAAAGAAACGTCCAAACAAGCAATAAAGTTTAATTTATTACATATATTTATTTAGAATTAAATTGCGAATTTCGAAAAGGGCTCAACTCGGTTTTTTTAAATTTTACAGGAGAGACAAAAAACGTTTTATTACAAACAGCTTTAATTAAAAGAGTCTAGTTTTTTTTCATAGTAATTAGATGTTATTTGGTTTGAGAAAATGATAAAATAGTTGTCTTAAATTAAAGTTGTTTGGAGAAAATTGATAATATATTTGTCAGAGTTGAGCCCTTTTCGAAATTCAAGGAAAAATTTAGGCGTTTTAATCATAAAAATATATTAATTAAATATTTTACTATCGAGAATCAATTCAATTATATTTTTATTTAATTTCAAAATATAATAACTTTTTTTTTGGGCTCAAAAACAATTCAGCAGTAGGTTAGAAAACAAAAAAAATTAGGTTAAAAGTCTAAGGAAAACACAGTTTAATACATTTTTCTCCGTTAAAAGTACCACAAATGAAATTTTCCTTTTAAAAAAACGCCAATGAATATATAATAATGCAAATAATACAAAAAAGTGAAATTTAAAAAAAATCCGAGTTGAGCCCTTTTCAAAATTCGCAATTCAATTATTTAAAAGATTTGTAGTAATTTGATAATTTAATAGGTTATAAATATTTTTAACATTTTTATTTATATTATTATTTTATTTCAATATTATTTTTATTGACCAATGATTTAATAAAAATACTTTAATAAATTTTTATTCAAGGTTTTTTATTAAATAATTGTTAACTTCTTTATTCATATGAACAAATATAGGTATTTAAATTTAATTGTTAAAAATTTTAAAGAGGAATATTTGCATTGAAAAAGGAATTAATAATTAATATCTCAAAACACCCTCTCCCTTGACGATTTTTATCAAAATTATATAAAAATATAGCTTAAATTCCCTAGTTTCTATATACCCATTTGACATATTATGGTCATTCGATGAAATTAATAGAAAAAAATTATTTAAATAATGTGTTTTGGAAAAATTGACAAATAGTATTAAGTTTAATGGGTTATGGTTCAACTACGTACTGTTTGTAAGATTTTTCTAAAACACATTAATTTGTAAAAAGAATCATTATGTTTCGTCAATTTTTGGCAAAGTCATACATTTTTAAAAAATTTTATGGATAAAATTCCAATTATTTATAAAAAATAAACAATTAAATACTTTTTAATTAAATTGACTTTTAAAAATTTTTGGTCCAATTGAGAAAATCTAACCTTACTGGGGATTTTGAGGAATCAATTACTGGTAATTGTTTTAAAAGAATATTAAATAAATAATTTCATTATTTATTTATTATTACTGGAAATTAATAAAAATTATAATATATTTTATTCTTAATGAGAATTTTTTAACTAACCTTGAAATGATTGTTCACTTTTATTTTTCTTTTCTTTCCGTGAAAAAAAGTCGTAAAAAATTTTCCGTAAATTTACACTTTACGATTACATTTAAGAAAAAAGATATGATGTTTAAATTAATCTTCATTACAAGAAAATAAATAATATTTTAACACGTTATTTACTTTTCTCAAATTGCTACACTGAAAACAAACAAAAGCATACTCTCTTAATTTGAAACAGTTAAAAATCATGGTTTTAAGGGGAGAGACCAGCGAAATTTGAACCTATCAAAATATCCATCGCTGAGAGGTGCCAAATTTTTTAGCATTATTTTAGATGCAAAATTATAATTTGGTGTCAAATTTGAAAAAAAAATGTTGGCCATTTTCAAAAAATTTTTATTTCAAAATTTGAATTATTCAAAATTGATACAATAAATTGTTGGGGGACATCTGAAAAGCTTGTAAAAAATTTCGTTGAAAATATTTAAAATTGTAGAAGTAGTTCCACTTTTTAGGTTAAAATTTGCAAATATTGCATTAAAAAAGCTCTTTTTCACCAATTATTTTTTTAATTTTTAACTCAAAATACACAAATACACATACACACATGTGTGTGTAAAAATATATAATATAAAATAATATATATATTATTATTACCGATTTACAGTAAAAATTAACTGAAAAATTAGTTAAACTAGACTAATTGAATCAGTCAAAAAAAAAATTACTGAAACATCAGTTATTTTTAACTGACAATCAGTTACTTTTAACTAATTGTTAGTAGAAATATTACTATTTGAATTAGTGACTGACATTTTGCTTTTAAATCAGTTATTTTTAACTGATTCAAATTTAGAGAGTAGGGAATAATGGGTAAACCCGCTCATTAGCGACATAATGCTATGAATTCAACTTATGATGGAGATATTGATACTGTGAATAGTACTTCATTGTAAAAAATTTCTATTTCTACTATGAAATAGCGCAAAAATAATTGCTAATGTTGCAAATAACGTGACATAGATATATAACCTAGAATATAGGACTGTAGAGAAAATTAAAAAGGCGACTCAAAAATTGAATTTTAGGGGTCGCTGATTACGAATCTGAAGTCTAATATTCAAAATTCAGATGGCAAGAAATACCTCTCTCGCGCTCGACTTGTCTCGCGCAGAGTATAAGTATCGGTCCGCTGAACAGACTTTTCACCATATTATCTCAAATGATAATGTGTATAGTTAACATCTGCTACGATGTTGACAATTTTTAATTATTATGCATTGACCATGGATAATAGTTACTAACTCCAATTCTTTAAGGAAATTAATAACATTATTATTATTATTATAACGTTGTTATAATTATGTTATGTTAAATAAAAATTAAATATTAAATATAAATTCTTGATAATAATAAATTATTCATTTTATATAATAAACAATTCTCACGTAAAATTACATAAAGCTTTCTGAAAGCCTGCAGTGCAATATTGCAGCAAGCTTTTAGTGCAATCTTGCGACAATGTTACTGTGCAATCTTGGGCAAGGTGGGACATTTTAACATTATGACAACCTTGTAGTACTGTTACACGGCAATATTGCAGCAATATTGCTGCAAGGTTACGTGCTCTCTGGGAAATATTTTGTGGCTTTCAAAAATGCCAATTGAGATAGTATTTAAAGTGCTTTTAATTGATAGTCTTGAAAATGGCTGATTGGTATAATTCTGAAGTGTGCTTATTTGTTAACCTTGAAAAATGCCGTTTGTTTATATAAGTAAAATAATTTTTGTTTTAATTTTTACTTTTCAACTTTATGAGCGTCCTTAAAAGGTTAATTTTGTAATGGAAAATTCGAAAAAAAACATCATTACAAATATTCAACAAATTTTTAAAGAACTTGAATGCACTCTGGTCGCCCACCCCCATAGCACTGCAAAACATTTATTTAATCGAGACATTTAAATCATTACACAACTTATAATAAACATTGCAATTAACTATTAAAAATATTGCAAGTAAATATTTAATAAATTTTTAGGAAAGTTTCTGTGCTGTGGGGCATTCATAAAAAATCCTCTAACTCGATCTGACCCGACTTCCCGGTCTTTTTGCACACCCCTATTGATCCACTATTTTGAATTTTAGAAAACTAAGTTTATATTAGTAATCAGCGACTCCGAAAACCCCCGAGTAAGAAATATTAATCGAATCTAATGAATTTTTCGAAAAATTTTCGGCCATACTGGATCCGCTATTTTGAATTTTTGAAAGAAGTTCATATTTGTAATCAGCGACCCCGAAAACCTCCGAATGAGAAACATTAATCGAATCGAATGAATTTTTCGAAAATTCGTCCACCATATTGGATCCATCATTTTGAATTAGACTTTTAGGCGCCATTAAAAAAAATACAATTTCAAGAAACCACGTCTTTTTAAAAAAAATTTCTAACTTTTTGTACTTTAATGTTTCTTTTAAATTTTCAGTGCAGATTTTGAAAGAGCGATGACCAAGATGTAAAGAACAGTATTGCTGGATTTTTACAAGTCCCTGCTTTACGAAAAAATTACCATCAAAAATTGTCTCTTAGATGTGTCCGTCACGTCCTTAAATGGTTAAATTGTTAAGACCAGTGTTTTTTCAGGGCACAATATTTCTGAATTAGAAATAAATTTTAAAAATTTATGAATATTTTTGTATTTCGTAAAAAGCTTTTCATTTATAAAAAAACTCCAAACTGTTGAAAATAATTCAAATTTTATATTCGATTCCAAAAATTAATTGATTAAATTATCAGACCAGTATTTTATTTGAGGATATAATTTTTCTGAATCGAAAGTAAATTATAAAAAAGTTTTGAGTATCTTTGAGTTTCGTAAAAAGCTCTTGTAAAAAGAAACTCTAAATTGGTAGAAAATTCTTAATTTAATATTCGCTTTTGAAAATTAAAAAATTATGATGTTAAGACCATTATTTTTTCAAGGCACAATTTTTAGAATCAGGAATGAATTATAAAAATTTGAGTAGGGGAGATTAGGTTCAGAAAAAGTGATTTGGACGCTTGAAAATAAATTTTTGAAGTCTTCGTGTTTTTGTTATATCTTTTACAAAAGTACTTGTAAAAAATTTTTGTATATCAGGTTTTAAACTTTAAATATTTCTTCTTAAAGAACAATTGAAAATTTTTGTTTAATACTTACGTTATTGATAAAAAATAACAAAATTTGCAACAAAAACCTCCGGGGCGTATAGGATCACACTTTGCTTATTTTATTAAGAAAAACCTAATATATTTAAAATATTAATAAAATAATCCTATCAAGTTTAATTTATTGTAATTTATATATTAATAAGTATTAATGATAACCCTTTATTAAAAAAATAACTGAAGAATAGAAAATTTTATGAAAATGTTTAAAGTTTAAATTAAATATGTTCCATTTTCAATATTCTATGCCATAAATGTACATTAGAAATCAAAATTATCAAACTGTAATGTTTCACGATCTAAATTATAATTTAATTGCTGATTCAATACGCCTCGGGTAGTGATCCATTACGCCCCTGCACGAGGCGAAATAGCTCACCTTATATTTCTCCATATACAGTGTTCTGGAAAAAAGTATAAGTGATATTAGGGCGTACTTTTTTTAATTTAAAGCTGATATGTTATGCTAAGTTTTCCATATGATGCAACTTTTATTAAAGCAAAAATTACGAAGTTAAACAACAAAAATTAAAAAGTGATTTATTATTCTCCGGTCTCGCCTACCTTTGTATTTCGTAAAAAGATTTTTAAAAAACTGAATTTGTGAAACATTCTCAAAGATGTTCGACCGCGAAAATTATTTTGAGAAAAAAATAAATCATGTCCAACGACGTTTTCCAAGACACAATTTTCTTTTGCATCAGAAATAAATTATAAAATACTTTTGAGTACCTTTATGATTTGTAAAAATTTTTTTTTATATAAAAACTCAAAATTGGTAGAAAATCCTCAATTTTATATTCGCCTCCAAAAATTAATTAATTAAATTATTAGGCCTTAATTTTTCTCAATCTGTATTAAATTATAAAAATGTTCTGAATTTCTTTGTGTTAAGCTTTTCATTTATAAAAAAAGTTTAAAGTTGGTAAAAAAATCCAAATTTTATATTCTATTCCAAAAATGCTTAAAAAATATTAAGACCAGTCTTTTTAAGAAACTCTTCTTTATTTTGAATTTAATAAATTCTGAAGAAAATAATGAATCTTCGTGATTCGTAAACATTTTTTATTTAAAAAAATCTAATTTCATAAAACAAAAATTGCAATGTTTTCTTTTTGTTAAGTAGTAACAACAACAACAATAATAATAATAATAATAATAATAATAATAATAATAATAATAATAATAATAATAATAATAATAATAATAATGATAATAATAATAATAGTTAATAATAATAATAGTAATTAATAATTAATAATATTCGTAGTCAACATTTTTCCTATTTACAAAACAATTGGAACTAAATCGAAGAGATCAATTTTCATACAGGCGCATCGTTTTCGTTAATTCAATTGTATGTTCTTCTCCTAAGTCTATAATTAAATTTCTTCTTTCTTCCCCTGCCCTTTTTCTACTATTTCTTCTTTTACTATCATTCTTTTTATTTCTATTGAATCTTTCCGATGTTGCTGCTGCCGTCAATTCAATCTAATTATTAAAATCATGAATAAAAATCCTGGGATACTTATCCAAGTAGTACACTTAACGTTACTGTCATAACAATAATATTACAGTGACTTTAATAAATATTTTTAAAATTAAAGTATTTGTCGCGTAACTATAATCAGTCTCAAAAGTTTATGTCAGACGACTATACTTATGAAACGATTTTGAATGCGAGTTTCTGAAAAACTTTTGCGCACTGTCTCACGATTTTCACACACGAAAGTTTTCAATGTATAATCATAACCCAATCAGCACATAAGCTTGCCACAAACTTGCATTAAGTTTGCTGTGCAAGGTGTGCAAGCTT
The DNA here is from genome assembly GCA_032872475.1 of Leptopilina myrica (nomen nudum). NCBI lineage: Eukaryota > Metazoa > Arthropoda > Insecta > Hymenoptera > Figitidae > Leptopilina > Leptopilina myrica (nomen nudum). Next base: position 6,646,018 of record CM065461.1, read on the forward strand.
ACAGAGCAAGCTTGTGACAAGTTTGTAGCAAGTAACAAAATGTCCTATTGCTGCAAGCTTGCACTGCAATCTTGCTACAATATTATGATATAAGCTTGCTGCAAGCTTGTGAGGCAAGTTTTCGACAAGCTTATTTGGCAAAATTGCTACAAGTTTGCCAGATAAACTTGCTGCAAGCTGCCGGATTAATTCAAAAACTTGACACGATGCGCAGTTGAATTCTATGGCATTTACGGCTGCGCAGTAAATTTCTTTGACACCTGGATATATTGCTGACAATGAGTGTATATTTTGAAATTTACAAGAAAATCTCCAGAAAAAATAAAAATCGATTCAATTAAATTGTATATACTTGTGCAGCAAGCTTGCAATAAGCTTACTGCAAACTTACACTAGAAATTTGTAGCAAGTTTGCCAAATAAGCTTGTCGAAAACTAGCCTCACAAGCTTGCAGAAAGCTTATATCATAATCTTGTAGCAAGATTGCAGTGTAAGCTTGCAGCAATAGAACATTTTGTTACTTGCCACAAACTTGTCACGAGCTTGCTCTGTAAGCTTGCACACCTTGCACAGCAAACTTAATGCAAGTTTGTGGCAAGCTTATGTGCTGATTGGGAACCTCAATCATGGAAAACGATCGTAGCAACGTCGCAAGTTTAAAATTTCGCGCCGAAATTAGCAGACAAGCCGTAGTATTTAAAGGCCTTTCTCCAATAGGATCTCAAAACTCTGCGTTGCGTTTGCGTCTGCGTCGGTTGCTATAGCAACATATGATAAAATCAACGCAACGCAGTCATTCGCAGACTTACGCAGAGTTTTGGGATCCTATTGGAGAAAGGCCTTAACCAGCGTTGTTGTCACATTTACGAATTCGCCTCTCCTTTAAAACAAATGTTTTCATAATTTTTTAAGTTTGATATAAAATACCTTTTAAATGGAACGGTCAAAAAATTTTATATTTTTATAAAAGTTCATTTTAGTTCAATAAATAACACTTTAGTTTCTTTTTCAAAATCTGATGATTAGTATAAGTGCAAAAATTAAAAAACTGTAATAAACTCATGCTTTCCCTCTACCGCACATGTTAAAGATCGAAACTCTAATTTCACTTTTTGAGACTCACAGACGGTCAATTTTATTTTAATAGGCCTTATTTTGTAGATAAATATCCAATGAATAATGAAGTAAAATTTAAAAAAATCTGAACAAAATGAATCAACGCGAAAAATACCTTAAATAAGTAAGCTTGTTACAAGCTTTCAACTTAACAATTATTCATAGTAACTTTTTGATTAAGTTTACTACGATCATTATAAACTTGTAGTCTCTTATATCAAGATTGCAAGAACATTTAACCGATAATTTGATATACAAAGACATTTTGTTACCATAAAAAGCTTATGGAAATTATATGTTGCAAGCTTGTAAGTATGCACAGTAAGTTTGCCGTAAAATTTCATGCTACATAAGCTCACCTGATTATCATTTGTCGACTGAGTTGCATCTAATTCTTCTCTTATTCCGTGAATAAGAAGAAAGTGAGTATCAAGTTCGTACTTGTTTAATACCAGAACATCACAATAAGGACAGTGAATTCTATTTTTCCCTTGTTTACTCTTTTTAAAACCTTGGCTATTAGAAGTACTGGGATATTCTAAAAATTCACATTAATGAAGTGAAATTAATTTTTTCTCATTGAAGTGAGCCACAACTTTAAATATTATGGGAACGCAGAATTTTCAGGGATAATAACAATACCGTGTGTGGTATGTACACTCAGATGTATTAATGCTGTCCTTCCGGTTTAAAGGAATTTTGAAAAGTGGTGTTATTTCTATAAAATATTCTTAGTTCGTGACATACGAATGTTATCATACATCATGAACTCAAAACATTTTGACAGAAATCATACGACTTTGCAAAATACCGCCAAACCGGAAGGACAGCATTAATGCATCTGAGTGTATTACTCAGTAAAAAAAGAAGTATTGAGTGGAGCGTTTAGGAATTGAGTGAAGCTCTGAGCCAATACGGATTCGAGTAAAAACCGTATTGGGACGCTTGACTCAATCTTTTTTTCATCCGCCGAATACGGTCTCATTTTAGCATTAAAATTAAAATCACATGAGCAGAGTACACATTATAAATTGAGAGAATAATTGTCCTGGAATATAAAAATGCCAATTTTGATAAGAAACAGTAAATATTTGTTTAAAATTGGTAAAAGCAAAGTTTGACAAGCGCGACTGAATTTACCATGTGAATAAATGAAGTGGTAAGTTTAAATGAACTAAAACAAATCTACTGTTACCGACAGAAAGTTCCTAGAGAATTGTGGTAAATTAAACAAAACAATGAAATTTCATTGTTATATTTTCTCCATTTGAATTTACCATAATTCTCTAGGAACTTTCTGTCGGTAACAGTAGATTTGTTTTAGTTCATTTAAACTTACCACTTCATTTATTCACATGGTAAATTCAGTCGCGCTTGTCAAACTTTGCTTTTACCAATTTTTAACAAATATTTACTGTTTCTTATCAAAATTGGCATTTTTATATGCCAGGACAATTATTCTCTCAATTTATAATGTGTACTCTGCTCATGTGATTTTAATTTTAATGCTAAAATGAGACCGTATTCGGCGAAAGAAAAAAAGATTGAGTCAAACGTCCCAATACGGTTTTTACTCGAATCTGTATTGGCTCAAAGCTTCACTCAATTCCTAAACACTCCACTCAATACTTCTTTTTTTACTGGGTAGTACTTACGAAATTCAGATGTTTGATGAAGGATTGAGTGAACTTGTTCATGTACAACTTCGTCCTCGACAATTTGTTCTTCCAGAACATCTTGTTGTAGAAGTTGTTGTTCATGTATAACTTGTTCCTCGACAAGTTGTTCTTCCAGAACATCTTGTTGTAGAAGTAGTTGTTGATCATGTACAACTTCTTCCTCGACAATTTGTTCTTCCAGAACATTTTGTTGTGGAACTTGTTGATCATATACAACTTGTTCTTCCAGAACTTGTTGTTGTAGAACTTGTTGATCATGTACAACTTCTTCCTCGACAATTTGTTCTTCCAGAACATCTTGTTGTAGAAGTTGTTGTTCATGTACAACTTCTTCCTCGACAATTTGTTCATCCAGAACTTCTTGTTGTAGAATTAGTTGATCATATACAACTTCTTCCTCGACAATTTGTTCTTTCTGAACTTCTTGTTGTAGAACTAGTTGATCATATGCAACTTCTTCCTCGACAATTTGTTCTTCCAGAACATCTTGTTGTAGAAGTTGTTGTTCATGTATAACTTGTTCCTCGACAAGTTGTTCTTCCAGAACATCTTGTTGTAGAAGTAGTTGTTGATCATGTACAACTTCTTTCTCGACAATTTGTTCTTCCAGAACATTTTGTTGTGGAACTTGTTGATCATATACAACTTGTTTCTCAAGAACATCTTGTAGAAGTTGTTGTTGTTGTTGAACTTGTTGATCATGGATAACTTCTTCATCGACAAATTGTTCTTCTTGAACTTCTTGTTGATCATATACAACTTGTTTCTCAAGAACATCTTGTAGAAGTTGTTGTTGTTGAACTTGTTGATCATGGATAACTTCTTCATCGACAAATTGTTCTTCTTGAACTTCTTGTTGTAGAAGTTGTTGTTCATTTACAACTTGTTCCTCGACAGCATGTTTTTCCTGAACTTCTTGTCGTAGAACTTGTTGTTCATGTAATACTTGTTCTTCGACAGCATGTTTTTCCGTAGGTACTGGAGCAGCAGCTATTAATAATTAATTTGAAATTGAGGTGCTGGATGTTATAACGTGTTACGCGCCATTTACTTAACATGGCGTGTAACACATTATAGCTTCCAACCCCTCAATTATATTATTTATAGAAACAAAAACATTTTTTTATGACATGTCGGCCATGGCGGGCCAATGGTCTGTAAAACTATATCAGCCAGAGTGTAAAAGTAATAATTTGTGATATAATTGCGTAAAGTGAGTGATTTGACAAGTGTCATACAACTTTTCGTGGAACTCTAGAACAAATAAATTTGCAGCAATATTGCCAATATTACTGTAAGTTTAGACGTAGAAGGGGAACTGTTTAATAAAATTTCCTTGAAGCTAAAATAAAAAAAATTTGTTTGTAAATTGTTGTTTAAAAGCTTTATTTTATCGTTTCTCTACAAACATTCAAACGAATGTGTAAAGTAATCATTTTACGCACTGAAAGTCACTTTACACACTTGAATTCACTTTACGCATAGCTAGCGATGTGTAAAGTAACACTTTACACACCGCTATAAAAAGAAGTGTTATACGCACTGTTTTTATTATGAAAAATTGTATTTTACAGGTTAGTGTTAAGAAAAGTATTTTTTTAAACTGATTTATAATTTTATATTTTTCAAAAATTTTATTTTTAATTGATTAAATTTTTTGACAAACCATACTATTATTTATTCTCAATCATGAAATAAGTGTATAAAAAAGTTACCGAAGAAAATTTCTATACATTACAATAGAAGATGGGTAGAAATTTCACTAATCCTTCACGTTAAAATAAAAATATATGCCAACTTAAATTTAGTAAACATTCTAGGTTAATAATTTCTTTTTTTTACAATAATAATAATAATGATAATATTTAATTTTCTGAAGAGAAAGTTGTATCGTCAGTGGCCCACGGTTAGCCCGACCATCTTTAAATTATTTCTATACCGCCATTGTAAAAATTTAAATTTCTGTGTTATTTATTTAACTTAAAATGGATTAAACGAAAATTAATAAACGTTATCTGATTTATAGATCGTTATAAATTACAAATTTCTTTTTGTTTAAGTTGCAGCTTATAAAATTATTTTTAATCTTAGGCTAGTTCGATCCCTACGACCGTTAGAAATTTTAATTTATATTTATGTGTAAGATTGCGTTTAGTGTTACGATGTATGCAATAAATAAATTATTAATTTAAGATATCATCCAATATCTGTTAATTGTAAAGTTAATCATTTTTTACAAACGGTTGGTAAACCATTGGCTGCCAAGATCGACATGACCATGGTTGCCAAAGTACAGCCGACCTTCTTTCTCATGGTCGGCAAAACTTTGGCACCCCTGGTCGGCCCGACCATGTTATCCACTGGTCAGCCGGTGTTACAATGTGGTAGTTCGGCCGACCTTTGGTTGTCAACGTCGGCACGACTATGGGCCGACAAAATTTTCGCACCTGCGGGAATTTGACTTAGAGCCAACTATATTTACTTGTTATCTTCAAGCATCTATATCTACTTACTAACATGTTTTGTAAATATAAAAAAGTAAATTCTTGCCTGCTTCTGCTAATATATATCCATCGTGGAGGGTCTTAAAATGGCGTTTCAAATTACAATTTCGAGCGAAACTTCTGTCGCAGAGTGGGCAGGTGAACTTTTTGGCATTCTTTTCATTGGTCACTGTGTTTCGTGTAGGATGTTCTGTTTCAGCTGCATATAATAATACTTTGATAATTCATTGCTTACAATTTAAATACATTTACCAACAATAACAAATTACAAACACCCAAAGAAAAAAGTTATAAATTATTGCCTTGGAGCGGACATTTTAATATTACTGGAATGTTAATGCAATATTACACTGCAATGTTACTAACATTACATGTAACATTGCTGCAACATTCTAGTAATGTTATTTGCTACTAGGGTACCGTTGGATTCGTTATAAAATTTCCCAGGCAGAAATCAACGACCGGCTTGGTACCGGGCCGGCACCAAGGGCGGACTTGCCGGTGCCGGCGTTAGACCGGCATTACCGCCGGCCCGGAACCGGTCTAGTCAACAATGATAACCCGGGAAATATCCGCCGGTTCTTGTTTTCAGTGTTTTCGTACCGGTTTATTGCCGGCACAACACCGGCGACGTACCGGGCAAGTAAAATTTAGACACCTGCCCGGTACCGGCAATTCTGCCGGACCGGAGCCGGTCCAGTCAACAATAATATTACAATATTATTTATTAATTAATTTAATTGTAAACACTAAATAGAATGCTGAAACATATGAATTATTATTAATTATTAACGAAAAATCTGAAGACATGAGTGATTCAGTGATTTTCATGAGTGATTCAGTGATTTTCCCGGACAATTTAAAGCTGACTTAATAGAGTTTAATGAAATGTAATTTTTCCAACTATATAATAAAAGATTTTAAAAAACATTTGATTTCGAGATATTTGATTTCCTTATTCTTCCGAATAGTGTAAAAAAATTGCAAAAAATTAAATATTTAGACTTTTTAAGACACAAAAACATTATGCCGGCAAAAGTCCATCGACGGTGTAAAAACTGCATCGAATGCCGGAACCGGGCCGGTGCCGGTACTAATTCTGATGCCGGCAATATCCCGTCGCCGGTGTAAAAACTGCATCGAATGCCGGAACCGGGCCGGTGCCGGGCCGGTACTAATTTTGATATCGGAAAAAGTCTATCGCCGGTGTAAAAACTGCATAGAATGCCGTAACCGGGCCGGTGCCGGGCCGGTACTAATTTTGATGCCGGCAAAAGTTCATCGCCGGTGTAAAAACTGCATAGAATGCCGTAACCGGGCCGGTACTAATTTTGATGCCGGCAAAAGTTCATCGCCGGTGTAAAAACGGTAACAAGTAGTGGTACCGGGCCGGTACTAATTTTGATGCCGGCAAAATCCCGTCGCCGGTGTAAAAACTGCATCGAATGCCGGAACTAGGCCGTTACTAATTTTGATGCCAGAAAAAGTCCATCGCCGGTGTAAAAACGGTATTAAAAAGAAGTACCGGGCCGGTTGTCTTTTAGGAACCGGCCCGGTACCACAGTGTCGGTACCGGGTATTGTCCAACTTTACCACCGGGCCGGTGTCTAGCCGTTCGTAGGCATCGGCACACCACCGACTTTTCTGCCTGGGTTAGAATCTATCAACAATATTACATTTTACCGATATTAATTAATTTAAAAGATAATGAGACCCTAATTATCGTACTTGCAGAGATTTTCGTAAAATACTTATTTATAGAACCGTTCTTGCAGAAAATTTAACCGTACATGCAAAGATTTGCCAAAATGATGACGTAGATGAGAACTTTTATTGGAGCTCGAACCGTATTGGCGAGTGCGGCTTGGAAATGTAGCCCGACTAGACCCAAAAAACTAAAGCGTTAAACCGAATAACACGTATCCACTTTATTCTCAAGTTTTATATCTCCAAAAAGATCAACTGTCAGAAGCGTACATGCATTTCTGCAATGTGCACGCCATAAGCTAAAATATTTGCAGTTACGGTTATTAAATCAGTGTCAGAAATTAAGCTTCTCAGGCCGTAAGTGCACTTACGCTTTTATGACAGTATTTTGACGGCAGTATACAGTAAAAGTCATTTACACATAAATATTGAACTATTTGATAATGTTATAAAATAAAAGGTATAATATGTAAAACATACTTTCATTCGCTAGATTTTCAATTTCACTCATTAAATCGGCATTCGCTCCAGCTAAAATTTCCATTCCAATGAAAATGTTTTTTCTTCTTCTCTCTGCTCCAATTTTGTGATTAATATCTTTTTCAATTCTTTCCCAAAATTCGGTTATTCGTTTTTCACGAACTTTAGCTTCGTGAGTTTCAGGGATTTTTTGGTGGCCAAATTTCAAGACAGTCAAATATTCAAAGTGATAATTGTTGACAATGCTTATAAAACCAACTAAAAGTGAATAAACAATTAAATTTTTACAAAAAGTTTGGGGACGTATTTTGTATATTTGGAAAATTCTTGGACATTTCTAGGACGTGATTTAGACATTATCCCAATGGGAAATGCCAGTGTAGTACCGATGTTCACCACTGGCTTTGTACTCAGACGATTGTTCGGCCGTAGTCTAGCCGAGCCTCGACAATTAATGCTGGCGCAATACAGAATTTTTGTTTTTCAAAGCTTGGACAAGCCACGGCTGCAAATGCTGGCTGAGTATAGAAAAATTGTTCACAACGCTCGTTGCCAACATTGCTTTTTTGACATAATCTTGAAAAAAATTATAAAAAAAGTTTATGAATGTTTATAAATATAAATTAATTGCAAAAAATTAATATTTTACTTTTCAGTTATTCATTTTTTATTTTTATTGAATTGAATAATAATTTAACATAATTGTTTAATTTTAATAAATAATAAATTATTTAAACAAATTAAAATTATAAACAAAATTTAAACAATAATTTGGTTATTAAAATACTATTATACTTATTACTATGAATAAAAAAGTTATTAAAAAATTACCACTTGTAAATTATTAAATGCAATAAGTAAAGTTATTTAATTCTATTATTAAAAATTTAGTTTAATTTATTTTAATTTGATTTATTTCTTCTAAAGTATCCCGATTTTTTCTCATCTTTGATTCAATAATTGTAAGTCTGAATGATACTGAGATATTAAAATTTACTGTACACGTGTGTCGTTAGCATAGTGGTAGGTTTGATTCTCCTCGTGAGAAATTTTGTTTATTTTCATAGGTTTGTGATATTTCTAGATTCCAATCGTTAGGTACTAAAACATGAAAATCTAATGCATACTTTCTGTAATTGTCTATTATTTAATTTTTAAATGTTATAAACAATTTTTTTCTACTTCACGCCGGCCTTCCAGTGGTTGACACAGTTGGACCAACCGTTGGCACCAACGTTGGGCCGTCTATGGATGCCAAAGTTGTGACGACCGTGGGATCGAATGGTTGGGCATACTTCGGTAACCACGGTCGGCCCAACTTTGGTTAAGGTAGTCTTGCCAACCAATGACAAATGTTAATAAAAAATGTTTATTGCAGGACCACAAGTTGACAATTACCTTACATTGATCACACATTTATCGCACATACATTATATTATAGTTATAAACATATTAAAATATTTAACGCTTGGGGGGATCGAACTCGCAACCTAACGCACTACAGTCACACACGCTACCACTATGCTACGCTCACATGTCTGAAGAAGGAGCGTGATAACTTTATAAACTACAACCGTACCCGATCGTCGGCCCAACTGTGGCTGATGGTCGGCCCGACCATAAAAAAATTTATTTTCTCAACTGTGGCGGCCACAGTTCACCTGACCGTCGGCCCAACTGTGGCTGATAGTTGGGCCAACCATCAGTTCTCCCGGTCGGCATTCATGGTTGGCCTGACTTTGGGAGAAACATTGAACCAAAGTCGGGTCACCTTTGGGTGCCGAAACTTAGGCTGCCACAGTTGGTCCGACTTTGGCCCGACGTTCCAAGCGTGGCGGCCGACCGAAATTCGCACCTGGGCATTTACTATATCCATTGTTAGTCTCCATCTTTCATGCAATTTTTTAGAAAAGAGAAATATTTTATGAATAATGACTATTTATTAATATTATTTAGCATTTTCATATTAAATTATTTATAATTATTAATTTACAACTAATTAATAACAATACGGCATTTACTGTGGCAATATTCTCAGCCGGCACTTGTCCAGTGCTGCGCCAGCACTGTCTAGCAGCACTTGCAGGCAGTTTTTCGCCAGAGTTACACAGCGCCAGTTAAACTGGCATAAGCCAGTGCTGTCAGAAAGTGTAGCTGACATTGCTGGCGCAGTACTCCGCCAGTTGTAAATTTCCCATTGGGTTCTCATTTCCCATTGAGGACATGTTTAAGATATTCTCATGAGACACTTAGGACATTTTCAGAACACATTAAGAACATTTTTAGAACATATCAACCATTCTCTGTAGATGTTTCGAATGCCTAAAAAGTTGAACTAAATTTCCTTAACGAGACCGAAAATATCACAACATGTCCTAAAATAATTATTTTCGTATCAAGGGTGCAAAATAGTTGATTGCGATGACAGCAAGATTAAGGGACTGATGTGATACAATTTTGCGCCAGAGGCGAAGCCGATGGAGCGAAAGTGTCACAGAGATCTCGAAATTTTGCCTGAGACGTAATCACCTTTGCGCTCATATTGCGAAAATAATTTTTTGTCCGAACTGCATGAAAAATATGGCATTAAGGCACGACCATTATTACCAAGAAAATTAGTGGTAGACGGTCGTATTCCAAGATATCCCCTCAGAGTTCGATGATATCTTTCGATGTCATTGTCTGTTCTCACACTTTCATTATAAACCGAAAATCTCTTAGGAGTGACTGTTTTCAACCAATAGCTTTCAAAATAGTGAAAGAAATTGAAGAAAATTTTTTCCAGAGTTGATGTCAGATCAACCACTTTTCCATCTTCTAAAGTTTCGCCAATTTTAATTTTGTTCTTGTTTTCCAAAAATTTTCCCTTCAGTTTGAAATATACATCTTCAATGTCATCATGAGGAACAAGGGGAAGATTCCTGACTTTCGTGGTAAATTCACGAGCATCTTTGTTTTTTTCAATAATTTGAGTTAAGTGGCTTTCTTTTTCGAAACTGATGAAATTCTACAATTAGAAATTAATATGGATAAGAATTACTTTCTCGTGCTAATTATTGATTTAACTATTAACCCTTTGAGTCACGTTTTTTTCATTTCACTGTTTGAAAATTTATTTACAAATTATTTAGATAGAATAATTTGCCTGAAAAATATTTACTTTCGGAGTACCTAAAAGCAAATCTAGGGTTAGTTTTTTGAAAAATTCAAAATGGCAGTGTAATATGTCAGACATGTGAATTAAAAATCATCTGATTGCCATTGAAAATAGCTACTCGGGTGTATTTTTAGAGCTGTTAAATAAAAAATCAGTTTTTACTAAAACAAAATAATAGATACGAAAATTAAATGCGAATTTAATTCGTTTGAAAATAGTTACATATTGTCTAATACATGAATTATGTATAAGAATTTTTTAGTTTTATTAAACCGTTTTAAATCATCACAATATATTTTCATTTTCGTATTCAAAGAACAAAAAATTTCTAAAATAATCAACGACCCCAAAAAACCCCCCCGTAACGATTTTCAAGAAAATTCAATAATTTTGAAAAATAAAATGTCCAGCATATTGGATCCGCCATTTTAAATTTTAAAAATCTGATTCCATATTCGTAATTAGCTACATCAAAAACCCCCCAGTAACGATTTTCAAGAAAATCCGATGATTTTTTTTTTAATTTCGAAACTAATGAACAGAAACTTTGAATGCGTTTTTCTCAAAATGTCTTTTTTGAATTGGTAAGACTGATATCTCGAGTTCTTCTGAAGCGATGTTAAAAAATCAAACGGCTTTTGATTCAGCATCATCATGCCTATAAGTTCAACCTCAAAAACTGGAAAATTCTTAACTCCCTTTCTTTTTATAAGAGAAATTATGAATAAAAACACCTTTTTGAATATTTTGAGGGAAAAGTACTCTAAACAAAGGAGGGAGAGAAAATTCGACTTTTTTAAGGTTCCACACCTAAAGAAATATCTAACGAAGAGAATGTCACTTCGTTTTTGGTTTTATCTGTTTCAAAAAATTTGGTATTGATCTTACCACCGAAAATGGGCATTTTCGAAAATGGCTTATATCGCCGCCATTTTGAAATAAAAATGAAATTTTTTTTACAAATTCTTAAATAAATTATTTATTACATGCAAAAGAAATTTTTGTAATAAATGTCATAGTTATTTTAGTAATATTTATTAAAAAAGCCTTCTTTTTGCCTGTTTTTAACTGGAATGTCCCCTTAAATACTTGTTCACGTATAAGGAATTTTTTAAAAATAGTAAAAATAAATATTTTTCAAAGTCTGAGGTTCCGTTCATAAACAGATAATCGGTCGAGTAGATTCTGAGATATCATGTCAACCAGGTCAAAAAAAAGAGTTTCGAGAAAAAGCGTTCAATGTTTCACACAAAAGAGCCTAGACAAAAATACCTTTTTTCGTTTATAATTATTTACATTCAAATAATAAGGTTAAAAAAATGATACAAAATGGTTCCTTTAAAATTTGTGGCTGCTAAACATGAATCTGATGTTCTTTTTTAAAAAATCAAAATGACGGATCCAATATGACAGACGAAATTTGCAAAAAATTCTTCAGATTCACTTGAAACTTGTTCACGGTGGTGTAACAAGTTTTATCAAAATCTTTCAAAGTCATTGCCCGAATGAACGATGTATTTAAAACGTCCCATTATATGCACACGACAGGTTTAGGCGACACGGAACAGGATTCTCTGTAACTCGGAAAATAATTCTACATTAAATAATCCTTGTAAGAACATATTATTAAAAGTAAAGACTTTTAAAATATACAAAATAAAATAATCGTTTCTTCAAATTTCTATACCAGAATACCCCCTTAAATAGAAATGCGAAAAATTTGAAAAGAATAGGTGTATAACTAAGCAATCCATTGAGACGCAAAGGGTTAATAAAAGTTCAAATTATAATTAATTTTTTATGTTTGTAATATTGCTTTCAATGAATTATTCCAGTGACACTCTTCAGTTAAAGTAAACACAGTTATACATATCCCTATATTTTATTTAAAGGGAGCTCAATATTAATTTATCAATTTTCATTATGCTTTAGAAAGTTAAATGTATGTGACTATCAACCTAAAATAAAGCAAACAATTTTAACGATTAAAAAGACATATTTTTCACCGTTTGATTGCTGTTACTGCCTTGCTGGAAATAAATAGATAGAAATCCTGTCTCTTTGAATTTTTTTTTATTCTGAGATAGATAAAGTTTCTCTATCTTAGTCTATCCACACTTTATCACTTCAAACTGTTTTTATCTCTCCTTCTGTATAAATCTTTTTCAATAACCTTTATTTCATCTCTTTTCATACTTTCAATATGCACACCTACCTCTTTCTATCTCTAATTCCATCTAAGAATATACTTATTTCTTTTAACAATCTTGTTTCTATTCCAGGCTATCCCTTTTTTATTCCCCTTAATCTCTTTTTATCTTCCCTTTTATTCAATCTCTTTTAATAACCCTTACTTTATCGCCTTTTATACTCTTACTATTCACTTTTTTCCCTTTCTATCTCAATTTTTATTAAATTTATGGTTTGTTATCTTCTCTTTTTCTCGATATTTTTGAATAACCTTTTTCTTATTATCTTCTTCAATTCTTTCTCTATCTACTTTCTTTCCTTTCTGTCACTGCTTTAATCTATTTAATCTTTAAACTTTAATCCAAGAACACACTGATCGCTACTTATGATCTACCTTTATCGCTGGCTTTTCTTTTTTAATCCTTTCAATCTCTGTTTATCTCATATTTTTCTCAATCTCTTCTAATAACTCTTGATCATCCTTCTATTTACTTCATTCTCTTTCTATCCTCATTTAAATCTTAATATACTGTTTTCCTTATCTTTATAAATAACATTTGTTTTATACCGTTCTATCCTTTTTATTCTTGTTCTTTTATCTTTTTATCCACATTGTAATCTATATTTTAATAACCTTTAATTTATCTCTATATTAATTCTTTTACTTTCATTTTCTTTTCTTTTTATCCTAACTTTATTCTAATGTCATTCTTTTTTCTTTTTATCCCTTCAATTCTATATCAGTCTATTTCTTCCCAATTCGATTGAAAAAGGATTTTTCTTCTTTTATATCAATAATTTTGTTATTTATTATGTTGCTTTTAGCCCTTATACTATTCGAATAACTTCTAAAATAATTAACGCTTTTTAATAAGCTTAGGCTTATTTTAAAAGTCATATTCTACGGAATAAGAATTACTTATAGGCATTAACCTGTAATTTTTTACTTAGAATAAGCATGACGTCAAAGTTGTACAAAAACATTCAAAACATTTTGAATAATATTATTTTGGCCGGTATTGTAAACAATAAATAATAATTGCATAATAAATAAATAAATAAGTAACTTGATTTGCTAAAAAAAGGTTATAAATAGAAGTATGAAAACTCTAAAAAAAATTTTTAAATTATAAATTTAATTGAAATTGTAATACTTCATAAAGTCTTTAATATTGTTAATAATATTGGATAATTAATTTTTTATATAATAAATAGGATAAAAATTTGCAGCAAAGAAAAATAAAAAAAGCAATAAAAATACATAAGGTGTAAAAAGAGATAAATATGGAATAATAAGGAATAAAAAGATAGAAATTTGAAGATGAAAAGGTAGGGCAGACCGGGGCTAAACCGGACAAGTCAAATATTTCAGAGACCGTGGAGAATTTCAAATCGTGTAAATAACCTATGAACGCGCAATTTCGTGATGCATATGCTGCATGAGGTTTTAGGGACGTGTCATTTTTCTAGTAATAATAGTTGCCGTCAATATGTGAAAATGTCATTTCTTGAGGTACCCGTGTAGAAATTGCCCTACTACGGCCGTATTAGGGATGATACACACGGCCCGACCTAGGCCAGATAGGGGCGACACTCAAATGTGGATTTCCTGATCAGGGCCATGTCGGACCGTGTGTTTCATTCCCTAATAGGGAAGGCTCGATCTGTCCCTGATCTGGGCCATAGCAAAATTTCTACACGGGTAAAAGTAAAAAATTTTTTTCTTTATTTTTTTGGGGTTTTATCGTTAAAATGAAAGTGCAAATATCATACGGGCATTTTTCTTTTAGCTCGAGGTATACTGAGTTTAGTAGAAAAAAAGTTTAATGGAAAACATTAAGAAGAAAAAATATATTGCTGGTTAATTATTAGATGACGGTGTGCGGCTGAATCAGACATCGTGATTAAAAACAACCAAATCTTTGAATTCTTCAATTTTTTTTATATTAATTAACTATTTTATATTATATTCTTTGCTTAGAACCACTTTATAGAGCGAGTCCACGCCAACTGATCACAACATTTTATGATTTTTTAAGCAAATTTTATAAAATTGATAATTTGGGTTAGTTAAAGGGTTAAAAAAATGATATACCAAGTATTTTTGAAAAATTTAAAATATTTTCCAAATTATTCAATTTCAAAAATTTTAACATTATTTTTTTTGATTTATCATAACTTCCGTTATTTTAAAGCAATTGAGCTGGGTTTTGTATTGAATTACTCGTATTTACAAGCACTTTTATAAAAAAAATATTAACCCGAAAAAATAAAAAAAATCTAATTGTTATTAACAAAAAAAATTTTATTTTTTAAATAATTCGAAAAGTATATCTTCGATTTCTTTCAAAAAATTCATGAACATTCTCTATAATGTCCTGAAAAATTTAAGACCTTGGCAAAGATGGTATCTATAGTAGTTTCTGAGAAAAAAATTATTTAGTCGAGCCATGCAGATTGCTGTGAGCCGTCGCGCGCGCTGTGACTTGCGCAGTAGGCACTCACAGGTAGTATTATGTTTGTGTGCGCACCTCTTTTCATTTGTTTTTTACTCTTTCCCCGTGCCTGCTGTCATTCTTTATTAGTAAATGTCGATGTGTTGCATGTTGCTAGGTTATTATTCATTGTTTAATGTTTACATTATTATATTAACCTAAAAATAGTGTGTATTTTATTCTATATAATAAAATAACCTCTTAAAATAAGAAGTACATTCTCGTTTCCTGTTAATAAAATTTTCCAAAATGTAGTTTTTTGTTTTTTTCGTATATTGATGTGCTCGTGAATACATTTTGTTTATTTGAAATTGTTTTTTATTTTTTCCCTGTAGTACATAAGCATTTTTTAATTTAAATAAAACGTAAAAATGCCATTTAAGTTTTGTTGCAATCCTTTAAAAAAACCTAACCATAATTATTGCACAAAAAGTCTGAGAAAGATTCCAGCATCTGTTACCCAAATAAATCCATTGTTAACAAATGAACATCTGATTTGCAATACATGTAGGATTAATGTTTTATCTCAAAAATTTCCAGTATTAAACTTAAGCGTTACTTCTTCGAAAGAAGCAGAGAATCTAGTCGAGAATGAAATTTTTGAAGAAACTGAAAGTGAATCTTCAGAAGAAAATTTTGATTTTGATCAAACAAAAATAGACAAAGAGCTCGCCTTTCTCACTTGAATCAGTGTTTAAAAGTTTTAGGAGAATCTCCTATAAATCACAACGACCTATCTTCTGTAACTAAAAAACAAAAATATTTGCAAAATATTATTTTAATTCTAAAAAAGAAATTATTTGATTTACCTGATTTTAAAACCGATGATACTGAATTACTAACTCATTTGAAAGAAAAATTCTCTAATACTAAAGATCGATCACAAAAAATGAAAATTTTAACTGCTCTTCCCAACTCTTGGCCTCAAAGGAAAGTAGAATCTGTTTTTGGTGCTTCAAATCGAATGGCTCAAATAGCGATTAAATTAATGTCAGAGGGACAATTTTTGAGTTCATGCAAAACAAAATTAGGAAGAAGCTTGCCTTCAGAAACTGTTACGTGTGTGAAAACTTTTTATGTCGACGACAGTAACAGTCGAATGATGCCCGGAAAAAAGGATTTTGTCACAGTTAAAACAGACGGCAAGACAGAAAAAGTGCAGAAACTTTTAGTTTTGTGCAATTTGAGAGAATTGTACAAACTATTTAAAGACAATTTTCCAAATACAAAGATTGGTTTTTCAAAATTTTCAGAGTTAAGGCCTAAAGAATGTATATTAGCTGGTGCAAGTGGAACACACTCAATATGTGTATGTGTTTCTCATCAGAATGTGAAACTAATGTTCGCAGCAGCTGAAATTAACAAATTAGTTGTCGACAATCCCGATTTTACAACTTTGACTTATAAACATTGGATGGCTCAAATGATGTGTAATCCTGCATTGCCAATTTGCCATCTTGGGGAATGTAAAAATTGTCCAGGCGATAAAAATCTGCGAAAACAATTAAAGCAATTGCTTTTTGAAAACTTCATCGAAAAAATTTCTTTCAAACAGTGGATAACAGTTGACAGGTCCAACTTGGAAACTGTTACTAAGCCAGCAGATGAATTTGTAGACATGCTAGCTGATATGCTTAAAAAGCTCAAGGTACATGATTTTTGTGCTAGAGAGCAACAAAACTTTCTAGAAGTGAAGAAGGCTGAACTAAAAATTGGAGAATTTGTAGTCCTGGGCGATTTTTCCGAAAATTTTTCATTTGTTGTTCAAGATGCAGTGCAATCATTTTACTGGTCTAACAGTCAAGCGACTATTCACCCATTTGCAGTTTATTATAATGCAGGCTATAAATTAGATCACATCAGCTTTGTAATTATAAGCGAAATTTTAGACCATAACACTGTTTCAGTACATTTGTTTCAGAAAAAATTATTAAATTTCATTCGAGAAAAAGTAGCTCAAACTGTGTCTGTGCAGAAAATTTTTTATTTTTCAGATGGTTCAGCTGCACAATATAAAAACAAAAAAAATTTCATCAATTTGACTCATCATGTTGATGATTTTTCTTGTGAAGCAGAATGGCACTTTTTTGCCACATCACATGGCAAAGGACCATGTGACGGGATTGGCGGTACAGTCAAAAGATTAGCGAGTTTAGCAAGTTTACAACGCCCATTCAATAATCAAATTACTACTCCTTTTGACTTATACGAATAGGCTAAATCAAATTTGACAAATATTCATGTAGACTATTGCAATCTCGAAGAATATCAAGCTGAAGAAAAATTGTTACTCAAAAGATTTAATCAAGCTGTAACTATTCAAGGAACACAAAAATTGCATTCCTTTGTACCGTGTGAAAATAAGACCGAAATTCAAACAAAAATATACTCCAATTCATTGATCAGTTCGACGAAAAAAATATCACAATAAAAACCTTATGGATTCAATAAAGCAAGAATTAAAATCTACTTTAATCAGTCCTTTTCAGGACTTTAATTTCGCTAAATAGAATTAAAATCCTCTTCAATCAGTCCTTTTCAGGACTTTCTTTTGTTAAATAGAATTAAAATCCTTTTCAATCAGTCCTTTTCAGGACTTTCTTTTGCTAAATAGAATCACAATCCACTTCAATCAGTCTTTCTCAGGACTTTAATTTCGCTAAATAGAATTAATATCCAGTTTAATCAGTCCTTTTCACGACTTCAAATTCTCAAAATTGATTCAAATCATGAGTGCTTAAAAAAGTTTTAGTTTCATTTTCCCATTGTACCTAAGGCTTTTGATATTAACCAATTTTAATCAATTTTGCATAACAAAAAACTAATCCTGCAGTATTGTTTATGTTTCACAATGATAAGCTATTATAAATTTTATCATTTTTTCCCATAAGTAACTTACGGACGTGCCTACTGCGCAAGTCACAGCGCGCGGGACGGCTCACAGCAGTCTGCATGGCTCGACTAAATAATTTTTTTCTCAGAAACTATTATAGATACCATCTTTGCCAAGATCTTAAATTTTTCAGGACATTATAGAGAATGTTCATGAATTTTTTGAAAGAAATCGAAGATATACTTTTCGAATTATTTAAAAAATAAAAAAAAATTTTGTTAATAACAATTAGATTTTTTTTATTTTTTCAGGTTAATATTTTTTTTATAAAATTGCTTGTAAATACGAGTAATTCAATACAAAACCTAGCTCAATTGCTTTAAAATAACGGAAGTTATGATAAATCAAAAAAAATAATGTTAAAATTTTTAAAATTGAATAATTTGGAAAATATTTCAAATTTTTCAAAAATACTTGGTATTTCATTTTTTTAGCTCTTTAACTAACTCAAATTATCAATTTTATAAAATTTGCTCAAATAATCATAAAATGTTGTGATCAGTTGACGTGGACTCGCTCTATAAAGAAATAAATAAAGAATTTATTTTAAAACTCGAATTCGCAAGCGAGTTGCTACAAACAGACAAGCCTGAAAACTGTAATTCATTTTATATTATAATTATTACCGATTTTACATATTACATTATATTCTTTGTATAGAACTATCTACAAATAAATAAAAGAAGAATTGATTTGACTTTTTTACCAAAAAAAAGAAAATTTGTATCTCATTCTATAATTAATTGGCCGTGTCCTATTTAGCCCCATGGGGTGTCCGGTTTAGCCCCACCAATTTTCGGATTTTCGTTTTTGAGGTAGTCACCTTCGATGCAATGTATCTCTAAAGCTATTGTACTTTTTTTTAAATAGAACAAGTGCGATTTGTAGGTTAAAGTACAAGCTTCAAAACGGTATATTACACTTTAGCAAAAAGTATTGTTCTGTAAGAGTTTTCTGGTGAAAGACCAAATCCGTCCGGTTTAGCCCCGGTCTCCCCTATAATATTTCGGGTATGCAAAGTGTCTATTTCAAAGGGATAGAAAAAACTTCATATCTTTGTATCCCTAAAATTATATCTCTCTCTATCATTTTACTTCCAGTAGGGTGTTTAAACATTTGTAATTTAATTAATTACTGTCGACGCAGAATTGTAAATCAGTAATGGTGCAACACTGGCAAGTAACCAAATCTTCTAATGCTGCAAGCTTGCACTGCAATCTTGCTGCATGATAATAATATAAGCAATATAAGCTTGCTGCAAGCTTTTGAGTCAAGTGTTTAACAAGCTTAGTTGGCAAACTTGGTTCAAGTTTGCCGGATGAACTTGCTACAAAGTTGCTGCAAGCTGCCGGTTAAATTAAAAAACTTGAAATGATGCGAAATTCAAGTCTTTGGCATTTACGGCTGCGCAGTAAATTTTTTTGCCACCTATCTATGTTGCTGAGTTTATATTTTGAAATTTATAAGAAAATCTCCAGAAAAAATTAAAATTGATTAAATTAAATTGAGCTCCCGCGAGATATTAATTTTATATATATTTGTATAGCATGCTTGCAATAAGCTTACTGCAAACTTACAGTAACAAATTTGAAGCAAGTTTGCCAACTAAGCTTGTTGTACACTTGCCTCAGAAGCTTGCAGCAAGCTTATATTATAATCTTGTAGCAAGAGTGCAGTGCAAGCTTGCAGCATTAGGACATTTTGTTACTTGCCACAAACTTATCACGAGCTTGCTCTGTAAGCTTGCACAGCAAGCTTAATGCAAGTTTAGGTACACATTTCTCGAAAACTATTATTTCAATTGCGTTCACCTTTTTTTCATTCGATTACAAATATAATCAATTGTATGAATAAAAAGTAATACGACGTCATCTTCAATAAAAACCTTTTTTTTTCTTGGAACCTTACTCAACAAAGTATTAAAAAAATTGGAAATCGGTTTTGTAGTTTTGAAGACAAATGTACCTAAAGTTAACTCTTTTTTCATTGTTTTTAGGTGAATTGGGTGTCACCTTAAATTAATTAAATAAATCTAAATTAATTTTATAAAGTCTAATTATATAGACTTCCAGAAGGCCAAGTTGTCCTAACAGTAGACGTATACTTCAACTATAAACCTATAATTTAAATAAAATTTCTATAATTAAACTTTGTTTTTAACAATAACAATTTTGCTATCAAACAAGAAATGACAATAACACCATTCTTACACGGGACTGCATCATTGTAGCAATATAACACTTACTAATATCATAACAAAATTAAAGATAATAAAATTGAATATTACATTGCAAAAGTGATAAAAGCATGCTTTGATATCACATTCGAATATTCTTTCGATAGCATTGATTAGTCCTATTTCAAAATCGCACATTACTAATTCAGGCATCAATTTCGGAAACAAATCACGTATTTGTTGAAATACAGCTTCGTATGTACACTGTGTCTTCTTGCCACTGAGAACCCAAACAAATGGAATTCCCTAAAATCCAAAAAAATTACATGGGATTATGTATTAACTACGTAAGAAATATTTTAAGATATTTATCCTTCGTATAAAAATCATTTAAATCTTCTTCCCTGCCCGTTAAAGCATAACAAAATTTGTATTTGGTATTTGGCCCCATACATTTCAACATTTTTTGTAAATAAAATTTTATTAAAAAAAGATCACAAGAGGAGGTGGAAATGGGAAGACGTATACCACATAATCAGACGTGTCTTAAGGAATAGATGGGTATAGTTAATAATATAAAAATATGAAACTATTTAGTGAATATAAACTTGAAGAAAGAGAAGGGGAAATTTTTTTGTTTTGAAAGCAGAATTTCCATTAGTTAATAAAGGTTATTATGTAGAGTAATATGGAAAAATATATTAGGGGATGATAGAGAGGATAAATGAATTTGTGAGTAAAGAGGAGAAAAGTAAATGTGGTGTAATTTTTGGGAGGAAAATGTTAATGAAAAAGTTTTAAATGTTTATAAGAGTTGAAGATTTATGCGTGAATGTATAAAAATAATTATTAAGGTTTAGAAAAACTTCTTCCAAACGGAAGAATTGTGTTGTGTTCAGAACACAAGACACTACAATAATGAAATGTTTTTGTGTTTAAACACAAATACTGCATTGTGTCCTTAACACAATAGAATTTTAATATTGAAATATGTTGAGTTCGAAACACAACACAAACGTTTGGTAATTATTCCTCTTTGTATCAATGATTTTACCAGAAAAAAATAACTGCCAGGGGATGTGTTGAAGAAGGAATTGTGTAGGAAGAAGTTTGTAGTGAGACAAAGGAAAAATGGGGTTGAAGTTGAAGCAGGCTAGGAGGAGTGTTTTAGCATCAGCTGCACCATGTATACTTTGGTTATACAGCTCGTATTACACTGCGGCGTCGGGCATAAAAATGTATAAAGCATTTGAGAAACTCTTACAAAATACTTGCGGGAAATAGTAAAGTAATATTGATAGTTGTTTTCCTACATTGAAAGGTTTTAATATAGGAATACAAACTAGAAATATTCCTAAATGCTCAGAGTGTTGTTGCTGACTGCAGTTAATCTCGGTTCACCTAGACTTTCTCGCAGAGTAGAAGCGTTGCGATGATGATGGGCAGCGCTGCATCGATCCGGCAAGTCTAATATTGGCCGACAACATCACTTGTCGAAGCAAAGGTGGTAAGACTCTTAATCCGTACTCATACCAGAGTACTGAACGGTACCATGGAGACAGGATGCCCGAAGAGACTTGTCTCCAACTGGTAATTGGTTTGGACTCAGATCAGTGGTTACAGCCTACATCATTTGAGGCTAGAGGCGTTGGGAAAACATCGAAGATTTGACATCGGTATTAGTACTAACGTCGCGACATGTGAGTTGTAAAATACGCATATGTGGAGGTGCTGCACGAATAAACTACCGAGGCGCTGTACAGCTTAGTAGTCCCTCCAGGGACCTTTCGCCTGGTCGCGAAATTGGGACCCTTTATATGGTTCTCCCTAATCAAAAGCTTGAGCCGTGTGATGAGGGGATGCGTAGTTGAGTGATATGGAGTGAGAGAGAGAGGGGGGGAAAACAAGTGTTGGAGGAGAAGGAGAGGATACATCACACGGCACATGGAGTTGAGGTAAGTGTGAGTGTGTGACTAAGGTAACTGGCTGTGTGAATGTTATGTGTGATGTGGTTGACAGAATGAATAAAAAAAGGAAATTGAGACCCTTAAGTTATGGAATGATAACCGAAAACCATGGATTCCCGTGTCCTGATCTTTGATGAGCCAAACGAAATGAATGAGAATATTTTAATGATAAGTATAGATGAGAAGAATTTGACAAGAGTGATTGAGCTTGAAGAGTATAAGAGGCGTAGTAAGCTGGTGGGTAGAATTCAGAAGAATAGAGATAGTGTGAAGGTTTTTGAGAGAGTAACGATGAACTTTGGTTGCCATGATTATGATCATATGTTGAGTGAGTGTAAAGTGAAAATGAAGTGATTTAAGTGCGGTAACTCTGGACACGTTGGGGCGGTCTGTAAAGCCCCAGAGGACTAAGCCAATTGCAGGGCGAAGTTATTGCCCTCAACTGGGCCTAAGACCTCTTCACCTGACCTGACCTTGCGGGAATCGGTAGACAACTAGAAGATCTTGGTCGTCGACGCTGTCCGAGCGTATCTCGGACCCGTGGACGAGTAATATGGGCATACCATTGTTGGTTGTGTTGTTGAGGATTCTTTCAGAAACTATTATTTGGGACAATCAGTATAAGAACAAGAAAAAATAAGAAAACTATATAGGGTAAATAAAAAGAACATTAATTACTTTATTATTGATGTTCGCCATTAATGTCAATAGTTGGAACACGCCAACTAATTGTGGAATCGTTCGAAATGTTCCGTCTATATTAATAGTTGACGTGTCTGAACATGCTTCTGCCAAATTTCTATTAAAAAATATGACAGATAAAAAGCCTTCTCGATCCGTAACTGGAATTACTTCTATCATTTCTTTTACGTTCGTTGTTGTTCCTTTTTCTTCTCCTTCCACGTTAATAAAATAATGAAGTGTTTCCTTCCATTTTCCACTACATAGAACTTGTGGAAGATCTACAAGGTGTGATGGAAGATGCGGAAATTGGCGTTTTGTCCACATTCTTACTTTGTCAGTCATAGTTTTGTTTATCTCTACTGTACTTAATTCGAGATTGCTAAATATTTAAAAGGTGAAAAAATAATAACATAGTTTATAATTTAGTAATGAATTTGCTGAAAACAAAATTAAAATTAGTTCAGTTTGTTAATAAATATACAAAAATTCGAGAAATAATTGTAAATAAGGGTTTAAATTTTGAATGGTTAAATTGTTTTAATACTGTTATATAAATTATATAAATGTATAACTAAGTGTATTTTGATATTTCTTTTAATTGTATGAATATATTTGCAAAATATAAATTTTTTTAAAATTAATTAAAGAAAATTGTCGGAGAACATTTTCGGAAAAATACTCGTCATTTAAAATGTGACGTAAAAAGGAACCTTTAAAGAAAAACAAAGAGAGACAATACTCTCAGGTAGCATAGAACGGAGGTCCCATGGAAAGGCAATACCTTACAACAAAAAAGGAATATCTCTAATAAAAAAGGGCAGAGAGAGACAACATTGTCCTGTAAAGGTTTGAGACTTTATTTAATTTCAGTTAATTCAGACAGGAGAAGTGAGGAAAATAAGACAAGAGACAGAGGACAACGCACAAAATGTACAGAAATTGGCTTTCGGCCAAATTGGTTAAAACTTCAGGAAGATGTTCTTTGACATGTTCTGAACAAATTATATATGGGGGTCGTCCATAAAGCATGTGATACATATTTTCAGTATTCTAGACTAGTGTTTTAAAATTCTCTATAGAACTGAAACCAAAGAAGGTAAGAAAGAAAATTGTGGTAAATTATCGAAGAAAAGAGAATTTATGAGAATATTCATTTAAATGATTAATAACTGACTTGTTAAATTAAAACACACTTGTATATGATATAGTATCTCCAACTGGATTTATTTGTGTAAAATACGTCCAAACCACATTTTTTGGGCGACGCATTTTTTCAGGGTCAAATTGCACCATACATAATTTGTTCAGAACGTGTCAAAGAACATCTTCCTGAAGTTTTAACCAATTTGGCCGAAAGCCAATTTCTGTACATTTTGTGCGTTGTCCTTTAGAGAAAAAAGGGAGTTTTAATCGTTATTCGGTCGACGGATGATATTTGTAAAGTTTGATTTAAAAATGTAATAAACTTATAAAATAAACTAAAAAGAAATGTGTTTAGTTTTAAATAATCTCCCTATACTGTTTAAAACATAAGTTATTTAATGTGTTCCTTAGTAAATTAGTTAGTAAATAAGTTAGTTAATAATCTAATGAGTTAGTAAGCTAGTTATCATGTTAATACAGGAATTAGTAAATTGTAAAGTCTAACCTTTTCTTTACGGACTTGACAATTTCTGATGGTTGAGCAACTGTCGTTTGTGAAGCAATGAAGCACTTCGTATTCAATTCGGCTTTTTTCATATTTGGCTTACACGTGTGGTTATAATTTGTGTGCTCTATTTGTTCCTGATTCGATTCGTACAATATACCTTTCCCTTCACAGTAAGTTGGGAATTTGTAATACTTGCAGTATAAATTCCTTGAATAGAAAGTAAAATATTCTATGCAAAAAAGGAACATGTGATCCCCGGTTTCTTAGCGCATCTTCGAGACTTGCATCTTCTTTACTTCAGACATTAAATGTATCATCCTAAACAGAGAAAATAGTAATCTATTGCCTGAAGAAAAGACATGCTTTGCCTCTCAAAGACACACTAAATTACCAGAGAAAACATAATCGTTTTGTATAAAATCTCGTGTGCACCTATGGCACACTCATTTCTCGTCTTGTTTTAGTTTTTTACACTGCTTAATCCCGTACTGAAAGTTTAAGCTCGGCCGAGAAACATGCGCTTTACATAATATCCGACCAGTATTCCAAATAAATTCTATACGAAATTCTACATGTTTTTCTAAATTATTGAAAAAATTTCTCTCGAAATCCAGTCAGAATTCGCCCGAATTTCGTAAAAAGCTTGATCGGAATACTGATCAGATATTATTTGAAGCAAATGTCAACATTTATTTCGTGCGGAATTCTGGACAGATATGAAGTTGAGGAATTAAAAAAAAATTTGCGAAAATACTTTCAGAATTTGCACGAATTTCGTGCAGAATTTGAACGGAATATTAGTCGAATATTATTTAATAAAAAATTTCGGCATTTACTTCATGCGGAATTTTTTTAGGATTTTGTTACAAATTTGGGGAATCTGCTTTCGAAATTCGTCCAAATTGCATTAGGAATTTCTCCTGAAGACTAGTCTGATAATATTTTTAAAAAATTTCAATATTTATTTCCTTTGGAAATCTTCGTGCGGAATGTCTAATAGGATTTCGAGAGAAATTTTTTATAGAAAAGGGAATGTGCTTTCGGAATTCGTCCAAATTTCGAGTACTATTTTTTCGGAATACTATTAGGATATTCTATTTAAAAAAATTTAAATATTTATTTAGTTTGGAATTAATCACGGATACCAAGAGGAATTTAAAAAATCTATCCGCGCTTCGCGCGGTGGGCTCGCAAGTTTCAGCGCACCTCGGGGCGCGCGAATATCGGTCATCGCGCTTAATTGATTGATTTTTAAGTTTAACAAAAATTATAAAAACACCAGAAGGAAGCAAATTTTTTTTTACGATCATAATAAAGAGGAAGCAAAATGTCTATGAAATAAACATCTAGACTCAAATCTTGTTATACTCTAGAACACAGTAAACTGAAATTCAGGTGCTGTAGATATAAAACGTATTCATCAGTAACAGACTTGTCATTCCAATGATACTGCAAAGGCGAAAGAAACGAAACCAGAATATATATAAAATATTTTACATATTCGTCTGCAATAAACATCGAACTTCTTTTACAGAAAAATATAACGATATTACAATATGCTAAAAAAAGTAAGTCTGTGGAACAAAAAACTATATAAACAAATAAAATAATGAATAATAACGGGGTCCGACCAGACCAAATGTATTAAAAATTCAATTTTGAAACTACCGTAGTTTGCGTAGTTTTCGACGAAAATGGCTGGCTAACGAACTCGATCTGTATTTTAACACTATTTTTGTGCATGCAAAGTTGCAAGTTGATGCAATAAGTTTTTCAAGAGTTATCGTGACAACACCATTGTGTCTACAGACAGACACGAAGACAGACATACAGACAGACACTTTTTCTAGACCATGTTTTTCGGACTCATGGGACCCCAAAACGTCGAGATTTCATAAAATTAGCGAAAGTCAATTTTCGACCAAAACTAATACTTTCTCATGTGATGAGAATGTAACAATTGTAGATAAACTTTCCGAATACACCCGATTTGCGTGCAGAATTTGATCGAAATAGAGGTAAAATATTATTTAATTAAAAATCTGAGTATTTATTTAGTGCCCAATTCTGGTTGCATTGTGAGAGAAATTTTTACAGAAAAGTTTGGAAGAAGTACTTTCGAAAATCGTACAAAAATAATGTAGAATTTGTTCGCGCATTACTCGTCGGATATTATTTAATAAAAAATTTCTGCATTTATTTCGAGCGGAATTATTGTAGAATTTTGTTTGAAATTTTGAAAGAAAAATTTAGGGAATTTGGTTTCGGAATTCGTCCGTATTTCTTGTACAATTTCTACGGAATACTGGCCCGATAATAGTAAAAAAAATTTAAATAGTTCCTTCGTTCGAAATTCTGACCGGATTTACAGAGGAATTTTGTCCAAAAATGTCGGTTATTTTTAAAAATCCAATTTTACGATTTACTTTGTGCGAAATTCTAGTAGCCTTTTAAGGAGGAATCTTTATAGAAAAAATTAGGAAAAATACTTTCGTTCGGAATTCTAGCCTAATTTACAGAGGAATTTTTATGGAAAATTTTGGGGAATGTGCATTCGGAATTCACAAGATTTTCGTGCAGAATTTGATCGGATTACTAGTTGGATATTTTTAAATAACAAATTTCACGATTGACTTGGTGCGGAATTGTAGTAGAATTTAAAGTGGACCTTTTATAGAAAAAATTTTGAAATGTACTTTCGGAATTCGTCAAAATTTCGTGCACAATTTGTTCAGAATACTGGATTAATATTATTTAAAAAAAAATATAAGCAAATATTTCTTGCGGAATTCTGACATGATTTCGAGAGGAATTTTCACAAAAATTTTTGTGAAAAAACTTTCGGTATCCACCAGATTTTCGTGCAGAATTTGATAGGAATACTGGTAGGATATTATTTAATAAAAAATTTATGCATTTACTTCGTGCAAAATTGTGGCAGAATTTAGAGATGATTTTTTACATAAAAATTTGGAACAAACGCTTTTAAAAATCGTCCGAAACTAGTGCAAAATTTGTTCGGAATACTCGTCAGATATTATTTAATAAAATTTTTTGTATATACTTCGTTAGAAATTGTAGTAGATTTTTGTTTCGAATTTATAAAGAAAAATTTGGGAAATGTGCATTCTGAATTCACCAGATTTTCGTGCAGAATTTGTTTACGGATTATTAGTCGGATATTATTTAAGGGCAAGTGGGAGAAAATGTGGTTTCGTTATTGCGCTTTCATTTAAAAAGAAAAGAATATTTTGAGTCGGGAATTTTTAGTAAATATAGATAAACGTTCTGGGATTGATGCTCATCTCGGAATTGTGCAAAATTTTTATAAATAATTATTGAAAAAATTGTTTAAACTTTGGAGAAACTGGGTTTGTAACAGTTTGGTATCGCGCTCTCATTTTGAGAGAATAAAATATTTCCGGTTCATATTTGGAGAAGTGATAGAAGAAGACTCACTAAGGAGCGGTCCTCTTCTTTTTTGCAATAATTTTGTGAGGAAATTATTTTATTTACGATTGAAAATGAAGTAATTTGAGGTTGAGACATTTTTGTAGTTCTAGTCGCGGCCACTACCGAGAATTGGCGCCACCTGAGAAATGACCACCGACAAATAGATCCACTTGTCTGTGTGCTCGTCGCCATATTGTCCCCCACTTTCACCAAAAATGCTTCTTTTGTAATTACGTTTTTCAAAATATTTATTTAAAAAATTACTTGCAAATTTCGACAAAATTCTTTATTAGCACAAATTTCCCTAATTATCCTGATAAATCAGAACAAGATATCTTTAATTTTTCAGAAGTGAGATGAGAGGCGGGAAAACACTTTTTTCATGCAATTTCTTCCTCATGGCCTTAATTAAACATTTTTGCATTTACTTCGTCCGGAATTCTGGTAAGATTTTTTTTGAAATGTTTAAATAAAAATTTGGGGAATTTGCTTTCGGAATTCGTCCGTATTTCTTGTACAATTTGTACGCAATACTGGCCGATATTAGTAAAAAAAAATTGTAACCATTACTTCATTCGGAATTCTGACCGGATTTACAGAAGAATTTTGACCAAAAATGTCGGTTATTTTTTAATAACAAATTTCACGATTTAGTTTGAGCGGAATTCTAGTAGGATCCCAGGTGCGAATGGCTGCTAATAGATCGGCAGCCAAAGTCGGGCCGACTTTGGTTACTGTTTCCACCCAAAGTTGGCCCGACTATGGCTGCCAGAGTGCAAAAAACATAATTTCACTTGGTCAAGCCGACTCTGGCCTTAGTCGGCCCGATGGTCGGCAAAACTATGACAGCCAGAGTGTAAAAACCCAATTTCCGACCGTCTTAGAAAAATTATCTATATTGACATGGCAAAAATAAAAATTTTTTGTGTTAATAATTTTATTTATAATGGATTAACCAAAAGTTAATAAACATTATCTTATTTATTGATCTTTATTAATTACAAATTTCTTTTTGTTTAAGTTGCAGCTTATAAAATCATTTTTGTCCTACATGCGCGATAAACTCGACTTTCCGTGCATGTATAGCGGGCGGAAAGTAAGCTTTTCCGCCCGCTTCTTTATCAGTATTATATAAATACTACTAATTATTATATTATTAATTTCTATTACTTACCAATGGGAAATGCCAGTGTAGTACCGATGTTTACCACTGGCTTAGTACTCAGACGATTGTTCGGCCGTAATCTAGCCGAGCCTCGACAGTTAATGCTGGCGCAGCACAGAAGTTTTGTTTCGCCAAAGCTTGGACAAGCCACGGCGGCAAGTGCTGGCTGAGTATAGAAAAATTGTTCACAACGCTCGTTGCCAACATTGCTTTTTTTACATAATCTTGAAAAAAATTATAAAAAAAGTTTATGAATGTTTATAAATATAAATTAATTGCAAAAAATTAATATTTTACTTTTCAGTTATTCATTTTTTATTTTTATTGAATTGAATAATAATTTAACATAATTGTTTAATTTTAATAAATAATAAATTATTTAAACAAATTAAATTATTATTTAAACAATAATTTGGTTATTGAAATTAAATTATACTTCTTTCATGAATAAAAAATTATTAAAAAATTACCACTTGTAAAATGTTAAATGCAATAAGTAAAGTTATTTATATCTATTATTTAAAATTTAGTTTAATTTATTTTAATTCAATTTATTACTTCTAACGTATCCCTATTTTTTTCTCATCTTTGATTCAATAATTGTAAGTCTGAATGACACTGAGATATTAAAATTTACTGTACACGTGTGTCGTTAGCATAGTGGTTAGAGCGTTAGTCTGTAAATCCGTAGGTCGTAGGTTCGATTCCCCTCGTGAGCAATTTTGTTTATTTTCATAGGTTTGCGATATTTCTAGATTCCAATCGTTAGGTACTAAAATATGAAAATCTAATGTCCACTTACTGTAATTGTCTATTATTTAATTTTTAAATGTTGTAAACAATTTTTTTCTACTTCATTTACTATATCCATTGTTAGTCTCCATCTTAATTACAATTTCTTTAAAAATTAAAGAGAAATATTTTATGAATAATTACTATTTATTAATATTATTTGCCATTTTGTTATTAAATTATTTATAATTATTAATTTACGATTAATTAATAACAATACGGCATTTATTGTGGCAATATTCTCAGCAAGCACTGGTGCAGTGCTGCGCCAGCGCTGTCTGGCAGCACTGGCAGGCAGTACTTCGCCAGAGTTACACAGCGTTATCATCCCAGCGTTATGCCAGTGCTGTCTGTCAGCGTAGCTGCCAGTACTGACAGTGCTGGCGCAGTACTCCGCCAGTTGTCCCATTGGGATTATTCTGTTGTAATTTTATTACGTCACTATTTAATGTGTTTATATTAAGATTATTATTATTATTTGTAATAAAAATGTTTAATATTACGATATATTATTTAACTTATTACAAAATTAGTATTTTATCGGTGTTTCAGAAGATATAAAGTTTTTAAGTAAAATTTTATTGTAAAATTTATCAAAAATATTCGGATTTGTCTTAAGCTTAATAAAAATAATTCATACAAATTCAATAATAAGTGCATATTCATTTTTTAATTTACGGATGCGTCTTGTTTATCGCGCAATTGAACAAAAAATATCGTGTGCAAGTCGGGCGGAAATGTCAATTCTGACCTCATAGATGGCCTCCCTCGCTTCGCTCGTGCGGCAGGAACCGCTTACTCGGTCAGGAATTGACAACTTTCCGCCCTTGCCACACAATTTACTATTTTAATCTTAGGCTTTCATGTATGCCTAGCGTAATGGTTAGCTTGTTAGACTTCAGTGAGTTAGGTTGCTAGTTCGATCCCTACGACCGTTAGAAATTTTAATTTATATTTATGTGTAAGACTGCGTTTAGTGTTACGATGTATGCAATAAATAAATAATTAATTTACGATATCGCCTAATATCTGTTAATTGTAAAGTTAATCATTTTTTTCAAACGGTCGGCCGACATTTGGCTTCCAAGGTCGTCATGACCATGGTTGCTAAAATGAAGCCGACCTTCTATCTCATGGTCGTCAAAACTTTGGCAAAAAAAAATTTCAATTCGGTAGGGGGCCATTCATAAATTACGTAACAGCTTATAGGGAGGAAAGGGTTTCAATGTATATGACGCTTTGTTACATGGGGGAGGGGGTGGGGTTCTTTGTGGTTGAACGTACTTTTTAAAATTTTTAAAACGAAACACAAAGTACCAGTCATTAATACTGTTATAAGTTTTTGACAGGGGGGATGGGTTTCGATAATGTGTTACGCTTTGTTACATAGGGGGGAGGGTCCTGAACTGGCTCTTAAAAGCGTTACGTAATTTATGAATGGCCCCTAGTTCGGTCGACCTTTGACTGCCAAGGTCGACACGACTATCAACTAGGTCGGCGCGACCATGGCCCGACCAACTTTTTGCACCTGGGATTTAAAGAGGATTTTTTAAAGAAAAATTAGGAAAAAGTGCTTTCGAAATTCGTCGGAATTTCGTTTTTAATTTCCCGTGCAGAAATCGCCACTTTTGTTCCCGATTACCGCCCTGGCCACGGTCGGGCTTTCCTGATCTGGCTCCGACTTAGTGGCCCTGATCAGGGCCAGGCCGGGTTTGCCCAAAGATCTACAAACAGCGCATAATGGGATTTTTTACAATTTACTGTTCAAAACTGTCTACAACCTGCAATTCTTAACCGGTTTGAGTGTTCTTTATTTTCAATTAAAGGCGAATAAATTCTTACGACATCCCTCAAGGTCAGTTTTTCAGTTTTTAATTGTTTATCATTTTTATTTTCAATAAAAGTTAATAAATTGATACAAGTTTTGAAAAGAAAGTTTATCTTCTTATTCCGTTGCTGTATATGATATAAATCAGTTCAAATTAATTCAATATGGCCACCACACGATAGATAAACCATAAAGAAATTTATATCAATTGTTATAAATAATATTAATTAACAAATACACTGTAAAAAATTTAGGGAGTTAACGGACTCGGGAGTAGGGAGTTAAATTTTTAGAGTTAAAAATTAACTCCAAAAGAGAGTTAATTTTTAACTCCCTTCATTTAACACCCGCGGGAGTTATTTTTTCCATGGGGAGTTAGCATTTGGGTGTTAAATTTTTACTCCTTTTATTTAACTCCCCTGGCATTAACTCCCAAATTGGGTGCGACTTTTATAGACTCCCTGGGGAGTTAAAATTTAACTCCTTTTTTTTACAGTGTAGTTAACACTGATTTCTTTCCACTGAATTTTTTTTTCACATTTTCTTTTTAATTTATGTCCATTTAAAAAATAGTTGTCCTTTTTAATTAAAAAATAACTTATTTAAATTGTTATAAACAATATTAATTAACAAATATTTAACACTGATTTCTTTCCACTAAAATTTTTTTTCTCACATTTTCTTTTTAATTTATGTCCATTTAAAGAATATTTGTCCTTTTTGGTTAAAAAATAACTTATTTGAATTGTTATAAACAATATTAGATAACAAATATGGTATGTAAATTATGTACCTGTCCACCAAAATTTTTTTTTCACGTTTAATTTAAGTTCATTTAAATAATATCTGTCCTTTTTGTTTAAAAAATAACTTATTTAAATTGATACAAATAATATTAATTTACAAATAGTTAATTTTTTTTCCTTTCCACCAGACATTTTTTTTCACGTTTACTTTTTTATTTAGATAATGTTAAAAGTCCAAGGAGAAAAGTGAATAAAAAATTACACATTAGAAAATTAAAAAAATAATTGTTTATAATAATTTAGTAAATTATTTCATTTTTTGGTAGACAAGATCATAAGTTAACTATTTGTTGAATAATATTATTTATAATAATTTAAAAAGTTATATTTAATCATAAAGGAAAAATATTCTTCAAATGAACTAAAATAAAAAGAAAATGTGAAAAACAAATTTTTATGAGGAATTAAATATAATAATAAATTATTATTAATTAATTATTTGTAGTATTATTATGAGTTATTAATAATAAAATAATTTTTAATATTATTTAAAAAATATTTTAATTGTAAGTAATTGAGAATAAATAATTAAATTAATAATTTTTACCATATTATTGTGATTATCGTATTAATTTATATATATATATATATATATATATATAACATACATTTATAATAATTTTTCCTTAAATAAATATAATACAGACAATTTATTACGATAGCACTGTTTATAACGGTCCCATAATTTAAAAGGAAGTTTAAGGGCAGTCGCTTTCAAGCTTGCGTGGCTGTGCGGTTAGTGTATTCGACTTGCGTCCTCAAGATGTAGGGTTCGGTCCCCCGTGCGTGCGATATTTTTCCGTCTTAGTTTAAAGTGTTTTGTGTATAATTATTAATAGTGTTACATAAAGTATAGGTTTAAATAATTATTAACAATATTTAAAAAAACAAGTTGTGAATTAAGATGTTCCTTACATGAACATTTTGCTTCCTCTTTACGATAAGCAAAAAATTTGCTTTAAAGTGAATTTTTTCATTTTATTTAATTCTATAAATGCTAATAAAATATATTCTTTTTATACATCAATCGATTCGTCTTGATGAAATGAAGATTTTTAGTTTGTTTTTAAGTCTAGATTAACATTTTATTATAAAGCAACATAATTTTTAAGAAGGAAATAAATTTCTAATAAAAGTGCGAATTTTTGGTTTTAATTACGTTTAATTCTATAAATTCAAATAAAATATATACTTTATATATACCAATCGATCCGTTTTAATGCAACGGATAAGATTATTGAAAAAATGAGTAAAATCTTAATGTACTAGAATATAATTTTGATGAAAGAACTAAATTTTTAATAAAAAAAGGTAATTTTTTTGCTTTAATTGTCATTACCTCTATAAACTCTCATACAATTTATACTTTATATATACCAATCGATTCGTCTGGATGCAAAGAAGAAGATTTTATTGTATATTAACTGCAATATTCAATTTAAAAAAAATTTTTTGAAAAATTTTTTTTTTTTGAAAAAAGTAAAAAAAAATTTTTTTTTAATAGATTTTTTAATGTCCATCAATCCATTTCGAGATATTTTTATGATAAATATTCCTAGCAATTTTCAGCCGAATTGGTTGAAACCTCTTCGAGTTATCGTGTTCACAAAAAACGGGATCCACACACACACACACACACATACACACATACATACATCCGGACAATTGTTCAGGGTCTTATATAACATAGTCCCATATAGAAGAAAATTTGTCAAAAGAATTTTTAAAAATTTTGTAAATTAAACGACTACAAAGCTTCCTCACGAAGAAGCAAAATTAGTCATTAATTAAAATAAATAAAATTGTCTAAAATTATGAAAGAAAATAAGAAAAATATTTTTTTTAAACTTACTTCAATAAAAGCAATTCAAATAATTATTTACATTTTTAGTGATATAAAATATTTTATTTACTTCAAAAATATTAATAAGAATTATTAATATTGAAGAAATTACACCTCATGCTTTAATAATCAAATAACGATCTGTAATATAATAAATTCAGTCAGTATTAGATTTATACCTGGGTACCGAAAAGATCGGGGAAAATCCCATGGCCCCGACCGGGTCCCGATAGGGCGGCCAGATCGGGCAAAGTGCCATGGCCCCGGTCGGTTTTAGTGTTTCAACCAGGCCGGGACGAGGTCGGGTTGCCAGATCGGGGCCCAGTTTATCCCGACCTTGCCCCGGTCAAAATTTCTGCACGGGTTGTTCTGAATATTGGACCGATATTATTCAAAAAAAATTTTAAGCAATTTTTTTTTGCAAAATTCTAACCGGATTTCAAGAAGAATTAAAAAAAAAATTTTTGTAAAAAAACTTTCGGTATCCACCAGATCTTCGTGCAAAATTTGCTCGGGAAAATTCTTCGGATATTATTCAATAAAAATTTTTGCATATACTTCGTGCAAAATTGTGGTAGAATTTAGAGAGGAATTTTTACAGAAAAGTTTTGGAAAAATGCTTTTGAAAATGGTCCAAAAATAGTTCAAAATTTGTTCGGGATACTCGTTGGATATTATTTAATTAAAAAATTTTGCATTTACTTTGTCCTGAATTCTGGTAGAATTTTGTTTGGATTTTTTAACTAAAAATTTGGAAAATTTGCTTTCGGAATTCGTCAGTATTTCTTGTACAATTTGTTCAGAATACTGGCCCGATATTAGTAAAAAAAATCTGCCCGCCCTCCGGGCGGACACATTGTCATCCGCGCTTCGCGTGGAGGCTCGCTAGTTTGGGCGCGCCTCGGGGCGCGCGAATACCAGTCGTCGCGCTCCGCACGTTGTTGCGCGCTTCGCGCGCAGTAGTTTGCGATTATTGTACATTATGTGCGTTCTTGTTCATATTCCTCCTTGTATGTAATCTTTTTTGAGCCCCTTAATAATTTATTGGTCTTAAAGTTACTACGCCTTTAAGGTTTACATTCTCATCAATATGTCTTGATTTGCAGATTATCATGACATTAATATTCTACTTTCATCGAAAAAAAAATTAATTATATTTAATAAATCACCATATCCTATATCAAGAGAAAAGTAAATAATAATAAATACATATTCCTGCATTTTTAGTATGAACCGTTCAAACGACATAAGCATTTCATAATCTTAGTACAACAACAAAAAGAACAACTCAGGCAATAGCAATAATTCATTTCCTGCACTTTTTTAAAAAAATTTTAAATTGGTATAATTTATGTCTTATTAATTGTCTGATCGTCGAACTAAATTATTTTGAACTGAATTAGATCATGTGCATTAACCGAATAAAGAAATCGGCCTCCGCAGTGACGTCCACTTTAATTTCAAACAAAAAACAATTCAATCGGTTATAAAACTTTAGGCTATATTCATTTCAAAAATTTATAACTTTCTTGTTTTTTGTTGCAAAAAGAGTGACTAAAGAAAAAAATGTTTGTTTTTGTGCCAAATTTTAGAAAAAAAATTAAAAAATTTTTTTTTTTTAAATTGTAAAAAAAAAATTTTGAAAATTTAAAAATTTTGTATTTTTGTTGTTTTTTGACGCAATGGGCTGCCCAACGAACTCGAACTTCATTTTTATGGACTAAAAAAATCCCCCAAATCGCAAGTTGATTCATAAAAATTTACTCAAGTTATCGTCGAGACAAAAATTTCTACAGACAGACAGACAGACAGACAATTCTCTAAGAACCATTTTTTTGAAATCAGGGGGGCCTTGAAACGTAAAGATTTAGCAAAATTAGACAATGCTCAAAATCGCACAAATCCAAGACTTTCTCATTTTTTATGAGAATGTAAAAAGCAAATTTTACGGAAAAATTTAAAAAGAGCAAAATTTTTGCATATTTTGAGTTCTTTTTTGTTCCTAGTTTCGTATATTTACCTAACTTTGGCATCTAAAAGAAAAACTGAAGGTTTTTATGTTTCTAATGTTTCTTCATGTTTCGGCTAATGCTTCACTCACTATAAATTTCAATTTTTTGCACTTTTTTGAAAATAACTTTTTTGTTTTTTGTTGTACAAAAAAGGGTCGAAAGGAAAACTTGTTTGTTTTTGCTCATATTTTGAGGAAAAAAATATAAAAAAATAATTTTTTGAAAATTGTCAAAAAAATAAAATTTTAAAAATTTCGAAATTTCAAAAAAATTTACAATTTTTTTGTTTTTTGTTGTACAAAAAAGTGTTGAAAGGAAAAGTTGTTTGTTTTTGCTCATATTTTGAAGAAAAAAATAAAAAAATTTTTTTTTGAAAATTGCAAAAAAATACAAAATTTTGAAAATTTCAAAATTTTGTATTTTTGTTGTTTTTTGACGAAATGAGTGGCCCAATGAACTCAGGCTTCATTTTAGTGGACTAAAAAAGTGTGCCAAATTGCAAGACGATTCATAAAGATTTATTAGAGTTATCGTGACGACAAATTTTTCTACAGACAGACAGACAGACAGACGGACGGACAGACACTTTTCTAAAAACCATTTTTTTGGAATCAGGGGGTCATGAAACATAAAGATTTAGCAAAATTAGACAATGCTCAAAATCGCACAAATCCAAGACTTTCTCATTTTTGATGAGAATGTAAAAATTTGTAAAAAAACTTTTTCTATCCACTAGTAATGTTACAAAGAAAGTTTATAAAATTACTATTACAATAAATTTTGCAATATTTCTTTGTAACATTTCAGTAAAATTACAATGACATTGCAGTACACAAGAAAAACAAAGTATAAATTTTAACCTAATTTTGGGGTAAAAATTCACTGCAACAAAATTTCACTTTAGTGAGGGCGCCACTGTCTATGTGAAATAGCATTGGTTAAAATTACCCGCAACAAAATTTATACTACTTTTTTTTCTGTGTAACATTACTGTAACATTGCAGTAACATTACCATGTAATGTTGATGTAACATTACATGTAATATTGCCTTGAGGCGGACATTTGAATATTACTGGAATGTTATGCAATGTTACACTGTAATGTTACTAACGTTACATGTAACATTGCTGCAACATTCCAGTAATGTTACGTACAGCTTGGGATATTATTTATTAAAAAATTTCTGCATTTACTTCTTGCAGAATTGTGGTCGGATTTCGATAGGAATTTGTTATAAAACATTTGGTTGACAAACTTTCGGAATTCGCCTTAATTTATTATTTAATATTACTATTATTTTTATTAAATTATATTTTTTATTATTTAATAAAAATTTCACTATTTACTTCGTTCCGAATTCTAATAGGATTTGGAGAGGAATTTTTATAGAAAAGTTTAGGGAAATTGCTTTCGTAATTCTTCCGAATTTCGTGCACAATTTCTTCGGAATACTGGTCCGATAATATTTTTAAAAAACGGTTAACAATTATTTCGTGTGAAATTCTGGTCTGGCTTTTAAAAGAATATTTTTAAAAAATTTTGGGAAATAATTGTTAAAATTCGAGCGAACATTTAATTTTAATAATTTATAATTATACGAATTAAGCATACCAATAGTCTTCATTTCTAATATCATCGTGACCTTTTGAATGTTTCACGTAGAGATGGTCTTTATCGCCATAACTGCGGTTACTTCCTTTGTAATGGTCCTTTTGTTCATTTCCTTCAAGAAACTCAATTTTCTTTGGCTTGGCCGGTGTCCGTTGTTGCCGATTTTTCGGCAAATCCATCATTAAATTAACAATTTATAATAAAAAAAAATTCGGATAATAATTTATCATATAAAAAACATTTTGTTACCATGGAAACAAAAAACGATGATCTTTCATGAGTGATTCTCCTAATGGGGATAACTTCACATGTCTCCATACATGAAGGTTAATTGTTTCCATGAACTTTTTATGAATATTTTATGAAGTTTGGTGTTTTTTTAAATATTTATTTTTAATCTACAAATAGATATCACTTATATATCAAAATTAAAAAATATTGAATATAAAAAAAAGATAATTTATAAATTAAAGTAAATTAATAAAATTAATTAATTATTTAATTTTTAAGTTTTTTAGTAAACAATATTTAATTTTAAAAAAATTATCTTTTTATATATTTTTTATAAATATTCAATAAAAATTAACTAAAAAATTGTAATTTCTTTTTAGATTATAATTGAATCTCCTATTACCGCATGTTCAGGTTTATAAAATATTTTTTTAAGGAAAGTAGTAAAAAAAAGTAGTTGTACATACTTATATATATTTTTTAATTTATTGAAAAAAAGATGGTAATTATCCAGATAAGCGGCGCTTTTCCCAATTTTGCTTATTTTTAGATAATTCTTTTTGGAAAAGCTCTCAATCAGCTAGAAAATGAAAAATTCGTTGAGGGAAGACGAAGAAGTTCATTACCGGAAGTCAGGGATGGGAAACAAAATGTAAATTTTCGTTTTTTGCATGTAACTTGATCAAGACTAATATTATAAAAAAATTTCCTAAATAACAGTTGTGCACGGAAAAAAAAGTACATAAAAGATTACTTGATAGTAATTTACTTTTGGATGGGACAATAATTGTGTAAATATTTAATAGACAGTCCTAGAATTTTTCATTGACTTATTTGAAATAATCACCAGCAATGCTGGAATATTTAAAGTAATCAATTGAATATTTTAAATATTCTAGCACTGCTCGTGATTATTTCACATGAGTAAATGAAAAACTCTAAGACTGTATATGAAATAATTACAGAACTATTGTCCCATCCAAAAGTCAAGTACTGTCAAGTAATCTTTTATGTACTTATTTTTTCCGTGTAAATGTAATTAATCTCCATCCGTGCCCACAATCTCCACTGAAGGCCGATACAGCCTTCCTCCACAACCATAAAAAGTATAGTTGTGAAAAAATTTTATACAGAAAAATTTTTTTTCACGAAAATGTTAAACGGAACCATTTATTTTGGATAATTAGCAAATTATCCATGATTGCGGAGGAAGGCTACATTCACCTTGGGTGGAGATTGTGGGCACGGATGGAAATTGATTGTATCTACAAATTTTATGTATGAAATTTTTTGATAATATTTGTTTTGATCAAGTTACGTGCAAAAAACGAAAATTAAAAAAAAAATTTTTAAATGAAATTAAAAATAAATTAATAAATAACTAAATTTTATTATATAACATAACATTACATTTTGTTTTTTTTCAATTTAATTTTTTTTTCAACGAAAATGTTCATTTTGTTTTCCATTCCTGACTTCCGGTAATGAAGATTTTCGTCGTCCCCTAACAAATTTTTCATTTTCTAGCTAATTAAAAGCTTTTTCAAAAAGAAATATCAAAAAATAAACAAAATTGAGAAAAGCCGCTTATCTGGATAATTACCAAAAAGATTTTTTAACCTTTTAAGGACGGGACGGACACATTTAAAATAAAATTTTGTATAGTAATTTTTTCTTACATCAAGGGCTTAAAAAATTTAGCAAAACTATTCCTTACATCTTGGACACCGCTCTTTCAGAATCTGCACTCAAAGTAAAAAAAATTAAAGTCCAAAAAGTTACAAAAATTTTTTTTTAAAGTGTTTGTTTGAAATTTTTTTTTCAAAAATAAATTTTTTTCAATGGTATTGAATTCGAGGAAGTTTTTGAAACCTTTAAATATCGCGTCCAAAATGTTCACGCTTTCAGATGGTACAGTTTATTTGCATAAAATTAAAAATGTCGGATAAAAAATGAAGCCCAAAAGTCAATTTTTTGTAATATATTATCCTCCTGTTGGAAATGTTTAAAAATGCACAAATTTAATTGAAACTATTTACTCTGCCCACATAGCACAATAATTTTCTGCAAATTTGTGGCAAGTTATCAAAGCCGAATTCGAAAACTTGACTGGCAAATACTAAAATGTCCGCTTGGTGGTAAGTTACCAAAAAATTTGCATGGCAAAGGAAATGTTAAATGTATGCGCAGTAGTTTCCTATGACTTCTAGAGCTGAGCACTATACATTTATGTCACCTTCCCTGCAAGGGAAGGCAACGTTTATCAAAATAAACACATTTTAAAAAGAAAAAGATTTTTTTGAAATATTTAGGTTTTTTGAAAGTAGATGGAAATTTTCCTCAAGTTTTCTTCAAAATTATCTGCAAGTTTGCTACTAAAGTTTTCTGCAAATTTGCTATGCAAACTTGCCACCAAACGGACGTTTTGGCATTTTCCGCAAGTGTGCTGCAAATTTGCCAGGTAAGTTTTCGAATTTGGCTTTTATAACTTGCCGCAAATTTGCAGAAAATTATTGTGCTATGTGGATGGGGGTTTTCGGTGTCGCTGATTACTAATATGAACTTAGTTATATTATATTCGGAACATTTAATTTCAATGTTCATTGAAAGTTGTGCTGTTGTAAGTTGTGTATATATTTTTTTGTCCTACATGCGCGATAAACTCGACTTTCCGTGCATGTATAGCGGGCGGAAAGTAACTTTTTCCGCCCGCCTATCAACAGCGGGCAGAAAAGTCGTTTTTCCTCCCGCTTCCATGGCCTTAGCGGGCGGAAAAAGGGCTTTTCCGCCCGCTTCTTTAGCAGTATTATATAAATACTACTAATTATTATATTATTAATTTCTATTACTTATTCTGTTGTAATTTTATCACGTCACTATTTAATGTGTTTTTATTAAGAATATTATTATTATTATTATTATTATTTGTAATTAAAATGTTTAATATTACGATATATTATTTTAGTTATTACAAAATTAGTATTTTATCAGTGTTTCAGAACC
The DNA here is from genome assembly GCA_032872475.1 of Leptopilina myrica (nomen nudum). NCBI lineage: Eukaryota > Metazoa > Arthropoda > Insecta > Hymenoptera > Figitidae > Leptopilina > Leptopilina myrica (nomen nudum). Next base: position 6,687,462 of record CM065461.1, read on the forward strand.
TATAAAGTTTTTAAGTAAAATTTGATTGTTAAATTTATCAAAAATATTCGGATTCGTCTTAAGCTTAATAAAAATAATTTATACAAATTCAATAATAAGTGCATATTCATTTTTGAATTTACGGATGCGTCTTGTTTAACGCGCAATTAGACAAACAATATCGTGTGCAACTCGGGCGGAAATGTCAATTCTGACCTCGTACGATTTACGTCCTAGGTTCGCTCGTGCGGTAATTTTCGAACTCGGTCAGGAATTAACAACTTTCCGCCCTTGCCACACAATATACTATTTTTCCATATGGGAAACCACATCCCAGGTGCAAAAAGTTGGTCGGGCCATGGTCGCGCCGACCTAGTAGATAGTCGTGCCAACCTTGGCAGCCAAAGGTCGGCCGAACTACCGAATTGTAACATCGGCCGTCCAGTGGCTAACATGGTCGGGCCGACTATGGTTGCCAAAGTCGGGCCGACCGTTTACAAAAAATTATTATCTTTACAATTAACAGATATTAGGTGATATCGTAAATTAATTATTTATATATTTATTGCATACATCTTAACACTAAACGCAATCTTACACATAAATACAAATTAAAATTTCTAACGCTCGCAGGGATCGAACTCGCAACCTAATGCACCGAAGTCTAACACGCTAAATATTACGCTACGCACACATGAAAGCCTAAGAACCAAAATGATTTTATAAGCTGCAACTCAAACAAAAAGAAATTTGTAATTCATAACGATCAATAAATAAGATAATGTTTATTAACTTTTGGTTAATTCATTATAAATAAAATAATTAACACAAAAAATTTTATTTTTTACCATGTCAGTATAGAAATTTTTCATAAGACGGTCGGGCCGACTCAGGCCAGACTCGGCCTGATCAACTGAAAATAGGTTTTGTACACTCTAAATCTGAATGAGTGAAAATTTTGACTGATTTCAATCAGTGGCTCAGTTTTCTTTAATTCATCAGTGAAATTTCACTGACAATCAGTGATTTTTACTGATTCTCAGTGAAATCCTACTGATGAATTAAAGAAAAGTGGGCCACTGATTTGAAATCAGTGAAAATTTCACTGATTCAGATTTAGAGTGTACACTCGGGCTGCCATAGTTTTACCAACCATCGGTCCGACTCAGACCAGAGTCGGCCCGACCAACTGAAAATAGGTTTTGTACACTCTGGCAGCCATAGTCGGGCCAACTTTGAGTGGAAACAGTAACCAAAGTCGCCCGACTTTGGCTGCCGACCTATTGGCAGCCATAGATGGCCCGACCTGGGCCCGACCTCCCGACTCTGGCAGCCGACCAAAATTCGCACCTGGGATGGTATCTTATATCAAAAACCATGTAAAACCCTACTTCCATGAAGGAGATCACCTGGTTTACCATATGGTTTCCCATGTCAAACCAAATGGAAAATTGAGACAGGATTTTAGTTAGGAATAGACATGGAAAATTTGAAGTTCTTCTATGCATAAAACCATATGAATTCCCACATGAAATCCTGCATGTTTTTCCCAGTCAAATCCTAAACCGAATCCCATGTGAAAAACATTATCCGCCTTATTGAATATCTCTACATGGTAATCCACTTGAAATTTTACAAGGGATTTGGCATAGGATTTTATATAGGAATTGACATAGGATTTCACACAGGATTTAATATGAGATATTACAGAGTATTTTATTAAAGATCCAATGAAAAAATTTTCAAAGGTTTACAAATTTTTTAATAAAAAATTAAATAATAAATGGTATTTGTGTTACAAGTCATAAAAAAAAGTAAAAAGATCGATAATTTAAAACACGACCTCTGTGCTACAGGTTTTCAGCTCTTATATACTTCCAGAATCATCTCAACAGCGAGAGAAGTCACTTTCGCCATCTAGCGGTAAAAGTGTAGGAGCGACAGTAATCTTTAACATTATTAAGGAAATTATGTGGGATACCACTTAGTATTTTCCTATGTGGGGATTTTACTTATGAATTTACGCAGAAATAAATTCCCAAATGAAATCCTAAGTAAAATTCTATGTAAATCCCCATTTATCTAACTTTGAATTCGTAATCAGCGACCCTGAAACCCCCAAATAACAAATTTCAAGCGAATCCACAGATTTTAAAAAAATTTTGTCCGCCATGTTGTATCCACCATTTAAAATTTTTAAACTTTGACTTTGTTTTCGTGATCAGGGACATCAAATACACTTAGCTGTTAAATTTTAAATAAATCTATCAAGTTTTGCGATTTTGTTCACATGCCTAAGATATTCTAAATAGAAATTCACTTTAGACACCTTTTTGTGTCCGCCATTTTGACATTTTTTTCAAAATACCCCTATCTGAGAGGGCATATATTTTTGACGCGTTACTTAGGACTTTTAGATGTATTCCAATATGAATACCCGTATTAAAATTGAAATAACTAAAAAAACAAAAATTTCATTTAAAAAAAAACATATGTAATTCGTTTATTTATAAATTTATAACATTTTTTAGAACACCATTCGAAAGAGTGGTTTTTAGCCAATAAGAAACGCAATTTTTTATTACATAGACATTTAAAAAATCCTAATGCTTGGGGGAACGAACCTACATCTAACCGAATATTTACGTACCGAAATATCGCCCGCTAACCACTTTTTTTTTAAACAAGTTTCTTTAACAGAGTATACAATATAAATTACAATGGCACCATAATAAACATGGAAAGACGGTGCAAATTATCACAGATAAAATGTTTTTTATTTTCAAATGGCCAACAGCGTGGCACTCAACGAAAGAATGCTTTTTCTCTCTTTTATTTTTATTTTTTTTTGTTTACAAGATTAAATTTTTTATTTATTTATCCAATATAGTTGAAGACAAATTAACATTTTTTTAAAACAATTGTTAGTAAAAAAAGATGAAGTATTCGAAAAATAATAACATACATCAAAAAAGCCAACTTCATTAATAAAAAAACAATACAATAGTTTAACTTTTGCTTCCTCATAAGGAAGCTTTGCATTCGTGACGATTTTCAATTTTTCAAAACATGGTTATATGGACTCATTTTCATCTAGGATATATGTATATTAAATTCTGAGCAAATGTCCAGATGTATGTGTGTATGTGTGTGTGTATGTGTGTGTGTGTATGTCACAAAAAATTGTGTACAAATTATCTCAAAAAAATTTTAATGGATTGCCCTAAAATTTTGCAAGTTTATTGCAGTCATTAATACCTAAAATCTGACACAAGGATTTTCAAATTTATCCACAAAATTTTTTTTTATACAATTTTTTAAAAATTTTGAAAAAAAATTTTTTTTGTATTTTTTTAAATAACTTTTTTATTTCTTAATATTTTCATAAATTATTCTCAAAATTACATTTCTGACAAAAAAACGAATCGATTGATATATACAAAGTGCACATTTCATCAAAATTTATAAAATTAATCAATATTTTTCTTTTTCACAAAAAATTCAAATTTTGTGTTATTTGAAATATTGCCTTAACATATTAAAATTAAATTAAGCAATTGGTTTATAATATTTTGAGGAAGCGAAATGGTCATGAAATGAACAACTTGTTTATACTGTTTAAGAGCCTATAAGTTAGAAATTTGACTTTCTATGAAAAAATGTTATAGAGGAAAGTTGTTTGTATTAACCTAATCTAAAGTAATATAAAAATAAAAATTCTGAAATTTGAAAAAATTGAATTTTCAAAATTTTGAAACTACCTTAGTTTGCGTAGTTTTTGTCGAAAATGGCTGGCTAACGAACTCTATCTGTATTTTAACACTATTTTGTGCATGCAAAGTTGCAAGTTGATGCAATAAGTTTTTCAAAAGTTATCGTGACAACACCATTGTGTCTACAGACAGACACGAAGACAGACATACAGACAGACACTTTTTCTAGACCATGTTTTTCGGACTCAGGGGACCCCAAAACGTCGCGATTTCATAAAATTAGCGAAAGTCAATTTTCGACCAAAACTAATACTTTCTCATGTGATGAGAATGTAACAATTTGAATACAATTTTGGATAATTTGATTCAGGACTCCTGTACATCCTTAGGCACGCCTTCAAACAAGATCTCTTGAACACTCTCACAATTTCCATCGTCGAAAGTGATATATTAAACCAGGCCTGACAAGCATATGTGGCAATTTAATCTCCAGGCATCAAAGTAAAATAATATTTTTTTCAAATAAACTCTGAAGTGACTCCTCAGCTGCCAGTGGTGATTTTTCTATCGCGTAAATGACGATATCGTCCGCAAACTTAATGGATTTTTTATTATTATCTTTATTCATACCCACCAAATATGGTGTAATTAATTATTGTAATCGTTATTTAGTTGTGACACATTTATTAAAAATAATTTTATAATGTTACAATAAATAATGAAATCCGCAGACGAATCCGGTCCAGCACCGAGCCAATACAGACTTAACATATCCGTCATTCTTCCGACGCTCTCTTCAAATTTTCTTTATAAAATTAATATGAGAGCAGATAGAAACAAAAACAAATATATCGTTGGAAAGGTAATGAAACAAGCTCTTCAATGATGTAAATATCAAGTTTCTAAATTTATATGCCTAGGCTTGGTAGCCTTTTAAACAAAGCGAAAAGCGTCCTCCCGGCAGGACCGGGTTCCATCATTGCAAAATCTTATAAATTCTTTGCATCCCTTTTATAAATTTTTCCTCAGCTATATTCGAAACTGAAAAAACCTTTGCAATTGAAGAAAAAAATTTCCTGTCTTAAAAAGTCTAGAATTTTCTAAATTTTTTTTTCTAATTTCATGAAAATTCAAAATTTTTTTAAAAAATCTTAAGATTTCTTTGCTTCCCTTTCAAACTTTTTGTAAATTCTTCCCCTGCTATATTCGAAACTGGAAAAACCTTTGCCATTCAAAAAAAAAAATTCCAGTCTAAACCTTTTATAAATTCTTCCTCAGCTATATTCAAAACTGAAAAAACCTTTGCCATTCAAAAAAAAAATTTTCTGTCTTAAAAAATCAGGAATTTTATAATTGTGTTTTGTCTAATTTCAGGAAAATACAAAATTTTTTTTAGAAAATATTACGATTTCTTTGTTTTGATTTCAAACGTTTAGTAAATTTTTCCCCCGCTAAATGCAAAACAAAAAAAAACCATAGATTAAAAAAACTTCCTGTCTTAAAAAATCAGGAATTTTATAAATTTGTTTTGTCTAATTTCATGAAAATTTAAAAATTTTTCGTAAATCGCAGGATTTCTTTGCTTCACTTTCAAACCTTTATAAAATTCTTCCTCAGCTGTATTCCAAACTGAAAAAACCTTTGCCATTGAAGAAAAAAATTTCCTGTCTTAAAAAATCAGGAATTTTATAATTTTGTTTTGTCTAATTTCAGGAAAATACAAAATTTTTTTTAGAAAATCTTACGATTTCTTTGTTTCGATTTGAAACGTTTAGTAAATTTTTTCCCCGCTAAATGCAAAACCAAAAAAAAGCCATAGATTAAAAAAATTTCCTGTCTTAAAAAATCAGTAATTTTATAATTTTGTTTTGTCTAATTTCATCAAAATTTAAAATTTTTTCGTAAATCGCAGGATTTCTTAGCTTCTCTTTCAAACCTTAAGGAAATTCTTTCTCTGCTATATTTGAAACTAGAAAAAACTTTGCCATTAAAGAAAAAAATTTTCTGTCTTAAAAAATCAGGAATTTTATAATTTTGTTTTGTCTAATTTCATGAAAATAGAAAATTGTTTTTAGAAAATCTTACGATTTCTTTGCTGTGATTTCAAACATTTAGTAAATTCTTCCCCCACTAAATGCAAAACTAGAAAAAACTTTGCCATCGATGAAACAAATGTCCTGTCTTAAAATACCAGGAATTTTATAATTTTGTTTTGTCTAATTTTATGAAAATTCAAAATTTTTTCCTAAATCGCTGGATTTCTTTCCTCTTTTTCAAACCTTTAGAAAATTTTTTCTCAGCTGTATTCCAAACTGAAAAAACCTTTGCCATTGAAGAAAAAAATTTCCTGTCTTAAAAAATCAGGAATTTTATAATTTTGTTTTGTCTAATTTAAGGAAAATACAATTTTTTTTTAGAAAATCTTATGAATTCTTTGCTTCCCTTTCAAACCCTTTGTAAATTCTTCCTCAGCTATATATAAAACTGAAAAAACCTTTGCCATTGAAGAAAAAAAATTTCCTGTCTTAAGAAATCAGGAATTTTATAATTTTGTTTTGTCTAATTTCAGGAAAATACAAAATTTTTTTTAGAAAATATTATGAATTCTTTGCTTCTTTTTCAAACATTTTGTAAATTCTTTCCCTCCTAAATACAAAACTAGAAAAAACTTTGCCATTGAAGAAAAAAATTTGCTGTCTTAAAAAATCATGAATTTTATAATTTTGTTATGTCTAATTTCATGAAAATAGAAAATTGTTTTTAGAAAATCTTACGAATTCTTTGATTCCCTTTAAAACCTTTTATAAATTCTTTCAATGCTAAATACAAACCTAGAAAATACTTTGCCATTGATGAAACAAATTTCCTGTCTTAAAAAAAGTAGAAAAACCTTTGCCATTAAAGAAAAATATTTCCTGTCTTAAAAAATCAGAAATTTTAGAATTTTGTTATGTCTAATTTCATGAAAATTCAAAATTTTTTAGAAAATCTTAGGATTTCTTTCCTTCTCTTTCAAACCTTTATAAAATACTTCCTCAGCTGTATTCCAAACTGGAAAAACCTTTGCCATTAAAGAAAAAAATTTCCTGTCTTAAAAAATCAGGAATTTTATAATTGTGTTTTGTCTAATTTCAGGAAAATACAAAATTTTTTTTAAAAAATCTTATGAATTCTTTGATTCCCTTTAAAACCTTTTATAAATTCTTTCAATGCTAAATACAAACCTAGAAAATACTTTGCCATTGATGAAACAAATTTCCTGTCTTAAAAAATCTACAATTTTATAATTTTTTTTGTCGAATTGCATAAAAATCGAAATTTTTTCGAAAATCGCAGAATTTCTTTGCTTCTCTTTAAAACCTTTTGTAAATTCTTCCTCAGCTATATATAAAACTGAAAAAACCTTTGCCATTGAAAAAAAAAATTTCCTGTCTTAAGAAATCAGGAATTTTATAATTTTGTTTTGTCTAATTTCATGAAAATTCAAAATTTTTTAGAAAATCTTAGGATTTTTTTGCTTCTCTTTTAAACCCTTTATAAATTCTTCCTCAGCTATATTCGAAACTGAAAAAACCTTTGCCATTCAAAAAAAAAATTTCCTGTCTTAAGAAATCAGGAATTTTATAATTTTGTTTTGTCTAATTTCAGGAAAATACAAAATTTTTTTTAGAAAATATTATGAATTCTTTGCTTCTTTTTCAAACATTTTGTAAATTCTTTCCCTCCTAAATACAAAACTAGAAAAAACTTTACCATTGAAGAAAAAAATTTCCTGTCTTAAAAAATCAGGAATTTTATAATTTTGTTTTCGCATATTTCAGGAAAATATAAAATTCATTTCAAACGTTTAGTAAATTCTTCCCCCGCTAAATGCAAAACTAGAAAAAACTTTGCCATCGATGAGAAAAATTTCCTGTCTAAAAAAATCTACAATTTTCAGATTTTTTTTTTGTCTAATTGCATAAAAATCCAAATTTTTTCGTTAATTGCACGATTTCTTTGCTTCTATTTCAAACCTTTTGTTAATTTTTTCTTCAGCTATATTCAAAAGTGAAAAAACCTTTACCATGAAAGAAAAAAATTTCCTGTCTTAAAAAATCAGGAATTTTTTGGTAAATCGCAGGATTTCTTTGCTTCTCTTTCAAACGTTTAGAAAATTCTTCCTCAGCTTTATTCCAAACTGAAAAAACCTTTGCAATTGATGAAAAAAATTTCCTGTCTTAGGAAATCAGGAATTTTATAATTTTGTTTTGTCTAATTTCAGGAAAATACAAAATTTTTTTTAAAAAATCTTATGAATTCTTTGATTCCCTTTAAAACCTTTTATAAATTCTTTCAATGCTAAATACAAAACTAGAAAATACTTTGCCATTGATGAAACAAATTTCCTGTCATAAAAAATCTACAATTTTATAATTTTTTTTGTCTAATTGCATAAAAATCGAAATTTTTTCGAAAATCGCAGAATTTCTTTGCATCTCTTTCAAACCTTTTGTAAATTCTTACCCTGCTAAATACAAAACTAGAAAAAACTTTGCCATTGAAGAAAAAAATTTCCTGTCTTAAAAAATCAGGAATTTTATAATTTTGTTTTGTCTAATTTCAGGAAAATACAAAATTTTTTTTAAAAAATCTTATGAATTCTTTGATTCCCTTTAAAACCTTTTATAAATTCTTTTAATGCTAAATACAAAACTAGAAAATACTTTGCCATTGATGAAACAAATTTCCTGTCATAAAAAATCTAGAATTTTATAATTTTTTTTGTCTAATTGCATAAAAATCGAAATTTTTTCGAAAATCGCAGAATTTCTTTGCATCTCTTTCAAACCTTTTGTAAATTCTTACCCTGCTAAATACAAAACTAGAAAAAACTTTGCCATTGAAGAAAAAAATTTCCTGTCTTAAAAAATCAGGAATTTTATAATTTTGTTTTGTCTAATTTCAGGAAAATAGAAAATTGTTTTTAGAAAATCTTACGATTTCTTTGCTTTGATTTCAAACATTTAGTAAATTCTTTCCCCGCTAAATACAAAACTAGAAAAAACTTTGCCATCGATGAAACAAATTTCCAGTCTTAAAAAATGTAGAATTTTCTAATTTTTTTTGTCAAATTTCATGAAAATTCAAAATTTTTTTGGAAATCGCAGGATTTATTTGCTTCTCTTTCAAACCTTTAGAAAACTCTTTCTCAGCTGTATTCCAAACTGAAAAAACCTTTGTCATTGAAGAAAAAAATTTCCTGTCTTAAAAAATCAGGAATTTTATAATTGTGTTTTGTCTAATTTCAGGAAAATACAAATTTTTTTTTAGAAAATCTTATGAATTCTTTGCTTCCCTTTCAAACCCATTGTAAATTATTCCTCTGCTGTATTTGAAACTGGAAAAACCTTTGCCATTCAAAAAAAAAAATTTGCTGTCTTAAAAAATCATGAAATTATAATTTTGTTTTGTCTAATTTCAGGAAAATACAAAATTTTTTTTAGAAAATCTTATGAATTCTTTGCTTCCCTTTCAAACCTTTTGTAAATTCTTTCTCTGCTATATTTCAAACTGGAAAAACCTTTGCCATTCAAAAAAGAAATTTGCTGTCTTAAAAAATCATGAAATTATAATTTTGTTTTGTCTAATTTCATGAAAATTCAAAATTTTTTAGAAAATCTTAGGATTTTTTTGCTTCTCTTTTAAACCTTTTATAAATTCTTCCTCAGCTATATTCGAAACTGAAAAAATCTTTGCCATTCAAAAAAAAAATTTCCTGTCTTAAAAAATCAGGAATTTTATTATTGTGTTTTGTTTAATTTCAGGAAAATACAAATTTTTTTTTTTAAATGTTATGAATTCTTTGCTTCCCTTTCAAACGTTTTGTAAATTCTTTCCCTGCTTAATACAAAACTAGAAAAAACTTTGCCATCGATAAAACAAATTTCCTGTCTTAAAAAATCTAGAATTTTCTAATTTTTTTTTGTCAAATTTCATGAAAATTCAAAAATTTTTCGTAAATCGCAGGATTTCTTTGCTTTTCTTTTAAACCTTTAGAAAATTCTTCCTCAGCTGTATTCCAAACTGAAAAAACTTTTGCCATTAATGAAGAAAATTTCCTGTCTTAAAAAATTATGAATTTTGTAATTTTGTTTTGTCTAATTTCAGGAAAATAAAAAATTTTTTTTATAAAATCTTTTGTATTCTTTGCTTCCCTTCCAAACCTTTTGTAAATTCTTACCCTGCTAAATACAAAACTAGAAAAAACTTTGCCATTGAAGAAAAAAATTTCCTGTCTTAAAAAATCAGGAATTTTATAATTTTTTTTAATTAATTCAAGGAAAATACAAAATTGATTTCAAACGTTTAGTAAATTCTTCCCCCGCTAAATGCAAAACTAGAAAAAACTTTGCCATCGATGAGAAAAATTTCCTGTCTAAAAAAATCTACAATTTTCAGATTTTTTTTTTGTCTAATTGCATAAAAATCAAAATTTTTTCGTAAATCGCACGATTTCTTTGCTTCTCTTTCAAACCTTTTGTAAATTCTTACCCTGCTAAATACAAAACTAGAAAAAACTTTGCCATTGAAGAAAAAAATTTCCTGTCTTAAAAAATCAGGAATTTTATAATTTTGTTTTCGCATATTTCAGGAAAATATAAAATTGTTTTTAGAAAATCTTACGATTTCTTTGCTTTGATTTCAAACATTTAGTAAATTCTTTCCCCGCTAAATACAAAACTAGAAAAAACTTTGCCATCGATGAAACAAATTTCCAGTCTTAAAAAATGTAGAATTTTCTAATTTTTTTTGTCAAATTTCATGAAAATTCAAAATTTTTTTGGAAATCGCAGGATTTATTTGCTTCTCTTTCAAACCTTTAGAAAACTCTTTCTCAGCTGTATTCCAAACTGAAAAAACCTTTGCCATTGAAGAAAAAAATTTCCTGTCTTAAAAAATCAGGAATTTTATAATTGTGTTTTGTCTAATTTCAGGAAAATACAAATTTTTTTTTAGAAAATCTTATGAATTCTTTGCTTCCCTTTCAAACCCATTGTAAATTATTCCTCTGCTGTATTTGAAACTGGAAAAACCTTTGCCATTCAAAAAAAAAAATTTGCTGTCTTAAAAAATCATGAAATTATAATTTTGTTTTGTCTAATTTCAGGAAAATACAAAATTTTTTTTAGAAAATCTTATGAATTCTTTGCTTCCCTTTCAAACCTTTTGTAAATTCTTTCTCTGCTATATTTCAAACTGGAAAAACCTTTGCCATTCAAAAAAGAAATTTGCTGTCTTAAAAAATCATGAAATTATAATTTTGTTTTGTCTAATTTCATGAAAATTCAAAAATTTTTAGAAAATCTTAGGATTTTTTTGATTCCCTTTAAAACCTTTTATAAATTCTTTTAATGCTAAATACAAAACTAGAAAATACTTTTCCATCGATGAAACAAATTTCCTGTCATAAAAAATCTACAATTTTCTAATTTTTTTTGTCAAATTGCATAAAAATCCAAATTTTTTCGAAAATCGCAGAATTTCTTTGCATCTCTTTCAAACCTTTTGTAAATTCTTACCCTGCTAAATACAAAACTAGAAAAAACTTTGCCATTGAAGAAAAAAATTTCCTGTCTTAAGAAATCAGGAATTTTATAATTTTGTTTTGTCTAATTTCAGGAAAATAGAAAATTGTTTTTAGAAAATCTTACGATTTCTTTGCTTTGATTTCAAACATTTAGTAAATTCTTTCCCCGCTAAATACAAAACTAGAAAAAACTTTGCCATTAATGTGAAAAATTTCCTGTCTTAAAAAATCAGGAATTTTCCAATTTTTTTTGTCAAATTTCATGAAAATTCAAAATTTTTTCGTAAATCGCAGGATTTCTTTGCTTCTCTTTTAAACCTTCAGGAAATTTTTCTTCAGCTATATTTGAAACTGAAAAAATCTATGCTTCCCTTTTAAACGTTTTGTAAATTCTTTCTCTGCTTAATACAAAAGTAGAAAAACCTTTGCCATTAAAGAAAAATATTTCCTGTCTTAAAAAATCAGAAATTTTAGAATTTTGTTTTGTCTAATTTCATGAAAATTCAAAATTTTTTAGAAAATCTTAGGATTTTTTTGCTTCTCTTTTAAACCTTTTATAAATTCTTCCTCAGCTATATTCGAAACTGAAAAAATCTTTGCCATTCAAAAAAAAAATTTCCTGTCTTAAAAAATCAGGAATTTTATTATTGTGTTTTGTTTAATTTCAGGAAAATAAAAATTTTTTTTTTTTAAATGTTATGAATTCTTTGCTTCCCTTTCAAACATTTAGTAAATTCTTTCCCTGCTAAATACAAAACTAGAAAAAACTTTGCCATCGAAGAAAAAAATTTCCTGTCTTAAAAAATCAGGAATTTTATAATTTTGTTTTCGCATATTTCAGGAAAATATAAAATTCATTTCAAACGTTTAGTAAATTCTTCCCCCGCTAAATGCAAAACTAGAAAAAACTTTGCCATCGATGAGAAAAATTTCCTGTCTAAACAAATCTACAATTTTCAGATTTTTTTTTGTCTAATTGCATAAAAATCAAAATTTTTTCGTAAATCGCACGATTTCTTTGCTTCTATTTCAAACCTTTTGTTAATTTTTTCTTCAGCTATATTCAAAAGTGAAAAAACCTTTACCATGAAAGAAAAAAATTTCCTGTCTTAAAAAATCAGGAATTTTTTGGTAAATCGCAGGATTTCTTTGCTTCTCTTTCAAACGTTTAGAAAATTCTTCCTCAGCTTTATTCCAAACTGAAAAAACCTTTGCAATTGATGAAAAAAATTTCCTGTCTTAAAAAATCAGGAATTTGATAATTTTGTTTTCGCTAATTTCAGGAAAATACATAATTGATTTCAAACGTTTAATAAATTCTTCCCACGCTAAATGCAAAACTAGAAAAAACTTTGCCATCGATGAGAAAAATTTCCTGTGATGAAAAATCTACAATTTTCTAATTTTTTTTGTCTAATTGCATAAAAATCCAAATTTTTTCGAAAATCGTAGAATTTCTTTGCTTTTCTTTCAAACCTTTTGTAAATTCTTCCTCAGCTATATTTGAAACTGAAAAAACCTTTGCCATCGCCATTGAAATTAATTATTTTTTTAATTATTTACTTATAAAAAATATGTTCAGTATTAATATTGAAAATAATTAATTTTTTTTATAATAAATATTTTTTAATATTATTAATAATAATATTAAATATTTAATACTTGCATTAATTAATCAAACAAATTTATTAACTTTCACACATAATACTTTTATTAATAAATAATTTTTATTGTAATTTTATTTAATGTTGTTATTAAATAAATAAATTAATTAAAATAATTAATTAATTTTATAATATTTTAAATTCAATATAGTAATTAACGAATTATAGTTTTATTTTTATTTATTTTATTAGCATTTTTCATTGTATCTATTATTTAATATAATAATTAATTTCACTAATTAAACACATTTTTATTATTATTATTATTATTATTATTATTATAATTAGTGTTGATTATTATTATACACAATTTTTGTAAATTAATTAAAACACATTTCTTATTAATAATTTGTATTTAATTTCATTTTATAATATTTGTTGATTTATTTTTCTTACTGCGCCATCTATTTCTTTTAAGCACACTTAAATTGCAGTTTATTTACCGACATTTTCAATTTCAGGAGCACGCATGACATTCTACATATCTTGTTTACATTGCCACGCAATGAGCACTCTGAATACAGCAAACGCTGGTCAATTCACGCTTTGGTGAAAACAAACTTTGGCGAATTCACAGACTACCTTCGATCATTTGAACATTCGACCACTTGGCATTTAGAGGAAAATCATGCGTCTCGTCTTCTTTATCTTTTTTTATGTGGATACCATTCGACTCCTTGATGAGCATTCGAATATCTCTTGATGGTGACTACTGTGTTTTTTTGTCTGAGTTTACAATAAGACCATGGTTCTAACTTATTTCTGGAACTGATTAAATAAAATTAAAATAATTAAAATAACTAATAACCTTCAAGTATTGTTAATTTACGTTTATTATCAAACAATTAATTTAAAATACCTTTTAATTGGTCGAATCGAAAATTAATCGATAATCAACAGTCGATTTATCGACACTCTATTGTCGTTTCGATTAGTAGAGTAAAAACTCGTATCAATGTTTGAATTCAATAGATATCAATTCAAGCATTGATTATAAGTCTCAATAATAGATAGATAGAAACTAGAAGGAAAATTAAAAGATCATATTACATCCGTATGTGCTCAATGCTCTTTTAGCTAAAAACGTGACAAATGCTTTTTTGTCTAGAAACGTGTTACATTCTCTTTTGGCCAAAAACGTGTTTTTTACTAATTTCCCCACACGATACATAGACTAAAAGTCCTATATAAGCCGATGCAAAATCCAGTGCGATTGTCAAAATTTCCGGTGTAGTTCTGTGCGAATAATATCATTGTAGAGCGACCCTTCAGTTTCAACGCAAGTTACTGTATTCTTTCCATAAAAAAGGGGCAAGTTAGATTACTTATCACTTTAAAACAAGTTTCTTTCTCGTAAAAAGGTGCAAGATAATAATTTAACACTTAGAATCATTAATTTTGTTGTTTTAACTGTCGTATTTGTTATACACAATTAACAGTGTACATTTCATTAAAATTCTTTCCCGTAAAAGGTGCAAGTTATATTATTATCACTTAGAAACAAGTTTCTGTCCGTAAAAGGTGCAAGATAAATAATTTAACACTTAGAAAACGTGAAACTCTTAATTTGTAGCAAAACTCTTTCAAAGTTGTGAAAGTTACATAAGTGTAACATAACAAATTTAAAGTTTCATTCACTTGAAACGAAACCATTCAAGAACCTAAATATAACGACTTTGCTGTACTTTATCAACGAAAATTGTGTAGGGGAGAGGGCCCTAAGGTGGTCACCTATCTTTTGAACGACTGTAAATTTCAAATAGAATTATATATAAGGTCAATAACACGGCGTTTGAAACTTTATCTTATTACCTAACTTCCTATCATAAAGTTTTTTTCATTTCATTAATAAAAAAAAAGTTATGGCACTTTTTAAAAAAACTTGAAAATTCGACTTTTAAAAAAGTGGCCCCAAGGTGGTCACTATACAAAAATTCACAAAAAAAGTTTTTAAAAAATGTAAAAAACGTATTATTAAGTTGTTTATTTAATATTAATTGTTTTTCAGGATCACAGAAACATATAACATATTTTTTTGCACTTTGTCCTTTTGTCAAAAATGATACTTTCTGTGTATGTATTAGGCAGGTAAAATTTTGAAAATAATTCTTTTTCATTATTATTCATCATAAAACTTAAAAATTAATAAAATTCACATTCACAGTGATAAATATTGATAAATATAGCGTATAAACACATTTTTATAAAAATTAAAAGTGACCCCCTTGGGGCCAAAAAAGTGTCCACCTTAGGGCCAAGACACAATTTTTTAAACGTTAATGAAAAAATTTTTTAAAGTACAATATTAATTATATTTATTTGGAATATTATTGTACGATATATAAATATAATTATAACGATTTTTTTTAATTTAAAATGGTTAATTTCGATGATTTTAACACCCTGAGAAAAAATTTCATGATCATTTAAAAACAGAAATTTTACAACGTTCACGTTACAAAGAGACTTATACGACTATTTACCTCAAAACTTTACTAAAATCTTTGTCTTCTCAAATAACAACAATAACAGAAAACATTTGAAGATACTAACTAATATACAAAAATTTTCTTAGGCTGACCACCTTAGGGCCCTAACCACCTTAGGGCCCTCTCCACTACATTGTTTGTTTTTAAAAATAATTTAATTTTATTATTATTAGATACTAATAATTATTAAATTTATCCAATGTTATATTATAAATAAATAAGTATTGAAAATATTGTGCACATTAGCTTATCATTATTTAAAGAGTAATTCAATTTTTGTTATTATTTTGAGATGTTTACAAACGTCAAATAACTTGAAATTATCCTTTTGACATAAAAAGATTTCATTTAAAATTCAAAAGAAATCAGTTAATGGTGTCATTTTGAAATCATTCAAATAATTTTCTTTTATCAAATAAACTTCTAATCTTTTGTATTTAAAAGATTCCTTTTAGAATAAAACTATTTCTGCTAACAGTTTAAGAACATGATTTAAAAGGAAATTAGTTTTGTAGTTAATAGATCATTTTTGTGATTGTACGAGCGTTAGTTAAACAAAAAAGCATTTAAGTATAACGTGTAATGTCATGCAAATGAAACCTATAACATTTTGACTTTTAAAGCTTTCTTATATCGCACACTTCATTTATCAAATTAATTGTTTCTAGGTTGAAAATTGACATGCGAAAGCTTGATATTTTACTTACTACAACTGCAGTCCCCACGGCACTTTATTTGTGGTACTTGAGTTATTTCAATATCTGACATGACATCATTTTCATCATCACCATTATGGGCTGTTTAAACAATGTATAATTTATATAAATATTATGGGCACTTTCCACAAAGAAGAAAAAAGACTTTAATTTTATTTAACGATATGTAGAATTAAAATATTAACTAACCTTGATTTTGGATGAAATGTTCCATCAACTCCGACTTAGAGTTCCTCCAAGTAAAAGGAAATATTCTTTCGTTTTCAGAATAGTCAGAAAAATCATGTTGGTAGTTTTGATTTAAAAGGTTGGAGTTTTCATTATATAATGAATTAAGCTTTCTTTTTTTGTTACTACTTTTAGGCTCAGAATAGTTTTTTCGTCCAAGGACAGGAGAAAGAATTAATACTTTGATTGGAGTTTTCATTGTATAATAAATTAAGCTTTCTTTTTTTGTTACTACTTTTATGCTTAGAATAGTTTTTCCGTCCAAGGACAGGAGAATAATTAGTAATTTCTGCAGTTAAAACGACTGGACTGGTAGTAGTGATAGAGTTCTTCCTTCCAATAGCTGGAGAAGCAATAATACTTTCTAAAGTCGACACGTCTCGGAGAGAAGAATGTCTCCTTTCAGAAGTGGATTAGGCTGAATTTCCTTTGAGCACTGACTAGAATTTTCTTCTTTTTTTGAAGAAGTTATATTTTCAAAATTATTTTTATTGTTATATATGAAATTATAAATTGACAACCCTGTTTGATAATTTCGACGGCATGCAAGGCATCGCCGCACGATATCTGATACCCAGATAAGGAAGTGTCGACGTTCACCAAACGCTCTTAGCTCGGAATTTTAATTGCCATAAAAAAAATAATAATAATTATTAAAATAATGAACACTAATAAAAATTTGAAAAATGTAAAAAAAAAATTAGGGTTGTTAAGCGGGACTTTTGACTGCAATCAGGGAGGTTCTGATAAAATCACAAATCCAAAATTTATAAGAAGGCGCCATGCTGCAGCCAGTGTATGCATATATATATGTATGTATATATATATATATATATATATATATACTTTCTAATTGAATTACAATAGGTAACGTCTGGGTAACAGCGCCGGTAACGCCGGCTTTGGTAACGGCTACCTTTCCTTCTTTCTCTGAAGGCAATATAAATAAGAGTATAATAATATAATTTGCATATCTACTCGTTTCATATTAAGGATTAAGATACTTAGTTAAATTCTTTCAAATAATTGCGTTAAAATATTTAAAATTTAAAATTATTTATACAGAACTATAAAAAAATTTCAAAAAAATACTTTAATAAATTATTGTCAGAAATATAAAAAATTTCAGGTTTTTTTAGATTGTCTGGTAATTTCATAGTTTATGAAGTAAACAAAATGACACAAAAGTTTAGAATTTTTTCTAAATTCAAGACAATGACTTTTCCCACTACTTTTAATAAAATTCCTTGACTTTTTCTTAATTTTCCTGACCTGTGACAACCCTGATTCTATTTTAATTTTAATATTTTTTTAAAATTCTGTTACAATTTAAAAAAAATTAGACACATAATAATTGTATGGTTTTTGTATAATTTTTGCAGGAAGAGGAAAAATGAGTTTGAGGCATGATGATGCTGTGGTGCACCGAATCTTGGAGTTGGCGGCTACCAATGATCCTATTGACATAGATAATTATTTGATAAATAATGAAGACAATGACAATTACAAATATGTAACACTCGCAACGCGTAAAATAATTTACGAAAATTTTTGTATTGAAACAATTCGTACGCTAATGGGGACATACTGGCACGACATTGGAAAACATTGATAAATTTGAAATCAAATTCAGAAAGTTTTAATATACTTTTTTGTCAATTAGAGATTTTTGGAGGTAGAAAAATTGTAAATCACAAAAACATCACAATTAAAAGTCTTCTTGAAATAAAAATTTTCAATGTCGCAAAGATTTTCTTAAATGAAGAATTTGTAATCGCGCTGCATAACAAATTGTCTAAATTACACACGTTCAAAAAATTCTTCCAAATGAAAATCGACGAAGCAAAAGAATTCTCAAAATTGCTGCCAACGGCAGTTGAAGCGCTTGTAACGAATTTGCCGATAGCTTATGTATGCGCGCATAAAAAAATCAAGCATTAAAGCAAAAATGATCTGCTATATTTAAATGTTGCATTTTAGAAAAATGTTTTTTTATACCAGATGATTTGTTTTTTTTCTTGTTTGAAGATTTTGTTATATTTAAATCAAGTTCAAAATAAATAACTTTAATTGTAAAAAAATTGATTTTGGAATTATTTTGAGTGAAATTTTTTTTATCCAATCACTAAATTTCCAAAAGAACTATCTCAAAAATTATTAAAAACATTTAGAGAAGCATTTTAATTTACATATTTTTTAAAAATTGATTTTAAAAAGGATTCATTTTCAAATTTTAGAGCACATGGTATCTTGATCAAATTCTTATTAATCTTGAAATTTCTAGTCATCTTTTAAACAAAAATTAACGAAAGCAAAATTATTATCTAAATTAGTTCCACAAGCTTTCTTATTTTCTACAGTAGAATTTATCTCTTTATTTTATAAAAAGCATTTTGTTAAAATATAAGTTTTAAAATGAAATACATTAATTACAAATATAAGCATTTCAAAATTAATGATGAACATAATATAATAATATTGAATTCTCAATGCACTTACTCAAAAATTGTTAATTTTAAATTACTTTTAGTTGACATTGTTAGATAAATAAATTTGATAGAAAAATCATTAGCTAGAATTATCATTTGATAGAAAAGTCATTTTCTCAACATTGAAGCTTGCAGCAGTATTACCAACATTGCGAAATGCTTAATTGTATGGAATACCAAATTTTCGTTGTAGTTTCATAATTTATGAGGCAAACAAAAAAACCAAAATTCAGAATTTTCTTATAAATTCCGAAAATTTAATTTTTCATTTTACTTTTAATAAAAGTCCCTTAATTTTCCCTGAAATCCCTGACTTGTGGAAACTCTGTGATAATAAATTCAATTGAAAATTCTTTAAAATTTCTATTATTTTACAAACTGTCAGTTAAAAATTTTCCAATTATTCAAAATTTTAATTTTAATTTCAATAAAAACAAATCTTATAGAAATTAATTATTAAAAAGAATAAATAAACCATTGTTTATCAAAATTGAATACTAAAAATTAATTTTTTTAAATTTAGAATAATTCATTTCTTTTGAAAAATATTAATAAAACTTTAGAAAATAAATACATTTTTCGAGGAATTCTATTCAAAATGTGTTTGAAATAATATAAACTGTATACAAAAGTTTTATTATTTATAAAAATAATTAAATTCTTGGAACGAATTTTATTAAATTTTTAAAAATAATTTAATTACTGTGAATCGTTTTATGAATTGTAAAAATAATTGAAATCTTACTTATAATTTAATTAAAATTTTGGATAATAACTTAAATTTTTCCATAAATTTAATTGTAATTAAAAATATTTTAACTTTTTTAAAGAATTTATTCAAAATATTTTACAATAATTAAATTTTTGCAAAGAATTTCATTCAAATTTTTCCAAGTAATTGAATTTCAATAAAAAATTTCTTTAAATTCATCAAAATAATTAAATTTATTTGGAAAATTTCATAAATACATAATGAAAATAATCGATTATACTGCTAAAAATTCGTATTAAAATTTTCGAAAGTAATAATGTTTTTTAATCAAGTCAATTAAAATTTTATTGAAAATTTTTTTTATTTTCATCAAGAACAACCAAAAATTTTTTTAAATTATTTAATTCTTGTGAGAAGTCTCATTAAAATTCTACTATGAGTTAGCGAATTGATAAGAATTTTCTGTCAAATCGCTACTATTTTGTCTGAGAATGATGATAATATAGAGATCGCATAGAGACAGCTATAGATGCAGTACTTATAGATGTTTTAAGATTAGAGAATAAAAAACTAATTATTGTCATCTAAAACAATTAATCTTTTCGTGTGTATATAAAATATTATATATTGAAAATTCAAAATGGCGCATAATTTAATTTTTATAACTTTTATTAAATTAGCTTCACACTTTTCACCCGGGGTTTGCGAGGTCACGAATTATAAATCTATTATTAATAATAATAATTGATACACTAGTGTATTTTTACAGTCTGATCATAGAAAATGTATTTAAGAAATTTTTTGGGAAAAAATTAAAAAAAAGTTTTTTGTACCCAATTACTTTTATAATTGGTGTAAGAAACCCGTGATTACAGTGCGAGTGCAGCTCGCATTTCTTTAACTTTTTTATATATTCTTTTAACTATTTTTTAATAGTAAAAATCACCTCAAACATACTTAATACTATTTGCAAAGCGATTTAAAGTTTTAATTTTGTCAACAATTTTTCTCACTGAATCTAAAAAAATCACGAAATTTCACCTATTCTCTAAATTTGAATTAGTAAAAATGTTTACTAATTTTAATTAGTAACTGACTTTTTGCTTTTGAATTAGTAAATTGTACTAATAAATCGTTATTTCTACTAAATTTTTAGTAAAGTTTACTAATTCAAAAGCAAAAAGTCAGTCACTAATTAAAATTAGTAAATATTTTTACTAATTTAAGTTTAGAGAGTAAATTATTGTTTCCTCATATCGAAAGCAATTTTATTCTTTAAATAATTATTTACGTTGATATCAAAAACCATATTTAAAAAATTTGAAGAGGATCCAAGGGGGGAAAAGCAATTAATTAAATTTTTTATCAAGTAATTTCCAAAAACCCGCAATTTTAAGTAAGTTGCTCATTCATCGACTCAGAAGCAACTTTTCTTTTGATAATTATTTATTTTAATGTTAGAGCAGAGAGAAACTGAGAGTAGGCACGCAATAGAAATGAGTTGTTCCCGTTTAATAGCGCCTGTAGTGGCCAAATAGTGGTACTTAGGGGTGCATTTTGAATTCATTTGCGTTCGCGGGTTATGTTTCCTCTCTATGCCCGTGAGACACACGTTTTTTATTGCTATGCATTTTTTTGACGGACAAAATAAAATATTTTTCTTATTTCGCCTGTTGACTAGCGAAATAGCCGCTTGGATTTAAATTTGTCTCAAAAATACTTTCACTTTTCTCAGTGAATTTTTTAATCCAAAAAGCATTCTATCGAATTCATAATGTCCAAATGGCGTTGAAAATGCCGTCTTATAAGAATCTCTAGGATCCATTTTGATTTGATTAAAACCGGATGCTAAATCGAAGACTAAAAAATATGGAGCGTTTCCTAATTGGTCCAATAGGTCAGTAATATTAGGGAGAGGGAAATAATAATTCGTTTACTTGACGTGTCATTTCTTCTTTATGAACAGGTGGAAATCTATATTGTTTAGTAATAATTAGTGCATCATCTGTAGTTATTATCCTATGTTTTATAAGATCTGTTCCTGCCAAATATTCTCCAGGTATATGAAATTTATCGGAATAATTTTTTACTATATTCATGATGTGTTCTAATTCTTTTTATTTAAATGTTTGAGACAAAGTAATTTTTTTATTTCTTCAACTCTATCGTTTCCTGTAATGTTGAAAACATTTTCAGATTCTAATATTAATTCTTCCTCAGAGCATCCTACTGAAAAGGAATTTTGGAATTTCCCTGAGTTTGAGTTTGCGAATTTGTTTGTTGTTGTTGTTTATTGTTATCATCCTACATTCTTTTTCTTTAATTTACTGCAAATTGACCCTTTTTTCCACAAACTAAACAAGTTATTACATTATCTTCAACAATATTAATTTTGGTTGTTTCAGCAAATTCTTTATTATCTTTAAGGTGGGAATTATACTCAGTATTATGCTCATTTTTTCTTAATTCACGATGTTATAACAATTTTCTTTCTATTTCTACTGCTTTATTAACTATTTCTAAAAATGTATCTGCTGTACCAATTCGTATTTCAATTTCTGGTCTAAGTTCCCGAGAAAAACAATCGACAGTTGTTTTATCTAAAGAACGGTGCTGAAATAGGGCCAAAATTTGCCTATAAGGGAATTGTAAAACCATAGTGGTTTTCGACAGTTTGAACCCTTCTGAAACCGAAAATGATAGTTAAAAACTTGCAAAGTGGAGAAAAAGGGGTGAATAACTACACCTAAGTCATAAATTCCAATAATTTATGAAAATTAATAACATTTAAAAAAATAAATCAAAATCGCTTGAAAATTGTTACTCGGAGGTTTTTGGGGACGCTGATTACGAATCTGATGGTAGTTTCCCAAAATTCAAAGTGGCGGATGATTTTATTCAAATTTTTTCATCAAGCCATTTAAGAGATACAGGTTTTTGAAAAATCACGTTTTTTACAAAAATTTTTTTTAAATGGTTATAACTCGGTCAAAAATTGACCAAAATTGACGTTCTATATGTCGACGTCCACATAAAAAGGGCCTATTTTGGCACTATTGGACTTATCTATATAGGCGAATTCCTTGCAAAATTACGAAAAATTTGAGTGGTCATACAACTTTTTTGATCAAAAATTCGATGAGTTACAGAATTTCAAAGTTTATAGTGACAAATACCTAATTTCGAGAAAAACGGAATTGAAGATTGTGATAACTATTAATTGTGATATCTCCGGTTCTTGTGGGAAGTTATTCAGATAATAAATGTTTTTAGTCCAGGGCACCTTACAGATGAAAAACCAATAGGTTTAAAAATTTTAAAACCACCCGCCCCTTAATTTTGAAAATACATAAAACCGACCCTTTTCTGGTTCTTCTCGGAAGTTATTCAGATAATAATTGTTTTGAGTTCAGGGTACTTTAAAGATGACAAATCAAGAGGTTTTAATTTTTTTGACCCTCCATTTCAAAAATACGGAATATTTTGACAAAGGACCGACAAAACGGGCCCTTTTCTTTTTCTAAAGAACCAATAAAGTTAAACACTTAAATTAACGATAAGTTAATGAAAACCTCATGATTTGACTTGTCAAAACATGTAGATTGATAATAAAAAATAAAAAAAAATTACGATAAAAATTTTAATTTTTAAAATAAAATTTTATTTTTAAGAATGTATGTATCGATCGATTTTTTCCAAATTTTTTTGTCAGAAACTAGGACTAAATTAACAACTTTTAGGCGTTGTCTGATTTTGAGCAAACGATGGGATCTATTTATTTCGAATTTTATAATTTTTATAAACGCAGTGAAAACGGGTACTGTCGCTAATCTTCATTTGCCAAAACTTTACCGACAGCAGATTATCTTATATTCACGGTCGGTAAAGTAGAAGGTATTTATCATGATTTAAAGAACATCATATCTGTAAATAATTTCATATGTTGTTAGTAGTTTCATAGTTTTATGCCATGGCAAGTTTTGGTATTTACAATTTGTGCTGCAATCCGTTAAAATTAGAAAAGCACAAAGTTAAAAATGGATTGCGACGTGCTTCAATTAATCATCAAAATTTGTATAAATTAAGCAATTCTGATTATCTATGCACTTCGTGCAGAAAATATTTGGATGCAAAAAAATAATCCTGATTCTCTTGCTGTCGTCGATAACGAAAGTAACGAATCTTAAAAAAATTACAAGATTGTCTGTCTTGATTCTTCAATATCAAATTCTCCATCTGGTAAAATTAAGCAAATTATATTAATTTTCAGCTATAAGATAAAGACACCAATTTTGGAACGATTTCATAATTTTCTCACTATTATAAAAGAAAATTTTTCATTATTCTGCATTATTCTTACACTATAGAAAATGTGGTTTTATAATTATTTACTTAATTAGAATTTGTTCTTTGTATTTAATATTTTATAGTTAATATTCAAATCTCTACCAAAATTATACATATTAACAGTCTGAATTATAAAAAATTGAACATAAAAATTTAAATAGCTTAAAAATTTTCTTTTATAATAGTGAGAAAATTATGAAATCGTTCCAAAATTGGTGTCTTTATCTTATAGCTGAAAATTAATATAATTTGCTTAATTTTACCAGATGGAGAATTTGATATTGATGAATTAAGACAGACAATCTTGTAATTTTTTTAAGATTCGTTACTTTCGTTATCGACGACAGCAAGAGAATCAGGATTATTTTTTTGTATCCAAATATTTTCTGCACGAAGTGCATAGATAATCAGAATTGCTTAATTTATACAAATTTTGATGATTAATTGAAGCACGTCGCAATCCATTTTTAACTTTGTGCTTTTCTAATTTTAACGGATTGCAGCACAAATTGTAAATACCAAAACTTGCCATGGCATAAAACTATGAAACTACTAACAACATATGAAATTATTTACAGATATGATGTTCTTTGAATCATGATAAATACCTTCTACTTTACCGACCGTGAATATAAGATAATCTGCTGTCGGTAAAGTTTTGGCAAATGAAGATTAGCGACAGTACCCGTTTTCACTGCGTTTATAAAAATTATAAAATTCGAAATAAATAGATCCCATCGTTTGCCCAAAATCAGACAACGCCTAAAAGTTGTTAATTTAGTCCTAGTTTCTGACAAAAAAATTTGGAAAAAATCGATCGATACATACATTCTTAAAAATAAAATTTTATTTTAAAAATTAAAATTTTTATCGTAAATTAAAAAAAAAAGTTTTTTAAATATTTTTATCAAAAACTGCGTGTAAGAACAAAAATTTTCATATATCTAGAACGTCAAATTTGGTCAATTTTTGAACGAGTTATAACCATTTCAAAAAAAAATTTCGTAAAAAACGTGATTTTTCAAAAACCTGTATCTCTTTAATGGCTTTAATAAAAAAATTTTTTTAAAAATTTATAGTAGCTTATTTCAATGAGCAATAAAAGAAAAAAATTATTTGAAAAAAATCTGAGATGCAAAACTCAAACACTCTCCGATTTGGCGTGGAAGGCCCCATATATATCCAATGTAAGATGTAAGATGATAATAATGTATTTAAGATTCTTCTTCTGATTCTTTTGACTCGTCTGTGTCATCTCATGCTATTTAATGGATGTTGTTCTCATGTAACTCTGATAATTTGG
Source organism: Leptopilina myrica (nomen nudum) (assembly GCA_032872475.1). Classification (NCBI taxonomy): domain Eukaryota; kingdom Metazoa; phylum Arthropoda; class Insecta; order Hymenoptera; family Figitidae; genus Leptopilina; species Leptopilina myrica (nomen nudum). Next base: position 6,712,672 of record CM065461.1, read on the forward strand.
TACTTCGGCTATAGAAGATTCCATGACATGAATGACCCTGGAATACATGAAAACCAACTATTTTCATCTGAAATAGCATCAGATGACACAGACGGGTCAGAAGAAGAATCTTAAATACATTATTATCATCTTACATCATACCTTAACTGGTCAGATGCCTTGCATCTTATCTTCATTGATTGGATACAACTTACATCTTACCTTCAAAGGTCTGATGCATTGAATCTTATTTTTATAGATTTGCTTAAGCGCTTTGCTTGGGAGATTTCTTAGTTGTTTATGAACCCGATGTTAGTTTTCAAAAATTCAAAATTGCTGATGCAATATAGCGGGCAATTATCAGCGACCTTGAAAATCCCCCGAGTAAATAGTTTCAGGCGAATCTCATTATTTTTTAAAAATCATCCGTCATATCTGATCCACCATTTTGAATTTTGAAAAATCAATATTATATTCGTTATCAGCGACCCCAAAAACCACCGAATAACAATTTTTAAGCGACTTAAAACATTTTTTAAAAAAGTCATCCGCCATTTTAAATTTTGGGATACTAACATTAGTTTCGTAATTAGCGACCCCAAAAACCCCCGAGTAACAATTTTCAAACGATTTTGATTTATTTTTTTACATGTTATTAATTTTCATAAATTATTGAAATTTATGACTTAGGTGTAGTTTTTCACCCCTTTCCCTCCACTTTGCAATTTTTTAACTATCATTTTAGGTTTCAGCAGAGTTCAAACTGTCGGAAACCACTATGCTTTTACAATTCGCTTATAGGCAAATTTTGGCCCTTTTGGAGCACCGTTCTTTTAACGTGAAAATAGATATATTGTTTCGATGATTATGTTTTGTTTAGAAAAGGTATCAAAACAAGTTAAAATGAAATAGATTGATGGACATTAAAAAATCTATAAAAAATACTAACCTAAAATTGACAATTCTTTGAATATTGAAAGATAAAATTTTTATTAGTGATAAAGAAAATATTAAATAAAATTTGAAGTGACTGATGAAAAGAAAATTAATTCAACTCAACAGTTTAATATTAAACATTAAATTCAACGATCATTTCGAGTCAGGTATAAAAAATAAAACAACAATAGTTGTTTAACGTTTCGACAGCGCGGCTACCCTCTTCAGAAACTATAATTTATTTAACAAAAGAAGAAAATAATATAAATTAAAATACATTCTTATAAAATAATAATAGGGTCAGAATTCGTGAAATTTTCACAGAAAATAAAAAGTATTTTTTTAAAATCGAAATGTTGAAAAAACATTTCTATTTGACCTCTCTCTCTCTCTCTCTCTCTCTCTTAAATTTTACATTTGTAAAAATGTAAAACATTTTACAAATGTAAAATTTAAGGTTGCATTTTAATTAAAATTATAGGAAACATATTTTAATTTTATGTTATGTAACATAAATAACTTTCAATAGTTTAGAATATTGAAAATTAAATTTTTAATGCTTGTTTATAATCAAATACAAAACGTAATTTACCTTTTCATATGAAATAAATTATTACATTGGCTTAACTTCTGTTCCGCTTTTTTTCTTAGATAATTCTTTAAAGGGATGTCAAAGTCTAGTGAATTTACACATTGAACTAGAATAGGAAAATCGCATAGACTTTAAATTTTCATAAGTAATAAATTTTAACTCTTCAAGGTCACACGAAAAGTAATTTATACATTGTTGCATTTTTGACAGATCCTAAAGACAAATGGCACAAACTTAAAGAACGTTTTGTGCAAATGCATAAAAAGGGTAACACAAATCGGCATTATTACACAGAAATGGACTTCTTAATTCCTTTCATTCATCATAAAAAGTATGTTTTAATTTAAAAAAAATTTCCTTGTATTGAGAATAGTTTTACAAAATTAATTTATTTTTATATTTCTGTCATTTTTTCAGTGATTCAATGACTATGATTAAAGTAAATAGTATGATTGATTCTTCTACAACATCCCAGTCAAGTGTTAACATCACAAATATGGAAGATAATTCTTTAATGATAATGGATGCAGATATAGATTTAGTAGAAGAAATACAAGGCGATATTTCAATGAATGAAGATTTTCAGGAATCTATAGGGAATAATTCACAATTTGTCAGCTCATTAGAGGAACCTGCTAAATCGCAAACAAATCAATCTGTGTCACATTTTTCTACAACTGCTTCGTGCGCAGTTGCTTCAGCATTGCAATCCTCTGCAGGTTCAGAAAATGCTTTTGAAATTTTCCGAACATCACATCATTCAATGCCATGTACCTCATCGTCTCTACATTTACCTTTACCAAAACCTTCACACCATGGTTTTAATGATGTATCGACTAACTTTATTCAAGGATCTTCATCTTTATCATCGGAAAAAACAGAATCTGTAATTTCAGCAACGTTATTATCTCCATCATTACCATTATTTTATTCTGCAATTTCGACAAAATTTCCGTTTTTAAGTTCAGCATAAGAATTTTCCTTTTCAAAAAATGCAACAAAACCTGTACCTGTATCCATTTTGACAGGCAATACAAGCTCATCTAATAAGAAAAAAGCAGTAAATTTAGTAACAGAATCGTCAGCATCAACAGTCATGAAGCAGTAGAAGAGATTTAAGGTTGGGCAAGTCTTTACCAAAAGTTATTCTACCATGGGACGATTATGCTTTAAGAAAGAAAAGAAAAACCGATGCTAAATCTGATTTGACAACTGATGCTTTAATGGAAGCATCAAAAAATATAAAAAATGTGTCATCAAAGCTGACAAATTACATTGATTTAAAAACGCAGCATTTGCAATTGCATATAAACAAAGGTGAATCACAAGAGACGCCAAATTTAAGCAGTTCTGAAAGATACTTCAGAGTAATAAAAAGAGAGTTCATTTGTCTTTCTCTTCAGAACCAAAGAAGTGTTCTCTCATCACTTCTTTACAAAATTTCGTTTTTTACCAAATCGGATTAAAACTCATTTTATATTACGTAAATTAAAAAAAATATTATTGAGTACATTTCATCAAATATTACAAATATTAACTATTTCTATAGTTATAAGGTACACAGATTGCCAAATAATCAAAATTAATTTTTTTTCATTTTTATTTAAATGTAATATTGTTTATTTAATAGCGAATTACTATTTAGTTATTAACTTTTTTCATTTTTTTTATAAGTTTCGAGAAATTTAATTCTGTTTACTACAATTAATTATATTTTCTAATTGTTTTTGTTTCTAAATATCCATTATGAAACTTAAAAACTAAAATGAGATTAATAAATTGATTTATATCTAAAATAAACATTTGTTTTATTTTGTGCTTTTCCTGGTTTTCCGAAAATTTTTCCACGTTTTTAAAACTACATTTACATTTTACAAAATTAAATAACTTTCTAATTTCCAGAGAAAACTTTGACAAATTTATTTTATTGTTAAATTATTCGAACACATGAAATACTTGATTTTTAATAAATATTTAATCATTATTATTTTTTTATAGAAATTAAGATTTTCAAAAATTTTATATTAACGTTACGTCTCAAAAATAATGTTAAGGTTCGTAATGATACTTTTTATTAAATTTATTTATTTTAAGCCTAGACTTGCGTCCAATAGCTTGGGAATACTTTCAAATTATTATTTCTCTTATTTGATTTAATTAATGAAGAAACAATAAGAATTTTAATAGAAACGATTCCATACATTCACATAAGACGTATGGAATTTTGTAAAATAAAAACTATTCTATACGTTCGCATAAGACGTATGGAATTTTGTAAAATAAAAGTTTTAATAGAGAAGGTAAGAAAAGAATGAACACAGCAAAATTAATTTGTTACTCACTTTTTAATAACACTTTAAAGATGATTTTTAGTTGAAGTTGGAACTGGAAGCAGAGATGAAGTTGGAGATGTTGAATTAATATTCTTTTTATAATTTTTTTTATTAAAATTTGAATATTTGAAATAGAACTTGAATTAGAACTTGAACTTGAATTAGAATTTGGACTTGAACTAGAATTAGAATTTGGACTTGCACTAGAACTTGAAGAGAACTCTAATTTGTAGTTGATAATTGTTCGAGAACTGACCTTTCCTCAAGGAACACGAATATTTATACAATTGTTCCCACTACTGATTTTCTTAGGGGAGGAAAAGGTTGTAGAAAGGGAAAAAGAGGTTGGTTAATTTTGGATTGGTTTAAGAAAAGAAAATGGAGAGAAAATGCATTAGGAAAATGGGCCTAATTGGTTAAACTTGGGTCCGTCCCATTTTTAGGGGTTTAACGCGTGGGAGGATCCTTGAAAAAGGGGCTAAGTCCCGACCTTCCTCAACTTCATCTCCCCTTCCAACTCCAATTTCTAGAATTTCCAAAAATGACAGTTTTCCTTAATTTCAACACATTTTCTAATTTTTCACATATTTTATATAATAAAAATAGTTTTTTTTGTTAAAACATTATTTAAAATTATTGTTATTTAATGTTAATAATAATTAATTTGTTATTTGTAGGTTTTTACAATTAATTAGATGTAATTTACATTGTTCGATAATTATATAATCAATTTCGTCAATTAATAAATTATTTTGAGGTTAAGTCTTAATTGTTTATTAAAAAGTTATTAATTATTATAATTAACAACAATAGGATCAACAAATTTAATATTTAATTATAATCTTAACAATTATTGCACCATTTATTGCATGTAATAACAATTTAAGTAATTTGTTAAATTATTTATTGTTTATTAAATGTTTAAAAAATTATTATTGTAAATATTGAAATTAATAATTTTGAGTTATTGTTCATATGTAATAATTGTTTCAGTGAATATTCAGATTATCGGTTTTATTTCTTAATAGTTAATAATTATTTATTGTTCAATTGTTATTGTTAATTAATATTTATTATTAATAGTAAATTTATAATTTTTAATAGTACTTGATAATTAAAATAATTTTGATTAATTTATTAAAAGGAAAATAAATTGTGTTTATTATTTATAAACAATAATTTTGAACAATCAATAATTAATGTTGTTGTTATTAATATTAAAATATTAAAAATAAAACGTGTAGAAATTATAGTTAAAATTTTGTATAATTATATATGTAGCTGTAGCGTACTGTTCAAGGTTCATTTTCTCTTTTACTATAGGTATATATCTATATATATATGGGGCATTTCATGTCAAGTGATCAAGGTGGAGAAAAATTTTTCTCCAATCGTAGCAAAACTTGAGGCTTTTGTAGTACTCATAGATAGTAATTTTTCGTGAAAATATTTTTTTACCTAGTCCAATATTTTCCGAGGGGGAGGGGGTTAAATTTTTGTGTTTTTCAGTACAATGCTTATTTCAATAATTTTTTACTCTTAAACAATTAAACATACAAATTTGACAAAGTACATTTTGGAAAGGTTTTTTCATTCTCTTTCGATTGGAAATAAGCATTTTGAAAAAAAAAAAATTTTTGACCCAAAAAAATCAAAATTAAAAATAAATTTCAATTTTTGGGGGAGAAAGACCCAATTTTTTTTTTTTTTAAACGAAAGCTGAGATTTTTTCCTAAAAGGACATATAAATGGTAAAGTGGGACTAGAATGTTTAAACATTGAAAAAAAGAATTTTCTCCTAAAAGGAGCTTAAAACCGTGTTTTGAGCGCTCCGGCGAGTAGAAAACTCTTTTTTTCAATGTTTAAACATTCTAGTCCCAGTTTACCATTTATATGTCCTTTTAGGAAAAAACCTCAGCTTTCGTTTAAAAAAAAAAAAAAAAAAAAAATTGGGTCTTTCTCCCCCAAAAATTGAAATTTATTTTTAATTTTGATTTTTTTGGGTCAAAAATTTTTTTTTTTCAAAATGCTTATTTCCAATCGAAAGAGAATGAAAAAACCTTTCCAAAATGTACTTTGTCAAATTTGTATGTTTAATTGTTTAAGAGTAAAAAATTATTGAAATAAGCATTGCACCAAAAGACCCCTTGATCACTTGACGCGGAATCCCCCATATACAGATATACGGCTCTTAAGGGTTCTATTCAAACAGGGCCTTAAGTGTTTTTGGCCATCTGGAAACTATCGTTTTATGGATGTCTTGTTTGGGGTATTTATCGCACTTAGACTAAAGTGTTGATTTTTGGGATTTTCTAAATTTATGGCGTTATAGAATTTTACGATAATTTTTATTTAACAAGATTGGAAAATAGCAACTTTGATTTTAGGGATTAAGATTTCGAGTTTTGAGAAAATTGTTATAACCCATAAATTTATCTTATCCCAAAGAATTTTGTTTCTTTAAATGTGTTTGTTTCCTTACATATGTTTCGTGTCCTTAAAGGTAGATAATAAAAAGCATTTAAACAGAGAAGAAGAAAGAGAGAGAGATATATAAGAAATGGTAAAGGCTATTCAAAAAACATATGTTCAATTTACAGGACGTTACATTAAATAACATATAAGAATATTATTGTAAAATATAAAGATATGCACCACTTTCTTTATGTTTTATAATAATTAAAATATGACAGAATCGTTATGTTATATTTTAAAAATATTGTTAGGGTGACATAATCAAAAATTTGTTCCATTGTTTAGATTCAATTATTCATTTCTAGAATTTTTAACTAGGAGAGACCGGGGCTAAAAACCGGACGGATTTGGTCTTTGACCAGAAAACTCAAACAAAAACATACTTTTTGCTAAAGTGTAATATACCGTTCTGAAACTTGTACTTTGACCTACAAATCGCACTTGTTCGATTTAAAAAAAAGTACAATAGCTTTAGAGATATATTGCTTCGAAGGTGACTACCTAAAAAACGAAAATCTAAAAATTGGTGGGGCTAAACCGAAAAATGAGGTTTTATGAGCCGCCATAAAACTGTGCAACCCAGAATTGCGAGTTGACAAACTCTTGGAGACGAGCAGTGGGTTCGTGTGGATTGAGGTGGCTAACATACGTATGTATAGCTGCTACTTTTCACCCAACGACCCGCTGACAAACTTCGAAGACAATATAAAAGACCTAGAATCAAGCCTCATAGAATCCAAGCTGGATGTCATCATAACTGGCGATTTTAATGCAAAGTCGCCAGAATGGGGTGAGACGAGGCTCGACAAAAGAGGAATTCTGATTGGTGAAATGATCTCCAGGAACGACCTAGTAGTGGTAAACCGGGGAAATACATGGACGTTTAGACCGTGTTGATGTTTGATGCGGTGGAAACTCAATTCACCGCTGATAACATGGTATCGATTATGCTCCAAAGTGCGGACTCTTGGCGCCACATTGAGTTCTACATTACTACGGTTATAAAGACAAAAGATGTGGATGGAAGAAGAGGTTAACCTGGAGAAATCACTAGGGGCGACTTGCGGGAGGGGGAGGAGAAAATAGTTTTAGTTCCTCCTCCTACTCCCGCGACTCTCTCCCCGGATAGTTAATGGAAAAAAATTGTTTAACTCCGTCCTCCGCGAGCGCCCAGCCGAGCCGCAGGAATTCTCCGTTGTTGTTGTAACGTCCTTCTGTCGTTGTCCTTCACCTGCATAACTTTGATGATGAAGGACTCTATTTCGCGCTATAAGTCTGCACTCTGTAGCATAATTGGTACCATGTTCTCGACCGTGACTTCAGTGCCCACGTCCTCGTCATAACAGACCATGAGTACGTCGTCAGCGAACCTGGATATAGACGTATCTTTGGGTAGGTCCAACCTCAGAAAACTGTCATACATAACGTTCCTGATGGTTGGATCCACCTTTAATCCTTGGGGAGCTCCGCATGTCATTTTCTCTTTGATATGACATCCATCGCTCTCGTAAACAATCCATCTGTCGCCAAGATAGTTGTCTATCATTCGCAACATATACGTTGGTACCCCTTTACATCTCATTGCTTTCATACAATTGTCCCATTTCGCGGAGTTGAACGCGGTACGGATATCTATTGAAACGAGCGCGCAAAAGCCCTTCTTTCATCCCTTTTTAGCTTTCCTTGCCTTTTCGAGTACCGCTAAGATCGCGTCTACTGTCGACCGTCCCTTCCTGAAACCGAATTGATTCTCTGATAAGTCATTTTCGCCTACCAAGATTCCCTGAAGTCGTTCTAGAATCATTCCCTCTAGAAGTTTACCCATCGTGTCCAATAAACAAATTGGTCTAAACGATGAGACTTTATCTAGAGGTTTATCCCCTTTTCTTAAAAGGACCAACCTCTGTGTTTTCCAGTCGTTGAAAAACTCTCCACTCTCTAGACATGTATTAAAAACGTCTAGAAGTAGCTCTGGATACACAGCGACAACCTCTTTGAGAATCTCGTTGGGTATTCCGTCCATGCCTGGCGATTTGCTACTCCTTAACGTCCTTGCCACCTTTTTAAGCTCTTCGAGAGTGAAGAGTTCATCGCTATTTACTACACTAGAGGTATAGTCGTCTCTGGGGCCAGATTTCACATGGGGAAACAGCGCCTTTATGATTTTTCGGACCCAGATCGGATTTTCAAGGCCAGGGATTTTTTGCCTCAAAACTAAACGTGAACTCTCGACCCCGGTTCATTACCTCTAAGTCTTTTGCAGCGACCATATCCGATACCAAGATTCCCCTCTTGTCTAAGCGAGTCTCTCTCTATTCCGGTGACTTACTATTAAAGTCGCACGCAATAAGGACATTCCCGCCGAAAGCTTTGATGCTCTTTTCAAGAGTTTGTATCTCGGCATCGAACTTTTTTATAGGATCGTTTGGAGAGAAGTAGCAGCTGTAAAAACGTACTTTCGCCACCTAAATCCAAACGAACCCACAGTCGGTCTCCACAAAGTCCCCAATGGCAATGTCCGGGTTACACACCTGGATTCCTGATCTTTTTTATGCATCCTGGAACCAAACAGTAGATTCTGGCTTCCTATATTGCTCACTGAAAAGCAATATGTCATCTCCCCTCTCTCTGGCAGTCTTCATCAAGAGATCTTGCGCGACTTGTCCCTTTCTAAGATTTACTTGAAGAAACCTAAGCTCTGGATTTCAGATCTGTTAACATCTTCCAGTACGCTGGACAGGCCTTGCTCCCTGAAGGATGTTTTGTGTCCTTCAATCCACGATCGGAACAGTCTATGCATGTGGCTTCGCCTCTGCATTGACTCTTCCTGTGGTCGGGACTCCCACATCTCCAGCAAACCGCTTTTTGGTCCCTGCCTTTGCATCCTCCAGCCAGATGTCCGTAGCAGAGGCACCTATAGCACCTCTCCACTTCCACCCTGGCATGGACTCTGCAATTGACCCACCCGATCCTCACTCGCCCGGCCTCCAATAGCGACTCTGCATCCGTTTCCGGAAGCCGCAAGATCGCCATTTTAGTGTTGCCGTAGCGAGTGAAGAGCTGGCATGTGACCTCCAAGCTCGGCCTGTCATGTGCACCTAAAACAGCCTTAAGTACATCGTTTTTAACTATGGTTTCGTCGAGGTCTACTATTTCTATCGACCTCGTCGAAATCACAGTTTAGTCTTTAATGATGCCACTGAGCATCCCTTCCTTCACTAATGGGGGACCAAGAGGACTCAGTCCTCTGTCTCCATTATCTCCTCATTGGAGATGGCACTTGTAGCTAATAATGATTTACCGGCCAAGCGAGCCACCGGTAAATCGTTGCAGTCGCGGGATCTCGACACCTCAGAGCCTGCTTGCGCACTCTGAACCACCGTCACTGGGGCTTCCGATTGCCCCTGGTGGGTAACGTTTTTTTCGTTTCTCTTACTTTCCATATTTTTTTTGAGTTTATATTTATTTTTGGGGTCATTTCCTCTAGCATGTAAGTATGTAGAGTGTGTGTGTATTTTGTGTACTGTGAAACCTCCGTGGTACATTGTTTATTGCAGGACACACGGGGGTTCATGAATGTATCGTGTCGTTATGTGTAACTTATATGCGCGTATATAAGAAAAGTGTTTTGTATATGTGTCTTCTGGAGTAACTTATCAGGAGGGTTTCTGTAGGACACCACTCCCGTCGACCGCAGAAACAAGCCCCGTAGCTCGACCCCTCCGAGAGTCCTGCAAATCTTTTCCCAGAGTTGGGTGACCAACTTCGCCAGTCCGAAAGATCGACTAAACGAACATTTCTTTGTAGGGTTGCTGGAACCACAAGGACAACGGTGTTCAGCCCGCGCAAGTGGTCCACGCTTCCGTTTGGAAACCACATGTATAAAACACAGATTTGTCCGCACAGATAGTAGGTTCATCCTCATCGGTACTAAGAAGTGCAGGAGCAAGGAAGAACCAAAACATCTGAGGCTCAGATCGGCCGCAGAAAGGAGTGGCCCCTAAACAAACCGATTTTTCCACCCTTGTTTTCTTTTCCTTTCTCAGTTCTCCATGTCAGTAGTTGATTTTAGATGGAGGAAAACCGGTAAAACTTCACTGCCCTCAAAAAAAGGGGAAAAGAAAGTCCTTCAGTTTGCTATAAAGCCCACCCACCACGACAATGCGCCAACCATCGGGTGAGAATAATAATAATAATTAAGTGCGGTGAAGCTGGCCATAAAGAAGCAGGTTGTAAGAAGAGATCATGCTGCTTCTTATGCCAGGCGAAGTTCGTCGAGAAGGAGGACATCCAACACGTCGCCGGATCAGATCGGTGCAAGGTCTTTAGGACAGCCTTAGAGGAAACTAAGAAGACCCAGTCAAGAACAAGGAGGAAATAATGGCCAGAAGAAGAGCGGCACGGAAGAGTCGCGCCAGCGACTAAATAGGACCATCCATCCATGAAGTCTGAAGCCGAAAGGTAGTTCCGTAAATGTATAGAAGGTTCGAAACCCAGGGGAAACAAGTAGAGGTTTTAGTCGGTATTGTGACTGCCGTAAAAAGCAGGCATGTGATGTTTCTTTATTCCTTGCATTTTGTGCGAGTCCGACATACCCCAGGTAAGTGGGATTTTCCTGGGCATACGTAAATGCATTTCCTCTCCTCCCCCGTGAATTAAAATGATAATAATAATAATAATGGTGTCTACTCAGCGATCATGGCCCGAAGTTTACTTCTGGTCCATGGGAGAGATACATCGACCTTCGAGGTCCGAGTTTCTTAGATCACCTGACACTGGATATCATAGACGTCGCATCAATGCTTCGGCATTGCTATAACGTCTATGTAACTAACTGAGGCGGTTCAGGGCCCATCCTGGCCAGATGGTAGTACCCTGTTAAGGCCCGATTGTCCCTCAATACTGGACAAACACATAATGTCATAAGAATGAACATGAAAATGAATGTGAGAATGACTGAGACACAGGTAACTGAACTGAGAAAATGGAACACTAAAAAGTGTGATTGGGTAAAATATGAAAGTATGATTGTGGCCTACGTCACCAGATACTGGTACAACACGTACTCGGGGCTTGGGGCAGAGGGTAAGATGCGCATCATGTACGAATTGATAGAGAAAGCAAATGATGAATGTATGAAAAGAGCAAAAAAGCTTAAAAATAATAGAGTACTGTAGTGGAATGAATGCCTTGAGATAAAAAGAAAAGATGTGCGTATAAAGAGGAAAAAATATCAGCGTGAAAGGAGAAGAACGGGTGATAATGAGAGAACAAGATAGAATGAATGGAAGACTAGTGCGAGAGAGTACAAAAAAATGATGAAAGAAGCGAAAGAGAATGACTGGCATGAATATGTGCGAAAAGAGGATTCCAGGGATCCCTGGAACCATGTCTACAAGTTATGCCTGGGTACATTGAATAGATATGGTTTGGCTGGAATAATGAGATATAATGAATGTACGAGAACCTGGAAAGAAAGTGCGAATGTTCTTATGAATGAATTCTTCCCATCGGCGGATAAAGACCACCCGAGTGTCGAAGATTTCGATGTAGGAGATGTTGTGTATGAATATAGCATGAATGAAATAGGATGTCTGAAGAAGAATGCTAGAGTGGTTGCGTTATTGAAGAATGACTCTAAACCAAGATCTGACCCTGACTCATACAGACCAATTAGTCTATTGAGCAGTATGGGTAAGATCTTGGAAAGAATGATGGTTGCTAGAATGCTGAATTGTATGAATGATAAATAAAATGAGTGTCAATATGGCTTTATGAAAGGTAAAAATACAGAGGATGTCTGGATGAAACTGAAGGACATTGTTAATGAGAGTGAGCACAAATATGTAGCAGGCATATTTATAGATTTTAAAGGTGCCTTTAACAATGTTCTGTGGAGTGTTGCGCTTGATCGACTAAGGAATGAATGTGGTTGCGAGAATGTTGATATGCGTATGTGAGAAAACTATTTTAGTGAGAGAAGAGCATGTATGTCCAATGGTATGGATGAGGTCGTGAAAGTGGTTGAGAAAGGTTGCCCGCAGGGATCAGTCTCTGGACCCCCTGTCTGGAACCTATGTATGAATGGCTTATTGAATACCTTGAATGAATTGGGTGTGAAAGTGATTGCGTATGCGGACGATTTGGTTGTGTTTGTGGAGGGTGAGACAAGGAATGCCTTGGAAGGACGAATGAGTGTGGTTATGCTACCCGTGTATGAATAGGGCAAAAGCGTGGGTGTGAGTGTGAATGATAAAAAAACAAAGTGTATAATTCTAGCGAGCAGTCTCCAGATGTTGAACCGTAGAGTGTATGTGGATGTGAGTGAAAATGAAGTGAGAATGCTTAAATTCGTTGAATCCTTTGAATACTTGGGCGTCCTTATGAGTGTTGACATGAAATTTAGAGTGCATGTGGATAGAATGAGAGATAAACTACATAAAATTATGGGTATGCTGCGTAGAGTACTAAGGAAAGAATGGAGATTGAAAAAATGTGTGATACGAACTTTAATGAAAGCGATGATGGTGCCTGCTATAATGTATTGTGTAATTGTGTGGTATGATTTGTGTAAATTAAAAAGCATGCGTGAAGAATTGAATAGATGTCAGAGAGTCTGCCTGTATGCGTGTACCAGAGTACTTTACTTTAGACCCTGGCCTAAAGGTGACCTACTTGCTGACAGGGCACGGGAGTCTTAATGCCTTTCTTTTTTCAAGAAACCTAGCGGCCTCTCCCTCCTGTCAGTGTGGTCACGGAAACGAAGACTGGATCCATGTACTGTGCGAGTGTGACATGTATGAATTAATGTTTGAACACTCTTGACTCTAACGTGATAGTGACAGCTCGAGCGATGCGCCCCCTTATTTATTTTTATTTATTTTGTTTGTTTATTTGTTAGTTTGTTTGTTAATTTGTTTCTTGATTTGTTTGTTTGTTTTTAATTTATTTTTCCTTTCAGCACACCCGCTCTTGGCGTCGTGGAATTGGGACACGTCAAGAGTGGGGCTGTGTTTAACCGGCTGGAGAATAGTTAATCCGTATGTCATAGCGTGTCGTAAGAGGCGACTAAAAAAGACACTCTTCTTCACCCCCTTTCCACAATCCTTTTTCCTTCTCCTGGATGAGACTTCGGTCTGGAAACAGAACATCCGCGTGGTCCCCGCTAGTATTGTGCAAGGCCTGTCGGTACCAACTCTGATTTCTCAATCGGAGCTATCATTGCCAGTACTTGCACAACTAACTGTTTCTCTAATTTATTTGCACCCGTCTTCTTGCATTCCGGGCATAGTCTATCTTGAAAATTATACAAGGAATTCAATGCTTTTGGAAGCGTTTTTCCAATCCCCTCTTGTCAGTGGTTGAAAGCTCATGATGCTGAGCGAGAAGCCATTTTCCGTGCTTCGCTAAGTGAGTTGCAGATTTCAACTCGGGCGAGGACCTGCATAGTACTCTAGCGATAAGAAAGGTCGTGACCCTCATCCAAGGGTCCTGCTTGGGTTCGACTCGAGTGGGTTGGTAGACTGGAGTACTGGTCGCTGCTGGCCAGGCAGTATCTTGGCTCTGTTATGACCGTAGGCGTGTCCGTGTTAATATACCTGTATAGGTGGGCCCTGCACGTTAAACTCAAAAGGCGATGTCTAGTTCCAGGTCGCATCAGGAAGGTCCGGGATACAAGTGTGTAACCCGGACATCGCTGTCAGTGATTTCTTGGAGACCGATAGGGGTTTTGTTTGGGTAGAGGTGGCGGGTGTTTGTATATACAGCTGTTACTTCTCCCCAAATGATCCCCTTAATTCGAATTATTCGACGTTTTTAGCATTCGACGAAATGACGACTCGACGTATCGACAAGTTGACCATTTGCCGTTTCGATGTTTTTACCATTCGACGAATTGACTATTTGATGTTCTTAGCATTCGACCATTTGACGATTCGACGTTTTGAACATTCGACCATTTGACGATTCGATGTTTTTATCATTCGACCTGTTGATAATTCGACGTTTTAAGCATTCGACCATTTGAACATTCGACCACTTGGCGATTAGGGGAAAATCATGAGTCTCAAATTCTGTCAAAATGTTTTCAATTCATAACATATGAGAACATTCGTAAGTCACGAACTAAGAATATTTGATAGAAATTACACTTTTCGAGACGCATGATTTTCCCCTAATCGACAAGTGGTCGAATATTCATAGTGGCGAATACCCAATCGTCAAATCGTCATTTGGTCAAATTGTCAACATGTCGAATGCTAAAAACAAGAATCGTCAAATGGTCGAATGTTCCAAACGTCGAATCGTCATTTCGTCGAATGCTAAAAACGTCGAATCGTCAAATGGTCGAATGCTTAAAACGTCGAATTGTCAATTAATCTAATACCCAAATGTCGAATCGTTAAATGGTCGAATGCTCAAAACGTCGAATCGGCAAAAAGTCGAAAATTTTGCTTCCTTTAAGTTAATGTTAACTTACATCAAACAAATTTTTTGACTTTTTACTGATTCGACGTTTTGAGATTTCGACCATTAGACGTTTTTAGCATTCGGCGAAATGATGATTCGACGTTTTGAACATTCGATCAATTGACGATTCGATGTTTTTAGCATTCGATCATTTGAGAATTCGATGTTTTTAGCATTCGACCATTTGACGATTTGACGTTTTGAGCATTCGACGAAATGACGATTCAACGTTTTTGACGATTCGACTATTTGACGATTCGATGTTATTAGCAGTCGATCTGTTGACAATTCGACGATTTAAGCATTCGACAAAATGACGATTTGGTATTCGACCATTTGAACATTCCACCACTTGGCGATTAGAACTATAGAAAGTAATTATATTATTATAATTTACGTAAATGCATTTTCACTTCATATCAGGCGACTATACAGTCAGCAATATAGGCGACGGTCAACTCTCAGGTCAGTATATTCTTTATTCTTATTGGAAAGAATACTAGTGTCACCAAGGTGCAAATAATTAACTGAATTTGTTTGAATAAATATTATTTTCTTCAAATGTGTTGTGTCAATTAGTTAAGTGATACGTGTATTTTTTACAGATTAATTCAAACTGAAATAAAGGGTAAGTAAATAATAATTATAAGTTATAGGAAATTTTAGACAGTAATAAATCAATAAATTTATAATATTAAGAGTATAAATAACATTGAAGTAAAATAGATAATAATGACCTTTTTTGTCATGTATCTAGTTTATGAAGCATTTAAGGTGCGATCCCACCCACATAGCACAAAAACTTCCTGGAAGTAACCAGGAAGTTTTTGTGCTATGTGGGCATTTGACTAGAATACAACGACCGAAAGCAGAAAATCATGAGGGCTAATAAGGCTAATAAAAAACAATAAGAGTGAAAAGAACAACAGTATCTACCTATATTTTTAGATAGGTAGATACTGTTGTTCTTTTCACTCTTATTGTTTTTTGCCTTCGGTCAACGTATTAAAGAGAACGTGAGACGTCATCCATTTGAAAGCGAGAACACAATCCATGGGTACGCGACACATCTTGAACGTATGACGTTACCTTAACGATATTCCAATCAACCATAACATTCTGTTGGAACTAACCAATGACCATTAAACCGGAGTTAACTCGGCGAATGCTGAAAACATTCGTAATCATCATGGTAAAACGTATAGTTGCATCAAATGCATGGCAAATTGTATCAATTCATCAAATACACAGGGAAATTTGGGTATAAAAAGAGCCAGACTATTAAACGATCTTCAGTCTTAATCTTTTAATCATATCAAGTGGTTCTCTTCGTGATAGTGCTCGCAACCCCAGTATAGTAGTTGTTCTGATCTTTACGTGAATTTCTAAATTCAGTGAATCTTGAAGTCAAATTTGGTGCTTGAAAGATTGTTCGAGTTGTGACAAAAGCTGAAAGAAACATAATACCTATTCAACTGCCTAATTTACGAGTATCGTAAATCATCTACCTGCACCACTTAGTAACCCATTAACGCACAATTGCCATTGTATCTCATCGGCGCCAGCCAGGACCAAAAACTTGCTGTTCTAAGGTAAACAGAGAAACCACTTAAGACTCACTTTTAGAAAGCTAGTGCTCATTTCATCTTTCTATAATTTTGATCTCTTTTAAATATACTGTGTTCAAATAAATTTATTCTTGTCATTTATCCAACCTCGTCCCAACTTTGATTTTTCTAAATTAAAGTTAAATCGAGAAATACTAAGAAATATAATAATAAGGTAAGACATAACAATTACATGTTTTATTCTGCTTAGATTTACTTTGTAAATTACCATTATTTGAAAGAAGAACCTAACCGGAATTTACCGGTGTTTTACGCCAATATTCTTTTTGTTTTTGACGTAAATTACCATCTTTAAAAAAGTTCATAACTAATATTTTGGGCCATAGAATATATAGAAATATGGAAAGATTTATAATGATTGTTGTCAATCTTGATGTTTTCTATCATTTACTCTATGGTTGAAAAATTTATAATGATTATTTACAATCATAATGTTTTTTATCTTTTATTCTATGGTCGACAAATTTTTACATCGTAGCAAATAGTTGTGCGAAAAAAGTCGAAATATTAATAATAAAAAAGAAAACAACATACAAATTGTTGAAAAACATTTAAAAATTGTTCAGTAAAATTACACAAAAAAGTTTTATAAAACGCGATACGTTCAACAATACGTCGATGACGGAAAGGCGGCGGAAGGCCGCATTCTAGAAAAAAAAATTTCCCAAAGGTAAGTAATATATATATAATTAAGAAACTAGAATTTTAATCAAATGTACTATATTTGTTTATTAGGTCATTTATTTTATTATATATTATTATTTATTATTAATTTATTCAAAGAAGCTTTTACGTCCGAGTTGTTTTTTCAATTAATAGGTAAAAATAATAAATTTTTTACACGAATACATTTTCTCGCTAATTTAAAACCAATATATTCTTTTTTAGGAATTGTTACAAATTTTTTGTAATTGATATTTTCTAAAAAAATTGAATTTATCGCCACACAAGACCAAATTATTTTACTAAAGTTAGAATTGATAAAAAAAGGTATAATTTATTTCTTCACCAAACATAATTGAGTACACATTCAAAATCCACCTATTGCCATATTAATATAATTTTATAATGAAATTAGTATAATTTCCCAGGTTTCATAAAAATTCTTAAATGAAATATTAACAAATTATGTAACTCATTGTTTAACAAATTTTAACTGTATAGTATGGCTTTGTTGTAAAAGTATTATATGTAAAATCACGTGCTGATTTTGAAATAAGTAAAAAACATTTGTTATATTTTTTAAAACAAAATATCAATTATTCTTTTTTTAAAGTTCAAAAACTTGCAGAATATTTCTTAATTTTTGATATTCATTTTCATAAATGTTAGGAATATTATAAATAAATACAAATTTAGTTCAATTTCTATATATGAGCGATTCCATGTCAAGTGATCAAGGTGGACAAATATTTTGCTTCAATCGTAGCAAATCTTAGTGCTTTTGTAGTACTAATGGATACTAATTGTTAGTAAAAATATGCGATTTGCATGGGGTCTTTAAATTAGGCTGTAATTTGGTAAAATTGTAGTATTGGATACTAGAAACTAGTGTGCCCAATTTTTTTCAAAATTTTGATATTTGTTGAAGTTACGCCATTTTACATTTTTTGTTATAATTTTTTTAAATCTTAATATTTCCGAAAGTTTTCGTTGAAATTTAATAAAATTTGAAAGGCTTATACATGAAATCATGTTTCTTCTGACTATCACATAACGAAGAAAAATGTTGACCAAGATCGGCTGCATGTCGTAAAAGGCGACTAAAAGAGACTCGGAGTGGTGCCATGCTTGCGGGTAGTACTCGGTTCGTCCCAGGCTACCTTATAGAGTATTGACTTACGATGATGATGGGCAGTGCCGTGACGGCCCGGCAGGTCTAATATTGACCGTCGAACCTAACTTGCCGAAGCAAGGATGGTAAAACTCTTAATCGGTCGAGCCGTGTGGTTATACGCGTATGCGGAGGTGCTGCACGTATACTCTACCTAGGCGATGTGCCAATATGTCAATGCCCGGGACGCCTCGCACAGTAGGATTCTTACACTTTATTGTTCAAAATTGTCTAGACCCTACAAATTTTATCCGATTTTGATGTTCTTGGACTTAAATGAAAGAAGATAAATTTTCTAAGAGTTTCGCCGAAACCGTTGTTTCAATTATTAATTGTTTATATATTTTTTTGTTACTCAAAGTAAACAATTTACAAGAATTTCAAACAAATCGTGTTTATTTTTTATTCTTCCATTCCTCATGATTGAAATCAATTTAAATTAGTATAGTATGAACACCCGATAAATAATAATGCACAATTCAATTTATTTAAATAATTTCGTTATTTAACAAATAGATAACTTTGGTCCTTCTTTAAAAAATTGTATTTTTTGCAGACAAATTTATGTTTATTTAAGTAATTTATGTTTTTTTTAAAATAATTTTAAAGTTAATAATTGTCTTTTTTATTAACAATTATTTAAAAAAATTGTATTTTTTAGAGACAAATTAATGCTTATATAAAAAAAATATAAATAAGTAATAAAAAATTGATTAATTAATTTTTAATTAATATTATATAAATATAATTGTTAATAACAATGATAATTATTAACTTTAAAATTATTTTTAAAAAAATAGACATAAATTACTTAAATAAACATAAATTTGTCTGCAAAAAATACAATTTTTTTAAGAAGGACCAAACTTATCTATTTGTTAAATAACGAAATTATTTAAATAAATTGAATTGTGCATTATTATTTATCGGGTGTTCATACTATACTAATTTAAATTGATTTCGATCATGAGGAATTTGTTATGTGATAGTCAGAAGAAAATGATTTCAAGTATAAACCTTCCAAATTTTATTAAATTTCAACGAAAACTTTCGGAAATATTAAGATTTAAAAACATTATAACAAAAAATGTAAAATGGCGTATTTTCAACAAATTTTAAAATTTTGAATAAATTTCACCAAATTACAGCCTAATCCAAAGAACCAGTGCAAATTGCATATTTTTTGACGGAGTCTTATCCATAGATGACGTATTGTAATATCAAAATTTTTCAATTTCAATTTTTAGAAAGAACTTCATGTTATTCGATCTCAGAAATAAAAAATGACATTTTTAAGATATATCACTCCGTGTGAGTGCGTAAACATCATATTTTCATAAATAATATCTCCAAATTATAAGGAGCTTTTCGTGTGCATTTTTTTTAAATTGTAGGTCCCACCTGTGTACATAATATGAGATTTCTTTGAGATAGATTAATAAAGTTTAACTATATATTTTTTATTTTTTATTCTTCAAAAGAACGTTTTTTGTCCATGAGCAATTCCATGGGTAGTGATCTGAAGAATTTTTAAAGATCTCATCAATTTCAACGAAACTTTGAGGATTTGTTCTTTGATATGTGTAGAATGTATATCCAAAAAAGATTTTCAAACATTTTCAAATTTTTTTTAGATATTTTTAATTCAAAATTTTGGTCATTTTTTTCAAAAAAGCATGTAGGGTCAGCCGGGGTAAATCCGAACGCTTTTAGTAAGTTTCAACAATAACATAAGTTTTTTCTTTTAAAAGACAATACTTCCGGTATTCTGGTGCATGAAGTTGTTGCTTTACTTCCATAGAACAATTTTATGGGGTAGCAAAATTTTTTGATAACTTACAATCGCAGGAAACTATTATCTACATGTTATATTGGTCTTAAAGTTACTACGACTTTAAGGTTTACATTCTCATCAAATATGTGTTGATTTGAAGATTATCACAGAACGAAAAACACTTGCAATTGAGATAATTCATTTTTGGCACTGTTTTGAAAAAAAAATTTTAATTTGTATAATTTATGTTTTATTAATTATTAATTATTAATCATGCATCGGTATTTATGTTAGCTCTGGTAAATTGCAAAAATTCATAACTTTTTTGTTTCTTGTTGTACAAAAAAGTGTCGAAAGGAAAAGTTGTTTGTTTCTGTTCAAAATTTAAGAAAAAAAATAAAAAAAAATATTTTTTTGAAAAATGTCAAAAAAACAAAATTTTGAAAATTTCAAAATTTTTTATTTTTGTTGTTTTTTGACGAAATGGGCTGCCCAACGAACTCGAGCTTCATTTTTATGGACTAAAAAAATCCCCCAAATTGCAAGTCGATTCATAAAAATTTACTCGAGTTATCGTCGAGACAAAAATTTCTACAGACAGACAGACAGACAGACAGACTGACAGACAGACAGACACTTCTCTAAAAACCATTTTTTTGTAATCAGGGGGTCATGAAACGTAAAGATTTATGAAAATTAGAAATTTCTCAAAATCGCACAAATCCAATACTTTCTCATTTTTGATGAGAATGTAAAAATTCATTGGATTCGCTCGAAAATCGTTACTTGGGGGTTTTCGGGGTCGCTGATGACGAATTGGGCATCAGAGCTTCATCGTTCAGAATGGCGGGTACAATATGATACACAAATTTCATAAAAATTCCTCCAGTTTTAGAAATTTTAATCCGCTTCTTTTAATTTTTAAGTGATTTTTTAAATTTTGAGAAACTGACTTCAAATTCGTAATCAGTAACGATTTTTTAATTTTCGTCTGCCATAATGGATCCGCTATTTTGAATTTTAAAAAACTAACTTTAAATTCGTAATCAGCGATCCTGAAATACCCCGAGTAACATTTTTCAAGCGAATGCAATGAATTTTTTAATTTTCGTTGGCCATATTGGATCCGCCATTTTGAATTTTGAAAAACTGACTTCAAATTCGTATTCAGCGACCCCGAAAACCCCCAAGTGGCAAGATTCAAACAAATTTGATTGTGTGGCTCTGATTATTTTTTTCTTTAAACTGCTTCTTATTTTAAGTATTGCCAAAAAACCGGTCTTAATCGAATAAAACGAAAAAAAGTTACATGCTTTTTTAGAAAAAATGACCAAAATTTTGAATTAGAGATATCTAAAAAAAATTTGAAAATTTTGAAAAATCTTTTTTGGATATACATTCTACACATAGCAAAGAACCCTCAATGATTCGTTGAAATTAATGAGATCTTCAAAAATTCTTCAGATCACTACCCATGGAATTGCTCCCATAACTTTGAAAAAAATATTGTGACACCTATTAAGGGGAGATTCCACAGAAATTAAGGTTTTTTTAAAAAAATTTTTATAGGTAGTAAAATAAATATTTGTTAGTTAAACTTTTTTTACAATAAAATACTTGTTTTACAGTAATAAAAACCATTTTTTATTTATTTATTTTTTTAATAGAGTCTTAGAAAATGGCTGCCGAAAGTGGTCCCCTCTAAAAGTTGTTTACATTTTTTCTCTGCGACAATTAATCTAAAATAAAAAAGTCAAAAATGTTCTTAATCTATACCATTATGGCTATCGTGTAAACTAGAACAAAAAAATTTATTGAAAAATAACCAAATGACAGACTTTTTAATTTTTCGACCATAATTTTGCAACTTAAATTGTTTATAACTTTTATAAATATTAATGGATCTTAAGTATCCTAGTTTACACGAAAACTACACATTCAAGGAACATGCTGTCCAAATTTCAAGTTATTTCGTTGAAAATTGTAAAAATGAGAGTGTAAACAAGTTGAAAATGTGTAGTTTCGAGAAAAACGCGTTTAAAGTTTGAAAGACCAAATATACAAAAATTTAACTTAAAGTTATATACATAACCTTTGATATGTAACAGTAGACATTTCTTATTACTTAAGAACTACTCTTTCAAGCGGTGCGAAAAGAAAAAATGTAAATTTTAAAATAAATAAATTGCAGTTAGGTAATTAATGAAAAAACATGAATTTTCGAGGTGGAAAGGTGATGTTATTCCTACTTTCCTGCTCGCGAGTCTATTCTTATTGCTTCAGACTATTTTTCCCGTATTTTTAGATAATCATACTAACCAAACATTAAAAAAAATAATTTCGGTATTCAAAAAAAAAAATCAGTGGAATCTCCCCTTAATTTCTTTATCTAATTTTGTAGAGTTTTTTAAGACGCATCTTTTGAGCCGTCAATGAACATTTTTTGTACATATATTTTAAATACTTTTTTAATTGTGAAAAATTATAAACAAAAATAAATTTTTATAATAAAATATCCATTCTTCACTATCACTTCTTAAAAACTCAGCCATTTTCTCCCTAACAAGCACTCCTGCCAATATTTTGAGTTAAGGCGTTTATAATAAAATCCCAACATGGATTCAGTTTATGTTCAGTCAGATTGTAGTTATCGTTTAAACTAAAATTAATTACTTTTACGGTAAAACATTAAAATGGGAGCAGTTTAAATATAGGTTTTTTGAACAGTTTTTTTTATAAAAAAGATTAACAAAGTTAATATTTTAAAATAATTCTAGTTCTGGTGGTACCCACATATGAGCGATTTCATGTGAAGTGATCAAGGTGGAGAAAATTTTTTCTCCAATTGTAGCAAAACTTGGGGCTTTTGTAGTACTAATAGATAGTAATTTTTCGTGAAAATATTTTTTTACCTAGTCCAAAATTTTCCGAGGGGAGAGGGTTAAATTTTAGGGTTTTTCAGTACAATGCTTATTTCGACAATTTTTTGCTCTTAAACTATTAAAGATATTAATTTGACAAAGTACATTTTGGAAAGGTTTTTTCATGCTCTTTCGATTGGAAATAAGCATTTTGAAAAAAAAAATTGACTCAAAAAAATTAAAAATAAATTTCAATTTTTTGGGGGGAGTAGAAACCTCTTTTTTCAATGTTTAAACATTCTAGTCCCACTTCTCCATATATATCGTACCTTACTATCCTAAAAATAAAAATTTATTCTTAATTTTGATTTTTTTGGGTCAAAATTTTTTTTTCAAAATGCTTATTTTCAATCGAAAGAGCATGAAAAAATCTTTCCAAAATGTACTTTGTCAAATTTGTATGTTTGATTGTTTAAGAGTAAAAAATTATTAAAGTAAACGTTACACCGTAAGACCAATTGATCACTTGACGTGGAATCGCTCATATGTGACGAACGTTAATACGTTTTTATGATAAAATGTATTCTTTACCAAATATTAAGGGTTCTTATTATTCTAAATGTCTACATTTACACAGACATTTATTAATAATGTTTGATTCGAATAATCTTGCACATCTCTATACATGCTGATATCAATAGTGATCATCGCCCTTCAAAACTCTCGAGTAACAAATAAATCTGATTAATTATATCAAAAAATTTCGTCAGATTGGATCCATCCTTTTGAATTTTGCATAACTCATTTTATATATTCGTAATCAGTGACATCATAAACGTCTACTAATAAAATATGATAAGAATTGCTCTTTTCTAAAAAAAGTCGGTCATGTTACAAGCTGAAAATTCTACTGCTGTGGAAGTAGATTCATTGGATATTACATACCATGAAAACGATCAGGTAATTTTTGATTTCCCTGAGTTTGAATGCGGTAATAAAGAGGTAAATATTTCAGAAATGCATGAAAAACATATAAAAGCATGTAGTAGCGTAGATGAAATTGATAATACTCTTTTAAATGTAATGTGTGTTTGGCAAAATGCCGATGACATACAATTCAATCACTCTGACGATGAAATAGTCGAGGAAACGATTGAAATTCCTATAATGGATGTAGAAAATGTTTCTTTTTTCGAGAGTGAAGCATACGACTACTCAAGAAGGAATTTCATTGAGGAGAGTGTTGAACTGCCATCAATGGATGGAATTCAAAAAGTCACTTTGGAATGTAATGAAGCAGTGCCTTCAAAAATTGAAAATGACTTACACCTTCCTCAATGTAGTAAAGATTTAAAAAAGAAAAAAAATATAGACGATTAAATCCATGATGATAAAAAATAACCTCATATAATGGATGGTTGCCGCATCGTCCATTACGAATATGTAATTAACGATTTGCTTGCTAAAGCTACTGACAGCAGTTTATATAAGCAAACATGTAGCTTCAGTAAATGGAAATTGTTAAAAACAAAGCAAAGAGGTTTCATTGTGGACGTTTATTTACAGTGTGAAACGTGTAAAGCACAAACTAAACACACTTCACAACCAGAAAATCCTGATATAATGAATATTAATGATGCCATTGTTTTAGGCTGTCTAACTTCAGGTTCTGGGTTTTCAAATATGCAAAAGTTATTAGCTCCTGCGGGTATTCCAACTATGTCGTCAAATACATATTTGGAAATTCAATGTAAAGTTGTCATGTCGATAATAGAAACAAGCGAAAAAGCCATGCTTGAAAATATCGATGAAGAAAAACGTTTAAGTAAAGAAGATGGTAATGTTATATACTACGTTGCTGAAGATGGAACAATTACCGAAGTCATTTATATGACAATGATTTAGGATGGTGCTTGGATGCAGAAAACATACGCTAATGGTTCATTTGATTCTTTAGCAGGTTTCGTTGTAATAATAGGCAAGTACACCAAGAAACCTTTAGCTGTTAAAGTTAAATCAAAAATGTGTGTAAAATGTGATTCTAGGAAAGAATATATAAATGATCACAATTGCTTTAAAAATTTTCCTAGAGACGAAAGTTCAGCACTGATGGAGACATTAGGTGTTAAAGAATGTTGCCACGAATCCTGGGATTTACACAAAATTGTTTACAAGTACTTCATTGGTGATGGAGATAGTAGCGTTTACAATGCAATACTAACAGACAATCTTTATGAGCAATTTGGAATTGTTGTTCAAAAATATGAAGACATTAATCATAAGTATAAAGGACATTATAAGGCGATTAAAAAGTTAAGTAACAAAAAGGGACTTAAAAAAGCAGAAATAATGGTACAATTATGCTAGCACTTTCGGTTTAGAAATAAATTCTGAAATTGACCAAGTTATTGAAAGGAAAAGAATTTCTGAGAAAGATTTTTGTCTCGAAGATAATTTAGAGTTGCTTATAGATGAAATTCTTAATGTGCCTTATCACTTCTTTGGTGATCATAATAAATGCGCAAAACTCGGAGGCTGGCCTTGTAATAGCATTTCAAGTAAAGGTGAAATAAAATATGTGCCACACTTAATAAACTGTGGAGTTATGGAGGAACTTGTTGAGTTGCAAAGAAAACTTACTATAAGTGCCAAAAGTTTATTCCTAAAAACAACAACAAACTTAGCAGAAAACTTCAATTCCGTTGTTTGCAAATATAGTGTGGGAAAAGAATAGCGTACTGCAAATCAGGATCATTTGCAGCAAGAGTTCATGCTGCATCAATTAAATGCCTGACTAAGCGTGCAAACAAACGTTATTCAACATTATAAAAAGTTAGTACCTTTTACGGTGACTAAAGTTGAAAATGAAAGGATTCAAAAAGTTGAAAGAAATAAGCTGTATCCATCAAAGAAAAGGAAATTAGCAAACACTAACGTCTATAAAGACAAAGACTACGGTAAGAAAGCAAATGAACCTGATATGGATGCTGCAACTTATAACATTCAAAAAGATATTGTCTTGAAAACGTTAAAAGATAATCAAGGAAATAGATTGCAAATAGCTGAAAACACCAGTAAACAGTATAAATGTAACAACTGGTTACTTACACGTAAAAAATGATAACAAGCAGCAGATATGGACAGATTTGCCGAATGTTTCAAACAACCAAACGTGCTCCTATAGTTTTTGATATGTTATATAACAGTAGGACAAATATGAATACAGATATAGCTTATGGTCTTCGGCACGAAAAAGATGCTAAGAAGGCCTTGGAGAAGCTTACCATCCATAAAGTGCGTTCTACGGGTCTTTGGATTGATCCTGTCTACGAGTTTTTAGAAGCAACTCCTGATGGTTTGATTGATGTAAACTTAGAAGATTTGCCGATTGGCAAGGCATTAGGAATATCTGCAATAAAAAAAACTCTTTTGTTATATAATGTTACATCCCGAGCGGAAAGCGAGGTTATTTCAAAATTTTAATTATTATTTAATTTATTTCGGAGGAATGGTAGGCTGATTAAGTCAAGTTGGTAAAGCTTGACCATTTATTTTTATGTGGGTACGTTCTCTTCTATCGATCCTACGGGGATCGTCTTGCAATTATTTAAAATATAATTGTTATATAATTACTTTTTCTCAATAATTTAGTAATTTTAATAATATTGAATTAAATAAATAAATGATCTTAAATTTTTATGGTAAAAATATTTATTATCTTTGATTACAAGAAAGAATGAAATGTATAAATTTAGAATGTGTTTATGGTGTGAAATTACAATTTGTTTAAAATGGTACTTACAATTACCTCTGTTACGAGGGCAGATACAATTGATGAATTTTTGACAAGGAATATATTTCCTTTAGTCGTTGACACTGTGAGGTTTTACAACTCTTGAAAAAGAACGGTTGGGACTTTGTCACAGTTTTTAGTTCTTATTCTCCGAAAGCACACACGTCACGTTTGCAAATCGTATCTCGAGAATAGACTAGGCTACGACGGATAATCTATTAATTTTTTGAATATACCGACTCACAAGTCTGGCGATAATGAATACTTGCTCAATAATTAGAACAACGAGTAAACTTTATACTGTTTGAAAATGCAAGATTTACGGCCAAAATTATGATTACCGAAGGGTCAAGCTTAAAGATGAAGCTGTCACGACGCGAACGTAACGATGACTTTGTATCGAAATAAACTGACGGATGACAATGGATTTGCATGGGTTTTTATAGTAGCAAATCTTCCCTAGTGGGAGACAAAAGATCAAAGATCACCCCCATCTCCAAGCTTGACTCCTAGATCATCCCAAGAATTGAATCAGTTCTTGGAGCTTTGTGAACACCTGCATCACATATAGTATATCGCGAGTATCACTATTCCATGGGATAGTAAACACTCCCAGGAAGAAAACTAAGCTTGCATCTAGCCACATACTATTGTGAGTCAAGTCCACTCGCAGTGCGTATATAACATTATTTATAATTCTTTATTAGTGTATATCCTTATATCGAATCTCATAGCTTCAGTTCTATGAAGAGTAGATGATCGCATTCTATTTGTCAACTATGAGGATCGATAAACAGATGAACTATTTAGAAAAACATTCTACTCTCCATGCAGCTGCAAAATTATTCTTAGAAAACAATGCATAGAGAGTAGAAGGATACATTTCCTTCTTAAATTCCAAAATATATAGTATTGAATTTTGAGAACATGAAAAGCTGCGTGAGAAATGACTATCAAATTTGTTATATAATATCTCTTACTAATTTTAGTTAATATTGTATATAATTGAGGTTTAATTAAATCTATGAAATTACTGAAGTAATAACATTCTTTCTTTAAAGATTCTCTTATTACTTTCTATCTATTGCTGTTCTTTTGTTATTTGTATATATCAAACGCAACTCTTCTAATCTCAAACTTCTTTACACGCGTTGATCTATAGTGATTCATAGCTAATGTATTAAATTTCAAGGAGAAAATTTTGTTACTGGGATGTAACAGTCCTCCCTCCTTAAATTTGTTCATCGTCCCGATTGAACATTTGAAATTTTGAGTATTTGCAAACGTGCACATTTTGACAATTTGAAACCCATTCGTTCATTCCATTCATTGATATAATATTGTAATACATTATTGTAAGTTATGACATTCAGAAGTAGGAAGCCTATGCGCTTTCGATAGTAAACATATATCTATATGTGTGATGTGTAGTGTAATTAGAGTAAGTGTTATCAGTGATATCTTCAGAGCAATGACTTCTATCATCGTAAGTATGATCTTAACTTCTTTGTCATGTAGTCCTTGATGGTATGTATCAGTATACCCCTTTTCTCTCTTTGTCTTCAATTTCTCATTAGTATTTATTCATTTACCATGGAGAGCAGACCATCTTCAGCAGAGACGGTGAATTTTGAAGATTTTGTTGCAGGTAAATAATATATAATATATATATATATATATATATATATATATATACATAATTACAAAATTTTATTTTTCTTCAAAATAAAATTTTCTTTATTGTTTCTTTTGTAGAGTTGATGATTTCCATGACGTAAGTATTTTAGTTGTGAAGTATTTTTGTAAAATTTTTAAGTTTTTTGTTTAATTATAACTTATTGTTATTCTTATCTTGTTTCAGAAATCCTTCCCGTCCTCCCAGGTGCTGGTGTGGAGATTGCAGTAACGAGGAATCAGTTACGGAAACTCCAGTACCAATGGCGGTGGAGGGGATGGCTTCATCCCAATTATCTGAAGATATGGAGTCTGAGATAGAAGTCAAGGACGAAATCTTAGACGTAGAAATGCCATATTTTGAGGAAGTGTGGATTGATGACATCCCCAATACTTTTGAAGGACATTGTTTGGAGGAAAATGACCCTCTCCAGTTGGACTGAATTGTTTAGTGTGTCAGTGTTGTGTTTAATTTAGACTGAATTGAGTATTTATTAATTGTATAGTGTATTTTATGTAAATATCGTCAAAGTGTCAATGTTTGTAAGTATTTTTTAAATAGATTTATATATTTTTCTCAAAAACGCAGTACCTCTCTCTATTTGAATGTCTCAAATTTTAAAACATTTCCTTTGTCTTATTATTTTTAATTTTTTTTTTCTTTCTTTTGTCAAAGATTTCATTTTGTTTACATGAATACATATGTATATAGATAGATACATATATAATCATGTATAAAATTTTTTTTTTTTTTTTTTTTTTTTTTTAGAGTGATCATTTTATCATATACTTCATTTATTTATTTCAAGTTTACTACTTAAAATTCTTCTTTAAATTCTTTTGTATTTGAGAAAATGATCAAACGTTATTTCTATTTAAAACAATAAAATAAGATTTTCGCATAATGAAATATATATACATATATCGCTTTATCCCTTATCGCCTTGTATCGATGTTAGAGTGTTGCGATGGTTCTTTCTTCTTCTTCTTTTGCTATGCGTTCTGTCGCGTAACAGATGCTGGTTGTTGATGACGCATGGGAAGACAAGTGCTTGAATTATTCAATTTTATTTATATATATATTTTTTTTGATGAATTGTTGATGTTAGAATTTTTATTTGGATTTTGAAATTTTGTGTCGTCCTCCCTCCTTAAAATTTTACATCGTCCTTGATGTAATCAAGAAAGTGGTATATTTATTTGATTTTGGGTGGAGTTTCTATGTCTTCGTCGTCTCATATAAATAGCCTTGAAACAGTTGTATGCATATCTTAATATGATAAGTGCTGCAATGAATACTGCGATACGGAAGACGGTTAAGATGTTGTCCTTGATCTTGATGAACCAATCAGGAATAAATATGTCCATCTGCGAAATAATTAAAATTTTAGTATTTTATTTATTTATTGTTTTTCTAATTTTCTTTCGTTTTTTTTTTTTTTTTTTTTTTAATTTATGTGTATTAAAAAGAAATAATATTTTATTAAAACTTTTATTTTATCAAAATGATTATTTATATACTTGAAAGATTTTGTTCAATAAAACATCTCATATGGTTGAGTTATTTTATTAACTTCAATGGTTAATAGTGTTTTCTTGTTTGATTATATGTGTTTGTTAAAATCTATATGCTGGTTGTGGATAGATATATATAGAATATATTTTTAAAATATGAATGATTAAGATTATCTTATTGCTTATGTGCAAATTTATAGTATGCACATGCAATTATATAATAAAATGTGACAAAAAATTTATATTATTTTAGTAATTATTGAATAATGTATAATAATATAATTGAACTGGTAAAATAATTCTTATTATTTATAAACTATAATTGGAATAATATATTGATTAACATAATGAAATATTATTTAAAGTTATTATTTTAATTCCTTGAATATAAAGATATAAAACTGTTTTAAATTAAAAATAAATGTATTTTTTTTTATTTAATATTTAATTATTATTATTATTAGAATTGTATTTTGGTTCAATACATTTCTAACAATTAAAAGAGATTATATATGCTTAAAATGTATTTATTAAAATTTTGTTTTTGTTGTAAGAGTACTTGAATGCTAAATTAGATATATGTAATTGTAAAAGTATTATTAATTTAAATATTTTATTTAAGCACTTAAAATCATTAAAAAATTTTCATTTATAAATGTTTTTATTTGCTTTTAATATTATGTTTTAGTGTTTAATTGTAAATTAATCTTTTAATAACTCTGACACCATAGTGTATGTAATATGATACTTTATTGTAACATTCATTTTCTTCATGTGATAATACTTGTAAAGGATAGTTACTGCGACATTTCCCTTTTTCATAAGCTGTATATTGATAGCATTTTCTTAATTCTAGTTGTATAATGTTCTTTATATATGAACTATGCTTTTTATGCGGAAATAAAAATAATTTGATTATAACTAGTACGTGCATTATAAAAGTGTGACGGATATCTTAATATTAGTATAGAAAACTTTACGCATATATATTTGATTAATTATATTGATTATTATAATTATTTATATAAGAATTAGGTCTGAGAAAATATTGAGTCACAAAAAAAATAATAATAGTTATGTAGCTGTGATAATAGTTAGTATAATTGTAATGCGAATATATATATATTTTTTTTTGTTATTAATGTTGAAATGGTTAACGATTAGATATAAGTAGAATATGCAGAATTGTATATTTAAAAATGTCTTTATTTATAATTATATCAATAACTTTGTGTATTTTAATTATTGGTATAACTATTGTATTTATTAGATTAAGGGTAGTGGGTATTTTCTTCATTTGGTCATGCATACTTCGTTAGACTGGTGAAAACTTAGGTTTTTTAAAGTTAATGTTATTTTCGCAAGGCAACGCATCGTAATTAAAATAGTATTTTCCTTAACTAAACATTGTCTGAATGAATAGAGTGAATAAAATATAAAGTTAAATCTAGTTTAATGTATAAGCAGCAACGAACAAAGTAAAATTAGTGTAAGTGATTAAATAGTTTTTTTCCTACATTTAGTTTATTATGCATTTTATCAAAATGTGATTACTTTAATGGTAATCATTATTGCAACTATCAAGCTTGATTATTTGATTAAGCACTCTAAAAGCGAAATTATATATGTGTATTATATATATATATTTCATCATGAATAAATGCATATAGGATGCTCGAATGTTCGAATGCCGTCCCGCGACTCCACTCGCCTTTACGCTTGATAGAAAGTTTGTAGGTGCTCAGAGGTAGTGGTGAAACGCCGGGGTGACTAGCGGGGTTGAGGAAGCGGGAGACGGGAGTATAGAGATGGATG
Source organism: Leptopilina myrica (nomen nudum) (assembly GCA_032872475.1). NCBI lineage: Eukaryota > Metazoa > Arthropoda > Insecta > Hymenoptera > Figitidae > Leptopilina > Leptopilina myrica (nomen nudum). The sequence goes on from CM065461.1 coordinate 6,744,350, forward strand.
TTGCGTATAGGTGACTGAGGAGTAAGCGGAGTGTCTGGCGAACGTGAGGAAACAGAGAACAGGCGAGGAATCGTACAGAGCGTATATCCATATAGAGTCTCATACATATAGATATACAGATTGAGCACTTTACTAAGCATAGCCATACAGCGAGTACTTATATATAGATATACTTCTCAATAAGCCATATAGAATCAACAACACAGCTCTCCAACATTCAAATTCATTAATTACAAAATACATATATATTTTTCTTTTTAAACATTATTGTTAGTATTCTAAAAATATATTTTTTTGGTTAGTAATTTCAAGAATATTTACACCTTGGAGTAATTTTAATTTTACTCAAACAATCAATAAATATTTTAATGATTTCTTATTTACCTGTTGGTGTTGATCTTAAATGCGAAAATTTTTTGTTTCTTACCGCTCCTTGACAATTATACATAATGTGTCCTCTGGAATAGCATAATTGACAAGCATTTTCCCATTTATATAATTTTAATCTTAACGTCTTTGAAGGGCAATCCAAACAGTAAACATAACTTTTTTCTGGATGATAAATAGTTCTTTCCTCCTCACTAAAATAATATATACCTTGCATCTTGGTTAAAATTTTCTTAGCTGCAGAATGCATAGATTGTTTTTTTGTAGTTGCTCCATCTCCTATTTCCACAAATCTATTGCCATTTATTTTATCTTCTACAATACATTTTATATAGAATATTTTATTATTTTTAGATCCATTTTCCTCACGTTCCAAAGTGAAGATTGGTGGAGAAAAATTATACTCAATTGACAATTCGGAAAGTTGAGCCTTAGGAAATTCATATTCCTCTATTCTTCCCTTGGGAAGAATAGAAGATGGGGAAATTTCTCCTTGCAATGGTTTTGTTTGAATGTATTCCATTTTCCTAGACAAATAATGCATATTAGTTTCATTTATAAATAAGCAAGTTTTAATTTGTCCATGTGTTTTTGAAAAAGTTTCCCTTGTGTATTTTCTAAAAGAACGTTATGTTTATCTAAAATTTTATTAATCTTATAAGGTCCGTGATAATGGCTATCTAACTTTTTATGTAATTTAACCTCCTTTTGAACATAGACCATATCTCCTACTTTCCCTAAAAATGGTTTAACCTTTTTGTCATAATTTAATTTCGAATTTTGCTTGTGCTTTATTAAATTTTCTGCAGCTAATTCTTTTAATTCATTTAATCTAATAATAAGTTCTTGCAAATATGATCCATATGTCTCTAGATTTTCGTTAATAGGGTAGGATATAGGGGTACGTGCTGGTTTTCCATATATTAACTCAAAAGGGGTAAAATTTGTTGACTGGTGTATAGACGTATTATAACTGAACATGGCAAAAGGTAATAATCTATCCCAATCGTCAAAATTTTCAGCATATGATCTTACAAAATCCATTAAAACTGCGTGACTTCTTTCTAATGCTCCATTTGACTGAGGTCTATATCCTGACGTAGTCACTTGTTTAATTCCAAATATTTTAGAAAGTTTTTGAAACAATATACTTGTAAATGCAGTTCCTCGATCGGATAAAATTATTTTCGGTGAACCAAATTGACAAAACAAATTTGTAGCTAATGCATGTGCAATTGTAGTTGCTGTAATATCTGGTATAGGTACAGCAATACAATATTTAGATAGGTTGTCTTGTATAGTAAGAATGTGCTTATTGCCATCTGGAGTGGTAGGCAACTTTCCAACTGTATCTATTGATATTTTATCAAAAGCATCGAGAGCGGTATCTGTGATTATCATAGGCTCATGTGTTTTTGCTCTTACCAATTTTTGTTATTGACATGTAGTGCATTTTCTTACAAATTCTGTAATGTGATCTTTCATACCAGGCCAATAATATTTTTCTCGAATTCGTCTATAAGTCTTATTCATACCTTTATGACCTCCAAATTTACTAGAATGGTTTTCTATTATAATTTGCCTTTTTAGTTCTTCTTTTGGAATTAGTGCATTGCCATAACAGACGATTACATTAATTTCGTGAGGTGGAAATACTTTTGACAATATGTTTAAAAATTGCCCTTTTGGTAATTCATCCGTTAAATCACCGGAATGTGAAATTCTAAAATAATTAACTTTATCATAATTCAAAACTTCTAATAAATTTTGAAAACATCTTTCTAAATTTTCCTTACGTATCTCATCAAAATAATTTTCTTGTACTATTAAGGTGTATATTTTATATTTTCCTCGGGGTGTTATTATTACTTGTCCTATTGTAGGTTTTGTATTTTTGATTTCTTGAGGATCTAACATTCCAGTTTCTATTAAAAGTCTACTTATAGGAGTGTTAAATTCACAATCGGTGGCTAAAAAATGAACATAGTTACTTTTTACATAGGTCAAATTTTCTCTACTACTATTTAATTTATTTCGTTGTTCAGTAATATAGAGTGGTAAAGTGGAAATTTCCTTCATGGAACTTTCTATTTCAGCATGTTTCGTAATTTCAGTTTTTGTTGAGTCCGTAATTGTACTTGATGTTGGAATAAATTTTAATTTTCGAGGTAATTCTTTGCTTCTTTCAGGATGTGGTGTTGAAACTGCTCTAGGTTTAATATGTGTAGAGGGAATAGTTTCAGAAAGGAAGGATTGGATTTCTAAATTTGGATTAAAAACTACACTTTTTCGTTTTGGTATTTTTATCTGCGTTGAATCATTATCGCTATCTGAATCTTCTTGAAACTTTTCTTTGAAATCATGTTGTTCTTCTAGTTTTTGTTGAGTCCAATTTATAACCTTTTCAACTCGTTGATCTAATTCTTTATCATCATCAACACTTAGTTCTTCTATTGCATTCAAAATAAAACTATCTTCTTCTCCTTCTGATACACCCATTATATCTGGTACTATTTTTTCAGTTGTTTCAAAATATTCTTTTTGCGGTTTTGTTTTTTGGGATTGTATATAATCATCGAATTTTGAAAAAGACTCTTGTAATTGTTCTTTTGTTATGGCTGAAATTCTATCTCCTACAGTTGAATGCATTTCTTCTTCTCTTTCTTCTTCTGAGCTGCTTTCATCGCTGTCAGACAGAGGAGGGTTAATCGTTACTACATGTTCTATTTCTTCCACTGGATCCAAAAATAAATTTTTATTTGCAGAAGATTCAACAGGAGCACTCTTAGATACGGGATCATCAATAAATGTTACCTTAGGAATATCTAAACTAGGTAAAACACTTTTTCTTCTTCTTAATATAGGTGGTGCTTCCTGATCGGTATCTATTTCTTCAGAAGTAATAGATTCTTCACAATAATTGCGTCGAGCTACATTTTTCTGATGTTCCATTCTTCTTTGCAATAATCGTCCACCAATAGTACTCTCATTTGCAATTTCTTTTGGGTCTGTAATTTTAATTGTATCTTTATTAATTTTTTGCCTTTTGTTTAGAATAGTAGCATAAGTTGGTTTTTTTATATTCCCTAAAGATTTCTTACTGGAACTTTCGACTATTACTTTTTGTTTTGGCGCAATTGTCCTTGAGGATACTCCAGATGTTGACGGTTTTTCTCTGAGTTTCTTCTCAGCTTCTTCCAATTTTTTACTTTGGCGTGTAAACATTAATACTTTAGCTTGAAAGGATTGTTGTTTATCGTTGTCATTTATTTTATCAATATTATTTATTACTGGGTTTCTAGACAAAGCATCAGCATTTGTATTTAATTTTCCTGGCTTATATTTAAAGACATAGTCGTAGTCACGCAATTTTAACCTCCATCGTATTAATCGCTGGCCTGGTTCTTTGACTGAATTAATCCATCGTAAAGGCTCGTGGTCACTTATTAATGTAAATTTTTGTCCATATAAAAAGGGTCTAAAATGTCTAATAGCATGTAATACTGCGAGGCATTCCTTTTCTGTTGTTGAATAATTTTCTTCTGCAGGTGTCATTACTTGGGAATAATACGCTACTGGTAATTCTACTCCATCTTTTTCTTGGCTTAAAACAGCTCCTATTGCATAATCCGAAGCATCAGTAGTAAGTGAAAATGGTTTATTAAATTCAGGATATTGCAAAATGGGGCTGGTACACAATGCTGCTCTTAGATCCTTAAAACTTTCTTCTTCTTTTTCTCCCCATGTAAATGTAATTCCTTTCTTTAAAAGATTTGTTAAGGGTTTTGCACGTTCAGAGAAATTTTTAATAAATCTACGATAGTATCCTGCAAGTCCTAGAAACTGTTTTATGTTTCGAGGTGTTTTCGGTGTTGGAAAACAACTAACTGCTTCTATCTTTTTTGGATCTGGTTTTACACCTTCGCTACTAATTATATGGCCCAAATACTGTACTTCTTTGAAAAGGAATTCACACTTTTCCGGTTGTAGGGAAAGATTAGCACTTCTTAATTTTGAAAATAGTCTCTTTAATTTTTTACCATGATTTTCTAAATCGGTTGCAAATACTACGATGTCGTCAAGGTAGACAAATACTTCAGTTCCTTGAAGTCCTAATAGTGTTTGGTCCATTAGTCTTTGAAAGGTTGCAGGAGAATTTTTTAATCCCATAGGCATCCTTACATATTCATAATGGCCGCTCAAAGTTGAAAAGGCTGTTTTTACAGAATCTTTTGGAGATAATTCTATTTGATGAAAACCACTAGCTAAATCAAATATAGAAAAATAAGTAGCTCCTCCGAGATTCTGAAGAATTTCTGAAATACAGGGAAGAGGATAAGCATCGCCTACTGTTTTCTCATTTAACATTCTGAAATCAATAACAATTCTCCATTTTTTCTTTCCTGTACTATCAATTTTTTTTGGAATAATTAACAATGGAGAATTATAAGGTGATTTTGAATGCCTTATAGCTCCTTCGGATACCATTTTTGTTATTACTCGTTCAACTTCTTCATTTTGTGAGGGTGAGAATCGATAAGGTCGCGTATTTATTGGAATATCATCATTTGTAAAAATTTGATGTTGTACTAAAGGAGTTACCGTTAATGGTTCACCTGGTAAATGAAAAATATCTTGATATTCTTCCACTATTTCCAAAACATGATCTTGTTCTTCTTCATTTAAATGTGAAAGTCGTAGATTATTTACTACTGCTTGATATCTATCTGAAGTAGAAAGGATGTCAGTATCTGTATCTTCACTAGAGTCTTCTCCTGGTAAATTATAATACTCAAATGGGACAAGTTCTTGTGGTGGTAATGTTATCTCAATATCCCTTTCAGTAGTATTAATTGCATATACATGACAACAACCATTAGAATTTGTTACAATTGCTTCTCCAATAAACACTCCCTTTTGTGTTTTTATGAATGGTAAATATCGTTCATTAATTTTTTTATTTAAAATTTTTACAGGTATTACTTGTCTAGTCCTAGATTTAAGTGTGATAGACCTAATTTGTTTCTTTTCAGATTCTAATATTTTATTAAATTCTAATGATTCCTTATCTACAAATGGAATTGGATTTATAGGATTTGATTGGGTAACAATGGTATTATGCCAGAAAGATATTTGAACTTGTTCTTGTCGTAAATATTCTCTACCTAAAATTCCATCTGCACATAAAGTAATATATGGTGAAACAACATGAAATTGTACATCTATATCTCCAAGTTGTAATATAACAGTACCTAAAGTATTTATTTTAGATTCGGTTATTCCAGTTATTTCCATGGCATTGCTTTCAGTAACTAATACTTCCTCATCTAAAGAATTTAATTTGATTATGTTGACATCTGCTCCAGTATCTATAAGGAAGTATCCTTGTTTGTTTTTCATGTACGGGGAAGTAAACATTATGATGGGTGACTCACTATTGAGTCTTGTTTTGCAGACTCGCGTTTCAATAGAACTCGAACACTTGACTGACGCTCTATCTTCTCTTCGCTCGCCACTGCGTCTGGGCGACGAGCACTGTTGTAGTTTAAAGTATCAGTTGGTCGTGTTGATAAGGGTGACTGACTTCTCGGCGGTGTCACATATCCACTCCTATTATAACTGTTACCTTGAAATGCTTGACCATTATAATTGTTACTTTTATCTGTAGTTATATTATTTCCTGGTGGATATTGTTTTGGGAAATGGCTTTTTTCTGGTAATGATGCAAATCTTACCTGAGGGCTTAAACTTCGATCTCGATAGTTTGATTGAGAATATCTATAATCTTGATAACCATGATATTGAACCTGATATCGTGTTTCATATTTAATTGCAAAAGCTAATGCATCTTCTAATTTTTTTGGATTTTGAGCTTCTACCATACTAGATATATTGTCGGGTAATCCACGAATAAATGCCTCAAGTGAACAATCAATTAATGGTTTTTCCATTTGTTGTGCGTCAATAGGATATTTATCTTTTAATGCCGCTTGCGCGCCTGATAATAGTGCAGTAATTCTGTCATAAAATTCGCTTACATTTTCCGTTCGATACATCCTAATCGTAGAAATTTCATGCAAATACCAAGCGTATGTTTTTCTTGGGGCAAAACGTTGTCTAAGGTGTTGAATTAAAGAATTTACAGTATTAAATTCTTTTCCATGAGTGCAATTCCTAGCTGCACCCTTAAGACGTGATAATATAATTTTTATATATTGCTTTTCACAATTGGGGGGCACACTAGCTTCTCCGTTTTGTATATCTTCTACGAAATCTCTAATAGGCATATTTTTTCCGTCAAAAATTGGTACATTTATTGTTGCTTGTTGTAGGACGAAACATTCAGCCATAGTAGCTACCATAGAATCATTAAGAGTACGATTAATTGTACCTGTTAAGTTATTCGCAGCATTTTCTGTGGAATTATTTCCAGCATTATTAATAGAGTTTCCTCCACGATTATTCCTTGGATCAATTGTGTGGTCTTCTCTATCTCTGTTATCAGGATCACTAGCTGATTCTTTGTCAGACATTTTGTTTAAAATAAAATTTATGAATTATCGATGTATATATATATTTATTTATTTTTGTTTTAATTAAAATTGTCGGGAATAGGTAAGCACAATTCTCTTAAAAGAGGACCCCCAATAAAACCTGCTATATTTGAATTAGGTATACTATCTATAACACTAAATTTAACAATTTTGTTTAACACAGCAATTTCCAATACTCCTATAGTTGATATCATATACCTTTTTAATATGTATATTTTTGAATAATTAATTGGTGAAAATGTTGTTAGTGTATTTTTGCTTATTAAATTTATTTTTATATCTGGATTGTAAATGAAATCTCCGTCTTTTTTAATTAAATAATCTGATGATAAAGAGAGTACAATGTTAGTAGGTCGTTTTAAAATTTGTTGTGACCAATGTTTAAGCATATCTTTTAGACAAATTTTAGATTGAATTAGATTCAAAATTTGAATCAAAATCAAAAATAGATCCTAATATACCAGATAGTCGAGAGTTATTATCATAAGAAATTACTTGAAACTTTATTAAAGAATCTCCTACTTGGATATCAACTTTACCACTTGTTACTATTGTTGCACTTCTAAGAACGTAAACCTGAGATCTGTCTATGTTCACGGAGGAAGCCAACTCACTTTCCCTTATCAAATTAATTGATAGATTAATATCTACAATAAAACTTCCTTCTAAATATTTTAGTTGTTGTGATATTATATTAATAAATGAATAAGCATATTTTCGACGTTCCAAAAATGCAAAATATGATGACATTTATTTTTTTGAAATTAGTATTTTAATTTAATTTTAATTTATTTTCTTGAAAAGGCAATTATTTTAACAATTTCAGGAATTTAGAAATTTATCAGGAAATAAATTAAAACAATTTTGATTCGTACAACTATATATTTTAATTAAACAATACGATACACATTTTTCGTAGTATTTTAATTATTATCAATAATTTCTTGAGTTTTATTTAATATTACTTCGAAAAATTGAGAAAATTCTTGATCTGATTTGAAAATTTTTAATTTTAATTTACGTGGTGAAAGGTTATTTATTTCGTTATTTTTTAAATTTAATTTATTCTCGAATCGTCTTTGAGCCTTTGAGCCTCCACGTTTCTTAATTTTTAGAATTTTGACATCAGGGCTGTCACCCATGTTTTTGATTTTACTGTAAAAAGAAACATAATGGACTTAGAAAATTTTGAATTTAATTATATTATTTTTGTTTGTGTTTGTGATTTTTAAATGTTTAAAATAATTTTTAATTAAGACTTTTAAATTAAATTTTATAAAAGCTCTTTTTTTTTTTTGACTAATAATTTTTTTTTTTTGTTAAAATGGATCGAAATGGTAAGAAATTTTCTTGAAAACCTTAATAGACAAGTTTGCCGGACGGCATAAAATGTCTATTGCAGTACTATAATTTGCCGAACGGCATAAGAACAGTTCTGTTAAGGCTTTAAAGAATTTTTCGATGGGAAATTATTTTTAATAATTAAAGAATCTCAGCTTGACAAATTTGCCGGACGGCATAAGATGTCAATTTAGTACTGCAGTTTGCCGAACGGCATAAAAACAATACCTACTGAACTTCTTATGATTATTAAAATTTTAGGATTGAAATTAACAAAGAAAGATTACAAGCTTAACAAGTTTGCCGGACGGCATAAAATGTTATTTATAGAAATGTAATTTGCCGGGCGGCATAAGAACACTTCCAGCTATGCAGTCTTAATATTGTTAATATGGAATATGAATTTTATTAACACTGCAAAGAATGTAGCATGACAAGTTTGCCGGACGGCATAAAATGTCAAACGTAGAAATGTAATTTGCCGGACGGCATAAGAACAATTCTAGCCACTCTTCTTAACTATGTTAATATAAATTGGATTTGTTTTAAAAATAAAAAAAGGTAAAACAATCAATTTTTGATAATGTTTAAGAAAGAACAGAATCCCACCGCTGCCACCAAATCAGCTGTTACATCCCGAGCGGAAAGCGAGGTTATTTCAAAATTTTAATTATTATTTAATTTATTTCGGAGGAATGGTAGGCTGATTAAGTCAAGTTGGTAAAGCTTGACCATTTATTTTTATGTGGGTACGTTCTCTTCTATCGATCCTACGGGGATCGTCTTGCAATTATTTAAAATATAATTGTTATATAATTACTTTTTCTCAATAATTTAGTAATTTTAATAATATTGAATTAAATAAATAAATGATCTTAAATTTTTTATGGTAAAAATATTTATTATCTTTGATTACAAGAAAGAATGAAATGTATAAATTTAGAATGTGTTTATGGTGTGAAATTACAATTTGTTTAAAATGGTACTTACAATTACCTCTGTTACGAGGGCAGATACAATTGATGAATTTTTGACAAGGAATATATTTCCTTTAGTCGTTGACACTGTGAGGTTTTACAACTCTTGAAAAAGAACGGTTGGGACTTTGTCACAGTTTTTAGTTCTTATTCTCCGAAAGCACACACGTCACGTTTGCAAATCGTATCTCGAGAATAGACTAGGCTACGACGGATAATCTATTAATTTTTTGAATATACCGACTCACAAGTCTGGCGATAATGAATACTTGCTCAATAATTAGAACAACGAGTAAACTTTATACTGTTTGAAAATGCAAGATTTACGGCCAAAATTATGATTACCGAAGGGTCAAGCTTAAAGATGAAGCTGTCACGACGCGAACGTAACGATGACTTTGTATCGAAATAAACTGACGGATGACAATGGATTTGCATGGGTTTTTATAGTAGCAAATCTTCCCTAGTGGGAGACAAAAGATCAAAGATCACCCCCATCTCCAAGCTTGACTCCTAGATCATCCCAAGAATTGAATCAGTTCTTGGAGCTTTGTGAACACCTGCATCACATATAGTATATCGCGAGTATCACTATTCCATGGGATAGTAAACACTCCCAGGAAGAAAACTAAGCTTGCATCTAGCCACATACTATTGTGAGTCAAGTCCACTCGCAGTGCGTATATAACATTATTTATAATTCTTTATTAGTGTATATCCTTATATATGTATATCCTTGTCAACTATGAGGATCGATAAACAGATGAACTATTTAGAAAAACATTCTACTCTCCATGCAGCTGCAAAATTATTCTTAGAAAACAATGCATAGAGAGTAGAAGGATACATTTCCTTCTTAAATTCCAAAATATATAGTATTGAATTTTGAGAACATGAAAAGCTGCGTGAGAAATGACTATCAAATTTGTTATATAATATCTCTTACTAATTTTAGTTAATATTGTATATAATTGAGGTTTAATTAAATCTATGAAATTACTGAAGTAATAACATTCTTTCTTTAAAGATTCTCTTATTACTTTCTATCTATTGCTATTCTTTTGTTATTTGTATATATCAAACGCAACTCTTCTAATCTCAAACTTCTTTACACGCGTTGATCTATAGTGATTCATAGCTAATGTATTAAATTTCAAGGAGAAAATTTTGTTACTGGGATGTAACAATAAAGTTGAAAAGGGGTGTTGTGTTAAAATTAAATGCCCAGCAAGAGGAAAAAATAAGTTAGTTAACGACTTACTTGCAGAGTGCAAGGATTTAAAGAGAATTTACAATCCCCAGCAGCCAAATACACTAAATAAAAGGCATTATCATTATTATCAACTGGAGGGTCAAATGCATCATTCCGTAAAAAAAGATGGTCTTTTGGTGTTGTGGACGGATAAAGATTTAAAAATAACCAATGTTTCAGATGAAAATGACATTATTTTTGTACCAAATAATGATACTTTACCAGAAACGCCAGAAATAGTTCGCAGTTTCTTACTAGCGCTACCATTAAATGGTAATATGGAGTTAATTTCACAAAATGTTGTGAACGTGAATGTTTGGTTAGATGATGAAGATATTGATACATTTCTTTTTTTGTTAAGTGAAAAGTATCAAGAATTTGAATTTTTAAGCGTTTTAAACATGGGCGTTCTACATTGTATAAAACCATGTTCCCGAGACGAAGACGTACAAATAATAGGCGGAAGTGTTATTGGTCATTGGAGAACATGTCATTATAAAAGGCAGAGCAATGAATTATTTCTCTACGAAAGTAAACCGTACTAGCATGCGTATGACAAGCATTAATGTTGAGTATAATAGCAAATATTAGTATGTTATCGAAGACAATAATAGTTGCACTTGTATTACAATAACTCACATGTTCATTGTGAATAAAAATAATGAATGTGAGTGTTTAAAACGAATTTGCATGTTTTGAGTTAAATACTCAATGTACATAAAAATAGATATTTTGATGTTTCACATTTAAAGCAGAGAAATTTCCATAAAAAATGCAATTGAAATTCACATGATTGTGAATCCATTTATATCAAAGTTTTTCTGTCGTACATGATATTAAATTTGCCTACTAAACATTAAAAAATTTTGTGCATGTTTAATATAACTTTGCCTTTTATTTATATCATTTACTGCATAATTGTTACTACTAACTTAAAACTTAAAAATCAAAGAAAAAAGTACAAGATGCAATATACATTTTCATTTAAGTGAGGATACATTGTATATAATAAATTGTTTAACTTTGATGGAGTTGTATATTGCATCAAAAATCAACAGAAGAGTCTTCGTAGTTGCAGCTTTTATCGTAAGGTGCAATATTATATTAGGTAAGTCATACACAAATTTCGTTAAATGTATACGTAAGTATGTTGTAAAAATAATCTTATAATATTTTACGGTATTCTACAATCAATGAATAAATTCTGAAAAAATTAAATCATAATTATTAACTCTTTACAGAGAGCCTTAACGAATATACTCTCAAGAATTAAATCATAATTTTTACGTCTCCACTGATAGATTCTGTACCAATAAACTCTCAAAAATTAAATCAGAATTTTCGCTTTCTACTCAACGAAAGTGTAGAAGTGAACTCACAAAAATGAAATTAGAATTATGAACTCATAACTGAAAAAATCTGTACGAGTCTAGTCTCAAGAATTAAATTAGAATGTTGAACTCTTCTCTGACTAAATCTACACATATCAATTCTTAAAACTTAAATCTGAATTTTGAAATCTTTACTGACAGACCTATGTAAGAAAATCGGAATTTTGAACCCTCCATTGACAGATCTGAATTTGTCAAATGTTTGTAAGATTGGAATTAATTAATGGAAATAAATTGTATGAATATTATAAATTAATTACAAAATAATATTTATAATTTTTTCATTTAGCTAATACAAGGAAAGTAATATCATCTAATATTAGGCCATTAATTGCAGCCGAGATCTGTCTGACAACATTCAACTGTAATTAACATTATGAGTGTCGCCCTAATATTATCTACTGAGACTTGGAGCCAACTGTGCCAATTATGGACACACATTTGTCAGTGTTGACTTTTCCAGTTGAACGACTGTAGCGGTTTAGTTAGAAAAGTTGATCATTTAAATTTCATTAATTTCAGACATTGTAGATTTCTCTAGTTTCAAAAATTTGCTTTTCTTTAGTAAATCAAGTGATTTATGTAAGTAATTAATTTTAGTATAAAAAAGTACAAACTAGTTTTTGAAAGGAATAACTGACTCATAATTTTGATAATAAAATTTGATTTCAAGTCAGTTAACGTCGAATAATGTAAAATATGATGTAAGAAATTATTAAATTGGATTTTATAATTACCAAATAAAATTTTGAAATTCCAAAATGAATGCAGAAATTGTAAAAAGTTGTTTTTTAATTAATAAAGGTAGTGTCATTGTTTAAGATAAATTTTAGAATTTTTCAAATTAGTAAATGACCAATAACACAGGTCTACAAGATTTTTTAAAGATATCGAAGTGATTTCCAATGTATTTTTGTGCGCTGAATGCGATCCCGGCCTACAAAATTGCGTATCACGTCAGGATTTTGAGAATAGTGGGGGTAAACACAAAAACCGTGTTTTTGAGGTTTTTCAATATTTTTTTCTCATATTTCTCATTATTTGTGCACTTTAAGACCCAAATGTGTGAGATAAAAAAAATGTTAAAGATTTTGAGGTAGTAGGGGTAAAGACCGCAAAAATGTACTTTTCAGGGATTTGAGTATTTTTTTCCCTTAACCTGACGTGCTGAAAACTTTATTGCAGTCTTAAATTAAAGCTTGAATCTTTACATGCTAGGCCATTTTGAAGTTCAAAATCGTGTACAGCGCATTAAAATACATTGAAAACCACTCCAATAACCAAAAAAAGCAAAATAAATTTTCTAAGGCTTATTATCCCAACTTTTTTCAACATCCTCCATTTTTTTAATGTTGGCATTGTGTCTTAAAGTGTCCGATTTAATGTTTAATTTAAAACTACATAGAAGTTGTGGTAATGGCAACATTCCTCACACAATATTTTGAACAAAAATTTTACGTCAATAAATTATAATCAAAATCACCAGAATCGAATTACAAAATAAAGAGAGAGTGTGAAGAATTTTTACTCATTTATCCGCTAGAATTTTCTGCCATGGAAAATAGCTTACATGCGGCCACCTTTCATTAACAAATAAAATCTGAAATGGGACTAAACAGGCAAACGCGAATTACTCTTACGAATTACCCTAATAAAAGAAAATTTTTACACAAACAAAAAAATAGTTGGGCGCCAGACTTACAGATAAGTCAACTTCAGCACGAACGGGCAAAAAAAAAGATATTTAATTTTTTTATAATTTCATAGCGATAATGTTACAAAAAAAATTAATCTCAGAGGGGTGTGGGTGAATGTCGAAATTTGAATCTGGTTCATATAATAGCGGAATAACATAGTTAAATAAAAAAACTAATGAAATTATAATAAAAACAATCATACGAGTTTATCCAACAAATAAAAAAAATATTTGGTTTGGATTTATAACATAGTTTATAAAATCGAGAAAATAAACAAAAAATATATATAACATAAATAGTTCCGAAAACTTTTCTGCTCCGCGGTATCGAAATTAGATTTTAGTATTAACTCATTAGTCAAACGCAAAAATGAACTTAACGAATTCTATTCTAGCGATAATGCCAACACGAAATTAACGACAATCATTAAATGGGGGGGTTCGACTTTTGACACTCATTCAACAACCTTTTGATCAAAGGTGCGAAGCGAAGTGACACGTTTTCGCGAGTTGTCGGTAGCGTCGGTGAACACACACCTAACATAATGCGCTTGCGAGTCTCCTAGCGGAACAAATTGGCATTATGGCGACAAAACAATTCAAATTCAAATTCCAAGAATAAAACAAAATAAACAAACCATTTTTTCCAATTGCGTCTCGAGATGAAGAAGAACAGCATCCTCATTCTCATACGTATAGTTGCTCTTGTAGATAGCGATAGTAGCGATGGTGTCAAGCAGCCAATAAAATACAGGTGTCGTCAAACAGTCCAAAAACATAGGTGGCGTCAAATGGCCAAAAGAAAATCCAAATAGCGACAAACAGCTAGAGAAAATTATTATAGGTGGCGTCAAACAGCCAAAATATCGCAACTCCTTGAATCCCTTGTAGATACATTTCCATGGACAACAACGTTAAACGAGAATCCATCATCCCAAAAATTAATAAGGTCGAGAAGTAGCAGCTCCTCCAGTGATTCTCCTCGTGATTTCAGTTCCAAATGGTTCGATAGAGTCAGCTCGCAAAATTGTTACGTAAAAAAATAAAAATTAATTTCAAAAAACTTGAACAAAAATACAATCGGTACGTAAGTTTTGAAAACAAGCCGTGGAGCAGAGATTTTGACGAGAGGAAGTTGTTGGCAGAAGACTAATCTAAATAAATCGGTGTGACGTGCAAAAATTAAAAATCGTCACGTCACAACTCCTCCCTTCTTACATACGAGGTGAAATATAAGAATCACCGAGTACATAAATAGTTGGAACAATATTTACTTTCTTTTAATACAAAAAAAATCTCATTAGGTAAATAATTATTTTCTTTACATTTCTGGTTAAGAGATCAGTACGTCAATAATCATATTAATCGATTCTAATATGCTCTGCCCCGTTTTTGTATTCGAAACAGAATCAAACATAAAAAAAATGTTCATTGCTAAATAAAATATATAACTAAATCAAAATAAAATTATTCTTAACAGTAAAAATAATCAAATCAAAAAAAAAATTTTTGATTAGCAAGGTATGGGATAACAGTAAAACAACTTTCAATGACTTCAATTAGCAGTAATTATAATAAGTGGAATTTATTATTTCCTCTATTAAAACAATAGCTCTAGTACAGCAATTAATCGTCTTTATTAAACAAAAACTAGTAACAGTCAGTATCGTTTTGACTTTAGCGTTAACAAAAAAAATCGCGATAAACTTCAAACGAGCTTATCAATCTCGTGGCTTGCAAATATAATCACATCCTTCGACCAATTCTTTACCGTTGCAATTGGGACAATCGCGGGTTTTATAATCGGGATAACCACAATGGTAGCAAAATACATGATCGAATGGCTCTGGGCAATAAGAATAGAAATGGTTGGTGCTTCCGCAGTTCCAGCATCCTTGTCTGACTTCGAATTTTGTATTTGGCGGAGATTTACGGGGTTTGTGGTCCGCTTTAGCATCTTGATTATTAGTTATTGGTCCAGGTCCACTTTGTGTGTTCTTCGGAATAGCTCCTTTGTTCTCTTCCTTTTTGCCAGGATAAGTGTGTACTAAAAATCCAGAGATAAACAAAATGAAATTTTTGTAACAATCCTATTTAAAGAATATTTTGTTAAAATTATTAAAAATATGTACCTTTACGTTCACTTAACTTTTTTTTGAGCAGGTCCTTTTTTAGAAGTAAAGTCATTCTCGGGCTTTTCCACTACTTCCTTTTTAATATTCGTGATATTACTTTGCCCTTATTCAGAGCCTTTTGCGAGATTTTCCTTCGTATTGGACTTTACTGCCTTCTCAGCAGAACAACTGCTCATCAATGATTCCTGGAATTGAGTTCACGGTAGTGTTGAAGCAAAATAAAGTTTTTCTACGTCGCCAAAAAAAATCATTTGTACAATCTTTTAAAGCGTTATCTCAAGATTCAAAATCAATAAATATTGAAATCCCAGCTGCTCGTCCTAGGATTTAAAGAAAATAAGATTTTCATTTTAAAAAAATTTTTAATTTCTAAAATTATTTTCTTTGCGTACTAGTAAATTAATATATCAATTTAATTAGAGTTAGATTTTATAATTTGTTATATAAAAAAATTAAAAAATTAGCAATGGTGAGTGCATATAAAAGTTAATAAAGAACAACTGGTCGCAAATAAGAGTAGTATTTTGTTAATAAAATAGTTACAAATTTATATGATTGAATAATTTCTACTTTTTAATGTGATAAAACTGCTGGTACAAGAATACACAATATAGACTTCATTTAATGTATATTTATAAAACATAATTCAAATATTCAGAGAAGAAAATTGTGTAAGAGCACTTTTCAATTTTTCTAGGTATGCAGGATGATTTAAATCGTTAACTTTATAACTTTTCCAAGTTTCCAAAAAATGTCGATGAATAGAATCACCTGGTTGCTCCAAAAAAAGTCCTAAGCCAGAATTATCGTCGGTAATTATTTACCAATCGGTAATTATTCTTTTCATAATTTGTGAAAAAATGAATGTGCCATTGCGATTTAACTTTACGTAATCAAACGACAATTACTATACCCCCAAGTGATGTAACACATACATACAATTGTTTCGGTTTTCAACTATTATTTTCGATTCGTAGAGGGCGTCAAAGTATGGCGATCTCTAATTTGTAAGATTTAGCGGAGCCCCCGATAGAGCAGTTCCTGCCAGTCTAAAGTCAAAAAACAAAATTAAATTCTTAGTACACATAAATACCTAATTGACGTATGTGATGGAATTTAAAAAAAGAAAAAAATGGAAATGGCAACCTTTTAAAGTCAATTTTTAAGAAACGATGATTTTGATTTGTTAAATTTTTGACTTTGAAAGGACGACAGTTTCGTTTTTTTACTTTTTTTAAATTCCATTACATACGTCCAATAGGTATTTATGTGTAATAAGAAATAATTTTTTTTTATTTTAGACTGTCAGGAGAGGCTCTATCGAGAGCACCGCCAAATCTTACGAATTAGAGATTTCCATACTTTGGCGCCATCTGCGAATCGTAAATAATAGTTGAAAAGCGAAACAATTTTTTTGTAGTTTTAATATTGTATTTTAAGGTGCAAAAACAGTTTTTAATCTTTTTAATATTATGACTGCGAAAAAACATAAATGAGGGGCCAATTTTTTACCTTCGCAAACGCAAGTACACCTCAAATCAAAATAGTATTGGTTGAAAAAACGCTAGGACGAGAAGCTAGAATTTCAATATTTATTGGTTTTTAATCTTCAGATGACGCTTTAAAAGTTTGTACAAATAATTTATTTTGGCGACGTAGAAAAACTTTATTTTGCTTCAAGACCACCGTGTGTTGCAGCGCCAGCATTGATGCAATAGGGTCTCTAGTATTGTACCCCATTAGCATCGGCTGTTGAGGTACAAAACCACTATACGGAGAAATCTCTGGCATCAGAGGCACCACACTATAAGAAAGAATTTCCTGATTAGGATATCCTACACCAAAACCAGGAGCAGAAGTAGCCGGCATTTGATACTGGTAGTATTGCCCACTACCATTCGGTGTTGGTCCACTAAATGGAACAGAAAAACTACCATTTGGAAATGGGTACCTTCCTGGAGTAGCTAAATTCACTTGTTGTAAGTATGGATATTTAATATTTGGTGGTTGTACAGGAAATGGTGCTGAGAAACCATTAGGGGAAAATGCATATGAATCTGGAGAAATTGTTGGAATTTGCTGCTGGTAGTAATCTGTTCCATTTGGTGGACGAACACCGTTCGGTGTTAAAAACTACTAGCTGATAAAGAATAATTAAAATTCTGCACGTGGTTTGGTGCAGGTCCTGTAAAACCAATTCCTTGAGCGGGCATCGCGTACGTCGCAAAACGCGTTGACGTTACACGTTACTTCCTCTGAGGAATTATATTTTTCCTATGAGGGAATTCTTCTCTTGCAGTAGGATCACCACCAGCATTTTTATCCGAAGCAGTATTTATTATGGGTTGCATTGAATTAGTTGGTTGAAGGGGTTATTCTAGTGTCTTATTTTCATCATTATTCTGGTGAAATTCATCACCTAGTCTTTCGAGAGGGGGTTATAACCTGTCACCACGCCGTTTCATTTGTTTAAAATTAGAGACTTAGAATTGGGGAAAACAACTCTGGTGGCGAGAAATTATAAAGGCGATCTTTATTATTTATTTTAATTTTAAGCGCTTGGCTGCTCCTCTAATATAATAAGAAAATACAAGCCATATTTAGAATTTAGGTTAGAATATTTATAATAGATAATTTTGCCGACTAGGTGTAGGAACGAGTAGTGTCTTTTGTTAAATAAATAAACACTTGTTTACACATATAACTCACATTTAGTCTAGATATTAAAAACTTTAAAGAGACATTTATTATTAAAAGAAACAGACTTGCTAAGAGTCGGAGAGCGAGCAAATTTTGACAAGAAAACAAAGCAAATTTATTATTATCGCGAATTAATAGTCTAACTCACCATTATTCCACAATTGGCTTATTTTTGATAGCCTTTTATCTTAATTTAGAATTGTCGGCAATCGAATCCCACAATTCTGTGACAATTAACAATAATTTTGATTTTTCCTCGATAATTAATTATATCGTCCACCAACCGTGACTTTCAAAACGTGAATGACGAGCGCCACTCGACTGCTCGTACTTGTTCGCCCATTAGACGCGGCTCCTACTCAACGGCTACCCTGTCGATAAATGTAGATTAATACATCTACAAGTAGCGATTCATGGGTTGCAGCCTTGTAGGCGCGACTTAATATTAATCTTAATATTAAATTAAGGAAAACAGCTAATCTTGGACTAGTGACATTAATTATCACGTAATGAGCCTGGAGCAGTGCAATAACATATTAAAGTAATTTTTATAAACATAAATAATTAAACAATATTCTGCTAAAAATAATGATAGTTCTTATAAAAGAACTTTTGGCTGCATTAATTGATATAATTTCAGTACCTTTTCAGTCTATTCTTCCGGCAGGGTTGCCATAGTAGCGTTCAAGAGTGAGAGAGATAGAATAATTTCCTATCTCTCTCACTCTTGAACGCTACCATGGCAACCTGCATGCATAAGTTTTGCATAAGATCGTGTGACTGTACCCTAAAATCGTCGAATCGGCAAATGGTCGAATGCTCAAAACGTCGAATCGGCAAAAAGTCGAAAAATTTGTTTAATTTAAATTACTGTTAATTTACACCAAACAAATTTTTCGACGTTTTGAGCATTCGACCATTTGACGTTTCTTTTCTTTAGCATTTGATCAATTGGCAATGCGACGTTTTGAGAATTCGACCCAGGGTTGGAAGCGTAAAATACCTCAAGTAAATTACGTGGTTTTTACGGCAAAATACAAGGTAAATTACGTGGTTTTTACGGCAAAATACAAGGTAAATTACTTCACTAGTTTCTGACGCGAGATAAATTACTCGAACATAACCTCAAAACTGTCAAACTAATGATTTTAAATTCAATAAACTATACATATCTATGATTTAATAGGCGATTGTAGCCAACATTTTTTAATATTTTATTAAAAATTAAAGAAGAATCTGACAAACAATCGGAACAAGTGTTAGTCCAATGTCATAATTTCATATTTAAAAAAAGTTAAATTAAATATTAAATTACATTTGGTAGAAGCGTAAGGAAATTAATTTTCTACGTTTCGAACATTTTAAAGTTATCTTTGAATAAAAGATATTATTTTTGGCAATGATAAATGATTTAAGTAACATAACCTAAAATTTAAGAAATGTTTCTTATTGGGATCTGAAAAATTTGTCTTTTTATTTCAAATTATGTCATTACAGTAACTTTTGTTTTCATTGTACATCAGATTCTTCGTTAATGTACGGTGATTCGTGATTTTGTTTAACTTTATGTTTCTGCATAACATTGTTGACAACAAAATTTGAGCTTACAAACGGTTTCATTTAAACAAAGTAATTTACTAAGTATTTACCAGTTTTTGACGTAAATTACCCGACTTAGGTATTGTTCGTCAAAAACCTCGAGTGAAGCGTCACTGCACAACCCTGATTCAACTATTTTATGATTTGATCTTTTTAGCATTCGATCAATTAACAATTTCGACTTTTTTTAAAACAATTTTTAACAATTTTTTTTAACAATTCGATGTTTTGAGCATCCGACCACTTGATGATTCGATCTATTTGGCATTCTACTAATTGACAAATCGATGTTTTGAGCATTCGACCATTTGATGATTGGACGTTTTCAACATTCGACTTGTTGACAATTTGATGTTTTTAGCATTCGACAAATTGACTATTCGATGGTTTGAATATTCGAGAATTGACAATTCGATGTTTTAAACATTTGATGTTCTTAGCATTCTACCAGTTGACGATTCGTATTCGACCATTTCAATATTGGGATTTAAAATACACCCAATAACATATATGCCTTCCTTCCGGTTTGAAAAACTTTTTCAAAAATAGTGTGCCTTCTATATGAATGTTTTAAGTCTATGGCGAATCTCAATCATCATACGCCATAGACTTAAAACATTCATATAGAAGGCACACTATTTTTGAAAAAGTTTTTCAAACCGGAAGGAATGTTCAAATGGTCGAATGCCAAATCGTCGAATAGTCATTTTGTCGAATGCTTAAAACGTCCAATCCACGGTGGTCTTGAATCAACTTTGAATGAAATGTCTTAGCACATCATTTTTTTTGCTGATTTGGGTTATTTGCACTCTAAATAATGTGTAAAAAATTTATAACCCATAACTTGTCGAGCCGTTTTTATATTTACTATATATAACCTTTTCGTTAATTTTTTTTCTGTACAGTAACTGGTATAATTTCCGTAAATTGGCAAAAATATGTGCCTTAACATGTATTGTAATATTTAAACAAAACTGACTTATTGTGCCAGAAATATTATTTAAATTGTTATATTATATTATTTAAAATTAAAGAAAAGTATTAGGGTCAGTTGGGGTAAATCTGGACAGAGGGCAAATACGGACAAAAGGTGTTGGATCTTAATTTACAAATTAAAAATTCAGTTCGACGTCAATATTTTAAGCTCAGATCCTTTAAAAGAGATTCTGACTACTACCATGATTTTATCTCGACAATTGTCAACAGGATAATTTGAAAGTTAGGGTAAATCTGGACAGAGCTTCTATTACATTTTAAAAAGTGGTGTAAGTAGTGTAATTCGATTAATCTTTAAAAAAGTCCGGCATATTGGATCCGGCATTTTGAATTTTCAAAATCTGACTTTGTATTCGTATTCAATGATCCAAAAACTTTTCTTTATCAAGGTTTGTTAAAATCCATTAAAATTTGTTAAAGCTATATATGTTTTTGATTATTACTTTTTGAATCGTTAATTGATTAACTTTTATGATACTACAACACTTAACTGATTCAACTTTTGTACATCTAGTATGAATTTTTTTCAAGTTGTTCTATCCCTTAATAGAGTAGTATACTTAAGATAACTTTATTTTAAACCTTTTTTAGAAACTAAGCTGTCAGGATTTACCCCAAATTTAAAGAAATTTTCTAAATCTTGGGGTAAATCCGAACAATAAATCTAGGGAACTCAAGACAGAAATTAATGCAGTATAAAACGAAAGAATTTCCTTTTATTATAAAAAAACTTACGTCATTTGTGAAAAATAGGTATTTTGTCCGGATTTACCCCAACTGACCCTATTTTAATTAATATTATGCTTAAATCCATAATTTGATACAAATATGTAACATTTTAAATAAAAAACTGATGATTTTTTTCAAAATGAGTTTTCTCAAAAACGGCTCGACAAGTTATGGGCTATAAATTTTTTACACATTATTTAGAATGCAAATAACCCAAATCAGCAAAAAAAAGGGATGTGTAAAGACTTTATATTCAAAGTTGATTCAAGACCACCGTGAATCGTCAAAACGTCGAATGCTCAAAACGTCGAATCGGCAAAAAGTCGAAAAGTTTGCTTGGTTTAAGTTCATGTTAACGTACATCAAGCAAATTTTTCGACTTTTTGACGATACGACGTTTTGAGCATTCAACCATTTGACGATTCGACGTTTTTAGCATTCGACGAAATGACGATTCGACCATTTTCCGATTCGATGTTTTTAGCATTCGACTACTTGACGATTCGACGATTTAGCATTCGACCATTTGACGATTCTACGTTTATAGCATTCAACGAAATGACAATTCGACTCTTTGCCGATTCGATGTTTTTAGTATTCGACCACTTGACGATTCGACGAATTTAGCATTTGACCATTTGACGATTCGACGTTTTTAGCATTCAACGAAATTATGATTCGACCTTTTGCCGATTCGATGTTTTAAGCATTCGACAAAATGACGATTGGACGTTTTGATCATTCGACCATTTGACGATGCGATGTTTTTAGCATTCGACCTGTTGACAATTCGACGTTTAAAGCATTCGACAAAATGATGATTTGAAGATTTGGTATTCGACCACTTGGCGATTAGGGGAAAACGATGCATCTCTTGGGATTGGCGGTATAATGATAATCTAGTAACTTTTACCAACTTCAACGTCACCTCAAGTATAGTTCTGATAGTCTGCATGACTTATTTAAGAACAAGGAGAAAGTGAAAATTAGGTAAATGGAAAGAAAAACAGGAAGTAAGAAGATAAAAAGATAAAAGGAAACAAAATGCCGAAGATTAATGAAAAAGTAAGTGCTTCATTATTTATATATATTACACTAAAAAATTAATTCAGAATTTTCATGTCAATATGGCTAGATTAAAAGAATTTAATTGCATAGAATTTTCTACAATGTTGTATAAATGTTTCCTATTTTGAATTAGAGAGAGTTTTTTGCTTTTGAATTAATACATTTTACTGATTAATAGTAGTTTTTTTTACTTAGTGATTGCATTTGCTTTTGAATGAGTAAATTTTATTAATTAATAGTAATAATTTTTATTAATTTATTACATATTATGATTATCAAACTAAATTTTTAAAAAATTATTTTGAATATTTTAAGAGTACAGTGATTGTGACAGAATGAATTAAACTTCTAGTCTATTAAACTTTTGCAATAATTGACAGTAAATAAATTGATATAACTATAAAAATATGCCTTTTTCAGTATATCACCATATGAAAGGAAAATCTATTGAAATAATGTCGTAAATAACAAAAATACCATCATTAAAATTTTGCATGTTTTCTTCATTTAAAGGGGAAAACAAGTGTAAACAAAGCTTTATTAGTATTCTTTATGATTTTTCCCTGCAGTTAAAATGTATAAGGTTATAGAGTGAATGGTAAAAGTTCTTTCTATGTTTTGTGTACACTTCTGAGGTCACATATTTAATCAGAAATTAAGCAGCTTCGATTATTTGCATTGAAGGCATTACTCTCTTTATGTAAACATTGAATTCGCTAAAAACAACATAAAAATTAATCTTTTTACCGGTGTTTGAACTCAAAATTAAAATTTTTACGTTTGTTAAATTTTTAAAAAATTTAAATTTAAATTTACTCATTCTTTAACTTTTTGAGGTTCACATAGAAGATATATTTCTTAACCCTCTGTCTGCGCAAGTGCCCATTATGCACAAAAGTCGAGAATTCGATCGTCTGATGGGAACTTGGGAATTTTGTATAAAATTTGTACAAAATGAACTCAAATTTTTGACACAATAAATATATTTCTAGTTTTCGAAAAAAATTCGTTAAATTATATGAAAAAGGCCTTGTTTTTCATCTATTCTCCCATTAACACAAAATTTTCAAATTTTTTAGAATTTTCGGATGAATTTCTTGATAATCGGACATTTTTTATTATAGTCAACTGTAAATTATAAAATGAAAAGAGAATTATACTTAAATTATAAGTTTAATTATTAAGCTCCGCGCTAATAGAAGCTGCCCTGGATGGAGGGTAGATATTCTGTATTAGAATCAGTTAAATCATATGTGGCGTTCCACGGTGAAAGGGACCATAGATGCTTAAAAGTATAGGTTATGTTTAGAGTAGTTTTAGCTTAATTTAAAATTTATTATTGATTATTCAACATCAAAAGCAAATTTTTCTAAAAATGTTGCATATAATAATAAATAAAGTATTATTAGTCCATGCGTAAATAAAAATACCTGGTAATGCGAAGGTTAAAGTATTTCCATTATTTTATGATTAATTAATTAGTAAAATTAAATTTTCAATAACTGAAAATGGATGCTCACACATTAATTTGACACTGAAACCTGTTCGTTTCGTTAAACCAATTTTTTTAGAAAAGCCCCTGCAGGAATATTTTTTTTAAATTATTTAATAATAATTATTAACGACTTAATGCTTCTAATAAATTTTAAAAATAATAAAGATGAATTTTATGTCCCTCAAAGCGGCTAACAATGGAAAATTTTTTTTAATGAAGATTACATTTCGTATTTTTATTACTATTTTCATTGGAACAGTAGGGTAAGTGATTATCGAATTAAAAATAAGATGAGATGGAGGGTGGCCATAGTTTTTTAAAGCAATGTAAAAATTATAAAAACCAGTTTTTTCTAAACATTTATTGATAATTAAACATTGATAACTTGACTTTAAAATAAAATAGTTTTATAGAAACAATCTCAAAATTAAATTTTTTTTGAAAAGTGCATTTGGCTATCTATTCCGGAATGTCCGGGTGAAATAGACACATGCAACTTTTAACACAATCTACAAATAGAATTTCATCTATGGAATCAATTAAATCAACTTCTTTGTTCTCAGATATTTTTAATATGATTTTCTTTAATATTTCTTAAGTATATAATATTAACATAAAAAAATATGCTATGGTAACTCAAAACAAAACAATATGAATAACTGTAGAGTAAGTGAGAAAAAGTGGATTTACTATTTCTCAAAATTTTAACAAATGAAAATAACAAACAAAATTATTTATATCAGAATACTTTTTTGGATTTAGAAGTCTCATTATTAATTAAAATTAATTATAGGGGAGAGGGCCCTAAGGTGGTCACCCATCTTTTGGACGACTGTAGATATCAAATGGAATTATATATAAAGGTCAATTATACGTCGTTTGAAGCTTTGTCTTATTACCTAATTTCATATCATAAAGTTTTTTTCATTTCATTAATAAAAAAAAGTTGTTACTTTTTTAAAAAAGTGGAAAATTCGACTTTTAAAAAAGTGGCCTTAAGGTGGTCAGCATACGAAAATTCACTAAAAAAGTTATAAAAAATGTAAAAAACGTATTATTAAGTTGTTTATTTAATATTAATTATTTTTCAGGATCACAGAAACATATTACATATTTTTTTGCACTTTGTCCTTTCGTAAAAAATGATACTTTTTGTGTATGTATTAGACATGTAAAATTTTGAAAATAATTTTATTTAATTATTATTCATCATAAAACTTAAAAATTGATAAAATTCACATTCACAGTGATAAATGTTGATAAATATAGCGTATAAACACATTTTCATAAAAATGAAAAGTGACCACCTTGTGGCGAAAAAAGTGAACACCTTAGGGCCAAGACACAATTTTTTAAACATTAATAAAAAAATTTTTTAAAGCACAATATTAATTATATTCATTTGGAATATTATTGTACGATATGTAAAGATAATTAAAACGATTTTTCTAGTTTAAAATGGTTAATTTCGATAATTTTAACACCCTGAGAAAAAAATTTCTCCATCATTTAAAAACAGAAATTTTACAACGTTCACGTTACAAAGAGACTCATACGACTATTTACCTCAAAACTTTACTAAAATCTTTGTCTTCTCAAATGATAACAATAACAGAAAACATTTAAAGATACTAACTAATATACAAAAATTTTATTAGGGTGACCACCTTAGGGCCCTGACCACCTTGGGGCCCTCTCCCCTGTGTAATGAATTTTATAATTTTGGGCTTTTCTTTAGTTAATGAAACACTTTAAACGCATTCAACTCGAAAACTTGAGTTTCGTCATAAGGTCTGTTTTCTCGGATGCGGTCACATTTTTTTGTTTTACTTTTAATACCTACACTGAGAGAAGAAAAGCACAGATTCTGGAATATAAAAGCTGAGCATCTGGACTCCAATTAGACGCAGCAGCAGTGCCACTATGGGATAGGTGTCGTGCTAAAATGTGAAACGGATTTTGACTTAGGCTTGAGGTATAGATGTTGTACTTCAAATGCTACTGTTTAGAAGTACAGTATCTGTCGGTCGCTATGAAACAGATCATGTACTAAGTAGTTCGTACCGCCGCCGCGCTTTTTGAGTATAGTATCTGAACTATGAATGACACGAACTGAATAAAATTAAGAACGGCAACTGACACGCATTTTACACGGTCGGTGTCTGTCACAGTACGGATTCTGTGCTTTTCTTCTCTCAGTGTACATTAGTAATAAGTTTTCAAAATTTTAAAATGATTGTCCATTTATTTATTTAATGTACAAGGTAAATGTGCGGGAGAAAAATTGAAAATGGATCGAGCATATTAAACAACTGAATGTAAAAGATCTGATAATCGAGTGTACTTTTATTAAATATTAATTTTTTAAACAATTTACGTTTTTTGAGAAATTAAATTTTTATAATAAATTTCGTAAAGTACACTGAAAAAAATATTTCAGTCACTCCTTTATTTGTAAATAATTTTAACACTTTTACATAATTTTTTCACTTTTATTCTTAGTTGTATAATTGTCTATTTAAAAAAAATGATATTAATCATATGCAATATTTCATTTTACTATAAATTTTAAAAGTGATTTAAAACCTGCTTCAGAGACTATCAGTTTGTACTTTATTAACATTTAGCGAGTATGGTCATGATTTTTATAATTCTACTGTAATGCTTTCAAAAGGATGTTTTTTATTTTCAGAATAACTTGAAATAGTTAGATAGTTTACGCATCAATAAGAGCGGTGATGAATAAAATTGTTTTTGAATTTCAAGTATGATATCGACATTATGATCATTAATATTAATAATAACAATAAAAATGATGAATAATTGCTAATAATTTATAAGAAAACATGATGGCCATAAGTAAACATTTTAACTATTTAAATAGTTAATTACTATAATTTTAATAGCTTGAAAGTTTGGAATGATTGCTGAAATCTGGATCTGGATCTCTTTTCGTGTGCTGTGATTGGTTACTGAATGATGCAGATCATGGTTTGAATTACAATCCCCTTTGATGTGCTTCTTATTTTATTGACTATCTCTTACAAGAAAACCGATAAAATTAATTTGTCCTGTAAACTCCCACTGTCTCTTCAAATTTCTTTTTAAAAAATTTGTCAATAAAAGTATACGTCAAGAGTATCTTCTAATTGATATGAATAAAAAAGATAGTTTCCTTTAATGCAAGAAGTATTTTTGAAAAATTATTCTAAATTTGCAACAACCTTTCATTATTTCGTAGTAAACTTACAGCAACCAATCCTGTAGCAATGTTTAAACAATTTTGTATGTTAAGATCGCAAACTTCCCTATTTGTTTCATAAGTTCAGTATACACATTGTTATTTAAAATTCAGTGTATACCTAAATACACACGAGCACATGTTTTTTTAAAAGAAAAATTAATGTATGTTAATATTAATAAACATCCTAATTTTAATGTTCTATCAAAAGTATAATTTTTACTTTTCTATGTAGAAGAAATATTTTAAACACCGTTGAAGCGCATAAAGTATCTTAGATTTAAGAAAGACTTCATCTAATTGCTAAACTTGAATAATTCATCAGATCAGTGAAAAAAGTCATCGAAAAACGGCATACTTCTTGAATTACCTGTTTGAGCAATAAAGCTTCTGACTATTAATATTAGATCAATCTCCCCTATTTTAAAGAAAAAATACATTAAAGTAAGAACATCTTTAAAGAAATAATATTTTTTGTAAAAAGTAAAAGTGAACGTCACTAAGATGATGAATACTAATTAAAAAAGAAGAAAAATTAAACTTTTTATATGAAAATTAAAAATTTATAATTATGAATAACAAGTTAAGTAATATAGTTAACAATTGATTAGTAGTTTTCTGCTAATAAAGTAGTACGGAATCGTTTACCAATTGAATTAGTAACTGTTTTTACTAATTTTAAGTAGTTTTCTACTAATTACTTGTAGAAAATTTACTAATTTGAAATAGAAAAAAATACTTTCTACTAATTGAATAAGTAATTTTCTACTAGCAATTAGTAAAGAACTACAAAAAATTAGTAAAAAAATGTTACTAATTCAAATTGGTTCACGACTTTGCACTAATTCAGATAAAATGTTACTAAAAATTATCCCAATTCAATATTTTACATAAATGTCGTTAAATATTTCATTAAACTTTGATATTTTACTCGATGAAATAAATTTTCTGTGTTTTTCATTTTATTTGGAGCAGAAACAGCATAAATTCAACTGTTTATTTATTTGTTTTTAATTTAAAAAATTAATTTTTTTAAAAGTGCAAATTTTTTGTCTACAATTGGTATTAATTCTATAAATTTAAATACAATATTTACATTATGTATACCAATCGATCCGTCTTGGTGCGAAGAATAAGAATTTAGAAATAAATGAGTAAGATTTTATTATACAGCAACATAATTTTGCGGAAAGAACTCATGTTTTGATAAAATGTTAATTTTTCAGTTATAATTGTAATTAACTCTATAAATTCTCATACAATTTGTACTTTGTATATATTAATCGATTTGTCTTGATGCAAAGAATATGATTTAATCACATATTTCCTTTAATAATTAATTGAAAAAAAAATTTTGAGTATTTTTTAAAGTCTATTAAACCATTTTGAGATATTTTTAGGATAAATATCCCTGGTAAATTTTAGCCAAATTCGTTAAAATCTCTTTGAGTTATCGTGTTAACAAAAATCGGGATCCATACATACATATATACACACACATGCATCCGGATAATTGTTCAGTCTTATATAACATAGTCCCATATAGAAGAAAATTTGTTAAAAATTTTTTTTTAACTTTGTAAATTATACGACTACAAAGCTTCCTCACGAGCTCTCTAAATTTGAATCAGCGAAAAGTCGCTGATTATGCAGCTGATTCAATCAGCGTATATAGGCTGAAATATCAGTGACTATTCGCTGTTTCATTAGTGTATATATGCTGATTGAGTCAGCTGCATACTTATAGCTGCATAATCAGCGATTTTTAGCTGATTCAAATTTAGAGAGAGGAAGCAATACATAAATAAATTACGACTCGAAAATAATGTTCGAAAAACTTAAAAATCAGAAGAATTTTTTTTACTAGCACTTATAAAAACAATTGATTGCCTCTGATTTTATGTTAAATTCAAAAAACTAAACGAAGATTCGTTAACAAAAGTTGAATGTTAAGTACTATTCACAGTACCAATATCTCCATCTTAAGTTGAGTAAGTAGCGTGAAATCGCTAGTGAACGAGTTTACCCTATGAGCGGGTTTACCCTAGTCTCCCCTAATTAAATTATACTTTGTATGAGAAAATTATAAAATAATTGTCTTAAATTACAGTGGGTTGGAAAAAATTGATATTATAGTATTCAGAGTTAAGCCTTGTTCGAAATGACAATGAATATCCGAATGATGCAAAAAATACAAAAAAATCCGAGTTGAGCACTTTTCGAAATTCCCAATTCAATTCATTACAGGCTATAAAATTGTATTTTTCAATTTCGGTTCAATTATCGAAAACGATATAAAGATTTGTCACGCCGTCAGCAATTACGACGTCTTAAGCACCAAAAAAAAAGGATTACAAATTATTTAATTTTTGTAATATTAATTTAAATATTAATACTACAACTGAGAGTGAAAATGATGAAGAAATTATCACTAAAGTTGAGATAAATGCACTTGAAGAAAGAGAAATTATTGAAAGCAATGGAAATTTTTCTGAAGATATCGAAGATACTGACGACGAGGACGAACAAGAACAATTTTGGAATAAAATTGTATCTTACTCAGATAATGAAGATAATGATGATGATACAGTTTCACAGCCATTAACATTGTGGGAAAAAGTCGCTGTTTGGGCTCTTCGAAACTATACAAACCAACGGGCAATTAATGAAATGTTAAATATCTTGCGCAGTGAGGGTCATGACTTACCTAAGGATGCTAGAACATTATTGGGAAGGTCCAGGCAATCATCTAATATTACTTCTTGTGGATCAGACGATTATTTGCACTATGGGTTTGAAAGAGCTTTAACTAATATTATGAATGAACAAATGCCTGAAACCTTAATGGAAGTAAATATTTTAGTAGATTTAAATATAGATGGCTTACCACTTGCAAAGAGTTCCAAAAGTCAATTATGGCCTATCCTAGGAAAAATTGTATCTCCATTTAAGTCGCGAGTATTTTTCATAGGCGCGTACCATGGAAATATTAAACCAAGCTCATTCGTTCACGAATTCTTGGATTCATTTATTCAAGAATTCAAGGATATAAAAAATAATGGATTTATTTTCAAAAATAAAATGTATAATGTTTCCATAAATGTTGTGATTTGTGACAGTCCTGCAAGATCTATGATTACTTTTACAAAACTATATAATTGTCATTTTGGCTGTCCTCGGTGCAATGATAAAGGAGAACATCTAAATTATAGAATGTGTTTCTTTAGCACAGAAAGTACTTTAAGAACGAATGAGTCTTTTTCATTACGTATCAATGAAGAACATCACACTGGAGATTCACCATTCAAAGAAATAGGGCTGGAAATGGTGAGCCAATTTCCTCTTGACCCAATGCATTTATGTGACCTGGGTTTGATGAAAAGAATTTTAATAAGTATTATGCGTGGTAAAAGAAAGGCATGCAAATTAAATAAAGATAAGGTTACTGATATGTCGCAAATGTTGATTCAATTTAATAGGTACATGCCTACAGAATTTGTTAGAAAAATCAGGGGTCTTGATGAGGTACACATGTGGAAAGCAGTGGAATTTCGGATGTTCCTCTATTACTTAGGACCCATAGTTTTTAATCAATTCCTGCCAAACGAATACTGTCTTCACTTTAATGCCCTTCACGCAGCTTTATCTATTTTATGTAGCTTAAAGAATTACCGGCGTTATAATACGTATGCAAATGACTTATTACATTGGTTTGTTGAAAATTATCCAAAGTTATATGGTGACAATAGTGTAGTATACACTGTACATTGTGTGCAACACTTGGCTGAACAATCTTTAAGTCAACGTGAAACCCTTTACAATACTACATCACATCCATTTGAAAATTTTATGCAAACATTAAAAAAAATTATTCGTAGACCATCTGATCCGTTACCACAATTATTTCATGGATTTCATACAAAATCGAATTTTTGTCATTTGATAACAGGTGAAAGGACTGAAAACTTTCCTAAAGTTTTTAATTGTTCGATTAAAAGATTACCGTTTGGATGCTCTAAAAAATATGAAAAACTTGTTTTTGAAAACTTTTTATTGACATCCAAAGAACCAGATAATTGTTGTTATATGACAGACAACAGTGTGATACGCATAGAGCATATAACATATAAGAATGGATGTATAGCAGTAATTGGAAAACGATTTATAAACGTAATGTCTTTCCCGAATTATCCTGGTGACTCGCAAGATATAGAGTTGATGATAGCTGAAGAATATTCTACCGATCAGCTGTATTATGTCACTGAAATCAATGAAAAAGCTGTTGTTCTTAAACTAAATGGCTTATATCATATTCTACCTCTTCTTCATTCAAGCTCTATGGAAATTTAATAAGCACGTTATTTTAATAAGCAGTATTACTACAGGTTAGAAAATTTATGACTTATGCGATAAAAAATCTACTAATTACTACACAGACAAAAATTGACTTAATTTTTGTAGCAAATCAAAATGAGTTGTTATGTTTAATCAAAACACCGCCTGACATCATCCACAAGTAATATGATCTTTTCAAGATAATCACCCTTACAAAATACTCTTTTAATGTAAATACAACTTTACCCCGACGTATTTAATTGTTCATACTACTTAATTCTCTTGACAATTCAAAACTATATTTTAGAATTGATCTTTATCTCATTTAAATTAATAAAAAATCTCTTTAACTTGTATCTATGGGACGTTTCACGTCAAGCGGCACAAAGCAATCTCCAAAATTCTATGCTTTAAAAATGCAAGTTATATACGTTAAAATAATCGTTAACTCATCCCTTTTCAATTGCAAAGTGGCAGAATTGAAAATTCAAAATGGCGTCCTTAATATGTCAAGTAGAAGAGGGTAAATTCGGAAATAAGTAAATGTATTAATTAATTTCTTTTAAAAAATGATGGATAAATTTGGTGTCACAACATATTTTATTATTTTTGGGGTCGCTAAATACGAATATGATGTCCAATTTTAAAAATTAAAAATGGCGGATCCTATAAGGCGGCCGAATTTTTTTAATTTCGTGAAATCGCTTGAAACTTGTTACTCGGGGGTTTTTCGGGTCGCTGATTACGAATCTGAAGTCAGTTTTACCAATTTCAAAATGGCGGACCCAAAATGGAGGACAAAATTCTTTAAATTTTATTAAATTTGCTTGAAACTTGTTGTTCAGGGGTTTTCTAGGTCACTGATTACGAATCTGAATTTAGTAACTGTAAGGATTTAGTAGCCTTGAAAAAGGCTAATTGTTTTTATTTAGTAACTGTAAGGATTTGGTAGCCTTGAAAAAGGCTGATTGTTTTAATTTAAAAAATATATCCTAATTAATGTAGTTTTATTTTAATATTGCATAACTGCAATAAGATGATGTGCATTTGAATATTTGAATATTTTTAATTTCTTTTCTGGTGTTACAATAAAAGAATGTGCAGATTGGACTTTTGTAACTGCAGGTGCTCGAGAAAATCTAGTAGCAAGTTGTTTCACTCTATCGTGTCGTTGCTTGTTGTAAAAGAAAATCTGCCAAGTCTTAATGTGTAGCTTAGCCCATTGGTAAAGACTCTCTGCATTTAAGATGGCTTTATCAAGTGAAGCCTGTAGGCTTGCTCGAGTGGCTTCTCTCTTCAAAATAGCTCCTACGCTATCACATGAGCCTTTTCCATGTGCTGTTGCATGGAAATGCCACTCTGCCTGTATGTTAAAATCTTTCTTATAGTGTACGAGATTGACAATTTGGAAGCGATTTTTATAGTGCTGCTTCGCACCATCACTAAAATAAATGACCTTCTTTACCCTTGGGCAAACCTTTTTGATGATGGGCATTACTGTCTGTTGTAGTAAATAAACTGCAGATGTGTCGTGACTGTTACTATGAGACAGTAATATCATGCTGTAGTGCTTTAATTCGCCTTCATGCTTATAATAAATTACTACAGGATGAACTGTACACTAATCATTATTATAATGAAATTCTTGTGCAGCATCCTGAACAACATAAGCAAAGTTTTCGGAAAAATCGCACTACAAAATTACCTCATCATCTTTCAAAGTATATTTTCTGTATTTAAAATAGTTCGACTGATTTTTCGAAATGAAATGGTGCTGGGAAAACTTTTTGAAATCATTTGATAGACTTTGAACATAATCTTCCACAGAAAAGCACAATTTTTTCAAATTGCATCTGTCGGTCAATTGCCAAGAACTACAAATGATTTCAGAAATATCATTCTCTTCCAAAATAGACGTAATTTTTGAAGTGAAATTTGCAACCCCGGGACATGAATTACATTTCAGAAAAAAACAAGGTGGTTGAGGATTTTGACACAAACTCAATTTAAAACAATCTTTGTAACTTTCGATTATGATGTCTGAATCACTTGTCAATTTTTTAAAATTTACAGCGTCAATCATCATTTTGAAATTTTTATGAATGACGCAAACGCAAACACTGTGTGTGCCTGATGGACGAGCACAAACACAATTCTTTGGACGAATTTCTGCAAATTTTGTCAGTCCTATAGGAAACTCAGGATATTTTTCTTTGAATTGAGTGTGCAAGACTTTTAATATCTGAAAGTAAAAGTCGTTTTGTACATTTTCGGTGACTTCATTTCTTTTAATAGTAACTGTGTCCTTTTTATTTGGCATTATTCGACTATTTTGGTCAGGCTCGTAGAAATCTTGCATCTTCTTAACTGTAAGATTGGATACTACTTTACCTGTTTTTGAATTAGGTATTGCCAAAACTCCCTCAGCTTTTCTCAAAAGCTTTGCTTTTTTTGCCTGCCTTTCATAACATCCAAATTCGGAAGCAATCTGACGAATACTCTAACATTCGGGAGCTATTGTGAGTATTGATAAGCGTGAAGGATCGTTTTCAAGAAGAGAAGCAAATTTCTTTTTAAGGCCTCATAATAATTCTTCTAATTCATCTTCTCTCGACAGACATTTTTTTAAGCGGTGGTTCATCAGAGTTGCTTGAATTATCGAATAAATTGCCTTGGTTAAATCTTGTTCTACATTCGTAACATATTCTAGCGTTCTGAGAAATTTGAGGAAATTCTTTTAATAACGCCTTCGATATTTCTCTCAAACCTGATCCCTTGTGCTTAGCAGAAAAACAATCATAAAATAATTTTAAAAAAATATATCTGTCGTTATATTATTTCTTTATCTATTTCGTTTTTGTTTTCTGACAAGGTAAAGCGTTTTCTCCACATATTTCCTCAAATTTCTCAGAATGCTGGAATATGTTACGAATGTAGAACAAGATGTAACCAAGGTAATTCATTTGATAATTCAAGCAACTCTAATGAACCACTACTTAAAAAAATGTCTGTCGAGAGAAGATGAATTAGAAGAATTATTATGTGGCCTTAAAAAGAAATTTGCTTCTCTTTCTGAAAACGATCCTTTACGCTTATCAATACTCGCAATAGCTTCCGAATGTTGAAGTATTCGTCAGATTGCTTCCGAATTTGGATGTTCTGAAAGGCAGGCAAAAAAAGCAAAGTTTTTGAGAAAAGCTGAGGGAGTTTTGGCAATACCTAATTCAAAAACAGGTAAAGTAGTATCCGATCTTACAGTTAAGAAGGTGCAAGATTTCTACGAGCCTGACCAAAATAGTCGAATAATGCTAAATAAAAAGTACACAGTTACTATTAAAAGAAATGAAGTGACCGAAAATGTAAAAAACGACTTTTACTTTCAGATATTAAAAGTCTTGCACACTGATTCGTAATCATTGACTTCGAAACCCCCGAGAAACAAGTTTCTAGCAAATTTAATGAAATTTAAAAAAATTATGTCCGACATTTTGGGTCCGACATTTTGGGTCTGCCAATTTTGAAATTGGAATAACTGACATCAGATTCGTAATCAGCGACCTAGAAAATCCAAGAACAACAAGTATCAAGCAAATTTAATGAAATTTAAAGACATTTTGGCCGCCATTTTGGGTCCGCCATTTTTAAATTGGAAAAACTGACTTCAGATTCGTAATCAGTGACCTAGAAAACCCCCGAACAACAAGTTTCAAGCAAATTTAATAAAATTTAAAGAATTTTGGGTCCGCCATTTTGAAATTGGTAAAACTGACTTCAGATTCGTAATCAGCGACCCGAAAAACCCCCGAGTAACAAGTTTCAAGCGATTTCACGAAATTAAAAAAATTCGTCCGCCATATAGGATACGCCATTTTTAATTTTTAAAATTGGACATCATATTCGTATTTAGCGACCCCAAAAATAATAAAATATGTTGTGACACCAAATTTATCCATCATTTTTTAAAAGAAATTAATTAATACATTTACTTATTTCCGAATTTACCCTCTTCTACTTGACATATTAAGGACGCCATTTTGAATTTTCAATTCTGCCACTTTGCAATTGAAAGGGAATGAGTTAACGATTATTTTAACGTATATAACTTGTATTTTTAAATCATAGAATTTTGGAGATTGCTTTGGGCGGCTTGACGTGAAACGTCCCCTATATATATGTACAGACTTTTGTCTGTACATTGCTTGGAACTTTAAATTGTATACATAATATTACTCCTTTTGAGCATCCAGGATTCCAAATATGCCAATAAACAATTTCGTGTTCCCGCATCACTTGAAAATGGCTCAACCGTTTGAAACCAAATTTAGCAGATTGTTAGACCTTGGCCCAAGGAAGGTTTATAAATTTACAGAATTTTTTCAAAAAATTAAAAAATTTTCAAATTTTACATTTTTTAAAAACTGCTTCTAAATTTTTTATAATTGAGTATTACATGTTATTTACTCACATTTTAGCATAATTTTTCTTAAAATTATATCCTATTACTAAAATGTAAGTATAAAAATGTTATTAAAAAGTTAAGAAATGAAAATTTTCCAAATTTTATATATTTAAATTGATTGCTTTTAAACTGTCTATATTGAATATTTCATGGTATTTAGTCATATTGTATTGTAATTTTGCAAAAAATGATATCCTGTGATTAAAATGTAAGTTTAGATATATTAAGATTTCAAAAAATTAAAACTATTATAATTGATACCCATTAATATCAAACTTAATTCAGTACTATTTTTGGGATATCTGATTAAAATTTTGACGTCAAAACAATGTAATTTAGAAGTATTTATTTATCCAATTAAACTAATATTCTTTAATTGAAAGCATTTTAAAAATATTAAAACAGTTATTTTACTTCTACTTAATTTTTAACGATGGTTTTTGTTTACCATTTCTTACATACTCTTGCTAATACTTACTAACAAAACAATTTTTGTTTCCTTTGCTTGATTTTCAATTGGACAACTTCATATGTAACATTTATTAATCATAAGTTAAATTTATAATAAAAAATTAACTTATTTTTAGGACATTCTGTGGTACGTTGTAACTTGTCAAGATTTCTGTAATATTGTTCCAAGCACATGGCTCACTGAAAATAATTCCCGTGTCATGTGGCCTCCGAAAAAAATAAAATTTAAGAAATGTTTATCACAGTTAACTGCAGACTCTACATGGAAAAATTATGAAGTAAAAAAAAATAATGGTCCATACAGTAAGTTATATGCTAAACATTTATGAATAAGTAAAATAAATTATGTTTAAAGAGAATAATATTAAATTCAGTTACCTATTTCTTTGTCTTTATTTGTTGATATTTTGTAGGTAAAAAATGGAAAGCTGTTAATGTTGAAATGCAAACATCGATGCTTTCCAGTGGAGATGAAAATTATAATTTAGTTACTCCCGTAACTCATGTTTCAGGCAAACGAATTTCAAAACCAAAGAATTTAAGTTCTTCAGATAATAAAAATAGTGAGTACTTTAAATAGTATAGAATAATTGCAACAGTGGTGGATCGAATGGAAAAAAATGATTATTTTTGCTTACGAGTTTATATTTAAACGAACTTCAAGAATAAATAATTATTAAGAGAAATGTACAGATCATTATTATAATTTGAAAAATATTGTTTAGTTTCAATGGAACAAAGCATTTTATTAATTACACGGAAATAAAGTTATTATTAAATTTTCTAAAACTATTTTTACAGTGTTGGTCAAAATGCGACAAGATAAATTTTTATATCAGAAGTACTAAAATTTAAAAAAATGTGATCTTTATTAAAGATCACATTTTTTTAAATTTTAATCGATATAACTTTATTAAATAAAGTTATATCCATTATCAAAAACTTGTAACAAATTTTAATATAACTTTACTAAATATTATAAAAGTTTTTTTAAAGTTAAGTATTACTGATATCAAAACTTACCTTTGTCCAATTTGTTCCTACACTTTTATAAAGTACTTTCATAAAATTTGATAATAACTTTTTTTCCGTGTACTAATGTGGTAAAAAAAGGTTTTCATCAGGATGTTCGGTAATTGTATACCTTAGATATGATAGCTTAGAATAGGTTCTACGAATATTGAACTATTATTATGTTACCGATGATGAAAAGACTAACTTTTTGAGATAAATAAACAGTAGTTGAATGTTTTTTAAAGTCTAAGAATTAGCTTAATAGTCAAAGTGCAATTTTTTTGAAAATTAAATTCAATATTTTGTTTCCGTTATTTAAATAAAATAATACTAATATATTAATAATTTGATAAAAAAAAATTATAATTGAAATAAAATTTTAAAAATGAATATTAAAAATTTTAAACTAATGATAACGATAAAAATTAAAATATTAGGGCTAAAACACTTCTCGTTAACATTTTATTAATTTTCATCATGCAGTTAGTCTTGCTTTCATGTTTAAAGGATTGATAGTACCTATCCATGGAATCCATTATGTATAATAATTTTTGGTAAGATTTTTGTGAGTGATATACAACTGTTGAAAATTGTGATATACATTGGCTTTATTAACAAATAATCTTTGACATGTTTTTTAAGTAACTCAATGATTCATTATCACTTTAGATTTAAAAGAAACGCCAGTTCTCTCAAAACTACCACATAATTTCGAGAAGGAAAAACAATCTGATTTTAAGAAAACATGTAAGAAAGTCAAATAATGTTAAAAAATTTTACACAGTGAGCCAGGAAATTATTTTTGCCTAAGAGCCCTATAAATACACAGAAAAAAGTCAGACTCATTTTTATTGTAACTCAAAATGTTAAATGGCATATCAGATGGCGCCATCTGCGAAAAAAGCAACTTTGTATAAATGGAAAATAAAAATAACACAATGTTACAAAATTTATTAAGACAAATATTCATATTTTATTGCTTATAATGTATAACATTTTATATTACCCAGTAAAAAAAAGTATTCAGAATAGAAAAAAAGTATTGGTGGTGACGTTTGGTGAATGCGTTTTCGCGACAAAACCGTATTGGTGGGTTACGGTGAATACATTTTGCTCACCGTGAATACTTTTTGTTTTAAACCCTCGATATAAAGATTCCTAAGCAAAGTTGAGAATATATATGAAAAGCGTGAGTAACGTGATGTATAAAAATGGCTATTGCAAGAAGGAAATAAGAAATTTTGAGTAAAATTTTGAAATTGAAAAGAAATCCAAGTGAACGCAAATAATATTTAGTTATTAATTAATTATAATTAATTCATTAATTCATTATAATTAATTATAATTAATTAATTAATTCATTATAATTAATTATAATTATTAATTATAATTAATGAATAAAAATTCATTAAAAATTCATAATTTTCCGCCTTTCCTAATAACTTTCTGCTGGTAACGTCATGCACCCTTTAATCTGTCATGCATTGTAGACATAGTAAAGCATATGGTAATCGATCAACATTTGACATTTTTTTCACATTTAATTTTTCGTTTTTACTCAAAATTTCTTATTTCCTTCTCGCAATAGCCATTTTTATACATCACGTTACTCACGCTCTTCATATATATTCTCAACTTTGCTTAGGAATCTTTATATCGAGAGTTTAAAACAAAAAGTATTCACGGTGAGCAAAATGTATTCACCGTAACCCACCAATACGGTTTTGTCGCGAAAACGCATTCACCGAACGTCACCACCAAAACTTTTTTTCTATTCTGAATACTTTTTTTTTACTCGGTATTTAATTTGAATACCTTACTTATGCATGGAATATTGATTTCCTGGGCCACTTAAATGAAAAGAAAAAATATCTTCTAATTTATAATTTTCTATTATTAATAGTGAAAGATTGCGCCGTAAAGAATAAAGGAAAACCCTACATAACTAAAAATGAAGTACTTCCAAAGAATAAAATAATCAAAATTAGAGAGAAAGTTAAAAATAAATGTTACAAACCGGTAAATTAATTTTGAATCGGGCTTTTGAGATGGTCCTTAATTAGTCGATTTGGGGAGGCTCCAAGCTGCCAGAGTTGAACTCTGTTTATTAGTGCGGGATCGTTATCCTACTGTTTTAAAAGTTACCGTTCTGCTTTGTTTATTATTTAATTTCAAAAAACAAGGATGTAATTTAGACAGGTAAGTAAGAAAATTTTGATATAGTTTAATTAAATTTTGTGTTTATTTCCCCAATTGAATACCCATACAGAAATAGAAAGTGTGGAAAAGTGTAGTTTAGTGTTAATGTAGATTACATATAATTGAAACGATACAAATTACTTACAGCTACCGGCGGGGGTTGCTCCTTTTGGTATCACAAAATTGAACCACCGTCGGGCAAGATTTACGTTGTCTCACAGTCTTTAAGATTCTTTTAATTATTAGAAAATTATTGACGTAGAATTACGAGCAAAGGATTTGCTTTCTTTATTCGCGAGATTGCACTTGTGGTTGAACGGTCGCGGGCAATATCTATGCAACCGGCCGTTCCTCCTTTGTGTAAACTCACTTGTGAATCTATTCCTAGGAAAACTGGTGCGGGCAATATCTATTCAACCGACAGTTTTATAAGAAATTCGATCACACTTGTGGATCTCTTCTCTATCAATCTGATGCGGGCAATATCTATGCAACCGATAGATAGATAGAGAATTTGATCTCACTTGTGGGCCACTGAAGTTTGAACGGACGCGGGCAATATCTATGCAACCGGCCGGTTATAGACAACAAGATTTCAGAATTATGATTTATTTATAAAAATTTGGGTAATAGGAGTAAGGAGTAGGAGAAAATCGTGGGCCCATTGGTCTATTCATTTTTGCTGACGTTTTCGATCTCACGGTAGGTCCGTGAGAACGGAAATAGTCTGTTAATATGATACTTTTCGAGACATTATTTTCGAAATAACTTAGAATTTAAATAATAATTATATTGTTTAATTAATAAAATTATTATTCAAATTACTTATTACAGTTCATATAATTTATTTATTGTAATTATATTGTTCCTACTTTTTATAAGTTGCTTGTATATGTATTATACATATTGAGTTATGAATATACACATATACATGTAACTTAATGTCCTCCGGCATTTTGTTGTAACGAAAATGTTTACAACAAAATGTTTAGCTATTGTCAATTTGCTGTATCTGCATCTAGCTTGGTGCATAGGTTTAAGTTCAAATAACACAAGACATTCAACTCTTGTAGCTTTGAGTCAGCTGTAACGCACGTGCGTTTGTTTTGATGCTGTATGCCACAGCTTATGGGCCCTGAGGGGAAAGGAAGGTACCACGCACAACAAGGTAGCGGTAAGAGGCAAGCATAACGCGTTTGTGTTGATGCCCGTAGCATGAAGGCCGTCAAGGTATTAGTGCTGTAGCCGGGGAGTCAGTGAGTGTACTGGTTTCCACAAACGGCGGCTGCATGGGTGTGTGTGTTGCCGCCGACCATCCCCACACACGCGCAACCTCACAGTGCACCTTCTGTCTATGCACAGTAATGACGAATATATACATACATTCAGACACATACACATATACATGTACACACACATATATATATATATATATACATACATATATATATGCATACACTGGCTGCAGCATGGCGCCTTCTTATAAATTTTGGATTTGTGATTTTGCAGTCAAAAGTCCCGCTTAACAACCCTAATTTTTTTTACATTTTTCAAATTTTTATTAGTGTTCATTATTTTAATAATTATTATTATTTTTTTTATGGCAATTAAAATTCCGAGCTAAGAGCGTTTGGTGAACGTCGACACTTCCTTATCTGGGTATCAGATATCGTGCGGCGATGCCTTGCATGCCGTCGAAATTATCAAACAGGGTTGTCAATTTATAATTTCATATATAACAATCCACCGTGAAAATTCCTGTTTTTGTCCCCAAAAACTTGATGCTCTGAACTCGGAGGTAGAATTGCATAGAAAATATGTTATGGACGTAGGCGAAAATAATTGTGGGTATTATCCTTACATATGCGGTAAGGGAATAGCACATTATATATACACTCATACGTACACGCATACATACTACGTAAGTATACACACATATGGATACATATCCCTTTTACTCTAACATATATAAATGATTATGCTA
The DNA here is from genome assembly GCA_032872475.1 of Leptopilina myrica (nomen nudum). Classification (NCBI taxonomy): domain Eukaryota; kingdom Metazoa; phylum Arthropoda; class Insecta; order Hymenoptera; family Figitidae; genus Leptopilina; species Leptopilina myrica (nomen nudum). The sequence continues at coordinate 6,786,373 of CM065461.1, forward strand.
AACTTAAATTATTATGGCATACATATTCTTATAAAATAACGTTTCCGTCAATAATAATTAAACATAGAAGTGAATTGTCCAGATATTACATTACTTATTTTTTTTTTAATCTTCTTGCTGCAACATTAGTTATCACCCTTTGGTTTCGTAATGTCGCTGCAAGCTTGACTGTTTCCTTTAATTTTATAAAATTAATATTAATGGCTATATAATATTTAAAACATATTTAATCTATAATTAATTTTAATAACTTTAAGAATTAGTTGAGAGCATTAAAAGGCTGACGCCGATGTTTATCGAAGTGTCGGGTGTCCAGCATCAAGGCTTCTTGGTCTTGGTGAGCCTTGATGCCGACAGTAATATCTCACAATGTTGTCAAGTGAAAAGAATTTAAAAACTCCCTTTTTTATTGTATTTACCGTAAGATTCCATTGTTTTATCCCTTAAATTTGTTAGTGTCCTTAACTGATTTACTCCTCTTTAACAGTTAGGGAGGATACTTTGCTCGCGTCTTTTAAATTTTATTTAAATATATTTCCCTTTTGAAACAAAAGAGGCTGCTAGCAACCTAGCTTTGTGAGGTGTACACTCACTGAGTATACTACGGCAAGTCAGCAGTTGCCTTATCAGCATCCCTTGTTACGTCTCTCTATTACTCACGAACCTCAGTTCCTTAACATCGATAGGATTGTACGGACGTTTTAGTGAAGTGCGTCGTAAAATTGTGTGTTTGAGAAAAAAAATAGTGTGACGTGCACAGGAATATTCCTTTCCACGGATTTTTGATCTGTCAAGGTTAGTTATATAATTTTTTTCTTAACAGGGGCGCATTACTTACCCCAAATTCCACTCTATAATTCAATTACGACACTATTACAATTCTTAGTATTTTAATTTTTTAAATAGAATCGTTAAAATTATATATAATAATCGTCGTGACTCCGGATCTCTGCCCACACTTGAAGTTAGTTATAGTTATTCTTTTGTTTGTTTTTTTTATAGAAAATAGAAATATACGTATACATTATAATACATTATAATACATTATAATAATCGTATTTTTTTTTCGTTAGCAAATTTTCTGCATTCATTCGTTTGTTTTGAAAATTATTATTTGTGGGTTATTGAGAAAATTTTTTTTTTATAGACAAATTTTAAATACGTTTAAAGATAAAATCTGAGTTGCGCAAAATTAATTATAAAAAAAAAATTCTGTGGAAGAAAGGCACAACAGCACAACTGCATCCGTCATGATTTCGAGATAAATTAATTTTAATGTTCTCTCACTTCCGTCAATTCAGAAAATCAACAGATTTGTTCGGTCTTTTGCATTTAGTATTATTATTTAATATATATTCAAAATTCGTTTATAACATTTAATCAAACACACGATATGGTATAAATTTTTTATAATTTTTCATCGGAATCGTGAGTTTTATTGCACTTATGCGGTTATGCAAGTTCAGTTTGTATATGAGTCCAACTTCAGACACTTTTAATGTCACAATTTATTTTGCTTTGATTTGTCATAATAATAAGATTTGTTCACACAAACACAAATTAAACTATTAATTCGTTAGAAAAAATTATATGAGTTTATTTTTTTTATAAATTGTTTTTATCCTTAAAGGTTATTTTTATTTTTAATTATGTCAATTGTTTTTTAAACTGAATGCAGTTATGTTATTATGCTGGCCTCCTTTTGTCAAAACGCAATTATGCGATTATGTTTTCCATTATTTTCTACATTAATAACCATTTTAATGATTTTTCAGCTATTGAATTTTGAAGAGCAATATTAAATATATACAAATCTGATGTTATCCCAAATTTGACAAAAATGTCAGCTACGCTGCTATGCATCTCCTCCACAGAATTAAGACTTCCAGCATTATTTTAATATTAAATGTTTTGGGGGTTAAATATTACTGTAATCCATATTGGGGTTTTTGCAAAAATTCTATTTGAATTTAACTTCTTTAATTTATTAAACCTTTAACATTATTCATTTATAATTTAATGAATTGTGTATTTAAAAATTTGCTTTTAACTATTTTTATCCAAAAAATATATGTTTTTATGTTGAACGAAAAAAATTGTGATAAAAAAAATTTTTTGTTTATTATTTTAAGTTCAAAATTGATATTTTCTGTAAAAAAAAATTTTTTTTATTTTTAATTATAATTTTATTATTTATTCAACCTTCTACTTAATATATTGTATTTAAAAAAAATTAAAATATTTTATTTTAGATAAAACGGAAAATTTTTTTTTTTTATTCAATAAAATTCCCGGGTCCCTCACGACTCTGTCTAACTATTTCCGGTTTTCTCTCATCAAATCCAAATTCATTTGATCCGAAATATAAATAAATCTACAAATGGCCTCAAACATTTTATTAGGGCTTGTATAAACTTATTGATAATAATTGAATACTTCCAAAGAATGTTATTATTTATGAAAATAATTGAATATATTGTGAAGAATTTTTTTTTTAAATAGAATTATAATTATGATAACTAACTTTCTGAAATGATTACTTTCAAATTTCGCTTCGCGGCTGTCGCTCGTGGTCGGCGGCGACCACGTCGATCGGCGGTGGCCATCGACCACGGCGTGTTTAACCGCGGTACCACTAAGAAAATTGCTAATAATTCGAAAAAAAATAAATTTCTTTTATTTTGAGGTGTGATGCATTGTTCTTTAAAACCATATCTACAACTTTCGGGTTAGCGCCACACGTCACGATTTCTTGTCTGAAAGGCCTTAAAACCGGCTCCAAAGTTAGGTACTCCGGAGGTTCACAATTCGAGTATCCCGATGGTGGCCGTCGACCACGGCGTGTTTAACCGCGGTACCACTAAGAAAATTGCTAATAATTCAAAAAAAAAATAAATTTCTTTTATTTTGAGGTGTTATGCATTGTTCTTTAAAACCATATCTACAACTTTCGGGTTAGCGTCACACGTCACGATTTCTCGTCTGAAAGGCCTTAAAACCGGCTCCAAAGTTAGGTACTCTGGAGGTTCACAATTCGAGTATCCCGATGGCGGAATTTGCGTTCTTAGGTCCCTTTTCTTTCTCTCTCTCGCTCTCTCTCTCTCTCTTTTAGACAAATTTCCTCTTAAAGTTTATAAAGTATACAACGTTTTCTTACTTGTACTTAGGGTACTCTTCAAGATGAACGGCAGAGCGACCCGATCGCAAAAGCCATCCTTAGAGGCCGGATTAGAGTTTTCCGAACGGAAAACTGACGGGCGACCTAATTTAAAAGGTTTATACGACCGGCTAGATCAGACGTATTTTGACGGAGAGCTCGCAACTGCGGGATACGTTGTAATGTGGGGGCGGAAAATGTCCAGGAACTCAGGGTGTACCGACTTGCGCAACCGCGAGGTCCGTATAAGCTGGGAGATACACCGACTTCTCCCAGAAGAGGAATTAATTGGGACTCTCTTACATGAGATGATCCACGTAAGGTTGTTTCATCGTAGGCAAGATGTGGACAGCCTGTATCACACCGGTGCCTTTCAAGATGAAATGGAGCGTATTAACGCGACGAGCCCCTTTCGGGTATGAAAAAAAAATATCTATGTCATTTTTAAGTGTTTTGCTTAAGTGTATGAAATACTAATTATGTGTACTCTTTTGTTTTAAGGTGGACATCATTCATGATCTCCCGCGAAGGGTAGTTGAGAAGCTGCGTCCGTACTCCTGGAGGTGCACAAACTGTTCCTACGTTTTACGGCTACCCGATGCGCGGATACCCGATTATAAAAATTTACATTTTGTTGAGGGACAAGAAATGTGTGCATCTCCCTTGTGGGTCAAAGAGGAGTAATCAATTATTTAGGACTTGATACTTGTTCTATTTCTGTTGCCGTTACCCAAAAGAGATATATATATCCTTCTTTCCTTTAAATAAACAGGCCTATTCGCATCCGATGTTTGTTATTTAGACAATCCCTACTCAGCCTCTTTATATATTTTACGATCCAATTAACTTATTTGAACAGTTAAAATTTATATTTAAGTCGTGATAATAAGTAACTCTTAAATACTTTGTTACAGAGTAAAACAATTAAATTTTCTTCTTGGAAAAAGAAAAACTCTTTAATATTAAGTATATAACGTAAAAAAAATTTTTTTTTATATGCAAAATTTTTATTTTTATTTTTACTATTTTATAGATATATAAGTCGAGAAACTACTTTTTTTTATAAAATTCCTTTTATGATAGCTTTGAAATTAATTGTATCGGGTGATGACCTTAGAGTCTATTGATGTCGTTGTGCGCACTAACCTCTTCAAATTGGGGATCTTTTTTGTTGTCTTGAGGTGTTGTTTGGTGGTAACTATTGGCGAGAAGGTGGTTGTTGACTTATTCTCACGGAAGTCTCTTCTACCTGGATTCCACGCAGCTTGGAACCTAACCCTTCGGTTAGTCATCTGATCTTCGCTGTTGACTTATCTTCAAGCGTTGCAGACTTTATCTCCCCTTTTGGAATGGTTGTTGGCTCGAATGAGACTGTTTTTGATTGTACAGTCACCTCCTTGTTGGTGGCGGTTTTACTGGGAGAAGGAACATCCTCGTATAGTCCAGTGGTATCCTCGGGTGCTGGAGTCTGAATCAGCGGTGCCCTTCGTTGTGGCGTTGGAATGATTTCATCTTTTCGCTTGGAGAGAATGGACTGAGACAGCTTATACGTTCCAGTTTTAAGTGGTGCCCGACATAGGTATACTGTGAGCAATACGAGCAGTAGAGAAATAGCTCCATAGGAACCGTAGATCAACGCTGAATGTCTTCCTCTATGGTACGGTTGCATGGCGAGTTCTTGTAGCTGTTGTTCAAGTTCATCTAATGTTTTGGAGTTTAATTCGAAGGTTGTCAATCTCGAATCAGCGCTAACGGTGGATTTCGTTAGTACTCTTGTGTTTCCAAGCAGGTGATTATATTTTAACAACGTTGGAGACAGTTTTGTTAAATTTAGATGTAGATCTGATTCAAAAATAAATTCTGATTGACCAGCTCGTGAGGTGGTGGCTGGAATTATGGCGTCCTTGGTTTTGAGTGAGCATCCTGGACCCAATTTGAGGATGCCGACTTCGCTCAACATGATCTTGACTGGGCTCATGGAGTGGCAGGCAATTGTTGCCCTTTCTGGTGCAGCAAAAGAATAAATCCATCCGCCTAAGGTAGTTAAGGACTTCCAGTAAGATCTGGACTCGCTGGTTACTCTGACGTCACAAAATCTTAGGGCTTCCACGTCGGGATTGATCAATAATAATGCTTCACAGGACGTTCGTTCACGGAGATCGTAGATTGGAGCACCTTGAAGGCAGGCGTGAAAAGATGTTGTTGTTTTACACAAATTCCATTCCTGCTCCTTTAGCAAGAGGTATGTTCGCTGATCCTCGTCGATAATGAGGTAATCGTATTCAGACTTTATGTATGCTCTTCCGGTGCCATTCTCGAGCATTTCTTGAGTGGTCGGGAGTGAGTGTAATTTGAAAGCTTGATAATTGTACTTTTCTAGGAGTGGTATGTCAATGAGAACCTTGATTTGATGGTTCTCGCACAGGATGGTGATGGTGGAAATGCGCATCAATTCATCGATGCTGATTCTTGGTCCAGTCAATGGAAACTGGACATCCTTGAGGTTATCCTTTACTTCTCGGAGGATTGGTTCCAGTTGCTCGGATGTTATGAGTCCTGAATGGAGCTGTCCTTTCCTGGCTTCATGAACTGCATCAAGCATGGTGGAAGTTGCTTGGATGCTGTGATCGAGTCCTAACCTGAGTGCTTTGAAGATGGCATATGTTAGATTTCTCCTCTCCATTTCTGCTTTCGACTTGGTACTCCCTACGGCGATCAAGACTTGAAGTTGTTCCTGCAGTTCTTGTAGCAAGGATCCATGTTGTTGTACCTGAGAGTGCAGCGAGTCGAGTTGTGATCTCACTACGTGGGTTTGTTTTCCGACAAGGTGTGACAAGTTGGCTTGCGCTTCATTGAGATTTTAAATGGCAGCATTAAATTTTTCGCCGTCGTCGTAGGTTAATACTCCAACGATTGGTCCTGCAATCTTTCCCAAGAAACCCAGTAGTGGAACCGAACGCCTTGCTCGTAATTGCGTAGTCATCGTGGATGGTAAGGTCTTTTTAGTATTTTCCAGCTCTTCGATTTGGACTCGGAACTGTTTTTGGAGTTCCGAAGCCATTTCCCATCTGTCTTCCCAATCATAGTACTCAGTTAACTCGTTGCACCATTCTTCGTCAGGTTTGCAGTGTTGTTTCATTCGTTCAAGTCTGGTCCTCAAATCATCGAAGAATCGAGTCTACTTGCCCACGTCCAGGAATACGGCAATCCTCCAGTTGCTGACGGACCCTCTGACTTCTCCAATATATTCAAAATATATTCCAGCGCTGGATTTAAAAGTGGTGATCTGGTAACGATCACTTGGAACAGTCATCTCTGCGTCGTGGGAATACAGCTGCTTGGTCGTCATTGCTAGGATCGAGAATAGACATAGCAGGGTTATAGCAATAGTCGTCATCTTTCCTTGGGTTATTCTAAAAATGAAAAAAAATAGGTTAATAAGGGATCTAGAGCTGGGGTTAGGTCTCATAATTTGGTGGCTCTGATCTTGTCCCTATGTTTCGCGAATCTTTCACCGTTTTTAGTTTCGAGGATCACATTGTTGTTTTGTGTGAATCCTACAAGGGTATATGGTCCTTCTGCTTGCTTGTCGAACTTATTAGACCGGACTTCTTCAAAGACATACACCTGGTCGCCTATTTTGGCATTCAGAGGTCGTGCCTTACGATCATAAATTTCTTTTGATCGCTCCTTTGACCGAGCTAGAAATTTAGCTGCTAAATTCTGTAGTTCGTTCATCCGCGTAATCAAGTCCTTCAGATAGGATCCATATGTTTCAACGTCGGGCCCTTGGGGTAACGAACTGGGTGCTTTAGCCAAGTGCCCGAACACGAGTTCATACGGGGTGAAGTTGGTTGCCTCATGAACGGATGTATTATAATTAAACATCGCGAATGGGAGCAGACGATCCCAGTCGTCGAAATCCTTTGCGTAATGTTTAATATAATCAGTCAGTTCGATGTGACTCCTTTCCAGTGCCCCATTAGTTTGCGGGCGGTAACCAGATGTCGTGAGTTGTTTAACGCCAAAGATTTTTTCCAATTTACGCATCAAAGTGCTCACGAAACTCGCTCCTCTATCCGTTAGAATGCAGCGGGGTGCTCCAAACACGGAGAACAAGTTCGTGGCTACCGCATGGGCAATTGTTTTTGTTTCGATATTCGGAATGGGGACCGCAATGCAGTACTTAGAGAAGTTATCCTGCATGGTAAGGATGTGCCGATTTCCGTTCGGGGTTGTTCGCAATTTCCCGACTGTATCCAGGGACACCTTGTCGAAGGACATTGCCGGAGTATCGGTAATTATCATCGGCTCTCTTGTGCGCGCCCTGGCAAGTTTGTTTTCGAAACAACTCTTACATTTCCGAATATATTGGGTAACATCTTCACGCATCCGGGGCCAATAGTATCTTTCCCTTATTCGTCGATAGGTCTTGCCTATGCCTTTGTGTCCACCTATCAAACTTGAATGGAATTCGGAAACGATTTTATCGCGTAATTCGACAGGGGGTACTTCGATTCTTCCGTGGCATAGGGTGATGGTAGCATCGCCACCGCGGAAAATTCCTGCGACAAGTTCCGACATTTTATTTTGGGGAAGAGTACCTAGTAGGTCCCCGGAATTGGCCATTCGACAAGAATTTTGATTGTTGGATGCTAGGACTTTTCTTAAATTTTTTAGTCCGATTATAACATCCTTCCAACAAATTTCGTCGAAATGACATCTTTTCACAATGATCGAAAAGACCTTGTATTTAACATTAAGGGAAATAAAAATCTGTCCCTTGACGGGTCTACTGTCCCTAATGTCTTGTAGGTCAATGTTTTCTGTAGCGACTAATAACTTCGAGATTGGGTCGACCGGTTCACAATCTTCGGAGAGGAAGTGCGCATAGTTATCTCGTCTGTACGTCAAAGGTTCTGTCCACTGATTTGTTACATTACCAAGAGGGTTACTGTTAGTCGGTTTCGATTCTTAAGGCTCATTATCACCATCACTTTCACTTTCACTAGACGTCTCAGGAGGTGAGGGAGGATCGACAAAAGAATCCTTGAACTTCAGGAACGACGAGCTAAGAGGCGCGCACTTCTTTACTACGTCATGGTCTGTATCCTGTATTCGTCTAGGTTTCATGTCTTGGTTCCTTGCGATGATCTCCTGGTTAGAGTTGATACTTTCGTCCTTGAATCCCGTGAACGGGGTGGATTGTGCACGTGGGATAGTTGATGGCCCTGGAGTAGATAGTTCCGTTTCCATCTGGATCGTTCGATCATCCATAGAATGTTCAAAGACTTCTGGGATATCCTTGAATCTTACCGTGCTTTGTCTCCTTGGTTTGGTGGATTTACTAGTTAGTGGAGTTTCCTTTTGTGATCCTTCCACCGTGGTGGGCAACTGAGGTTGCTCACTTGAAGGCTCTTCCGATTCAGTTAAATTTTTCGCTCTGCTCCGGTTGAAGTCGTCCAAGAACTTCTTTACTCTTCTGGGGAGGTCATCTTCGGTTCCAACTGCAGGATCAAGGCTTTCTAAATAATTTAGATGCTCTTGATCTTCTTCGCCATCGGATACATATTGCCTCCGTGGACTATGATCTAGTCCCTCGTAATCCCAAAGTAGAGTGCTGTTTGTTGGATTGGAGATATTTAATCCGGCGTTCGCAATCGATTGGTCGAATTTATTGACGGACTCCAACACTTCATGGATCAGCTGCTTAGCGTTGAGTGGTGATTGTCGTTCCGGGTTCTGAATATCTGATTCGCTAGATTCGTCCTCACTGTTATCAATTCTGCGTTGACCTGTGATGATCACTTCTTCGAGAGGTAACTCTTCTGGTTCCGATTCTGAAGATGACGACGAATCCGGTTCGGGATTCTTCAGAGCGCCTTCTCTAGCTAGACGATCCGCGCTTTCATTGCCAACGATGCCTTCATGTCCAGGAATATGTTCCCAAACAACGTCAAGAGGTTCAATAGCCTTAATTAGTCGCTCGTAGGGCTTCCTGTTCTTTACCGGTTTGTTTTCTGTTGTCTTCCAATCGTTCTGTTTCCATTTTGGTATCCATTCCTCCACGCTCTGCACCAAGTATCGGGAATCTGTTTTGATCCTTAGTTTTTTGATGCCCGCCTTTTTGGCCTGTCGAGCTGCCGTAGTGGCTGCTTCGATTTCGGAAGCGTTATTTGTTTGACGTCCGTTATAACGTCGAGAAATGTTTAAAGGATTGTCTGGACCGAACCACACGCCAATTCCTGCTTTTGGACTGGATCCTCCATTTTCGCAACAGGCTCCATCAACGAAAACATCCGTGTAGGAATCAGGGCCTTGACTATGAGGGGCGTTGGGTTTGAGCTTAGGTGATTTGGGCGGAGTAGCATGGACAGGAAGATGTGGGAAAGCACTATAGTCTTCTCGGAATACTGGGGGATCCGAATCCTCATCTGTTCCATTCTCCGATTCTTCTTTTGCACTTTCATCACTTGATGATGAATGGGACGGTTCCTTAGTTGTTTCCTCCTTTGTGGATGTGGTTCCTCGGGGTCGTAATCTGTTGGCGATGCAGCTTTCATCCGCTTCACTAACGGGAATATCCTGCGGGGGTCGATAGGTTTCGTCACTATCAGCCATTGCAGATTTAGTACTTCCAACAGGTCGTCCTCGACGAGGAGGTTCCTTGGCAGCCGTCTTAGCAGGGTTTAAATTAGGTTTAGTAGGGGAACCCTTTGAACTGCTTGGTTGTCCCGAGCTGGTACTTGGTTCCGGATCCTTTGGACGCCTTAAGATTGTTTTTCTTAGTTCTGTTACCCCTTTCGCTTTTGAGGTAACAGAGAGTCTACCGGGCAAGGTTGACTTTTCGGTATTCCTAGGATTTAGAATCTTGGGTACAGTTCCAGTTCTGGATGAAGGTCCAGATTGTGATCTTGCTTGTTCTGGGTTTAAGCCTTCCTGTAGACTGCTGATTCGTTGTCGGGTCGTTGACGCACTAGGCTTTTCAGACCTTCCGGAAATTCCTTTTCTTTCTTTCGAGTTCATTCGCGCGCCCTTTTCCGTTTCGCTGGTTGAGGAACGCGTAATAGGTAGTGCACGACACGTTTTCACTTTCTCGCTAGATTTGGGATCACTCGGTTCCGTTTTACCGGAAACTACTTTCTTGCGAGGTGCAGGCTTTTCGAGATCCGATGAGAATGATTCCGACCAACTGGAATCTGAATTCAACCCGTTTTCTTCGTCGACAGGATTTTTCGACAACGCTTCCACAATCCTATTGATTTTTCCGGGCTTATTTTCAAACTTATATTGATAATTCTGAAGACGAATTCTCCATCTTTGAATTCGTGGTCCCGGATTATCAATATAGGTCATCCAGTGCACCGGCTCAAAATCACAGGCTAGAACAAACTCGCGACCATATAAATAGGGTTTAAAATGTTCGGTCGCGTACAGTATGGCTAAGCACTCCTTTTCGGCTTTGGGGTAGGATTGTTCCGCATTGTTCAACACTTTTGAATAATATGCCACAGGCAAGTCAATACTGTCCTTTGTTTGCGTAAGAATTGCGCCTACGGCGTGCTCCGATGCGTCGCACGTTAGTTTAAAGGTCTCGCTAAAGTTCGGATACTGTAAGATAGGTTCACGACACAAATATCGTCGTAGATAACGAAAACTTTTCTTCTGGGGTTTTTCCCATTTCCACTCGGTGTCCTTTTTTAAGAGTTCAGTCAAAGGTTTAGCCCACTTCGCGTAGTTTTCGATAAACCGTCTGTAGTATCCAGAAAGACCAAGAAAACTTTTAATGTCCCTGGGGGTTTTTGGGAGAGGAAATTTTCGAATTGCGGTGATTTTATTTGGATTCGGCTTTATTCCTTCTTCACTAATTATATGTCCAAGATACGCGACTTCGGTTTTTAAGAACTCGCATTTATCTGGCTGAAGTTTCAAATTAGCATCCCTAAGTCGATTGAAAAGTCTACGTGCTCGTCTGTCGTGTTCTTCAAGAGTGTCAGAGTAAATTATAATGTCATCTAAGTATACAAATGCTTCATCATCGAGCATAGTACTTAAAACACTATTTAGCAGTCGTTGGAATGTAGGCGGGGCGTTCTATATGCCCATGGGCATTCGCTTATACTCATAGTGACCGTTGCGAGATGAAAAGGCGGTTTTGTGCCTATCATCTGGGTGAGTTTCTACCTGATGGAAACCACTGGCAAGGTCGAAAACGGTAAAGTAGCGTGCGGTGCCCAACCTATCGAATATTGAGGTTATGTTGGGCAGTGGAAAAGCGTCTCCTATGATGTTTTCGTTTAGGACTCTGTAGTCTACTACAACACGCCACTTTTTCTCACCCGACGCGTCAAGTTTCTTTGGGACGATCAACAATGGCGAGTTGAATGGGGAATTAGAATGTCCTATGATTCCGCTATTAAACTGCTTTAATAATTGAACGTCGATTTGTTCTAGGGCCTCTACGGGGGACCTATATTGTTTCTTGTGAATAATTTTGTCGTCAATGGTCGGAATTCTATGCTGGATAAGGTGAGTGCACGAAAGTTGTTCACCATTTAAATGGAATATATCAGCATAGTCTTCCGCCCATCCTAATACGATCTTTCGCTCATCTGGAGCCAAGTGAGCCAAGTATAACGCATTCTTGACCTTGATGGCTCTCTCAGAATAGGTTTGTCTCGAATTAAATTGAAAGTCTTCTGCCTCAGAATCTGTAAATTCTTCACCGGGGAATTTACAGAAATCGAACGGGATTAACTCCTGAGGTTTAAGGGTTATGTCAATGTCGTTCTCGGTAGTGTTGATTGCCATAGCGTGGCATACACCATCCTTATTTGTAACAATGGCTTCGCCTAGGTAAAGTCCTTCTGGGGTTTCAATTCGAGGGAGATATCCTTCCTTTAACCCTGTGTTCATTATATCTATCGCTACTGGGGTTTTTGTGCGAGATTTTATGCGTAGGACTCGAGCAAACGGTTTGATTTCAGACCTTAAGGTTTTCTTAGCCTCTACTGATTCCTTATCAACAAAATTGATAGGGGTCACTGGGGAAGAGATGGTCACTAAGGTGTTATGCCTGAAAGAAATCTGGGCTTGGACCTGTCGTAGATATGGTCTTCCAAGGATACCATGGGTCGAAATGGGAAAACAGTTTTTGATAACGTGAAATTCTACCTGAACATTATCGATAGTTAACTTAATAGTTCCCATTGTTCTAACAGCGTGATTAGTTATTCCCGTGATCTCAAGACACTTGTCTGGGTTAAGTGTGAGCACGGGATTTAATGCACACATCTTCACGAGGTTAGTGTCTGACCCAGGATCTACGAGGAACCTTATTTTGTCATGTCTGAATTCAGGGGCGCTTAATTGGACTACTGGGGAGTCCTCGGCCTCTGATTTTGCTCTAAGGATCCTATGGAGTGTTCCGCGAAGTGCACGTTCTTCGGACGCTGCGGAAGAGGACTCGCTGGTGCGTCCGGACGGCGAGTCTGCTGGTAGTTTAAATTGCTAGCAGGTGCTGGAGACACGGCCCGTGGTGGGGTTGTACTAGTCCGATAATTCTGAGTTGGTCTTGAATATTGATTCGGCACAGGTGTAGGATTTGGAGAAACTTGGGGCATCATTTGCGGGTATGCATAAGGTGCTGGATTATGTGGATTTTGAGGTGGGATCATGTGGGATGGCGTAGGATATGGAAAGGGAGGGGGATATTGGGGCATGATGGATCTATAGAAATTCCCAAGCTGTTCTGGGGTAAGATGTAACATTTCAGAGGAGGGATGTCTAAAGGAATGGTTTGAATGATTTGTCTCTCTATCAGAGTCAGTTCTGCGTCTCGTTGTAGTATTAGGTTTCTCGATTTGTCGTGAGTATGGGCTTGGAGATCTTGTTCGCTCTTCGATTTTGGATATATGGTAAGATGACGAGCGCGATCTTTCGCTGTAGCTTTCCCGATCTTCAGCATGTTTTGCGAACTCTAGGGCTTCGTCTAGGTCACGTGGATTTCTGGCATCAACGAATTTTGATACTTCCGTGGAAAGTCCCCTTACGAACGAGTCCAGAGCACATTCACGAATAGGTTGCAAGATTATATTAAATTCGCTGAGTTCTGGGCCGTCGTCACCTTCCCTAACTTCCCTGAACGTCCTATTATATTTCGGTTCTAAGGCATGACGGGCACCTGCGATTAGGCCCTGCAAACGATCATAATAATCACTTGCAGTTTCTGTTTGTTTTTGCCTAAGGGTTATTATGCTTTCGAAATACCATTGGTACTTTTTATTTGGGGCAAATCGCTTCCTTAGGTGATCAAGTAGGTCGTCTAATTGATCAAAATCTTTATTTTTACAGCTGTCCCATGCTGCTCCCTGTAATCTACTTAAAACGGCTCTAAGGAATTCAGGTTCGGTGGTATCCGTAAGGGAAATTCCTGCACGTTGCACGGCTTGTAGGAATTCCTTTAGCGAGGGGTTCCGACCGTCGAACAGAGGGATGTCACTTGCGCTTGTTCGTAAATTTAATCGATCTATGGCGTTAGCTACACTAGCGTCGAGATTTTGTGGGGGTAGAGCCATGGTTATGCTAGGATATTTTAAGTGCATATACTAATTATAAAAATTATACTTACTGTTTTGTGGTTAAAGTGAAAGTGTAAGTGAATGTGAGTAGATACAGACAAGAAATTGATTATATGGTTGCAACTTTTAAAAGGGCAGGCGATTCGCCACCGCGGAAAATTCCTGCAACTTGGGCCAGAAGGTGGTGTAACCGTCTACTGTTTTGCCTGTTTTGTTGGTGATGGTTCCTGGGGTTTAAAGGTTTGATTTAACTTAGAGAAACAGATATTGAATCTTTTTCCCTGCTGTCTTTTAACAATAATAACTGGGGTGTAATATGAAGAGCGCGCCTTTAACTCTATGGTGGGATTCATATTAAAGATTCAATCTACAATTTTCAATTCTTGCATTAATTGTTCTAATTCTTTTATAGATTTAGTAAGAATTACATTCCGTCGTTTTTCCTGTGCAACTAAAGATTGCAACAGTTCTACTCTAGTTTCTAATGCTTCTATTTTACTTTTTAAACTGGAATTAGATTTTATTAGATTTCTACTTTCGCGGAAATAAAATACTAATAATCTTCCCACCTGTTGTACGTGCTCTTCGGAATTATTGAAGAGTATATTCATCCACTCTGGGGTCATTACTCAATTTTTAAGTTTTCTAATCTTTTAGACAAAGCATCCATAGCCGCTTTCAATTTACCTGCTCTTTTCTCAATGCTGGCAACTAATAGGGAATGGGCAAAAGTGGCTTGTGCAAGTGTGCCTAACGAACTATTCAGGAGGGTTAGTTGTGAGTCTAGGTCTGACACTCGTTTGGATAATTCCGAATTTTCTTCCATAAGATAACTATATCTTTCCCCTACAGCTTCTACTCCTTCTGCCAATTTAGACCATTGGTCTTGGGAAAACCCAGTGACGAGTAAGCTTCTTCGAGGAAACATAGAGATTTCATGCATTGATCTTAATCTTCGTAGTTTCAATTTTTGAGATTATCGGTTTAATGTTAGGAATTACCGAAACAAGATGGGCAGAAGAAATGAGTGCAATTGGAAGGCCTTTCAGTTCGTTTAGTGTAAGCAACTCTGGTCCTGATATTGGAAATTTATTGCTATAGGTCGCAAAATAGTATACGTCAGTCATCTAGTTTGATGTTAGGTTACCGTAAGGTTGAATTTGTCTTCTGTTTTGAATTCCATTCCGATGTCTTCGTCTTAAGGCGTCAGTGATCTGAACGACTCCATGAGGGGGAGGAATGAATTCTGGTTGAATAGGAAGTTGAAATATTGAAAGGGGAACTAATTTTAGTCAATAACACAGGCCAACAAAATTTTGTGGCCTAACCAATAGAAGCTGATTTTTATAGGATTTTGTCCATAGAATACGAATTTGACTTTGAAAATATTGAATTGGCTCCAGTTTTTAATCAATTTACGTTTCATTATACAAAATATGCATTTTTGGCATTTTTTGAATGATTGTACAACAATACACAGAAACAGTAAATTTGTCCGCATAACACAAATTGAAAGCTTAAACACTGCTCTTGAATATCCAAAAACAAAAAATGTAATTTATGTACACTTTAACCTATAATGTCCAAAAAAACATACGCTGTTCCATAAACGTATTAAAATTAATATTACTTTTGACCATATAAGGTAATTCATGTAAAAATTAGTGTCTCTGGCGTTTTTATAATCGCTAGTTACAAATCTGCTATGAAATATAAAAATTACAAGTGGCGAACCAAATTTTTAAAGATAATTTACGCCTTTTATAATAAAAATTTTACATTAAAAAAAAATTCTGCCATATTGGATTCGCCATTTTGAATATTAAAATCTAAATACAGATCAGTAAGCAGCGACCATAAAAACCCCTAGAGAGACTAATTGTTATTTAAATTACCTTACATGGTCAAAAGTACTGTTGTTTTCAATATGCTTGTGGAACAGCGAATGTCTCTTTTGACATTACAGGTTAAAGTGTACATAAATTACATTTTTTGTTTTTGGATATTGAAGAGCAGTGTTTAAACTTTCATTTTGTGCTATGTGGACAGATTTACTGATTCGGTGTATTGTTGTACATTCATTCAGAAAATGCTAAAAATGCATATTTTGTATATTGAAACGTAAATTGATTAAAAACTAGAGCCAATCCAATATTTTCAAGGTCAGATTCGTATTCTACGGACAAAATCCTGTAAGAATCGGCAGTAATATTTTAGGCAACTTGCAGTTGATTAAAATTTGTCGGCCTGTGTAATCATAACGTCACTGTCATACTCAAGTGTACTGTCTGAGTCACCGTCAGGTTGATTGATGTTTTGTCGTTGTACAGGCACTAATCTGGCATGATTTTCTTGCGCACGAGCTATCTGCCGCTGTGCTAAGGCCTCCTCGATATCGAGGTCGATTTCAATAATTTGAACTTGTGGTTGTACCGGAAGTGGTTGGACAGGTTCTAATTGTCTACGGATAGGTGTGACCTTACAAATAGGTCTGAACTTTACCAAAGGTTTTATAAGGCTATAATAAAGCTCGGATTCTGGTTTCACAGCTGATTCCTGTGTGATCAAGATGCGTCGTTTACCGGCGCGTTTTCCTCTTTTTGGTTTCTTTGGATCAGAGGACATTTTTGGGTGACATGTTGTTAAAAATATTTTTTTTATAACAGTGCGATAAATACAAGTTCAGCCAGAGATGCTCTCCTAGGCGGGATGATCAGTACTCACAACGGCGCTTCCTAGTGTAAGGGAAAGAAGAAAATAAATTTCCTGCTTTCCGAATTCCAATTGGAACTCACCAGGATTCGACCAGAAGTTTTTCCAATCGTGCGGCCTTGTACCCACAAAACGGCGAGGTTGTATTACTAGTCGTTAAGATTAGTCGAAACTAGTCCCAACGATTACGCTTTTAAAGCACTATTAAAAGTAGACTTTAAAGGATATTTTAGGAAATAAGTCGTAGTAGGTGGTGAACTCTTTTATGGATTATTTAGAAGAAACCCAACCCGACGCAACTTGTTCGCCCAAGGATAGCCGGGCGATTAGCCAGATATCTGAATAAAACGAGTCTACCACATGGAAGCAAAGTTCTTGATTTTCGAATTGCAAATACACCACGCCTAAAATGTCTACGTAGATGTCGTTAACATAGTCCGCAGTCGGGTGTCCTAAAATAGGGCAGTCTAGTTTTAAAGCAGTTTGGCAAATGTAGTTGTGTTTATAGAAACTGTTTAAAGACACATTGACTACTTCGTCTTGTAAGAACTCGGAATTAATAATAATGACTCCGAGGTCATTAAAATTTCGCCTGATTGCCATACAGATGTTAAATAAATAAACAACATACAAACAAAACTCAATTATTTGATTCGCGTAGTTCTAAGGATAATTTAACCCTATTTTCAATTTCGCGACGTTTATTATTTTTATTAATTTCGGCCTCAGCCTTGTTTAAAAGGTGTTCAAAGAAATCCGAAAATTCTTTCCAACCGTTTAAGGGTTGTTTCTCTTTAATAGGGGGTGTTAAAGGTCTTTTGAAAATTACCGGCGATGAAATTTCTTTTGTTGGTTCAGAAATTTCTCCAGGTTGAGTTTGATTGCGAACTCGTTTTTTTGAACGTTTTCCGCGCAATCTCGGTTTATTAGGCATGGTTTGAATTCATCTTGATAAATAACAGAATCTTTCAGGGTCAAAAACAAATCTTATTTATGATCCACTTGAAATCAATTTCTCACAGTCGATCGAGTCGTCATCAACGACCGTAGTCGGAGAGCCAAGATCAAGACTAGGAATGAGTCGTCATCAACGACCGAAGTCGGAGAGCCAAATTCCCAATCAACCGGAGTCTTAGATGTTCAAATCTTTCCTTTATAAGATTCCTAAAACCCAATAAATTCTAGAAGGCAAGTGTTCTGATAGATTGAGTCGTCATCAACGACCGAAGTCGGAGAGCCAAAATCCACTAAGAATCAGTCGTCATCTACAACCGAAATTGGAGAGCCAAATTCTTAGTCTTTCAAAACAAAATTCTTCTATGAATTTAAAATATTCTGTTATTAAATCACTGGATACTTGGGGCAAGAGAAATGCCCTCTTACTTACACTAATAGAGTTAAAGAAAGTGATTCTAAAATTTAAATGTTGGTGCCACTGGTAACAATTGTTACCAGGTAACGAAGCGGGGTGGTAACGCGATGGAAAATCCCACTGCTGCCACCATCAGCTTGTTACAAACCGGTAAATTAATTTTGAATCGGGCTTTTGAGATGGCCCTTAATTAGTCGATTTGGGAAGGCTCCAAGCTGCCAGAGTTGAACTCTGTTTATTACTGCGGGATCGTTATCCTACTGTTTTAAAAGTTACCGTTCTGCTTTGTTTATTATTTAATTTCAAAAAACAAGGATGTAATTTAGACAGGTAAGTAAGAAAATTTTGATATAGTTTAATTAAATTTTGTGTTTATTTCCCCAATTGAATACCCATACAGAAATAGAAAGTGTGGAAAAGTGTAGTTTAGTGTTAATGTAGATTACATATAATTGAAACGATACAAATTACTTACAGCTACCGGCGGGGGTTGCTCCTTTTGGTATCACAAAATTGAACCACCGTCGGGCAAGATTTACGTTGTCTCACAGTCTTTAAGATTCTTTTAATTATTAGAAAATTATTGACGTAGAATTACGAGCAAAGGATTTGCTTTCTTTATTCGCGAGATTGCACTTGTGGTTGAACGGTCGCGGGCAATATCTATGCAACCGGCCGTTCCTCCTTTGTGTAAACTCACTTGTGAATCTATTCCTAGGAAAACTGGTGCGGGCAATATCTATGCAACCGACAGTTTTATAAGAAATTCGATCACACTTGTGGATCTCTTCTCTATCAATCTGATGCGGGCAATATCTATGCAACCGATAGATAGATAGAGAATTTGATCTCACTTGTGGGCCACTGAAGTTTAAACGGACGCGGGCAATATCTATGCAACCGGCCGGTTATAGACAACAAGATTTCAGAATTATGATTTATATTAATAATTCTGGAATCTCTCCAAAATCAGTCCGCACTGGACTCCACCGGCTCAGAGAATTTGAAAATTTTAACGTCTGCCCTGAATCATGCGATTCGGGTTCCGGGTCGCGGACGGGCTTTTTGTTCGCGAAATTTCTCTGTCCCAAAACACTTGCCAGGTTAGACCCAGGAGAGGTGTCTTCGAGAAGAAGCGAGAATTCGTACTGCCATGATTAATATTTCGCGACAGGCCTCTAACCCTTACCTTCAGTGCGAAAAGTGGGGAAGACGGAAAATTTGGGTAGTAGGAGTAAGGAGTAGGAGAAAATCGTGGGCCCATTGGTCTATGCATTTTTGCTGACGTTGTCGATCTCACGGTAGGTCCGTGAGAACGGAAATAGTCTGTTAATATGATACTTTTCGAGACATTATTTTCGAAATAACTTAGAATTTAAATAATAATTATATTGTTTAATTAATAAAATTATTATTCAAATTACTTATTACAGTTCATATAATTTATTTATTGTAATTATATTGTTCCTACTTTTTATAAGTTGCTTGTATATGTATTATACATATTGAGTTATGAATATACACATATACATGCAACTTAATGTCCTCCGGCATTTTGTTGTAACGAAAATGTTTACAACAAAATGTTTAGCTATTGTCAATTTGCTGTATCTGCATCTAGCTTGGTGCATAGGTTTAAGTTCAAATAACACAAGACATTCAACTCTTGTAGCTTTGAGTAAGCTGTAACGCACGTGCGTTTGTTTTGATGCTGTATGCCACAGCTTATGGGCCCTGAGGGGAAAGGAAGGTACCACGCACAACAAGGTAGCGGTAAGAGGCAAGCATAACGCGTTTGTGTTGATGCCCGTAGCATGAAGGCCGTCAAGGTATTAGTGCTGTAGCCGGGGAGTCAGTGAGTGTGCTGGTTTCCACAAACGGCGGCTGCATGGGTGTGTGTGTTGCCGCCGACCATCCCCACACACGCGCAACCTCACAGTGCACCTTCTGTCTATGCACAGTAATGACGAATATATACATACATTCAGACACATACACATATACATGTACACACACACATATATATATATATATATATGCATCTACACTTATCGGGTCATAATGCATTCTTCCTCTTTAGTACTTTATTAATAAAGTATTAAGGAGGAAGGATGCATCACCTTGAATGCAAAGTGATGCTTCCTTCCTCCAAAATACTTTATTAATAAAGTATTAATACGGGAAGGAATCGAACCCGTAACCGACCCCCTTCCAACAAAAAAAATTAATAAATATTTTTTGTATTAATACGGGAAGGAATCAAACCCGTAACCGACCCCCTTCCAACAAAAATAATATTTTAGGTTATGTATTTTAGAAGGTCCCGGTAATGACCTTCTTGCCACTATATCCTATAGTGGCTATATCCTATAGCTTCCCCGGTTACGGGAAGGAATCGAGCCCGTAACCGACCCCCTTCCAACAAAAAAAAATAATAAATTTTTTTTTGTATTAATACGGGAAGGAATCGATCCCGTAACCGACCCCTTCCAACAAAAAAAATATTTTAGGTTATGTATTTTAGAAGTTTATTTTGAAGTAAATTTGTTATTGTGTTTCGTTTAGTATTTGTTCAGGTAATTACTCAACAGTTGGCAAAAGTCCAATTGAAATATTGGCAGGGAAATTGATAAACTGAAACTTGTGGCCACCCTGCTACAATTATTTAATTTTTAAAAACATCATTTTTAATATTCTTCAGCAAAATTGCGGCCACAAAAATATCCGCCGTGAATCTCTTCCAAATTGCTTTACAATAGAAAGGTAATGAAACAACATTTCAAATGATGTTATATTTGACTCTTTAAAATTATGAAACTTGTCAAGGCGCAGTCTCTTAAACAAAGCAAAAAAAGCGTCCTGCAGACAGGACCGAACTGCGTCATTCTGTAACTAAAACTTATGTAAATTTTTTAATAATTTAACTTCTTCAAGGTACCCTGCTCTTCGGTTAAAACTGACAAGCTCTAGGTTTACACGAGATAAAAGCTTGATTCAACACCTTTCCAACGATACACATATATATTTTTTTTATCTCATTCCGTGTTAGTTTTATTTATTTAGCGATTTCGGACGGACTCACCTGAGTCTTTTTGGTCCTGCCGGAAGAACGTTGAAAGATTAATGTAAAGACAATTAGAAATCTCTAATAGACAAACATTTTTAGAAAAATAATATACAAATTTCCAAAATATCATTATTCAAACTGTATTTCCTCTCCAAAAACATAACGCACATAAAAGTTCCTGCTACCAAATTTCTAATTTTTCCGGTACTAACTAAAATACAAATTCTTAAATAATATTCTGCAAATTCTCTCGTACCAATTAAAAATCTGTGATGTTTCAACTTTTCAAAAGCAAAAATCTCAACAATTTTACAAAACAGAGCTAATTATAAATAAAAAATTCGATACCTTATTCGGAAAGTAAATCACAACAAATATTTACAAAATATTTCTAACAAAAATGAATTCTCTGTCAAAAATTTAACACTTTACATAGTTTTTGCTTCTGAATTGCTAACTTTTAAATTTACACAGTAAAAATAAATGTTATAAACTGTCATGCTCTAAATTCCAATACATATCAGACATAAAAGTTCGTGCCTCAAAATTTCTAATTTCTCTGATACTAACTGAAATAGAAATTGTAAAATAATTTTCTGCTTAAAATTATCATAAAAATTTTCTATTAAAAAAGAAATCAAATTGGTATATTTATATGAAAAAAACTAGCAATATTGTCTCATATTCTCTAAAAGTAATTAAAAATTTCTGGATTCATAAACTTTTTGGGGAACAAAATCGCGATAAATTTACAAAATATGTCTTTCAGAAATAAATTATCTGTTCAAAAAATAACACTCAAAATAGTTTTTTGCTTCTGCATTGCTAACTTGTAAATTTACACAGTAAAAATAAATTATTAACAATTTTATGCACTAAAATCCAATAAATAGCGGACACAAATGTTCGCTATTTTAAATTTCTAATTTTTCCGGTACTAACTGAATTACAAATTCCTAAATAATTTTCTACTTTAAATTTTAATGAGAATTTTTATTAAATAAAAGAAATAATTTATTTAAAAGAAAATAATCTCGCAATAATTTCACATATTCTCCTAAGATAATTTAATATATCTGGATTCATAACCTAATTTAAAAATAAAAATTAAGGCAATTTTATAAAATATCTCTACTTAAAATGCATTTTTGATAAAAAATCTAATCAACGCATATGAAAGTTTAAACTACCAAAATTATAATATTTACAGGACGAACTGAAACATAAATTCTGAAATAATTTTCTATAATTTCTCTCGTGCCAATTAAAAATCTGTGATTTTTCAACTTTTAAAAAGCAAAAATCTCAACAATTTTACAAAACGAAGCTAATTATAAATAAAAAATTCGATAACTTATTCGGAAAGTAAATCACAACAAATATTTACAAAATATTTCTAACAAAAATGAATTGCCTGTCAAAAATATAACACTTTACACAGTTTTTGCTTTCAAAAATTTTCTAATTCTTTCGAAAAAATGATTATTCATAACCAATGTTCGCGTATTTGAACAAATTATGCATTTTCTTCTTCGTGTTACAAACCGGAAAACCGCATAAATTTTTCTTTCTTCCTATTATTCGTTCACACATACCAATGCAATACACTCATTCGCACCTTCGCGGTGGGGATGCTTCAATTCGGTTGCACTTGATCGTAATCGCATTAATCTTATTAGTATAGTTTAGACACGCGTCGGTTTGACAAAGTTAATAAAATGTGCACGTACAGTCAAGTGGGTGTGGCGCTTCTTGAATTCTTTTTTTTTGATGTTACAACGTTACAATGGATGTAATCGGCAAGATATTGGCCGATGATCGATCGGTGAGCGATATATTAATCATACAATTTGCTTAGTGTTAAAAAATAAAATACAAGATTATATCTAATAAATTTTAACCTTTTGAAACATCCTTTAAGAATAATAGTAATGTGTCGTTTTAATAATGCTATAATGTTAAATATCGCAATTATTTTTATGAATTATTTATTTATTTAATTGCATTTAATTGTATAAAATAATAAAACTATTGAATTTTGAATTTATAAGAAAAGTGTGATCATAATATTCCTATAAAATCAGTGTATGTAATATAAGAGGCACACATACCAGTCATATCCATACATATATATTACTATTTAACAAAAAAATTTTTTTTATTTATTTTATTTTTTTTAATTAATCCCGCTTTAATACCGTATGATTTATATATATATATATATATATATATATATATATATATATATATATGCATCTACACTTATCGGGTCATAATGCATTCTTCCTCTTTAGTACTTTATTAATAAAGTATTAAGGAGGAAGGATGCATCACCTTGAATGCAAAGTGATGCTTCCTTCCTCCAAAATACTGTATTAATAAAGTATTATGGAGGAAGGATGCAGTATAATGAATTCAAGGTGATGCATCCTTCCTCCAAAATACTTTATTAATAAAGTATTAATACGGGAAGGAATCGAACCCGTAACCGACCCCCTTCCAACAAAAAAAATTAATAAATTTTTTTTGTATTAATACGGGAAGGAATCAAACCCGTAACCGACCCCCTTCCAACAAAAATAATATTTTAGGTTATGTATTTTAGAAGGTCCCGGTAATGACCTTCTTGCCACTATATCCTATAGTGGCTATATCCTATAGCTTCCCCGGTTACGGGAAGGAATCGAGCCCGTAACCGACCCCCTTCCAACAAAAAAAAATAATAAATTTTTTTTTGTATTAATACGGGAAGGAATCGAACCCGTAACCGACCCCTTCCAACAAAAAAAATATTTTAGGTTATGTATTTTAGAAGGTCCCGGTATATATATATATATATATATATTGTGACGTTATTTTTTACGTTTTTTACGTCACAATAGCACTAATCTAAGGATATTTCCTAATATCCAAAATTTGTAGTATTACTCGTTTATTTTGAAGTAAATTTGTTATTGTGTTTCGTTTAGTATTAGTAATTCAGAATTCTGGGAGAAGCAAGGTAGGAGAAGAAACCCCTTCTGTGTGAAATTATCGAGAAGACCAATAAGCCACCTCACGACAAAATTTAGTATTACTTTCAAAATTAATATAAATTTGAAAGACCTTTTTTGAAACTCTCTCTTGTCATCGATCCCCCGTTGTGTTAACATCATTTTGTTTAATCTTCCAGTTTTTAGTAAAATGCAGTAGAAATATATTTTGGTTACAGTCGGATACAGTGTATTTCGTTTATTGGTTACAGTTGTTGAATAGTGAATTTTTTTTAAAGTAATAATTCTATTAATTCTTAAGTTAACATTTCTTTAATAAATAACGAATTAAAAGCATAAATCGAAACTATGATCCCTATCACGAGTCAACTAATCATCGATACAGATTATGTAAGTTGTTTATATCATTTATGGTTTTTTTATCATGATTCAAAATACTCAAATAGTCCTTCTCTATATTAAATACGAAATCCACCCCTGTCTCCACGACCAGCATAGCTGACTAGCACCGGCACGTGCGAAAAATCTGTTTACTAATAGAGTTTGTTTAATCAATCTTAATTAAGTTTTGAATATTGTTTATTGTTAAGATATTGTTATTAGTAATGTTTTAGTCCGGTTGACAGTACCGTCGATACAAAAGTTGTCTGGCGCCCTACCGGGGACCGCTTAGACAAACTAGAATGAACTAGATAGCACATGTAACGTTTTCTTAGTTAAAAGTTAAAATGCCGCTAAATTTAGAATTTTGGTTATGTAAAATTGTCTCTAGATTTCGTTACAGTATGCTTAAAATTGTAGTTCTAGAATTATTATGGATTTACTAATAATTGGTTTTTTTTAATGTTCGATATCCAAGTTTTCCTGTAGAGTGTAGAAAAAAGCGTTACAAAATATATAGACTATAACAGCTACCGCTACCAATAAACAGAATACTTCCGCTAAAAGGTTCTTCCGTTTCCGTTTTTCAAATTATCCACCGTGCTTAAAAATTTGAGGTTACATTCATTTGTTTGTAAACACTAGTTTTTCACTTTTTAAGTATAAGATAATATGAGATGTATACAATAATATAAGATATAAGATAAATAGTTATTTTTTATGTTTGATATAATGAAAATGAAAATTTCTGTGGAATCGTCCATATATCATGTTACACTTTTTTGGGGGGAGGGTGGTAAAGTTATTTGTTGTGATAAATAAAAAGTGGCGCTAAAATATGTAAGAAAGCTTAACATGGAAAAGGGGGGAGTGATGGGTCAACCTTTTTTTTTAAGTGTTATGTAATGCATGGAATGGACCCTTTCACTTAAACCAAATAAACAACAATTGCTGACGAAAAACACTAACAAGGCAAGGGACAAAAGACAAAAACGTTAGGAGGGGGTTTTGCTGCCTCGCCTGGCGGGAATATTTCTCTAAATTTTGCTTTCTTACTTCATTTAAATTTTTTTTTTTGATATACTTAAAAATATTATATTTAAAAAAATTAAAAATATTTAATAAGTTAAGGAAAATGAAAACAAATGTAATTAGCAGTATTTTCAACAGTTTATTTGCAAAAGTGTTTAAAATTTTTTTCATTGAATACGTAACATTTAATTGTATAAAATGATTTGGGGTCGCTGAATACGAATCTGGCTTCAGATTTTCAAAATTCAAAATGGCGGATCCAATAAAGCGGATATTAAAAAGAAAAACCTTATAACTGCAGCCTCTTGTCTCGCTCTCAGCGTTACCCAGAACCAAACAACGACAAGGACGTGGCAAGAATATGGTTCCACTTTTTTTTGTTTTTTTAATTTATTTTTGTTTTTTAAAATTTTTTTAGTTTCTGTATTAAAATTAATCAATTTACAGTGGATCACAGGGGAAACATGTCTGAATTATGCATGATATAGTAGGAAACAGTTTCTTTCTGCCGACAAACATAAAGCTACATCACATCCTTTACAAATCCAAGGCGTATTTTTTCATTTGCTATTGTGCAGCAGTTTGCACAACGTCTGCGCTTATTGTTTTCGGTTTACAGTCCCTGATTGACTTGGATCGTGATAGTTTGATAGAAAGGTAACAGTTTTGTTATCCTTCAATTTAAACCACATTCTATATTAAATTTTTTATTAATTCTTGTCAAAATTGCATTCCTGACATAAAAACGAATCGATTCATGTATATAAAGTATATATATTTTATCAAAATTTATAGAATTAATATATATTTTAATTTTTCACAAAGAATTAAAATTTTGTATTTTTTGACATTTTATCATAACACTTTAAAAAATTATTCTATAATAAAAAAATTGAATAATTAATATTTAGTCAAGGTACTTTACCCGGTTTATTAATTATATTTAATAAACTATTATAATTATTTAACTTTTAAAATTACATAATATAATATTATACAATATTACAATATTATACAATACGCTCCTGACATGAAACTGTCGTTACGTGCATTTTCATCGCTCCCTTATTTTTAATGTTTTTAAATAATTCCTAATTATGGACAATGAGGAAAGAGTGACTGAAGTGTTCGTTGTGATTAACTGAATCATTGATCATTTTGATGCTGCTGATTAAATCAAAAATTATAAGTATAAATTAATATTTTTGATTTCCCACGTGCTAAAGTGAGATCTTTTCTAAGAACATTGAACTCTGTATTCGCAATGATATTTGAATTATTGTTGTTGAACTAATAAACTGTGTATTGTTAATACGTGGTATAAAAGTTTTTCTCTGTGAACTTGAGCCTGAGTGAGAACATTCTGTGTTTGTTAAGTTTGTTAAGTTGATTATTCAAACATTTAATTGCAAATGACTTTTTAAACACAATGGCAATTTTCACTGAGTGTTTGAAACTGATTCAGAGAGGAGACTCAGAAACCGTTGTTTGTTCTAAGTGTAGTGGACTTGCCCATTTAGTGTGTGCGAATATTAATCTAACAAAAAAACAATTTGATAAGCTTAGAAAAAGGACTGAATCTTTCATTTGCTATAAATGTAAATGTGCTTCCAATACTACCACCCTTGAGCGAAAAACATCATCTCCTGAGTTTAGTGAGAAATCTGTTGATTTATCCGACGGTAAATCTGACGTTGTTGCATCAACTAGGATTAATACACTCTCTCCGGCAATCGTTGAAGCTATTCAGGTTGCTGTCACTCAGGGGCAAAAAAATGCTGGTGATGCATTTCACGACACCTACTAATCGTCGTATTTATCAGGCAGCTTTCGAGTTAAAAAAAGATAATAGGATAAAGTACTTGTGGATTGCAGGCGGAAAAATCTACTGCAGAAGAGAAGAGGGATCACTGCGAGTTCAATCAATTCATTTGGAAGATGTTGATAAATTTAAATAGCAACTATCAACTAAAAATTCACTGGATTTTTTCTTTTTTATTTGGTTCTATTGGTATGCTTTAATATTTCGTTTAAAACATTATGCACTAATTAACTTAATCAATTATAGTTTTTCAGAGTATAAATATTTAGTTGATTTTTTTTATAACTTAATTAACTGTTATTTTTTCTTTAAGCTATTCTGGTATATTCTATCATATTGGTTGCAAATAAATAAATCTTCCTGCATTAAAGTAATAAGTTATAAATTATCAAATTTCAAACTTTTATTAATTTCTTCAATAGTATTACAATTTAGTATTTTTAATACTGTTGTTATTAGATTTTTTTCCGTTAAACAGCGAGCAATGTAAATATATGAAAGTCTGGTTTCTTATTTGTTCCCATGATTTCTGCTTACTATGCACTTCTTTTGATTGTTGCATTTACTTTTAATTTTCTATTATTTCTTTGACATCAGCGTTTATATTTTTTAAAATGAATTACCATCGTCAAAATTTAACTAATAAGATTGTAAAAGTTTCATTATTATATCATTTGCAATTTATCAGAGTTTATTTCATTGTAATCTCGGAGTCTATATTAATTCGTTTAATCAACGTAAATATCATACATATATTGGAGTTCTTGTTAAGACTTAATTTCTTTAATTTTAAATAAAAATGGATAGTTTAAATATATGCCATGTTAATGCTCAGTCCCTTCCTGCCCACTTCATTGAATTAAAATTTTTTTTTAATAATAGTAATTTTGATATTATTGCTGTTACAGAAACATGGTTTAATGAAAGTTGTGTGAATAGTCAATTTCAGCAAGATAATCATGTCCTTTTTAGAAAAGACAGATTGAGATGTAGAGGTCGAGGTGTCTGCTTTTACGTGCGCAGAGGTTTTGAATGCTCTTTAGTATCTATGAGCAATGAGGGATCATATCCAGCTGCGGAGTTTTTATTTTTAAGAGTCCAATCACTGCATGATAATATGTTAATTGGTGTAGTTTACAAACCGCCAAATACTTCTTTTGGTGTCGATTTGGAAAATCAAATTTTTACATTAACACATAACTTTAATAATGTTATTATTGCAGGTGATTTTATTTGTGATTTAAATGGTGCCTCCGCTATTACTAATTATCTCAGATCTATGACTTACTCGGCAGGCTTAACTGCAGTCCCTCACAGCTCAACACATCATTTATTGAACTCTAGTACTAGAATTGATGTCATGTTTGTCAGTGGATTGGATAAGGTGCACTCATTTGGACAGCACTCGGTGGATTTTTTGTCCAGTCATGACTTAATACATATTAAGTTTGAATTTCAATTCCATAAACTAAAGTTAAATCAACAACCAAATCTAGTTTGCAATTTACGTAATATTAATGAAAATGATTTTTTGTTACATTTATCTCATTATGACAGGGCTGGAATTTTCTCCGAGTCAAATATTCATGAAAAGGTATATAAACTCACTCTTTTTTTGACGTTGTCGTTTGATACTTTTGCGCCGCTTCACTTATCTAATGTTAAAAGAAGATTTTCTCCGTGGATGACTAATGAACTACGTGAACTAATTAAAGAAAGAAACAAACTTCGGAATAAAGTCAGAAGAACGAAACGAGACATTGATCAGGTGAACTACAAAAAAATCCGTAATTTGGTTAAAACTGGAATAAGAGATGCGTATAATAAATATAATTTGAACATTATTAAAAATAAAAGTAAAACGCAAAATATTTGGAATGTTTAAAAATATCTAAATTTAATTTCTTCAAATAGAGATATGACTGACCATGGTTTACCAGCGCAAGAGTTTGTAAGCGTTTTTGCACAAAAATCTATTAATGCACCCAGTTCTAGTTCTAATCAACTATTGTGCACTAATACTTCTCATTCTAATGTAGATGCATTGTTTTGTACCCATAATTTATTTAATGAAAATCAATTCTTTTTTGATGATATTACGTATAAAGATTTAATTGATAGCTTATCTCAAGTTAAAACCAATGCAATAGAGCCAGATTTTATTTCTGTTAAAATGGTTAAATTAGCTGTTCCTATTATATACCCTGTTCTCCTTCACATATATAATTATTCTCTCCAAACTGGCACTTTTCCTGATATATGGAAAACTAGCAATATTCGGCCAATTCCTAAAATAAATAATCCTAGAACACCTAACGACTATAGAGCAATATCTATCATTTGCGCCTTATCAAAGCCTCTAGAAAAAATAGTTTGTAGACAGGTTACATCTTATCTCTCTAATAATTGTTTATTTGAACCTTTTCAATCGGGATTTCGAGCCAAACATAACACTTCTCGATTTCAGAGAATCATTGATGGAACTGGTAATTTTTCAGAATGGGATAGACTTGAGTGTGGTGTTCCTCAGGGTGCAGCACTTTCATCTCTATTATTTAATCTTTTTATTTCTGATCTTGGTAAAGATCTAAAGTTCTGTAAATTTCATAAGTATGCAGACGATTTTAAAATTTACTTATCAGGTCCACTAAGTTCACTTTCTGACTTACTTAACATGGTGCAAACGGATATTGATCTCGTCGCTGAACATTTATAACCTTACAACAGCTAAATAGAAATAAGGACGCGCTCCCAATTTCTACTCGGTTGGTTTTAATAAAAGCACTTGTTCTTCCCATCTTTGACTACTGCTGTCAGGTTTATGACGATATTACGGATGAACTTAATAAAAAACTTGAAAGAGCATTGAACGCCTGCATTCGTTTTGTATATAATTTGCCTAAGACTGAGCATATAACTCAATTTAGAATTAAATCAGGTTTATTAAATGTTGCTACTAGAAGGCAATATTTTATTGGTAACTTATTTTATTCAATTATTAATAATAAGACTCCTTTATATCTTTTCGACTTTATAAAATTCAAAAATGTTAATCAAGCAGGTTGTGCTAAACTCCGAGAAAGAAAAAATATTTTAGATATACCCTTCCATCGCACTTGTATTATGCAGAGATCTTTCATTGTTAGAAGTGCAAGATTATGGAATAAACTTCCAAATGTGATTAGAGAATCACATAACCAATTTGTGTTTAAAAGGTTATTTTTTGATTTTTTGTTTAAAAAAACTAGTGGGTTTTTCGACATTACGTATTGGTAATTGTTATTTTCACTTTTGTTTATTTTTGAATCATTATTGTCAGAAATTATTGTTACGAACCGAAAATTATTATTAATTTTAATTATTAAAATAAAATAAAAAAACCTAAAAGTCAAAAATTCGAAGAATAAAATTTAAAATGTTGAGCGATGAAGTAAAGTTTACCGCGCGCCTGCGGAGGTTCGTTGGAGGAAATCAAGCTGCCAGGACCGGATGGTCCTGTTTTTATTTTATGGGGTCCGTTTATCTCTTTTAAAAGAGTTCGCCAAGCAACATCATTTTGAAGTTTTAAATTAATAGTTTAAGAATTTAATATGAAAAAGGAAAGTTAAAAGACAATAAGAAAACAGAAATTTTCGAAATGCAAATTTACGATTTATTATAACTTTAAACAGAAAAGACTACAGAAAGATACAAAGAAAATTATAATGCGGAACGATACAATTACTCACTCGATCTCCTTTATTCCTTAATTCCACAGTGACCTTATCCTACCGCCAAGTTTTGAGATGCTCGACGGGCGAAAATTTCCTTTCTGTTAGACCTCTCAAATTTGGATGGCCTAAGCACCACACACGAACAATTAAATCCACGATTTAAGGAAGAAAATTTTAAACTGGGCACGCACTTATGCACTGAGTTTAAATTTTTTTCTTTGTTCAAAATTTAGTCTGTGAATTTAAATTTTATATGCGAATTTTAATTATTAACAAAACTCAAAATTTTAATTTTTAAATTTTAAGATGACGAAAATAATTAACTTTGGTCGGGCTTCACTAATGTGAAGCTTTTACCTTTTATTTATTCTCGTCAGTCCCAAAATTAGACACTATCTCGTAGTGGTCCTTCAAATTGGGGGTCGATTAACTGACGGGTGCGTCCCGGCGTTTCGCAATCCGTTGATGCCTCCACGAGGAGCTTACTAAAAGAGCGAAAGTTGTACTACAAATCTTGAAAATGTTAATTGCTCCTCTAGTCCTTGCTTCTATATCTGGGGGAAGATTTGGGATTAGAAGAGGTGGTTGTGGGAGTAGAAGTAGGGTTGGAACTTAAGGCCCATTGGTCAAGAAGATTTTTGCTGACTTGCGAATCTCACGCTTAGCGTGAGAACGGAAAGCTGTCAGGAAAATTTGATATTTTTCTGGAATTATTATTTTCAAATAATTCAAAAAAAAAATAATAATAATAAAAAAAATAGATAAAAAAAATAAAATAAAACAATAAATTGTTTATTGTTGTTGTTATTATTTCAAAAATGTAATTATGATTATTTATAATCATAAATAAATTGCACTAAAATTAGTGCTAGTGTTCTAGTTATAATTGTACAATAACTAAGAAGCACCATATATTTTAAAGTGTGTATAAGTAAAGTTTAAATAAGTAATTTCTCTTTAATTTGATTGCGCTGGAAAAGAAATAATATTCAATCCAGCTCATCGCACGTGCGTTTATTTAGCAGGCGAGAAATGAAATTTGATACTTTTCCGGAATTATTAATTTTAATAATTCCGGAAGAAGAAAAAAACTTCAATAATAAATAAAAAAAACCAAAAGAAAATCAATAGTAAAAAAAATAGAAAAAAGTAAAAAAATTATTTATTAATGAAATTGCACTAATTAATAATACTAGTGCAACCTTTATAATTATTCAACAACCTTAAAACACCACGTAATTTTAAAGGGTGCATCAATTTAAATTAAATAGTTTGGAGATAAATAATTCCTTTACTATTTCCTTGAGCTTTAAAAGAAATAATATCAGCCTGAATCATACATGTGCGTTTGCTGGTCAAGCACATTGGGCCTAGGGGAAGAGGGAAAGATGGAACGAAGGAGAAGAAGCAACGAGTAGAGACCAACCATGTGTGAGTGGCCCGTGCTATGCATAGTATGCCTGTGTGCGTGCCGCCATGCTAGCCTTGTTTCAAAAGTAATATGTATGCGTGTGTGTCGCTACAGGCATCCAAAGGTGTATGGGTTCGAAAGCAATATACGTATAAGCTACTATTCCTTTTCATTGAGGTTACAATTCTTTTTCTTTTTGGTAATTAATTCGTGATTTATAGTAGAGTTTTCTTCCGATTTATAATAATTATATAGGTGCATACGTATAAAAACATGCATGCATACATATCCATAACCCATGCAAAATATTTCGAATATCTGAACTCTTAAAATAAAGGGGATATCCCCATGTAATTCTATAATTATCTTGAACAAAACATGTAGGATATTTCAAGACAGTCGTAGATGATTTCCTATAGTGATTGAACCAAAATTCTATGGGATATTCAAGGATATCCGTGTATAAATGCCTATAATATTAAAATAAAATAAATGGGATGTCCAATGATATCCATATGTGAATACATATACATACACATATACATACACATACATATATATATATATATACATATATATATATATATATATACATATATATATATATAAATAATTCCTGAAAATCATAATTTTCTTTTCAATGAACTAGCCCTTTTGTTCCTGTTATAATTAAGTGCTCAAATAGCCTGGCTTCGTTTCCGGTGCGGTGCTGACACCAGCTTATATTTTGCGATAAGGTGACACTTTTCAGTCGCGCATGGATTTAAGACGAAAGAAGTCTTAGTATCAATTTGAGAAGACCGATAAAATATTAAGAATTAAATTTAGAATTTAATCATTATTGAGTTAAACCGTGACAATTATAATCCCTTTTAAAAGGTTATTTTTTGATTTTTTGTTTAAAAAACTAGTGGGTTTTTCGACATTACGAATTGGTAATTGTTATTTTCACTTTTGTTTATTTTTGAATCATTATTGTCAGAAATTATAATCGTTTTAGAATTGTTATTTCTTTTAATATATATATATATATATATATATATATATATATATATATATATATATATATATATATATATATATATATGAATATTAGTTTTAAGTTCTACATTTTTGTTATATAATTTTAAGAATTATATCAATATTTACGTAATTGTAAATTTGTGTATATAGTTCCTTAGTGGGATCCAAGCCCTAGGAACTTGATTTAATTAAATAAATAAATAAATATTAAGGAAGCTAAATGGTCATGAAATGAACAACTTGTTTTATTTTCGCGTCCGCCATATTGGATCCGTCATTTTGAATTTTAAAAATCTGATGCCAGATTCGTTTTCAGCGATCCCAAAAACCCCTGAGTAACCGGTTTCAAGCAAATTCAGTTCATTTACATACAATTTTCGCGTCCGCCATATTTTATGCGTCATTTTTAATTTTAAAAATCTGA
This sequence comes from Leptopilina myrica (nomen nudum), assembly GCA_032872475.1. Taxonomy (NCBI): domain Eukaryota; kingdom Metazoa; phylum Arthropoda; class Insecta; order Hymenoptera; family Figitidae; genus Leptopilina; species Leptopilina myrica (nomen nudum). The sequence goes on from CM065461.1 coordinate 6,820,060, forward strand.
TGCTAGATTCGTATTCAGCGACACCAAAAACCCCCGAGTAACGAGTTTTATGAAAATAGGTTTGAAATTTCATCTGAAATACTTTTATTTTATAAAATATTACAAAAAATTGTTATTTAATATTAAAAAATAATTTAAAAAATTTCAAAAAAGTAATTGTAAATATAGTTTAGAATCCAATTTGTGAAGAAAAAAACATTTTAAGAAATGTCTCCCAAAATGGTGCATCTGTATTCTCTTTTGTTTCTCCATTTTCTAAAGTAGCCCTGCAACAGATTTGGTTCTATTAGCAAATAGGCGTGGTAAATGGTGTGGTTTACTTTTATACACTGTGTCCTAGAACCTAATGTGTCCTATAACCTAGAAATGGAAAGAAAATTTTTAAATCATTTTCATTCTGAAAAATGTAACTATGGGGTTGCCCATAAAGCATGTGATATTTTCAGTAATATAACCTTAAAAAAAAAGGTTAATTGATTTTTGAATAAAAACGAGTTTAATACCAAATGATTTTAGTATCAGATTAACAAACCTTGTTATTTAATAAATAAAACATCTTTTTTCTATAACACATGCGCTTCAAAGCGCGCACCTTTTCAAAATTTGAAAACTTTAATTTCAAAATTCTAATAAATAGGGTAGAGTGGGGTAAAAAAGCCATCTGAGTTTTATTTAAAAAGTTTTAAGCCGATTTAACAGCTGTTTAGAATATAAATACTATTACTGTGGATATTAAATTTAAAAGTCTAAAATGTTGATGTATTTCACACTCACAGACATTAACAGATAACAAGTAGATATTAAAGCTCAACATCCATTATTCTCCTTTAAAATAAATTAAAGAAAACGGAGTTTTGACGGTTTGAAGATTTTTCGATACAAATTCAAAGAACATCGAACGAGTGTAAATTAAATAAAAATAAGTTTTCTTAATTCTTCTTTTATTATTTATAATTAATATTTATTATAACAGGGTGTCCGCTGAAAATATGAAATACAATTCCCGTACATTTCCCACATTTTTTACAAAATTCCCGTACATTAAATATAAGGGTTTATACAATATTGTATATAAAAGGTAAAATATTAAGTAAAAGTAACAGAATTTTAAATGTTTATTTTTTTATTATTTAAATAACATTTTATTAGTAGTATAATATATTTATAGTACAATGGGGTCACAAAGTTTCAGTACATTTGGACTGATTACATTTGAATGCTCGCTTCACTTCAAATTCAAATATTTTATTAAAAATGGGTGTAAAAGCTATCAAACTAAGATCATTTTAAAGTTTAATAAATTACGAGTAAAATGAACTAAGATATAACCAATTTAATCATGTAAAATAATTTTCTTAAGCTTTGACAGTTGTACAATATGAAGTATAAATTCCATTTTTAATTCAAGACCAAACATCGTCCGACAAAATTAAACTTTTTTTGCACCTATGAACGAACCAAAGATTTTCGGAAACTAGAGCTAAAAAAAGATACCCGTGTCTGGCCGTTTTTCGAGATCAAGTCGTTTACGGTTTTTAGGGGTAAAAACAACCCTCTAATAGAAGGTAACCAATTGTATTGAAAAAAATATAGAAAAATGGTAAATTTTTATTTAAAAATTCTTTAAACCTTATTGCGACTATTAAACATATCCTTACTAATATTTCAGGTCAAACCGTCAACCCCAAAAACTACCCCTCTTACGATTTATTTTAAAAAATACTAATAAAACTAAAAAAATTTGGATTTTTTAAAAAGTAATCGTTGGTTACTTGTAATATAATACAGCCTATCATTTTCAATTTTTCACCTCAACCCTTATCGCAAATCCTACCCCTAAGCTAAATTAATATATTGAATACCGCCCTATAATTTTTGGAATTTTATAAAACTTCGTTTTTGGGGTTTTTGGGGTCGCTAGTTACAAATCTGAACTCGTTATATAAAAATTCAATATAGCGGACAAATAAAAAAAATCATCCGATTTTTATAAAATTTAATAACCGTGGTATTTCGTACTTGTGGAATGTAATGAATAATTTAATCGCAAAAATAAGCAACCAAAATTTCCAAAAAATTAGAGTTATTTTTAAAAATGTTATATTGTTTTTCATTACATTGTTTTAGATATTTAAAAAATTATTTATAATTTAATTTATTACAACTCAAAAATATATAGAACCCATTTTTAATTAAAAATTTTTTTGCAGTTTTTTAAATACCACGGTTAGTAAATTTTATAAAAATTGGATGATTTTTTAATTTGTCCGCCATTTTGGATACGCCATTTTGAATTTTTAAATAACGAGTTCAGATTTGTAACTGGCGATCCCAAAAACCCTTAAATACGAAGTTTTATAAAATTACAAAAATTGTAGGGCGGTATTTAATATATTGATTTAGCTTAGGGGTAGGTTTTGAGATAAGGGTTGGAGTGAAAAATTGAAAATGATAGGCTGTATTATGATATTACAATTAACCAACGATTACTTTTTAAAATATCCAAATTTTTTTAGTTTTATTAGTATTTTTTAAATAAATCGAAATAGGGGTAGTTTTTGGGGTTGACTGTTTGACCTAAAATAATAGTAAGGATATGTTTAATAGTCCCAATAAGATTTAAAGAATTTTTGAATAAAAATTTACCATTTTTCTATATTTTTTGCAATACAATTGGTTACCTTCTATTAAAGGGTTGTTTTTACCTCTAAAACCGTAAACGACTTGATCTCGAAAATCGGCCAGACACGTGTATCTTTTTTTAGCTCTAGTTTCCGAAAATCTTTGGTTCGTTCATGTGTGCAAAATCGTGTCGGACGGTGAAATCATTCACAAATATTAAGTATTTTTTCAAATTCTGTAAAAATAACTTCTCTTGCACTAAATTTTTCTAAGTATATAAAGTGCAAATTCGCCTGTTCCGTTCACTTGTTTTATCAATTAACCACATTTTTGAAAAACATTTATCTCTAATTTATTGTAAAACAAGAAGGATGGTACATACAAATCAAATAAGTAATAATGAATAAGAAAACAGTTAAAATTTGTAACATTATAACAATTAATAATAAATTATTATTTTAAATTCCCTACAATCAAGAGGTTCTATATTTTTCAAAAGTGTGGTTAATTAATAAAACAGATAAATGAATAGAATCTACAAATTTGCAATGTATATTCTGCGAAAAATTTAGAGCAAGAAAATTTATGTTTATAGAATTTGAAGAAAATACTAAAGAGGTTAAACCACTCTAGAGCGTCAAAAGAGGTTCTAATTTCAACATTTTTTTTTAATTTTAATCTATAGCTTGTAAAGAATATATAAAATTTTTATTTTTAGAGCGAAAAGTCAATAAAATTTCTTTGGAAAGACAAAGCAATAGAATTTTTTGGAAAGAAATTGCTTTGAAATTAGTTACAGAAAATACAATTTAGACATTTCGAAGTTTCTTCAATGCGTATTTGAAGAACGCTGAACTACTATAAGTTGAATAAAAATATGTTTTGTTCAATTCTTTTTTATTCCGAAAATGTTCGCATTCTATTAGCACGTGGTGTGAACCGCTCTCCGCTTAGTTGTTTTTTATTGCGTTCTGAGTGAATTTTCGGTTCGTGTTTTTGGTGTTCTGGTGGTGCCTTACGTTCTGCGAACAACCTGTGATATTTGTTCAACCGCAGTGCTGTTTTTTAAGTCGGAATTACAGTAGATTTGTTTTTCTTTTTTCCTGACGTACTAACCATTTGGATTAATTCGACCCGATCTCAAGGCTGTGGGTGATTTTTGCTGCACCCGTCTTTTACCATGCCGGATCCACGTGTTTGCGGGCACTGCAATGCTAACATTGCTGGAGATGCATCTTCGTGTCGGTGTGGCACTTTTTATCACCCTGGACGTATTGGTCATGCTACAAGTAAAACATCGGGCAAAAGAAAGTGCTGTCAATTGAAACCATCTTTATCTAGATCTCTATCGCCCAGCTTATCTGCTGGTATAACAATTGAACAAATAGATAAAATGCTGAAAGACCACTATGACAAGGCTAAAACCGAATCCGAGAGTTTCATTGGTAGCAAAATTGATGTCGTCGAGGATAGGATCACGACTTTGACTTCTACTGTTTCTGATTATTCCTCCAAACTAGACGATGTAACGGTGAGAATTGAGAAACTCGAAGTTGATGTCCAGAAACTACAAGACATTAGCGGCAATCAGAATGCATCTGAAAATGCATTGATCTCGAGATGTACTGCTGAGATGTCTGATAGGGCTAAAAGAAGTTGCAACATCATAATGTTTGGCTGTCCTGAGGTGTCAATGGACGAAAACCCAAGTAAGAAAAATGTCGACGAATTCTATTTTATTAAAGTCAATGACTTCTTGAAGTCCCTTAACAGTTTGCATGATTCTCGATCTATAACAATTCTAAGACTTGGAAAACGTCAACAGAATGCCGAGCCCCCCCGTCCAATTCGAATTCAATATGACAACGAAGGTACAATGTGGAAAACGCTGAATGTCTTTTGGAGGAAGAAGAGGGAGCTGAAGGGAACGGGCGCCATGACAATATCTCTGTCCAGGGACTTAACCCCAACAACAGAGAACGTGCTTGAAGGAGATCAACGTAGAATTAAAGGAGCGCAGGAGGGGCAGCGAGCAAGACCTTATCATCAGGGAAGTAAGAGGGGAGCCAGTGATCATGAAAAGAAAGAAACCAACGGGTCTTCAATAGCCAGTGGGCGTTTGTCACACAATTATAATTTAAACTCAAGTACCACACACACTGTTGATCTTAGACCACGTGGCACTCGCTCCTTTCATTTTGACGTTTATTATCAGAATGTTAGGGTTTTTAGACAAGACAGAAATTCTTTTACCAGCTCTTCGTCTCGAGGCGGCGGAGTACTTATTGCCGTAAGCAACAAATATCTTAGTAAGCCTATATCTATTCTTTGTAATTCTCTTGAATTGTTATCTGTTCGGGTAAATTCGCATTTAACAGGGTCCTGATTGAGGAGCAGCACGGGTTCAGGAGGGCGCGCTCTGTCTCGACTAATTTATGTCTTTTTACTCAATATTTGTCAGGTGCCTTGGACAGTGGATTTCAAGTTGATACAATTTATATAGACTTCTCCAAGGCGTTTGACAGAATTGACCATAAAAGTTCGTGAGGATATCGATACATTTTCATATGAATTTTTTTCTACTTGAGGTGTGCCGCAGGGATCACATCTTGGTCCATTACTTTTTTTGATTTTCATCAATGATATTAAGAGCTGTTTTTTCATACAAAGTTTCTTTCTTTTGTGGATGACCTTAAAATTTTCAAAATTATCAAGACCAAATTTTGTGCTCTTGATTTACAGGAGGACCTAGATAGAGTTTAATTGTGGTCCACAAAGAATTTTTTACCCCTGAATATTTCTAAATGTACGGCCATGTCATTTCATCGTAAATCTAAAATAATCAACTTCTGTTATAATTTTCGTGGAATACCACTTACAAAGGTTAGCCGTCAGAGGGACCTGGGACTTATTCTGGACCCTGCACTTACTTATGGTGATCATATTACACATGCAATAAATAAATCTATGAAGGTACTGGGTCAGATTGTGAGGTCATGTTCTAATTTTTTCAATCTTCGCGTTCTTAAAGTATTATACTATACTCTCGTCAGACCTCATCTTGACTTCCTTTCAATTATTTACTTTCCACAATATGAATACCATATGTTGAAGCTAAAAAGGGTCCAGAATGGGTTCTTAAGATTTGCTGCTAGGCAGCTTTCTATTCCATACAACTTTTTTAGTCATGATTACTCTGAGCTGAGGTTCATTATGAAAATACCCTCAATTCAGAGTCGCTTTTTAAAACTTGACTTGCAGTTTTTTTATAATATACTGAACGGAATAATTGACTATCTGGTATTGCGATCTGGAGTGTTATTATCGACCCTATACATCTCACTGAGGTCAAGTTCGAAATTGAAAGTGCCTTTTCACCGAACCAATTTGGGTGGCAATTCACCTCTAACACGCCTTTGTCGCGAGGAAAACCATCCTATAAATATTGATTTCTTTGGAGATAAACAAAAATTTATGCAGGGTTTGACAACTCATGTTAGAGAATAACCTATCACACTACTTTTGTTTTGTTTTCTTAGTTTAAGTTTTTTACAATTATAAAGGGCGTAACTTTGTAAGCCCGTGTATTGAATAAATAAATAAATAAATAAATAAAAATAATCAATATTTATTATAAATATTTTTAGGGAGACAAGGCAATAGAATTTCTTTAGAAAGAAATTTCTTTGAAAATTAGTTAGAACAAATACAATTCAAACTGTTCCATGTTCCTTCAATGCATATTCAAAGAACGTTGAACGAGTATAAATTGTATAAATATGTGGTTTTTCCAATTGTTATTTATTATTTATAATTAATACATGAAATCGTTAATTTTAAAGCTATAAAGAAAAAGAATATTTTGAAAATTAAAATAATTGGAAATAAAAAAGAAAAAATGTAGTTTTGACTGTTAGAAGGTTCTTTGTTGCGTATAGCTCCGTTTAGGAAAACATTCTATTTTTCAATGTTTAAACATTCTAGTCCCACTTTATCATTTATATGTCCTTTTAGGAAAAAACCTCAGCTTTCGTTAAAAAAATCGGTTCTCTCTCCCCCACAAATTGAAATTTATTTTTAATTTTCCTTTTTTTCAAAATGCTTATTTCCAATCGAAAGAGCATGAAAAAACCTTTCTAAAATGTACTTTGTCAAATTTGTATGTTTAATTGTTTAAGAGTAAAAAATTATTGAAATAAGCATTGTACTGAAAAACACAAAAATTTAACCCACTCCCCCTCGGAAAATATTGGACTAGGTGAAAAAATATTTTCACGAAAAATTACTAACTATGAGTACTACAAGAGCCCCAAGTTTTGCTACGATTGGAGAAAAATTTTTCTCTACCTTGATCACTTGACATGGAATGCCCCATATATGAAATTGTTAATTTTAAAGGTATAAAGCAAGAGACTATTTTAAAAATTACAATAATAGGAAATAAAAAAGAAAAAATGCAGTTTTGACTGTTTAAAGTTTCTTCGATGCGTGTTTGAAAAACGTCGAAGGAGTTTAAATTAAAAAAAAAAATCAGTTGTTTTAAATTCCTATTTATTATTTATTATTAATATATGAAATCGTTAATTTTAAAGCTACAAAGGAATATTTTTTTTGAAAATTACAGTAATAGTAAATAAAAAAGAAATAATGCAGTTTTGACTGTTAGAAGGTTCTTTAATGCGTGTTTGAAGAACGTTGAAGGATTTTTAGTCAATAAAAATCAATTTCATTAAATTCTTATTTATTATCAATATGTGAAATTGTTAATGTTAACGCTGTAAAGCAATAGAATATTTTGAAAATTACAATAATAGGAAATAAGAAAATGCAGTTTTGACTGTTTGAAGTTTCTTTGATGCGTGTTCGCAGAACGTCAAAGGAGTTTAAATTTAATAAAAATGTGTGTCTTTTAATTCTTAATTATTATTTATTATTAATATGTAAAATCGTTAATTTTAAAGCTATAAAGCAAGAGAATATTTTGAAAATTAAATCAACAAGAAATAAAATAAAGAAAATATAATTTTGACTGTTTGAAGGTTCTTTGATGCATGTTCGAAGAACGATGAAGGAGTTTAAATTTCAAAAAATCAGTTTTTTTTTCAACTCTAAATTATTATTTATTATCAATATATGGAATCGTTAATTTTAAAGCTATAAATGAATAGAATATTTTAAACACTTAAATAATTGGAAAAAAAATAAATAATGCAGTTTTGACTGTTTGAAGTTTCTTCGATGCGTGTTCAAAGAACGTCAAAGGAGTTTAAATTAAATAAAAATAATTTTTTTTAATTCTTATTTATTATTTATTATTAATATATGAAATCGTTAGTTTTATAACCTACAAAACAATTAATAAAATATACAACATCGTAAATAAAAAACCTTTTATTTAAAGTAAAACAATCGTTGTACATGTAGACATACACTTAATCTTGTTTATTCACAAATAATAATGAAATTGTTTTTTGTCACTCTTTATTTTTATTATTTATTGTTCACTATCATTTTTAAAAATTAATTGTCAATTATCTTTGTCTTAATTGACATTTTATGAAAACATAATTTCATTTTCTTTTATTAATTCACATTACTTATTATTATTTAATTAATTAACTAATTAATTAATTAATTCTTTATCTGCTCACGACACTGAGAACGAAATAAAAGTTTTTAATCTTATTTGACACTATCGTAAGCCTCAAGAAGAAACAGTGTCCCCCTCTTCAGGATTGCTCAGCGCATCATTTCCAACCAGCACACACTATATCAAAACGGTGAAATTGTCTGACGGTGAAAAAGTCTGACAGCGGATTTGTCCAGTTACCAATGTTGTAGTGGAGCTGCCGTTGAGATGTAAGGAGAGACTGTTGGGGGATGCACAGTGGGCCAGGAGACCCTGTTCGGTGGCCAAAAGTCTATTTATATTTCAAATGGCCTGAAACTTGTTACTCGGGGGTTTTCGGGGTCGCTGATTACAAATCCATTATTAGTTTTTAAAAATCCAAAATGGCGGATCCAATATGGCGGATGACTTTATTAAAATTTCATCAGATCCACTTGAAACTTATTACTCGGGGGTTTTCGGGGTCGCTGATTACGAATCCATTATTAGTTTTTAAAAATCCAAAATGGCGGATCCAATATGGCGGATGACTTTATTAAAATTTCATCAGATCCACTTGAAACTTATTACTCGGGGGTTTTCGGGGTCGCTGATTACGAATCCATTATTAGTTTTTAAAAATCCAAAATGGCGGATCTAATATGGCGGATGACTTTATTAAAATTTCATCAGATCCACTTGAAACTTATTACTCGGGGGTTTTCGGGGCCGCTGATTACAAATCCATTATTAGTTTTTAAAAATCCAAAATGGCGAATCCAATATGGCGGATGACTTTATTAAAATTTCATCAGATTCACTTCAAACTTGTTACTCGGAGGTTTTCGGGGCCGCTGATTACGAATCCATTAGTAGTTTTTAAAAATCCAAAATGGCGGATGACTTGACTAAAAATCCATCAGATTCACTTGAAACTTGTTACTCGGGGGTTTTCGGGACCGCTGATTTCGAATCAGAAGTCAGCTTTCAAAAATTCAAAATGGCGGATCCAATATGGCGGATGACTTTATTAAAAATCCATCAGATTAACTTGAAACTTGTTACTCGTGGGTTTTCGGAGTCGCTGATTACGAATTTAATGTCAGATTTGAAAAATTTGGTCTGGCGGTTTCAAGAATGTAAACGATACGCATATGTTGATAATTTTAAACCTAATATTCAGGATTTAAAAATAAAAAGGTTTAATTTGCCTGCAGTTAGCCTACTATGTATTAGCAGTTACCAAGGTCTACCACGAGGAGGTTGCTGCACAATTTTAGACCTCACCACGGGGAGGTTTCTGTGTGAGTTCCCCTAGCCTCTCACCTTCGGGGAGGTTTCTGTGTGAGTCCCCCTAGCCTCTCACCTTCGGGGAGGTTTCTGTGTGAGTCCCCCTAGCCTCTCACCTTCGGGGAGGTTTCTGCGTGAGTCCCCCTAGCCTCTCACCCTCGGGGAGGTTTCTGTGTGAGTCCCCCTAGCCTCTCACCTTCGGGGAGGTTTCTGCGTGAGTCCCCCTAGCCTCTCACCCTCGGGGAGGTTTCTGTGTGAGTCCCCCTATCCTCTCACCTTCGGGGAGGTTTCTGTGTGAGTCCCCCTATCCTCTCACATTTAAATTGCTTCAAATTCGTTCTTTCGGTTATTCGTCTTCATCCGACAATTCTATATCATCTAATACGTTCAATGTCTTACAAACACCAGGTAACTCAAGAGTTTCGTCATCATCCTCAATATCAAAATTATGTTCTTGTGTGTCAGTATTTAAAGAAGGCATAAGAAGATCTCTTATTTCAGGTGTTAGGTCTAATACTTTTTTCCTTTTATTTCGATCCTCGGCATTAATTGAAGAAATAATCGGATCTGTGCTATCCAAACCTCTAGTAAACATGTCTTCGATATTTGCTTCACGACTAAATTTTCTGGAATGCGATAATTTATAACTTTTATAATCTTTATTTTTAGATTCGGAAGCTTCTTCTGCCAGCATGCCAACGGGCACAAGACATGTTCTAATAATCTCAGCACCGTGAATAAGAATTTTGTGCAATGTTGCTGTCATAGGAATCCAATTGTAATTTTTTACGTAAAGTTCAGCAGTCTCATTGCATAATGTTTGAAATTTTTCAGGATCAATTGATAGATGACAAGAAAGTGCAATCAAAATGGTTTTCAAATTACAGAGCAATTTTAAATCCAGATTGAGACACTCTGCAAGGATTTCTGGCTTTTCGAAAGCTCTACGAGCGGTGTTCCCATCATTAGTCGTTCCACATCCTCCCGGTTTTGGCTTGTCTACTATCAATCCCATGTTTTTCCAAAGAATGTCTTGTACTTGGGCCTTTCTTTGCGCAAATTTTTCTTTATTTACAGTACCTCTCACTTGCCATACTAATATAGTTAGCCTGTAAGAAATATGCAAGCACATTTCTAAAAATCTTATCCAGGCATGAAGAGGAGAAATACCGTACTGCAAAGACTTGGTATCGGGTAGAAAAATATCAGTATTGATATTCTTTAAGTCATTAAACATTTTAGGTTTTGCGTGACATATTGGACAAGCTTGCATCGAAGTTGTATCAGTTATAATACTTAAAACTTTACCGTCAATCAGTGTCAAAAATAAAGAAAAATGAATTAAAATAGAGTGATCTTCATCTAATTGAATGTTGAGAACTTCTAATTTATCTATCTGATTCTCCACATTTTCCTTTTGTTTCAAAATAACATCCTTTGTTTCCTTTATATATTCTAGTGAGAGAGGACGGCATGATCTTGGAGATTGCGAAGCTTTGTTATTCCAAAGTATAACATTGTTTTCTGTAGAAAGTTGCAAGGGATTAATTGTAGTTATAAACAAATTTTGGTCACTTTGTGGTGTGTTTTCTTCTACCATTTTGTAATTCTGTTTAAAAGATGAATAACCCGAACTGCCGTCGAATCCCCAAGAACACATAAATATTGCCTCCATCTAATCTGGAAAAGGCCTTTATTTTTCATATATTGGATAATTACTTCAGCTTGCAATTTTGTAATTCTTTCAGAAGTGTGATTAAGTAAAGCTTGCACAGTGGTCTCTGCTTTTTTTCGGAAATCATAATTAATTCTTTTAAAGGCCTGCAATCCGTTTTAGCAGCTCGAACTTCGTTATACGTTGGCCAAATAATAGCACCGCTCTTTAGTGACTCCTTACGGATATTTTGATACACTTCTTTAGAAAGCGAGTTGTCAAGTAAAAATGCTAAACCTTCTTGGGAAGTTTTCTTTGTTAACAAAACAGTAGGTTCTGATAATTTTTTAATTACAGTTTGTGGTGATTCTAAATTTTCTAAAACACTGCCAAGAATGGTATACAATTTTTTATTTGAAGACTTCTTTGCTGCATATCGGCAAGCCATTAACATTCTTCTTGGATCATGCTTTAAGTTAGTACTAATTTTAGACACTTCACGACGTTTTGAACGATTAGATTTCTCATCAAAATTAAGTGTCCGGCGTCCATAAGAAGAAGTTGAAGATAACGTGGCACTTGAATCAGTAAGTCGCACAATATTCTGTGGAATAGGGAATTTAGAATTTAACCATTCACCGCATTTTAACTCAAATCTTTCTAATATTTTGTGATTCGCTTAAAATTTTGCATCACGTTTAGATTTGATACTTCTTATAGCAACCTTCAAAGATTGTTGATCTGCTTTTGAGACGTTATCTATTTTTAGATTTAGTTTACTTAAAATCATTAGCACAGTTTTATCCACATCATTCTTATCGAGAAATTGAAGAATTTCTCTTTTACTTACGTTATTTTTTGACATATTATATACTTGAAAAAAGATACAGAAAAACACAAAAAGACGAAACCTTGGAATATTTACTTACCTCAAGTTGAAATTTTAATAAAAAAAATTTTTAAATTAAACGTAACACAAACTTTAAAATAAATGGGAAAAGTAAAATTTCATAGACCGTGACCGATATGATACCGCGCAACGCAGCTTCAGAGTGAAAGAGAGTGAGAGCAAACTAGCGCATGCGCGTGTGTAACGACGTACTCAGTGCCGTAACTAGTTCATCATAAACCCAGTGCTAGCTATTCTTTTTTAATGGTGGCGCCCTCCTCCATTTTTTTAAATCAAATAGTTGTAACAGATATATAATATAAAATATGGAGTTTAAAATAATTATATAAAAATAAGAATGAGTGACATCACAAACCTCCAGATATTGCGTTATACGAAAATAAAATTTTTTACAAAATTTTGATCACTTTTTAAGTTTCAACATTATATTCTTTAAAATTTTAATATAAAATCATGAATCATCGGTATCCAAATCTAATATTTTTCTATAAAATTTTTCCACCTTCAATCTGAAATACTAAATTTTTAAAATCTAACATTAGATTCGTAATCAGCGACCCCGAAAACCCCCGAGTAACAAGTTTCAAGTGGATCTGATGGATTTTTAATAAAGTCATCCGCCATATTGGATCCGCCATTTTGGATTTTTAAAAACTAATAATGGATTCGTAATCAGTGACCCCGAAAACCCCCAAGTAATAAGTTTCCAGTGGATCTGATGAAATTTTAATAAAGTCATCCGCCATATTGGATCCGCCATTTTGGATTTTTGAAAACTAATAATCGATTCGTAATCAGCGACCCCAAAAACCTCCGAGTAACAAGTTTCAGACACTTTTCAATGGATGTTCATATTGTAGCCAAACTTTTCCTAATCTTATTCACTACGTATATTGTGAGTGAAACATTGACTTTAATATTTTCAATTTTTTAGTAAAAAATTGAATTTGTGGTAAAATGTGCCACTTTTTCTTAAAATACGTATAACAAAGAATACATACATATGCAAAACTTTCCAAAATCTTGGGGAACTTCGGGGAACTCTTAAATCAAATATTATTTTTCATTCAACTTTACTTAATTTCTAACTTCTGTGTTTATAAAATTAATCGAAAATAAATTATCCAATAATTATATACTGATTTTTTTGTTTGTTTGAGACTAATATTGAACGTCCATAATTAATTGCTTGAAAAAATTAACTCTATTTCGAGAAATATACAGAACTTCAATAAAATTTTTAAGAGAAATTTTTTAATATTTTTAAATTTTACATAATTTTTAACGTGTTAAATATTTATAAATTACCGTGTCATTAATGTAAAAGATGCCAGAACTATCACTAATTAGAATGTCATAAACTACTTTAACAAAAGATAAAGTTGAAAAATTCGACTTTTGGCCACCGAACAGGGTCTCCTGGCCCACTGTGGGATGGCCGTGTCTATGTTGGCTGGGCCTCATTCCGCATTAAAGTATGGGAAAGAGTTCCCAGGTGCTTTAGATGCCTGGGATATGGCCACAGGGTAACAGAATGCAAGATGGAGAGGGTTTGTTACAATTTTGGTAAACCGGGACACATTGGGGCGGCCTGCAAGGCCCCGACAGAATGCCCCAATTGTAGGGCGAGGGGGCTAGCCTCTGTTGGGCATACGACTACCTCGCTAGAGTGTCCGGAACATGAATGGAGGTTGAGAGTGCTGCGCGCTAGATTTAGCAATGGCTAATGGGGCGACCAATTGTATAAATCTGGTTACCTGCAGAGTGACCAGGGATTGGAAAGGTCCCGCCCTCAACCGAAGGGCCGTAAACGTTCTTACTCAACTTTGCGGGATCGGTAGATGGTCACATGTTGGCCATCGACGCTGGAGAGCAGGGTTGCCAGATTGGGCTACAAAGCGCGATTTGGGCTATCTTTTGTCATAGTTTCGCGGCGTAAATTTCATTTTTGCTACAGGTAGCGAATTGGGCTATATTTCTTTTATGAAATTGCGCTTTTTTTACTATCAGCATATTTTTTTCAACACATGAAAATTAAATACCAAATCATTAATATAATGAGAACTTTCAATTGGCGCCCTTTGTTAAATCTATTCACTAATGATATGTATAAAAATTATGAGGTTTAGAATTAAAACGAGACTCACGATGCAATTGAGACCGAGAACACAGAGACTGATTTGCCGGAAGAAGAGTGCAGAGATTTAATTGATCTATTTCAAAATCACTGCGACCAGTGTAGTTCTGTTGCTACATTTTTTAAAATATAACCGAAGCTAACCTTATCCATTTAAAAATCTTAAATATTAATGTTATTAAATTGCAAATTATTTAAAATAAAATATTAAAGTTATTTAATGTATAAAGACAAAAATTTAATTATTTTAATAACAAAATAAAATGTTTTAGTAATAATTAAGCATATATGAATATTTTAAATATATGTATATATATATAAATATATTAAATTTTATTATAAAAACTGTATAATATATTTTTTTGAATATGTTTATATTCATATTAAAGGTCCCGCGGTTTTTGGGCTACGTCAGCACCTTCTATCCGCGGTTTGTTGTGCTAAAAATCTGGCAACCCTGCTGGAGAGCGTGAATCTCTCCCCGCGACGCTCGTTGGCGAACCGTGTAGTCATACGCGTATGCGGAGGTGCTGCACGAATACTCTACCTAGGCGATGTCCCTATCTACTCACTGGCTGGTCTATTAGCAGAGGTCTACCAAATTTTGAACGTGGTAGTCCTACCTTAAAAAGCGATCTCGCTGGACATAAGGAGTTTGTGCCTTGACTCTTGAAAAGTCCGGCATAGTGAGTTTATAGACTAGAAGCAATGCTCATGCTACAGAGCGCGTCCATAGGTTGTGGATAATGGAAAGCATCCCTTGTGGGTGATGGCCATCAGCGCTAGAGAGCGTGAATCTCTCCCCGTGACTCTCGTAGGCGAGCCGTGTGGTTATACGCGTATGCGGAGGTGCTGCACGTATACTCTACCTAGGCGATGTCCCTATCTACTCTTTGTCTGGCTACTATGCGGGGGCTGCCTACCTTTTGAACGTGGTAGCCCTACTTGCAATGGTGATCTTACTGGACATAAGGAGCTTGCTCTTGAAACGTCCGGTTAAGTGAGCCTGTAGACCAGGGGCAGCTCATGCCACAGAGCGCGTCCATAGTTTGTGGATAATTGAAAGCATTCTTCGTGAATGTATCTACCTTGAGCAGACGCGAACAAGAGCAAAATGCGTATCCTTGAACTCCTCTACTGGTGCTCGTATCAATTGATACTTGTATCAGTAGGCAAGGATCTAAAATAGTATAGCCTTGAGCCCAGCCCAAAAGTCGACGTGTTGTCAAACTGAAGAAATCACACAGACATAATGGTAATGGAGGGGCTGCAGGTGTACTTGCAATGGCGAAAAATTTGAATGATTGACGCCTAGTAGCTTTATTAAGCAAACACGCCGATCAATAATGAATATAAAACTTGAACGTAGCAGGTTGGCTGAATTTATTCAGTCAAGCTCTCTTCGGAGACTGCCTGCTCACAAAGAACTATGCTAGAACAATTAGACGCATACCTTTCCGCTCCCATCCTCGGAGAAAGGTCCTCTGGGTAGCGATTAAGCATCCTAACTCGACCGCTCCAAGAATGCGGCTGGTAATGTTCTATGTTTTGGTTCTTTGCGATGCTTACTGGATATGTTTGCGGTGACGAAAAATATAAAAGGGTATTTATACCAACAATCTCTTTAAGATTATAGTAGACTTAACTGTCGCTGTTGACTTGTTAGGTCTTGTTCTCTCCCAAAGCCCGATTTATCTACAACGTGAAGAAGATATGCAGGGTGATGGCAATGGCGAGAAGGTAAATAAGCAACAAGGAGGGAATTCCCCTCCGTAGGCCGAGAGGTTGCGCACCAATGCCTCCCTACGCGCAGGCCGAGGCGTTCTAAGCCCTTGCTGTGGCGTATCAAAGCGTTAGCAAGAAGGCAGTGGAGTTAATAGTCTTTAAAATATTGACTTAGCAAGTGCGCTACAGCGTAACGCTTTATAAGTGGCATATCAATACAGTGAGTTGAACATTGAGCCTTAACGTGGTGCATGACCAGTCGGGGAACTAACGTCCGCGACGTCCCCGCTAGGCAATGTGTCTGGAATGGCCTGACCACTTGTGGTTGGGTCAAGACAGACATAGCAAAGGTTCCTTCTCTATATGAGACATTCCAACGTCTTCTTGTCATCTGAGGCACTCACGCATGACAGCGGATTTAACACCTTACAGGCGGGGCGTGAGTTCATGGATCCGGGCGGATCCTGCCGTACAGAGACGTTTTTCCACTCACAACCCTTAATGGTGGAATTGCTTAATTGTGGATATAATTGTTTGTCCCGTAAGGGAGGAATCTATGCTCTATGTGGGAGCCAGACGGTTCTTAGACCACATTTTTGGGGTTTACAATATTCCAGTTGTCCCTATCTACTAGGAGTTGGATACGATGGCTAAGAGCGATTGTACAATAAGCGACATTCAGTATGTCGAGGAAGCAGTGAGGAAATGTTGCGAGAACGACCCATCTAAGAGGGTCACTAAGGTAATAACCTCTGAGATAATGGGAAAGATAAACAGGAGAATTACTACAATGGCTCATGTGGCTGTAATCGCACCTCCGGAAAATTATGGCAAAGATGTGGAGGAAGCCAAGATCGAAATAATGGGTCTCATCGACCCAGGAGAAGAGAACATCAAGATTAAAGGAGTTAAGAAGACAGCGGAAGGAAAAGTTGTAGTTGAAACGGCGACCGAAGGAGATTTGAAAAAGATAGTCGAGCATCCAAAACTGCGGTTAAAAGGGTTTAAGGCAATAAGATCTGGAACGATGAATCCCAAAGTCATAGTATATGACATACCAAGGGAGCTAGAACCAGAATCATTAGTCGAAGCAGTGTTTAAGCAGAATGCAGATCTTTTGCAGGGACTCTCATCTTCGAAGTTCAAGAGCAGTTTCTCTCCGAGATTCAGAATCGGCAAGCGTGACGGAACCTACACTAATTGGGTGGTCAAGGTGTCACCCAGGGTGAGAAATGTTCTAAGAAGCACAGAGAGGAACAGATTGTATTTGGAATGGCAATCCTGTAAAATAGAGGATTACCGGGGAGTGTCCAGGTGCTATAAGTGCCAATTATATGGACACGTCTCCAAGTATTGCAGAGAAGAAGAACAACGTTGTTCCTATTGCTCGAAGCCTGGACACATGCATGCGAAATGCCCGGAGAAAGAAAGAAAAGTCCCCCTGACATGCACAGCATGTAAGAAGACGAAGAAAAAGTCAGACCATTCGGTCAATGACAAAAACTGCCCAATGTATAAGCTGGCATTGGAAAGAGTGATTGCCAGAACAAATTACGGAGTTGGTAACGAATAGCATAAGGTGTATGCAACTTAACGCGGCTAGGGCATTAAGAACAGTAGCCGAGATTCGTAATAAGGCGGACTCAAACAAAATCCAGGTCATGGCGATACAGGAACCTTTTACTATAAAGGGACGAATAGCAAGCTTTGGGAGCAGAAGCAGAGTGGTTTCGGGCGAGAAGGATGGAGAGACCGCCTGGGCCGGCATCATGGTCTTTGACCCAGATCTGGTGGTTATGAGAATCGAATATCTTAGCGACGCACATATAGTCTGCGCTCAAATCGATAATGGCAGAAGTGCGTTCTACTTCATTAGTGGCTACTTTCAGTGCTCAAAGCCAATAAAACCATATATTGAGAGGCTTAGCTTTATCCTAAGACAGCTCCAAGGCTGCAAGGTGGTTATATGGGTCGACGCAAACGCGAAGTCCCCGCTATGGTTCGCAGAGGAATTGACGGAAAAGGGTAAACATCTGGAGAAATTAATCGCAGAAGCAAATATTTTCGTAGTAAACGAATTAAGTGAATTTAAGTCGTACTCGAGACCAGGAGGAGAGGGCAATATCGATGTGACGCTGACCACGGAGCAGGCAATAAGATATGTTAATAATTGGGAGATCAATGATGGATGGACATCAAGCGATCATAACGCGATCACTTTTGCTCTCACAGAGCAACTAAGTAACGAACCAGAACAAGCTGTGCTAAGTAGGTTCATGGTGCATAAGGCAAAGTGGGATGTCTTCGAAAAAGCGCTCAGGAGGAAAATTGCTACAGTAGTTGCCTGTAATAGTGCGACCGAGGTGGCTAGATTAGTTAAAGAGGCATGACGAGCAATGTTCGAAGCATGCAAAGAGTCTATGCCATCAAGGAGAAAGTTACGAGTCGGATCAAGATGGTGGAATGGAGAACTGACGCAACTGAAGGCAAAAGCGCATAATCTAAGAAGAAAATTTCAAAAATGCAAGAAAAGGGACTCAGATGAATCAGTCATCGCCGACGCAAAGAAGAAATATTATAAGGCAAGAAGGGATTACGATGTGCAGATTCAGGAGACGAGATCGAAGAGTTGGAGAGACTTTATGACAAGCATTAGTAATGAACCATGGGGATATGCCTATAAGCTTAGTTGTAATAAAATCAAGGGTCAGCAAGTTATACAGTCTATCAAGAAGAAGAATGGATTCACTATTAATTGGAGAGACTCGGCAGAAGAGCTGCTTAGCGCTCTTTTCTGTAATGATGACATTGAGGAAGACACGGAAGTACAACGGGCGATTAGAGATGAGACTCAATCTGACTACTTTGGCGAAACGGATGAGCGAACATTCTCAGAAAAGGAAATCGATGTGGCTATAAGAAAAATTAGAGTAGACAAAGCGCCAGGCTGGGATAAAATCGAGGCTACAGTGATCAAAAGGGTCTGGGCGCTAAATAAAAATCTGTTCAAGGAAATTTTTAATGGCTGTTGGAAACATGGAATATTTCCGACTGAATGGAAAAAGGCGTTAGTGGTGACGCTTCTTAAATCAGTGGACAAGAATAAAGCGGACCCATCCTCGTATAGGCCGGTCTGTCTGCTGCCGATTATGGGCAATGTGATGGAGACGTTGATTCTCAAGAGACTATTGTCAGTTAGCGAAGACAAGCTTTCGATGAGGCAGTATGGATTTCGACAGGGTAGGTCGACGGAAGACGCTCTAAATGAGTTCCTGAGAATTCAGGAAACCGAGAAGAAGTATGCTCTGGGGATATTCTTGGACATTAGTAATTCCTTTAACAATCTGTGGTGGCCGTCAATCCTGAAAAGACTAAGAGATTGGAAGAGTTCCAACCAACTGCTCAAGGTATTGCAGAACTATCTAAGCAACAGAAAAGTGGTCTTTAGTACTACTGGTGGAAAAGTGGAAAGGATTGTTAATAAAGGCTGTCCACAGGGTTCGGTTTTGGGTCCTGTGTTATAGAACATTGTGTTCAATGATCTCCTGACTGATCTGGAGAAAGCCGGTGTAAATTTTGTGGCTTTTGCGGATGACGTGGTCATTGTAGTCAAGGGGGACACGAGAAGAGAACTGGAATCAAAGGGACAGCAAGCAATAACTCTGGCGGAAAATTGGTGTATAAACCTAAAATTGAAACTTTCCGAGAGGAAAACGGAAAAGATGATGTTGAAGGGAAAGTTGAGCATCAACAGACCACCTACCATCAGACTTGCGGGGAAGCAGATCAAATTGTTTAAAGAATTTAGGTACTTAGGAGTCACCTTCCAGTCAGAAGAAAAAGGTATAAAGGCAGGAAGACATGTGGAACTAGTAGCAGCCCAAAGTAAGGCGATGTTCTCGGCGTTAAAGAAGGTCGCCAAGAGAGAATGGGGACTTGGCTTCAAAGCCTTAAGCGTTATATATAAGGGCCTTTTCATGGCTATGGTCACATACGCTGCATCTTGTTGGAAGAATAAGATAAATATTAGGCACTGGAATAAGCTGGGTTCCGCGCAAAGATTTGCGCTGATCAGAGTTATAAAGGCCTATAAAACTATCTCACTGGAGGCTGCTCAGGTGCTGGCAGGTGAATTTCCAATAAGATTAGAAATAACAAGACGATGCCAGATGTATAAAATGAGGAACGGTGAGGAAGTAACTTTTGATAACCAGTTACAAGTGGTTGAAAAAGGGAATAGGCATAAGGAAAGTAATGGCAAAAGGGCATTTAAGCGGGAATCAATGTGTTGTTGGCAGGCTCACTGGAATACGAGCGTCAAAGGCAGGATCACCTATAAGTTTTTACCCGACGTGGCATCAAGACTAAAAATGCGATATTTTGACACAAATTTTTATCTTACACAGATACTATCTGGACACGGTGATTTTGCCGCAAAACTGGCTCACCTAAGTTTGAAGGAGGACACTGTATGTAGATGTGGAGGAGAGGATAGCAGCACACATATGCTAATGGAATGCGAATTCTTTAATGAGGAAAGAGAGAGGCTAGTTAGTAGATATGGACAGAGTGGAAAAAGCTGGCCTCCTAATAAGGCACAGATAATGACGAAGGAAATGTTTCCGGAACTTAAAAGATTTGCAACTCTGGCACTCAAAAGAAAAGAGTCACTCTAAATAAAATAAAAAATACATAAATCTCCTGTTGCCTGAGAGATCAGAAATGGACGGGCGCTATATAAAATGAGGCGCTAAGAATTAATTTGTAGCCAATTTAGCTCCAAGTGCAAAAATGCTCTGGATGCGAGTCGTAAAA
The DNA here is from genome assembly GCA_032872475.1 of Leptopilina myrica (nomen nudum). NCBI lineage: Eukaryota > Metazoa > Arthropoda > Insecta > Hymenoptera > Figitidae > Leptopilina > Leptopilina myrica (nomen nudum). The sequence goes on from CM065461.1 coordinate 6,840,821, forward strand.
CAGTAACGGCAGAGGGTAATTCCCAAGCCAAGTCACGGCGGCAGAGCCAGTTAATCTGGGTGGGTACCTCCACGTGGGTTCCCTGGATAGCCCGTAGGGCAAACCAAACCCCACAAATCTCGCGAGTGAACTCTGTTGAAACTAATTTTTCCAACCGTTGGCAACACCATGGCAGTGGTTATGTAAAATCGACAATGGATAGAGGAAGGCGATAAACCAATCCCAGAATGGGACCAGCATGATCATTATTATTATTATTATTATTATTGTCCCTATCTACTCTCCCGTGGGGGTCCCGGGCGCAGAATAGGCCCCCTGCGATCGGCTGCATGTCGTAAAAGGCGACTTAAAAAATGTATTACATAGGCTTAGGACTTGTGTTTCTTTTTGGCCATATGTAGTGACCGAGTAGAAAACATATTGGACAACTGATAAGTCTAAAAGCAATGCGCATGGGGACTTAGAATATTTTTTTTCCTGGAGCATGGACAAATGCAAACTATGCACTGTTTGGACAGGTGCAATATAATTAATGGACTTGTGATAACACTCTGTCTATTGGACATGTACAAACTATTAATTACACTTGTTGACATCTAATGAAGATATATATGAGTTAGGTTTAGACGATTCGCAGAACATTGAGTTTCGAATCCTTGGACTTGTGACAACTCAAAATACAGTGGACAAGTGCAAACTATTTAACTTATGATTGAACTACTATTGACAACTCTTTATTTAGATGACAAGTGATCGCTCTTCTAGATATAAGTCAGGTTTAGACGATTCTCAGAGCATTAACTATAAATACTTGAAAATATTTCCTTTACATGCTTTGGACTTGTGACAACTCCAAGTACAGTGGACAAGTGAAAACTCTAAATAAAGTAGACAAGTGAAAACTATTATTAAGTGGACATTTGCAAACTAAACAATCAACGCTGGACAAGTGATAAGGCAGTGTAAGCCTGTGCCGCGTAATAGTACCAGGGCCCGGGTCAGATTTGCCACCTGTACTTGGCTGCCCTGTAGCAGTGCGTGTAAAGTATGTCTGTTGTCCTACCACGTCAGAATGGCTCCTGAATGGGGAGTGGATAGGAAGCGACAATTGCTCATGTTTAGGCCACAGTGCACTGGAAGGGGGGCAACACGTGATCGGAACGCTGAGTACGACTTGTCACTTGTCAAAGGGCATGGCCGGAACAACAAAATACCACCAACCAAAAACAAAAACTATGATAATATGTCAAATACAAACAAGATTGTCAAAGTTACACACCAACCGGGTGCCCCAAACCAAAAACTAAGCAGAGATAAAGAGCAGAACAAAGTAAGCAGGGATAAGACCGATCCCAAAATCAAATTAAGCAAAATAGTTTCGGCTACAGCTTCGAAACCGCATGCAACAACAACAACAACTCCAAAAAGTAAACTCGTCAGGGTAGACAAAGCGCCTGCAAAGAAAGATGCGGAGGAGATGGAAGTTGAGCCCACTCCCTATAAAAGAAAGTACAGAGAAGATGATTCCCCTGAATCATCTCCCATGAAAAGTAAGAAACCGACTAAGGAACCAGAGATCGTAAGACTTCGGTCTGGGAGCAGAACCTCCGCGTGGTCCCCGCTGGTAGTGCACGAGGACTGCCCATGCTAACTCCCATTTTAATGGGAGCTATCATGGTCAGGACGACTGCAACTAACTGCTCCTCCAATTCGTTGGCACCCGTCTTCTGCAATCTGGGCATTGTCTCTCTTGCTTCCTTTGCGGGAAATAAAAGATTCCGTGCTTACAGATGCGTTTTTCCATTCCCCTTTTGTCAGTGGTTGAAAGCTCATGATGCTGAGCGAGAAGCCTTTTTCCGTGCGTTGCAGTCTCAACTCGGGTGGTGCCACTGCAGAGCCACTAGGGATTAGAAAGGTCCCGCCCCAAACCGAGGGGCCGCGGAGATTCTTTGACTTGTCACTTCGGTGAGGAGTCGTTTTGCAAAAAAGGTTTAGCAATTTACACATGTAAAAAATGTTAATTAGATCGGGAGATATCTAATTTTTTCAAAAAATTCAAAAAATCGGATATTTCCAAAATTTACATTTTTTCATGGAGTATTTGAGTATTAATACTCATATTTGAGTATTAAATGTTATTTAGTCACATTTTAGCATAATTTTTTAAAAATACTATCCTATAACTATGATGTAAACATATAAAAATATTTTCAAAAAATCGAAAATTTCACATTTTTTAATAGATAGATTTTAAACTTTCCGTTCAAAAATGTTTTGAATTTCAAAAAATCGAAAAAATATAATTGAACCAATTACTATAAAGTTTAATTCAGTACTATTTTTGGGGTCTTTGATTAAGATTTTGACGTCAAAATAATACTATTCAGAATCATTTATTTATCCAATTAATCCAATATTATTTAATTGCAAGAATTTCAGAAATATTGAAAATGAATATTGTTTTTTGTTATTAAAATTGTATTGCAGGATGTCAAGAATTGTAAGTTACCTGTGATACAATACAAGCATTATGTTACTGGGTAAAAACTTAGATGTAAAAAGTTTTGTTATTCTAATTCTAGATTTCACATTTAGAGATGTTTTGAGCAATGTAAAGACAAAAGTTATAAAACAGGGTGTCTACCAACCGGGAAAAACGGTAAATATAAGGGAATTTAATGTGACTGGGAAAATCTGGAAGTAAACCGAGTCAAAATTTAAGCCCTTCTTTCAGCTCACAATATAGGTCTTATTTTAGATTTTAGCAGTCGTAACTTGCGATAAAATTAATTCGAGTTAGATTCTACTATAACCCCAAAAACTGGTAGAAATTTTGGATTGATTTTTAATACATTAATTAAAGTACTACACATTGACAAATATTGTTCTCTGCATTCGAATTAGTTGAAAATAACAAATTTGATAATAAAAAGTCAGGCACTGTTAGTATTCATATTTCCTTATTAATTAAATAATTTGCTTTTTTCGGTAATTCTAATTTTAATTTTATCATAAAAATAAAAAAAATAGGAATTTTTAATCTATTTAAAAGTTGAAATATTTTTACCCTTAAAAATGCAAATATTGATATCTAATTATTTTTAAAGTTACCTACTTATTATTTTTGAATAAATTGTTTTTTGTTTTTACAAATTATGATTCAATATATTTTAATAATACTGAAATAAAAATGTTTCATATTTTTTATGGAATTTAATTAACGAGAATTTTAAACCCAGCCGGCGCCATGGCGCAAAGCCCGATTTGACAAGCTACCAGGCCGGGGCTTGGTCGGGTTCCCGGTTTCATGTATTATTGTAAGTGTATTTCACACTTAATTTGAGTGGGAAATATTCTTGGCGCATATTTTAGAAGATTTTCTTAAAATTTTAATGTAATTTTTTCAGTAAATGTCTGCAGAAAACGGGCAAAACTTACTGGACCAATACTGGCATTCAAAACATCTCATTGCTTGTAACGGGACTTAGAATGGACCAATAGTGGCACATTATTATCAGATTATTAAGCTAAACTTTTCTATCTCTGATGGCAAGTTGTAATTAAAAGTATTGGATACAACTGAATTCCAGAATTTTTAGAAAATCCGTGACGAAAAAAAATTACCACTTTCCTCGCCTTGAATCCTCTTGCAATTTTTTTTAATAGCTTCTGATTATTAAGAGAAAAAAATGATTGAGAGGCGAGGAAACAATAATTTAGTTGAATTTTAAGGAATTTCGGGAAATCCGTGATCCTTTGGTAATATTTTTAAAGAGCTGTTAATATTAAAATAAGCAATTAGCTAAAGTTAAAATTTTCGTTATATAAACATTGGTAATTTCAGTTTCAGAATATTCGAATAAATTTTTATTTATTTTATTATTTATTTTTGACTTCACGTCAGAATAGCAGAGTGAAATAAAAGCTCTATAAATACGATAAATTAATTAGTTAATTAATAAAAAATGTAATTATTTATATTACTTTTTGTATTTTGTCAATAATGGGTAAGTAATGGGAGTCAATATTGGGCCATTAACGTCTTCTAACGTCCAACAGTAATTAACACCACGAAAGTAGTCCCAATAATATCGGCTAAAACTAAGTGCCAACTTTGCCAGTACTGGGCCGTTATTAAGCCATGATGGTTTTCACACTTTGGGTGCTTTTAAAAATTCTAAACATTATCATTTTAGTTTCCTTTTTAGTTTTCTTCTTCATTAATTATAATATTAATAATCATCAAAAAAATAAGTTTAAATGTAGTTGGTTAAAATAATACATTTCAATGCCCAATATGGAAAACTATAAAGGTACTAAGAAACACGTTGAACACCGGTATCGTAGCTAGTAAATAATATTATTATTACTTTATTTAAATTTCCCGCCATGAATAATAAGAAGACAATTTATATTTTAAATAAAATACTTATCACTTTTCTTTAGTCAATTTTATTACAAAATATGTCTAAAAGTTACTGGATCAATATAATATAGAAAAAAAAGATAAAATTCAATATAATACATGAAAAACAAATATTTTCGTACTTTCCAATTCATTTTAGAAAAGTCGGACCGAGAGTACAGCCACAGAAAAGGTTGAGCGGGTTGCCTACGTAAAGGCTTAATAGTATGATAAAACAGGTCAATAACTTAGTTTTTTGAAACTGAAAAACACAATATTTTATATTAATAAAAATTGAATATAAAAAACATAAATATAGGGATTTTTGTTCATAAAATTGAACACAATATAAAATATGTCAAATTAAAAAGAAAAATGTTTAAAAAAAATTTTAATTTTTGATAAAATAATTTATTATAAGGATAAAAAAAATTGTTAAGTGATACCTTTAAAGTTACAATTTATTAAATTGTTTGTTTGTTTATTGTTTATACTCGAGAAATACTTTTGTGGATTGAGCATAACCATTCTAAAATTCTTCAAATTAATTAACCTAATTTGCGTCTACAGCCGACTTTATTAGGAATACTCGCATTCGCCTGGACCACCTATTAATTAGGATTTCTCGCCAGAAGAGGGGGAAACTGAAAAATACCTCTCTTGAGTACAACCGGTTTATCGACAGTCGAGTTTTAATGGTGTGTACCGGACAATAATCGACAGTGCACATCATTATACTTCGACGTCAAACCTCCCGCTCAAATTATCACATGCCGGAAAAATCCAAGCCAAGTGGGCGCGAACCAAGAATCCTTGCTCCTACAACGACCGCCAAGCGAGGCATTTATCTGACCGAGCTAATCTGTCGGTACAATTTATTAAATTCTAGTCAATAAACATATTAAAAATCAGAGCAGAATTTTAAAAAATTAAATTATCTCTAAAATTTATAAAATTCTTGTTTGCTTTAGGAAATTTAGTTAATTATAATAATTGAAAAATTAGATAAATTTAAAAATTATTTATCAAATACACAAACTTTAAAAAATGAGTCACTTTTACCGCATATATTGGTTAAATTAATTTTAATCATGCTTTCTAATGAATAAAATTTTATTTATTTTATTCATTTCTATGAAAATAATTAGTTTAATTACGCTTATTTATTTTACAATTATATGAGATATTTAAAAAATGAGACGTTAATATGTTTTCCATTTTGAACCAATAATTACTAATTATTCAACACTTTCAACTGATTTTTACGAAACTTTTTACTTTGATAATTTCGCCAAAAATAATTTGACACTTTCTTAAAAAAAGGCTTTTTACTGCGGGAAGCAAAAATAAATAAAGAATTTAGTAAAATTAATTTTGTCTTTATACGATGTTTCTATGAGCCACAATCTTATTTCCGAGATAAAATTTGAGAGCTGCATGTCACTTGTGCACAGTGGGCCAGGAGACCCTGTTCGGTGGCCAAAAGTCGAATTTTTCAACTTTATCTTTTGTTAAAGTAGTTTATGACATTCTAATTAGTGATAGTTCTGGCATCTTTTACATTAATGACACGGTAATTTATAAATATTTAACACGTTAAAAATTATGTAAAATTTAAAAATATTAAAAAATTTCTCTTAAAAATTTTATTGAAGTTCTGTATATTTCTCGAAATAGATTTAATTTTTTCAAGCAATTAATTATGGACGTTCAATATTAGTCTCAAACAAACAAAAAAATCAGTATATAATTATTGGATAATTTATTTTCGATTAATTTTATAAACACAGAAGTTAGAAATTAAGTAAAGTTGAATGAAAAATAATATTTGATTTAAGAGTTCCCCGAAGTTCCCCAAGATTTTTGAAAGTTTTGCATATGTATGTATTCTTTGTTATACGTATTTTAAGAAAAAGTGGCACATTTTACCACAAATTCAATTTTTTACTAAAAAATTGAAAATATTAAAGTCAATGTTTCACTCACAATATACGTAGTGAATAAGATTAGGAAAAGTTTGGCTACAATATGAACATCCATTGAAAAGTGTCTGAAACTTGTTACTCGGAGGTTTTTGGGGTCGCTGATTACGAATCAATTATTAGTTTTCAAAAATCCAAAATGGCGGATCCAATATGGCGGATGACTTTATTAAAATTTCATCAGATCCACTGGAAACTTATTACTTGGGGGTTTTCGGGGTCACTAATTACGAATCCATTATTAGTTTTTAAAAATCCAAAATGGCGGATCCAATATGGCGGATGACTTTATTAAAAATCCATCAGATCCACTTGAAACTTGTTACTCGGGGGTTTTCGGGGTCGCTGATTACGAATCTAATGTTAGATTTTAAAAATTTAGTATTTCAGATTGAAGGTGGAAAAATTTTATAGAAAAATATTAGATTTGGATACCGATGATTCATGATTTTATATTAAAATTTTAAAGAATATAATGTTGAAACTTAAAAAGTGATCAAAATTTTGTAAAAATTTTTATTTTCGTATAACGCAATATCTGGAGGTTTGTGATGTCACTCATTCTTATTTTTATATAATTATTTTAAACTCCATATTTTATATTATATATCTGTTACAACTATTTGATTTAAAAAAATGGAGGAGGGCGCCACCATTAAAAAAGAATAGCTAGCACTGGGTTTATGATGAACTAGTTACGGCACTGAGTACGTCGTTACACACGCGCATGCGCTAGTTTGCTCTCACTCTCTTTCACTCTGAAGCTGCGTTGCGCGGTATCATATCGGTCACGGTCTATGAAATTTTACTTTTCCCATTTATTTTATAGTTTGTGTTACGTTTAATTTAAAAATTTTTTTTATTAAAATTTCAACTTGAGGTAAGTAAATATTCCAAGGTTTCGTCTTTTTGTGTTTTTCTGTATCTTTTTTCAAGTATATAATATGTCAAAAAATAACGTAAGTAAAAGAGAAATTCTTCAATTTCTCGATAAGAATGATGTGGATAAAACTGTGCTAATGATTTTAAGTAAACTAAATCTAAAAATAGTTATCGTCTCAAAAGCAGATCAACAATCTTTGAAGGTTGCTATAAGAAGTATCAAATCTAAACGTGATGCAAAATTTCAAGCGAATCACAAAATATTAGAAAGATTTGAGTTAAAATGCGGTGAATGGTTAAATTCTAAATTCCCTATTCCACAGAATATTGTGCGACTTACTGATTCAAGTGCCACGTTATCTTCAACTTCTTCTTATGGACGCCCGACACTTAATTTTGATGAGAAATCTAATCGTTCAAAACGTCGTGAAGTGTCTAAAATTAGTACTAACTTAAAGCATGATCCAAGAAGAATGTTAATGGCTTGCCGATATGCAGCAAAGAAGTCTTCAAATAAAAAATTGTATACCATTCTTGGCAGTGTTTTAGAAAATTTAGAATCACCACAAACTGTAATTAAAAAATTATCAGAACCTACTGTTTTGTTAACAAAGAAAACTTCCCAAGAAGGTTTAGCATTTTTACTTGACAACTCGCTTTCTAAAGAAGTGTATCAAAATATCCGTAAGGAGTCACTAAAGAGCGGTGCTATTATTTGGCCAACGTATAACGAAGTTCGAGCTGCTAAAACGGATTGCAGGCCTTTAAAAGAATTAATTATGATTTCCGAAAAAAAGCAGAGACCACTGTGCAAGCTTTACTTAATCACACTTCTGAAAGAATTACAAAATTGCAAGCTGAAGTAATTATCCAATATATGAAAAATAAAGGCCTTTTCCAGATTAGATGGAGGCAATATTTATGTGTTCTTGGGGATTCGACGGCAGTTCGGGTTATTCATCTTTTAAGCAGAATTACAAAATGGTAGAAGAAAACACACCACAAAGTGACCAAAATTTGTTTATAACTACAATTAATCCCTTGCAACTTTCTACAGAAAACAATGTTATACTTTGGAATAACAAAGCTTCGCAATCTCCAAGATCATGCCGTCCTCTCTCACTAGAATATATAAAGGAAACAAAGGATGTTATTTTGAAACAAAAGGAAAATGTGGAGAATCAGATAGATAAATTAGAAGTTCTCAACATTCAATTAGATGAAGATCACTCTATTTTAATTCATTTTTCTTTATTTTTGACACTGATTGACGGTAAAGTTTTAAGTATTATAACTGATACAACTTCGATGCAAGCTTGTCCAATATGTCACGCAAAACCTAAAATGTTTAATGACTTAAAGAATATCAATACTGATATTTTTCTACCCGATACCAAGTCTTTGCAGTACGGTATTTCTCCTCTTCATGCCTGGATAAGATTTTTAGAAATGTGCTTGCATATTTCTTACAGGCTAACTATATTAGTATGGCAAGTGAGAGGTACTGTAAATAAAGAAAAATTTGCGCAAAGAAAGGCCCAAGTACAAGACATTCTTTGGAAAAACATGGGATTGATAGTAGACAAGCCAAAACCGGGAGGATGTGGAACGACTAATGATGGGAACACCGCTCGTAGAGCTTTCGAAAAGCCAGAAATCCTTGCAGAGTGTCTCAATCTGGATTTAAAATTGCTCTGTAATTTGAAAACCATTTTGATTGCACTTTCTTGTCATCTATCAATTGATCCTGAAAAATTTCAAACATTATGCAATGAGACTGCTGAACTTTACGTAAAAAATTACAATTGGATTCCTATGACAGCAACATTGCACAAAATTCTTATTCACGGTGCTGAGATTATTAGAACATGTTTTGTGCCCGTTGGCATGCTGGCAGAAGAAGCTTCCGAATCTAAAAATAAAGATTATAAAAGTTATAAATTATCGCATTCCAGAAAATTTAGTCGTGAAGCAAATATCGAAGACATGTTTACTAGAGGTTTGGATAGCACAGATCCGATTATTTCTTCAATTAATGCCGAGGATCGAAATAAAAGGAAAAAAGTATTAGACCTAACACCTGAAATAAGAGATCTTCTTATGCCTTCTTTAAATACTGACACACAAGAACATAATTTTGATATTGAGGATGATGACGAAACTCTTGAGTTACCTGGTGTTTGTAAGACATTGAACGTATTAGATGATATAGAATTGTCGAATGAAGACGAATAACCGAAAGAACGAATTTGAAGCAATTTAAATGTGAGAGGATAGGGGGACTCACACAGAAACCTCCCCGAAGGTGAGAGGATAGGGGGACTCACACAGAAACCTCCCCGAGGGTGAGAGGCTAGGGGGACTCACGCAGAAACCTCCCCGAAGGTGAGAGGCTAGGGAGACTCACACATAAACCTCCCCGAGGGTGAGAGGCTAGGGGGACTCACGCAGAAACCTCCCCGAAGGTGAGAGGCTAGGAGGACTCACACAGAAACCTCCCCGAAGGTGAGAGGCTAGGGGGACTCACACAGAAACCTCCCCGAAGGTGAGAGGCTAGGGGAACTCACACAGAAACCTCCCCGTGGTGAGGTCTAAAATTGTGCTGCAACCTCCTCGTGGTAGACCTTGGTAACTGCTAATACATAGTAGGCTAACTGCAGGCAAATTAAACCTTTTTATTTTTAAATCCTGAATATTAGGTTTAAAATCATCAACATATGCGTATCGTTTACATTCTTGAAACCGCCAGACCAAATTTTTCAAATCTGACATTAAATTCGTAATCAGCGACTCCGAAAACCCACGAGTAACAAGTTTCAAGTTAATCTGATGGATTTTTAATAAAGTCATCCGCCATATTGGATCCGCCATTTTGAATTTTTGAAAGCTGACTTCTGATTCGAAATCAGCGGTCCCGAAAACCCCCGAGTAACAAGTTTCAAGTGAATCTGATGGATTTTTAGTCAAGTCATCCGCCATTTTGGATTTTTAAAAACTACTAATGGATTCGTAATCAGCGGCCCCGAAAACCTCCGAGTAACAAGTTTCAAGTGAATCTGATGAAATTTTAATAAAGTCATCCGCCATATTGGATCCGCCATTTTGGATTTTTAAAAACTAATAATGGATTTGTAATCAGCGGCACCGAGTAATAAGTTTCAAGTGGATCTGATGAAATTTTAATAAAGTCATCCGCCATATTGGATCCGCCATTTTGGATTTTTAAAAACTAATAATGGATTCGTAATCAGCGACCCCGAAAACCCCCGAGTAACAAGTTTCAGGCCATTTGAAATATAAATAGACTTTTGGCCACCGAACAGGGTTTCCTAGCCCACTGTGTTGTGGAAGAAAGTGTCAGCTAAGAAATGTTGAGCAGGTTGCCTACATAAAGGAATAACAGTATAATAATTAATTAAAGGACCCCGCACAAAATACATTAAAAATCCCTTTCGGTCAAATTGTTTGAAACTTTGGTAAAATGAAGTTCAAGTGATTCTGAACAAAAGCTCTCTGGTTCATACCCCCTCTTTCCGGGTTCGTTTGCTCGCTAGAAGCATTTGAAGGTGAAAGTAACAAACTGTATTTTGAGAGAATTTCATCTAATTGAAATGCATTTTTTTTGGTGTCACTTTATAGATAAACGTTCTTGAGGTCTCTGATATTGCAGAGCAGTATTCGTAATATTGCCATGCAATGTTTGCTACATTACCATAAGTAACATTTGCAGTATTGAGGCAATATGTTTAACATTTGGTGTTTTATTTGAGTGTTTATGAAAAAGTAGTGACGCTAAGAGATAAGGAGTGGAAAAATTATTTCTGCAACTGGTTCACGGTGGTCTTGAATCAACTTTGAACATAAAGTCTTTGCACATCCCTTTTTTTTGCTGATTTGGGTTATTTGCATTCTAAATAATGTGTAAAAAATTTATATCCCATAACTTGTCGAGCCGTTTTTGAGAAAACTCATTTTGAAAAAAAATCATCAGTTTTTTATTTAAAATGTTACATATTTGTATCAAATTATGGATTTAAGCATAATATTAATTAAAATAGGGTCAGTTGGGGTAAATCCGGACAAAATACCTATTTTTCACAAATGACGTAAGTTTTTTTATAATAAAAGGAAATTCTTTCGTTTTATACTGCATTAATTTCTTTCTTGAGTTCCCTAGATTAATTTTTTATTTTTTATAAAATTTTATATTTAATTTTTTACATTTTATTGTTCGGATTTACCCCAAGATTTAGAAAATTTCTTTAAATTTGGGGTAAATCCTGACAGCTTAGTTTCTAAGAAAGGTTTAAAATAAAGTTATCTTAAGTATACTACTCTATTAAGGGATAGAACAACTTGAAAAAAATTCATACTAGATGTACAAAAGTTGAATCAGTTAAGTGTTGTAGTATCATAAAAGTTAATCAATTAACGATTCAAAAAGTAATAATCAAAAACATATATAGCTTTAACAAATTTTAATGGATTTTAATAAAACTTGATAAAGAAAAGTTTTTGGGATCATTGAATACGAATACAAAGTCAGATTTTGAAAATTCAAAATGCCGGATCCAATATGCCGGACTTTTTTAAAGAATTATCGAATTACACTACTTACACCACTTTTTAAAATGTAATAGAAGCTCTGTCCAGATTTACCCTAAGTTTTCAAATTATCCTGTTGACAATTGTCGAGATAAAATCATGGAAGTAGTCAGAATCTCTTTTAAAGGATCTGAGCTTAAAATATTGACGTCGAACTGAATTTTTAATTTGTAAATTAAGATCCAACACCTTTTGTCCGTATTTGCCCTCTGTCCGGATTTACCCCAACTGACCCTAATACTTTCCTTTAATTTTAAATAATATAATATAACAATTTAAATAATATTTCTGACACAATAAGTCAGTTTTGTTTAAATATTACAATACATGTTAAGGCACATATTTTTGCCAATTTACGGAAATTATACTAGTTACTGTACAGAAAAAAAATAACGAAAAGGTTATATATAATAAATATAAAAACGGCTCGACAAGTTATGGGCTATAAATTTTTTACACATTATTTAGAGTGCAAATAACCCAAATCAGCAAAAAAAAATGATGTGCTAAGACATTTTATTCAAAGTTGATTCAAGACCACCGTGGGTTGCTTACAAATATTTATTAGTCGATTACATTTATTATTATTTTCATGCCGAGCTTATCCTAGAAACCAAATGATGCAGGTAACACGAGCAGTACAGAGTAACACTCACGATTAAACTGTCTCAATCATTAACAAAGAACTACACTGTCACCAACACAACTTTTATACAACTTCAAAACTATATTAAGTTTAAAAGATTACCTTTGAAAAGCGAAAAGTGAGTAAGTATGTATGTATATATACATACTTTGTTTCCATTTTTCTGAGAAATGAAATATCAAGGTTGTGAAAATGTAAATAATGTAAACAAAATATATAAAATATATTCACGATTTAAAATATTGCAATAGATTATTATTGCAAAATATAACATGGTAATGTATCAAACATTGCATGTCAATATTACGAATACTACTCTGCAATATCAGAGACCTCAAAAACGTTTATCTATAAAGTGGCACCAAAAAATGCATTTCAATTAGATGAAATTCTCTCAAAATACAGTTTGTTACTTTCACCTTCAAATGCTTCTAGCGAGCAAACGAACCCGGAAAGAGGGGGTATGAACCCGAGAGCTTTTGTTCAGAATCACTTGAACTTCATTTTACCAAAGTTTCAAACAATTTGACCGAAAGGGATTTTTAATGTATTTTGTGCGGGGTCCTTAATGACACATTAGATTATCTCTGTTCAATTATTGAAGCACATATAACAGGATTAGTTTTAAAAAAAATTTTTAATCTTAAAATATCGCGAATTTTCAAATTGTTAAAATGTATATGACTTAATATTATCCATTTTTAAAGACAAAAGGTGGTAAAAGTATTATGTGAAATAAAATTCCAGTTTGTATTTTTTTAAATCCCTGTCTTTTCCAGGTTTTACAGGTTCTGTAGCAACCCTGTAGTTGAAAATGTTGAATAATTTAGAAAGAAAGAAAAAACGCAAAAATTTATTGAAAAAAGGGCTCTTCACTGGAAATCTATATGACATAAGGATGATTTAAACAAAAATGTCAAAAAAATATTGATCTTTGTTGCCTATAAAAAGGGGTTTTTACAATTCCAAAATTAGCAATTATTAGTTTAACATAGAAAAGTTATTAGCGTCTCATTTTTAAATATCGTATACAATTGTAAAATAAATAAACACAATTAAATTAAGTATTTTCATAGAAATATATAAAACAAATAAATTTTAATTGATTAGAAAACCCGATGAAGAAAATCTTGAAAGCAACATTTTATTCTACATGTAATGGGATATAGTATCGATAATGTTTTAGTTATTGAAATTTTTTGTTTTGACTTACTTATTTCAATGATTGTGAATCACTGTGAATCGAAAGGAGGTAAACTTAACAAAAATACAATTTTTATACCAGCAACTTTTTAAAACTATACTTATTTAATATAAAAGCATATACAGTGTACTATGGGTACCATTAAGCTAACGATACTTATCGGTACTTTCGAAGACTTATTGGTACGTATACCGTGCCGATAAGTACTCTTCTGTCAGTTACCAAATTAACGAATAGCGTTCTAAAGAGTACTATGGGTACCACTTTAAAGGGGTTACATCACTTTGAACTTTTCAAAAAATTGAAATATGGAAAACTATAAAGGTACTAAGAAACACGTCGAAGACGGGTATCGCAGCTAGTAAATAATATTATTATTACTTTATTTAAATTTCCCGCCATGTATAATAAGAAGACAATTTCTATTTTAAATAAAATACTTCTCACTTTTCTGCAGTCAATTTTATTACAAAATATGTCTAAAAGTTATTGGATCAATATAATATAGAAAAAAAATATGATAAAATTCAATATAATACATGAAAAACAAATATTTTCGTACTTTTCCATTCATTTTGAGAAAAGTCGGACCGAGAGTACAGTACTTCGAATTCGTAATCAGCGATCCCAAAAACCCTTAAATAACAAGTTATATGAAAATCCTATAATTTAATCAAAATTTATCCGCCATTTTGAATTTTGAAATTTAAATTTCAGATTCGTAATAAGCGACCCCAAAAACCCTCTAATACTAAATTATATGAAAATCCTATTATTTGATCAAAATTTATCTACCATATTGGATCCGCCATTTTGAATTTTGACATTTGGATTTCAGGTTTGTAATCAGCGACCACAAAAACCTCCGAGTAAGGGTTTTCAGTTAGATATAATTAAATTTGTAGTTTTGCCCTTTTTAATAGGCATCTAGCCCACTGTGCGTGTAGGCTTATCAGTTTGATAAAACAGGTCAATAACTTAGTTTTTTGAAAATGACAAACACAATATTTTATATTAATAAAAATTGAATATAAAAAACATAAATATAGGGATTTTTATTCATAAAATTGAACATAATATGAAATAGGTCAAATTAAAAAGAAAAATGTTTAAAAATTTTTTTAATTTTTGATAAAATAATTTATTATAAAAATAGAAAAATAAAATTGTTTGGTGATACCTTTAAAATTACAATTTATTAACCCGTGTAGATGCCCATGCTATGCCTAAAATGATTATTGGCCCTAACTTGGCAACCCTTTTTTATATATCCTAGGCTGGTCCTAACTTGATACTAGCTAGGAGATCCAGTTATGACTTATAAAATTTTTTAGGAAAATAAAGTGATTATATGTAGAATTTTTTAAATATTCTCAATTAATATTTATAAAATTGATTGACAATAATCATGTTTGTTTAAACATTTTATTATTGTTAATTACTAATTTTTATTTGAAGTGGACCAACAAAGATGCAATTTTTTCGAAATTTTACAACTTATTCAGATGAATTTATTTATTCATTTGTTATCTCAAGTCATAACGGTTTTGTTTACATTTACCATTTTGGAAATTGTTTTAACAAATATTTGTTATAAATTACTAACTATTGACATAAACTATCTAAAAACTTGCAGTTTGTTTCTAATTTTCCAATCAGAAAATATCAGTATGAAATAAAGTTAATTTATCAATTTATTAATTCAGCAATTGTTTAAACAACAATTAATTATTATTTCCTAACTTTTCACACAAACCATCTACAAAATTGCAGTTTTTTCTTCTAATTTTGCAATCAACTAATACGAACAGTACGAAATTCATTAATCTTTAAAAAGTATAAATTGAAGATAATTTTAATTCTAACTTTAATAAATCAGAAATGGTTTCAACATTGTTGTTATTTATTTACTCTTGACTCAAATTACCTAGAAACCAGCAGTTTTTTCTAATTTTGCAATAACTAACTACTCAGATTAGTTCAGTGCAAAATTTTTGAAAACATGGTTTGTGTCAAGAGAATGTATATAAAAATTATTTGTCTAAACAATTGATAAATCGTTATAAACAAAAAGTATCCTAAACTTTTACTAATTAAATTAGTTGTTATGCAAAATTGAAAAAAACTGCAAGTTTCTAGGTTGTTTGTGTGAAAAGATAGTAAATAACAATTGTTTGTTTAATCAATTGAGGGGCTGGACTGATAAAATCATAAAATATCTTTATTTCGTAATATTCAGATTAGTTAAGTGCAAAATTTAAAAAAATGCAAGTGTCTGGATGGTTTATTGAGTCAAAAGTTAATAAATAACAACAATTTTTTGTTTAAACAAATGCTGAATTGTTGAAATTATAAAATATCTCCATTTCAAACTTTTTAAATTAGTTGATTTTATTTGTTTCTCAGGTTTGCGTTTATTCCGATTTTTCTGCATTGTATTCTTATAAGTATGCAATTTAGTGATATTATATGTACCGTTAAATAATTTAATTAACAAATTTCTAATTTGTTTATAATTTTTAATGTATATATAAAGGGGTATATATTAATCCCTATCTGTATTTTAACATTATTTGTCAGTTCGCTTTTGGTAATCATTTGATTGAAAAAAAAATTAATTAAAGCAGTTACTTATTATTAATAATTTAAGATATTTATTTAACAAATATTATAAACTAATCCAACAGATTAGCTCGGTCGGATAAATGCCTCGCTTGGCGGTCGTTGTAGGACCAAGGATTCTTGGTTCGCGCCCACTTGGCTTGGATTTTTCCGGCACGTGATAATTTGAGCGGAGGTTGACGTCGAGGTATAATGATGTGCACTGTCGATTATTGTCCGGTACACACCATTAAAATTCGACTGTCGATAAACCGGTTGTACTCAACACGGTGGTCTTGAATCAACTTTGAATGAAATGTCTTAGCACATCATTTTTTTTGCTGATTTGGGTTATTTGCATTCTAAATAATGTGTAAAAAATTTATAGCCCATAACTTGCCGAGCCGTTTTTATATTTATTATATATAACCTTTTCGTTAATTTTTTTTCTGTACAGTAACTGGTATAATTTCCGTAAATTGGCAAAAATATGTGCCTTAACATGTATTGTAATATTTAAACAAAACTGACTTATTGTGTCAGAAATATTATTTAAATTGTTATATTATATTATTTAAAATTAAAGAAAAGTATTAGGGTCAGTTGGGGTAAATCCGGACAGAGGGCAAATACGGACAAAAGGTGTTGGATCTTAATTTACAAATTAAAAATTCAGTTCGACGTCAATATTTTAAGCTCAGATCCTTTAAAAGAGATTCTGACTACTTCCATGATTTTATCTCGACAATTGTGAACAGGATAATTTGAAAACTTAGGGTAAATCTGGACAGAGCTTCTATTACATTTTAAAAAGTGGTGTAAGTAGTGTAATTCGATTAATCTTTAAAAAAGTCCGGCATATTGGATCCGGCATTTTGAATTTTCAAAATCTGACTTTGTATTCGTATTCAATGATCCCAAAAACTTTTCTTTATCAAGTTTTATTAAAATCCATTAAAATTTGTTAAAGCTATATATGTTTTGATTATGACTTTTTGAATCGTTAATTGATTAACTTTTATGATACTACAACACTTAACTGATTCAATTTTTGTACATCTAGTATGAATTTTTTTCAAGTTGTTCTATCCCTTAATAGAGTAGTAGACTTAAGATAACTTTATTTTAAACCTTTCTTAGAAACTAAGCTGTCAGGATTTACCCCAAATTTAAAGAAATTTTCTGAATCTTGGGGTAAATCCGAACAATAAAATGTAAAAAATTAAATATAAAATTTTATAAAAAATAAAAAATTAATCTAGGGACCTAAAAAAAAAATAATGCAGTATAAAACGAAAGAATTGCCTTTTATTATAAAAAAACTTACGTCATTTGTGAAAAATAGGTATTTTGTCCGGATTTACCCCAACTGACCATATTTTAATTAATATTATGCTTAAATCCATAATTTGATACAAATATGAAACATTTTAAATAAAAAACTGATGATTTTTTTTCAAAATGAGTTTTCTCAAAAACGGCTCGACAAGTTATGGGCAATAAATTTTTTACACATTATTTAGAATGCAAATAACCCAAATCAGCAAAAAAAATAGATGTGTAAAGACTTTATATTCAAAGTTGATTCAAGACCACCGTGTCAAGAGAGGTATTTTTCAGTTTCCCTCTCTTCTGGCGAGAAATCCTAACTAACAGGTGGTCCAGGCGAATGCGAGTATTCCGAATAATGTCGGCTGTAGACGCAAATTAGGTTAATTAATTTGAAGAATTTAGAATGGTTCTGCTTAATCCACAAAAAGTATTTCTCGGGGACTCTTGTCGAGTGCGTAAGGCCAATAGGGCAGGAGTATAAACAATAATAATAATATTATAAACTAATTAAAATTATAATGAAATAGAAAATTCTGTCTGCAATGGACCTTTTTAGGTCCAAAAATGAACCCATAAACTGGTTCTAACAAGGCTCCCAAGTTAGGACCAGGCTAAAATCGCATCACCAGCCATTATTGGTCCAACCTATATTGCCCACCTAGGACCAAGCTAGGACCAGTTTTCATTTTCCACACGGAAAATTCTAGTCAATAAACATATTAAAAATCAGAGCAGAATTTTGAAAAATTAAATTATCTCTAAAATTTATAAAATTTTTGTTTGCTTTAGGAAATTTAGTTAATTATAGTAATTGAAAAATTAGATAAATTTAAAAATTATTTATCAAATACACAAACTTTAAAAAATGAATCACTTTTACCGCATATATTGGTTAAATTAATTTTAATCATGCTTTCTAATGAATAAAATTTTATTTATTTTATTCATTTCTATGAAAATAATTAGTTT
The DNA here is from genome assembly GCA_032872475.1 of Leptopilina myrica (nomen nudum). NCBI lineage: Eukaryota > Metazoa > Arthropoda > Insecta > Hymenoptera > Figitidae > Leptopilina > Leptopilina myrica (nomen nudum). The sequence goes on from CM065461.1 coordinate 6,859,447, forward strand.
AATTACGCTTATTTATTTTACAATTATATGAGATATTTAAAAAATGAGACGTTAATATGTTTTCCATTTTGAACAAATAATTACTAATTATTCAACACTTTTAACTGATTTTTACGAAACTTTTTACTTTGATAATTTCGCAAAAAATAATTTGAAAGTATATTAAACAAGTTGTGAATTAAGATGTTCTTTACATGAACATTTTGCTTCCTCTTTACCATAAGCAAAAAATTTGCTATAAAGTGAATTTTTTTATTTTATTTAATTCTATTAATGGTAATAAAATATATTCTTTTTATACATCAATCGATTCGTCTTGATGAAATGAAGATTTTTAATTTGTTTTTAAGTCAAGAGTAACAATTTATTATAAAGCAACATGATTTTTAAGAAAGAAATAAATTTCTAATAAAAGTGCGAATTTTTGGTTTTAATTATGTTTAATTCTATAAATTCAAATAAAATATATACTTTATATATACCAATCGATCCGTTTTAATGCAACGGATAAGATTATTGAAAAAAATGAGTAAAATCTTATTGTACTGGACTATAATTTTGATGAAAGAACTAAATTTTTGATAAAAAAAGGTAATTGTTTGGTTTAATTGTCATTACCTCTATAAACTCTCATACAATTTATACTTTATATATACCAATCGATTCGGCTTGATGCAAAGAAGAAGATTTTATTGTATATTAACTTCAATATTCAATTTAAAAAAATTAAAAAAAAATTTTTTTTTTGAAAAACGTAAAAAAAAATTTTTTTTAATAGATTTTTTAATGTCCATCAATCCATTTCGAGATATTTTTATGATAAATATTCCTAGCAATTTTCAGCCGAATTCGTTGAAACCTCTTCGAGTTCTCGTGTTCACAAAAAACGGGATCAACACACACACGTACACACACATATGGGGCATTTCATGTCAAGTGATCAAGGTGGAGAAAAATTTTTCTCCAATCGTAGCAAAACTTGGGGCTTTTGTAGTACTCATAGATAGTAATTTTTCGTGAAAATATTTTTTTACCTAGTCCAATATTTTCTGAGGGGGAGGGGGTTAAATTTTTGTGATTTTCAGTACAATGCTTATTTCAATAATTTTCTACTCTAAAACAATTAAACATACAAATTTGACAAAGTACATTTTGGAAAGGTTTTTTCATGCTCTTTCGATTGGAAATAAGCATTTTGAAAAAAAAAATTTTTGACCCAAAAAAATCAAAATTAAAAATAAATTTCAATTTTTGGGGGAGAAAGACCCATTTTTTTTTTTTAACGAAAGGTGAGATTTTTTCCTAAAAGGACATATAAATGGTAAAGTGGGACTAGAATGTTTAAACATTGAAAAAAAGAATTTTCTCCTAAACGTAGCTTAAAACCGGGTTTTGAGCGCTCCGGCGAGTAGAAAACTCATTTTTTTAATGTTTAAACATTCTAGTCCCACTTTACCATTTATATGTCCTTTTAGAAAAAAACTTCAGCTTTCGTTTAAAAAAAAAAAAAAATTGGGTCTTTCTCCCCCAAAAATTGAAATTTATTTTTAATTTTGATTTTTTTGGGTCAAAAATTTTTTTTTTCAAAATGCTTATTTCCAATCGAAAGAGCATGAAAAAACCTTTCCAAAATGTACTTTGTCAAATTTGTATGTTTAATTGTTTAAGAGTAAAAAATTCTTGAAATAAACATTGCACCAAAAGACCCCTTGTTGAGGAGGTTTCCTACATAAAGGAATAACAGTATAATAATTAATTAAATTAATAACACATTAGATTATCTCTGTTCAATTATTGAAGCACAGATAGTAAGAATTATTTTTAAAAAAAAATTTTAATTTCGATGGTTTTTGGGTATTAACAATTTTTTGTAATCTTAAAATATCGCGAATTTTCAAATTGTTAAAATGCATATGACTTAATATTATCTATTTTTAAAGACAAAATCTGGTAAAAAGTATTAAGTGGAATAAAATTCTAGTTTGTATTTCAAATTTCCGTGACATTTACAGGTATTCCAGACCTTTTTTTTAATTCCTGTCTTTTTTAGGTTTTACAGGTTCTTTAGTCACCCTGTAGTTGAAAATGTTGAATAATTTAGAAAGAAAGAAAAAACGCAAAAATTTATTGAAATAGGGCTCTTTACTGGAAATCTTTATGACACAAGGATGATTTAAACAAAAATGTCAAAAAAATAATGATCTTTGTTGCCTATAGAAAGGGGTTTTTACAATTCCAAAATTAGTAATTATTAGTTTAACATAGAAAATTGATTAGCGTCTCATTTTTTAAATATCTTATACAATTGTAAAATAATTAATTAAACTTTTCAAAACTACTTATATGATATAAAAGCATATACAGTGTACTATCGGTACCATTAAGCTAACGATACTTATCGGGACTTTCGAAGACTTATTGGTACGTATACCGTGCCGATAAGTACTCTTCTGTCAGTTACCAAATTAACGAATAGCGTTCTGAAGAGTATTATGGGTACGACTGAAAAGGGGTTACATCACTTTGAAATTTTCAAAAAATTGAAATTTTTTTTAAATACTCTTTATGGACACCAAAATGATACGTCATTAGTAAAATATCGGTATATCAAGTTAAAGGCCAATTTTTGAACTGTTCAAGGAGAGTCGCGCGCCTTCGTTTATATTGTAATGGAAACTTTAAACGCGTTTTTATCATAACTGTATTTTAAAAATCGGTGGACACTCTTGCTGCCACAAATTTCAATCGATCTTCTTATTTTTTTATCTTATTTGTGATATAATTATCTAACGAAATAAATAAAAAAAATTATTTTTTTTAAATATGGATACGTATTTCGCTAGATTTTAAGCTACAGAAACTAAAGCTTTTTTACTTTTTACTCTAGCTCAAATCTGGACCGAGTTATAGTGTCCACCGTACGGCGATACATTTTTAAAGCATATTGACATATCATCTATCGAATCGACAATTTAAAACAAAGAAATTTATATATATATTTTTTTGTAGTTCAAGACCCAGATAAAAATGATTCGTTCGGAATTCGTTTAAAATTCGTTTGACATTCGTTCAGAATTCGGGTTGAATTCCGATAGAAATTCGTGTGGCGTTTTGGAAACTAATTCGGATGAATTCTAGACAGATAAAAGAATACAAAATTGATAAAAATAAAATGCCACACAGAAATCAGAACGGAATTCTGGCCGTAAAATCTGTAGGAAATCTTTAGTAAAAATTCTGCTCGGAATCCGGTCGCAATTCTGAACGAAATAATTAATAAAATTTTTTTAAAAATAATATCTCTTTCGAACGAATTTTGCACAAAATGCGGATGAATTCTGAACGTTTTTATTTTTAATACACTTTTTGTAAAAATTCTGCTTGAAATCCGGTCGCAATTCGGCACGAATTAATAGCAAAAAAATTTTTTTAAATAATATACGGCCACTTTTCCAAACAAATTTGCCCGAATTTCGTGCAGAATTCGTTCAGAAGAGTGGTCGGATATTATTTGTAAAAAAACTTTTGCAATTAATTCGTCCAGAATTGTGACCAGATTTTGAGCAGAATGTTTACAAAAGATTAAGAAAAAAAACGTTCTGAATTAGCTCGATTCTCGTGCAGAATTCATTCGGAAAAGTGTCCGGATATTATTTTTAAAAAAATTTTGCAATTAATTCGTCCGGAATTGCGACCGGATGTCGAGCAGAATTTTTATAAAAGATTTAGGAAAGAACATCCAGAATTCGATCGAATTTCGTGCACGATTCGTTCGGAAGAGTGGCCGGATATTATTTTTTAAACATTTTTTGAAATTAAATCGTCCGGAATTTCGATTGGATTTCGAGCAGAATTTTTACAAAAGATTTCCTATAGATTTTACAGCCAGAATTCCGTTCGGCTTTCTGTGTGGAATTTTATTTTTCCAAACGAATTCCATACATAATTTGAACGAATTTCGTACAAATCATTTTCATCTGGGCAGTAGTACAATACCCTACTGTGATTTAATTTTCCTAAAAAAAATTCTATTCTTTAATACAAATTGTTAAAAATAGCTTATGTTTTGGACTGGTCAAAGTATAACCCCTTAATACATAACGAGAATTATCGGAACTCAGTGCCGTAGTTAAAAAGGATAGGGGACCGAAGCGGTCGCCTTGGACGTAAACGCTGCGGGGCGCAAAAAATTAACGCGAAAAGACATTTTATAAGAATAAATTTGTTTAAAGATAATATTATTACGTCCATAGAGGCCGTCCATAAATCACGTGATGATACTTTTGACCATTTTTTATCCCCCACCCCCATGTGATACACTGTTGCATGTATTAGCGCCATTTTATTTACAAGTCGTGTTTAATTTGTTGATCCCCCCCCCCCCCCCCCCGAAGTGTAACGTGATTTATGGACGGCCCAATACACCCTAAAAAAGTAGTCTCATAGATAGAGGAAAAATCCTCTCCTAATATCCTCTCAACCCTACCAAAAAGTAATGACAAAACATTAGAAAAATAATCAGAATTTTTGGTGTTTTTGGCAGTATTTCTTACAATCGTAGCGAAAAACATGAAAAAGAAATAGAACCCTTTAAAATACTATCAAGAATTATCAAAAATTTTATGACTGACACCGATTTTTTTTATAGCATAGCAAAAAATCTTTTTTGGGACTTTATTCTTGTTGTTTTATGTAAAAAGTCTTGGTCTTGGCTTAAAATTAAAAAATTATATCAGTTTTTACATATTAGTTCTAGTTTACGAGATAGCTTATAATTTCCTGAAAATAAAGTTTCTTAGAATAAATTTTAGATATTTGGAGTCATGAAATGTCATAGATTCTAAATTGTTAAATTATAAACTTCAATTAGTTAAATTGAACGATTTGCAGGTACATATGTAATAAAAATTTTGTTTAAACAATCATTAATGGGATATTGTATCGATAACATTACAGTTTTTATTGGAAATTTTAGTTTTGACTTTTTTATTTCAATGACTGACAATCACTGCGAATCGAAAGCAGGTAAATTTAACGTCAAACACAATTTTGCATGCTAGAAACTTTTTGAAACGATACTTATATGATATTAAAGCATATACAGTGTACTATGGGTACCATTAAGCTAACGATACTTATAAGGACTTTTGAAGACTTATTGGTACGTACCGAAAATGGAACTCATCTATATCTGTTTAAATGGTCTTATATTTACCATGCCGATAAGTACTTTTTTATCAGTTACCAAATTAATAAAGGGCTCAAAAGAGTATTATCGGTACCACTTTAATACTTAACGTGACATCAAAGATTGGATGAAATTCAAATTACCAACGTCATTTCAACGAAAAAATTTTCTGTTTTTAATTACATATTTTGTTGTCAAAAAAATTTTTTAAAAAAATTTAGAATAATCCAAGTCGGGAAAAGCAGTGATATAGATGATTTATCACATATTTTCCAAAATTCCTTGAAATTAAACTAAATGATTGTTTCCTAGTCTCAGAAGCTGTTTTTATTCACTTAATAATTATTTATTTCAATAAAAGAAACCATTTAAAAATCACAAAAGGATTCATGGCAGAGAAAGCAGTATTTTTTTCACGGTTAAAAATATTCTCAAGCCATTCTAGATATATTTTTAATATGTTCTTAGGATATCCTGAGAATGCCCTATACATACCCCGAAAATATCATGAGAATAAACTTAACATTGTCTGAGGGTATCTTTAAGATATACTCAATATATCCTTGAAATATAAGGATATATATCTTCAGGATATCCTGAGGATATACTCAGGAAAATTTTTCGAAAGATGTTTCGGAAAGGTGTAAAAAGAAACATTCATTCTTTGAATTACTGTCCTTAAACATTAAGAATTTGAGTAATTATTTTTTAGTAATTTTTTGTAATTATTAATATTTAGGTAATTTTGCAGAATTATAACTTTCCCAATTTGTTGACTCATTTTTTGTCGCTCTATCGATTGATAATTAGCTTAATGGGAACCAATTGGAATAATCATGGAAGTTTGATCTATAAAACTGTAATTTTTTTATAAAAATCATACTTATGCTTCTTAAAATGTTATTTTTAAAAGCACCTTTATAAAATACACAATTTGAAATAATTTCATAAAAGAATTTTTATTACTATAATAACATTTTTATTTCGAACTGTCATAATGTTTAAAACTAAAATTCTTAATTCTAGTTAAAGTAATTAGCTCTTTGGCATTATAAAATTTTTAAAGTAACTTGCTTTGAGGCTTATGAAGAAGGAAAATTTTTAATACATTTATGAAATAAACATTAAAGGGTTTAAGAAAAAAAAAAGTTTACAAAATTTACGCTTGATAGTACATTGATTTGTGAAAATTGTCTATCTTTGGTTTTTTGTTAGATTTAGTGTATTATAATTACATTGTATTGACATAATGTTTAAAACTAAAATTCTTAATTCTAGTTAAAGAAATTAGCTTTTTGGCATTATAAAATTTTTAAAGTAATTTGTTTCAAGGCTTATGAAGAAGTAAAATTTTAATACATTTCTGAAATAAACTTTAAATTGTTTTGGTATGAGTAAAAAGTTTACAAAATTTACTCTTGATCGTACATCGACATGTGAAATTTGATGTATATCTTTGGTTTTAGTTTCGATTTAATATATTATATTTAGATTAAATTTTTAATCTAATTAAACTTTTGTGATTTATAATAATAATGATAATAATGAAAACCCTCAATGTAATTAACCCCTGCGAGTATAAAGTATAAAATGTGCGTAAAAGAAAAAAATGTTCATTTAAGAGAAATTCCTTGTTTTAAGAGGAAGTTAAGAAAGACTACGCATTTGATAATTTTTTTTGTTAGATATTAATCCACAATTTAATGTGAAGGGGCTTACGCATATATAATAATTCATTATTTTCGATATCTAATCTGATTTGTTTCTCACTAGGTAGAGATCCTCGAATAGTCAGATAGTCACCATATAATCGTTTAATTTCTGCCACTTGATCCTCATTCATGCGCATTCGTTTCGCTTTTGGTTTCGATTCATCCTCTAAAAAAATTAAAATTTACGAACTAATTAGTTACAAAAATATAATCAGACGCAATCAAATAAAAGAATATTTTACATAAAAATATAAATAAAATTTTTTTATGTAAAGAATAGAACAATTATATAAAAACATTGATTAAAGACTTCTTGTTTTTTTAAAGTCTTTCTCGCACTTTTATACATGGAAAAAATCGATTTTGATAAAAAATATTTAAGAAGGCTTGCATAAACAAACATTTACTTAAAATTTAAATAATAATTCAAATTTTGAGTAAATGTTTGTTTATGTAAGCCTTATGTTTAATAAAAATTTTAAAACCTTTTACTGTACTAAAACTGAATTTTTTTATTAAAATTTTCAACTTTAAACAAAATTACGTTTATAGTTCACAATTAAAACTCAAATATCTCAATTTCGGTACTGTAAAAACTTTTACCTGGCTGAAAGTCAAAAATAAAATAAAAAATTTCAAAAATGTTTAAACCAAATCGATTTTTAAATTATTTTTAACTATAATTCTTCTTTAAAACCATTAACTTTATTACTTTTAAAAAAATTCTTTAGGAATGTTCAAATTCATTTAACTGCATTTCAATTTTACGATATTTTGATTATTCGAAAATTCTTTAAATAAACACCTATATATTAAAAAATATAAATTTTAAAAAATCAATTAAAACTTTCTAAAGAAAGAATTAATTTTACCAAATTGTTAGTTAAGTTTGAAAATTATTAATTTTCAAAAATTTTGATTCGAAACACTTTTAAAATTAAATTATTTCTAAAAAGTTCATGCTATAATGTTTTTAACATTTAATTATCTAAGATATGAGCTCAAATTTATAATAAATCAATTTTTGAATTTTTTAAATACAAAAATGAATAACTTATTGAATAATTGGGTATTTCTTCAAACTAAATTGAATGATAATTGAATGATAATAATTTTATAATTGATAAATAATTTATAAAAAAAAGCGAAGACAAATAATTGCATTTCGGAAAAGAATTCGTTATCCCCAAGTCGAATGTACGCATAACTTTCAGAGACATTTTGGAAAGTACATATGTCTGTTTCGACTTGTAGCTAACGATTTCTATTATTTATCAAAAAATTGAAATTATTACGAGAATTTAAAAAACATTTGAATTAATTTTTGCAAAGAATTGTATTACTTTTAAAAATTATTCTATTTTTGCAATCATTTGTTACTATTCCAAAATTCAATTTTTTAGTGATTTTAATAGCGTAGAGGCATTTTAGAGGCCTGTGAAAGATACGATGGTACGATTTATGTACTTTTCTTAATTAAAAAAAAACTACGGCCAAAAATCAAAATTTTGTCAATACTACTATTTATTAAAGAACCTTGTCAGATTAAAAATAGTAACAAGGTACTTAGACAGTTATTTGTGGACGTCCACATGAAAAGGTCCCATTTTGTCACTGTTTGACTTATCTATATGGGCGAATTTCTTGTAAAATTTGGAAAATTAGGAACTGTCACACAATTTTTTTGGTGAAAAATTCAATGAGTTACAGAATTTCAAAGTTGAGAATGCCAGAAACTTCATTTTGAGAAATACGGAATTAAAGATTTTGATACCAATAACTTGTCACATCTCTGGTTATTCTGGGACATTATTCAGACAATAATTGTTCTCAGTCAAGGGCACCTTAAAGATGGAAAAGGAACCGACAAAATGGTTCCTTTTCATGTAGACGTCCTCATTTATTTATGGTGATTTTTATGATTCGAGTGGAGGTCGAGTACGCCCCGAGATGGTAAAGAGTGACACAAAAATCATGGTAAATAAATTGCCTGCCTTTAAGTACCTTATTACTTACGATATTTTTTATTTCTAATGCACAAAAATGTCGAATTCAAATAGCAGACGACAGGAAGTAATAGTTATTTCTCTTTTCGACATGAATGAAAATGACATCCATTTCTATTCATGTGAACAAATAAATGGCTTTTACTCCCTGTCAGTTGCTATTTAAAACGCCTATTTGGTGCTTGAGGTATAAAAAAGGTTTTTAATTAATGAAATCATTGCATATTTCAAAAAGTATATGTTATAAAATAATTTTAATAAACTTTTTAACTTTTAAAAACAAACCTAGAGGTCTTTTCTGTCCACACGTAGCAGATTTAGTATCAGGAAGTTTGGATTTTCGAGTTTTCAAGGCTGATTTTGATGTTGATGGTTTTGAAAAAGTATTGTTTTTTGTGGAAACTGACACTTCTTGTCCAGCCTGACCGTTTTCCTGAATATTTTCCTGACCGTTAATATTTCCTTGTACAACTTGACCATCGTCTGGTACAGCCTCTTGTGAAACCTTGCTGTTTCCCTGCTCGTTAACCTGACGACTTAACGGAATTCCATCTGTATCTAGAACTTCTTCACTGTCGCTATCATGTTCACTATCACCCAGGTCCAGGTCTTCGTCTGTTGTAGAGTTGCAATTGTATTAAGGAAACCTCAGCCAAAATGATCCAATCTTTCATAGAAAAGCTCTCTAATAAATTATTATATGCGGTAATCCCTTTATGATCTAAATATCTATTTTATTTTTTAATATCATTTGAACTTGGAAGCTGAATAACCTTTTGTCTGCTTAACTTTTTCTTCGTTTCAATGGCAACTGTAGAAACGTTTGTTCTAAATTCTTTCTTGTGTAGAAGCATGAATCGGTTTATACCATCAATGGTATTGTTGTCTTGTTTCCTAATGCAATAGTTCACAAAAACTTCAGCCAGGTCTTTTGTGAATGTTCCAAAATTTGAGGCTACTGTTGGCGATTTGTAGTGTCCCGTGTTCTCATCTAATTGAGCAACATTGTGTACTCCTGCAATATATTTATCAAAATTTTGTGAATGGATAAGTATCCTCATATTTTTAATTTCTTCATTAGTTTCTTTCACAGACAGTAAGAGACGACCTAATAGTCTTAGCCTATTTCTAATCAATTCGTCTAAATTTTGTGCTCTATACAAATTTCACAAATAGTTGCCATATACAATTAGTATTTCGTCAAATCTAATTATCCGACCTACTGTGTCATCTCGCAAAGAAGGTAAAATGCGTTTTCGCATTGCAGCAGACGCTAATGGGTGACAGCTGTTAAAAATCATTCTCCCCAAACGTGTTCCTATTCTATCCCGTGTGTTATCGAGCCCAGTACAAGAGTTGAAATGACGCCGGTATGTAGATTTTCCCAAAAATGCCAAACACTTTGGACAAGGTAAATAATCGTCACCAGTTTTTTTCTTTTTTGTTCTTCTGCTTACAATTAATTCCGTATCCTTTTTCTCGTTATCAGTGCTATATTTATAATTTCCTGTTTTTCTTAACTTCATTAAAATTTTCTGTCGGTCGGGATGTTTTTTTGGAAGAAGAAGTGCGTTGCGTACTTCTTCTGATTTATGGACTGTCTCGAGGTGTCTAGCAATTTTTCGTAGTTTTTTGTTACAATAAATACAAACATTGTACCTTTTAGTGTCTTTACAACTTTTTACAGTCAATAAGGCGTCATTTGGTGCAGCTTCTCCGACCACCATTTATAAAGTTACAAGTTACAAGACACAAATTTTTATTAGTTGAAAATATTTTCTACTTACAATCAGGGTCTTCGTCTACCATAGATATAGGAATTTTCATAAATTCCTCAGTATAACGATCATCAATTATGCCATCGGATGTTGCGATAATCTTGTAACCAGGGATGCTATTCTGTAACTTCACTTCACATACACTTCACTTTCACATCACATTCACTTTCACTTTCACTTTCACTTTCACTTTCACTTTCACTTTCACTTTCACTTTCACTTTCACTTTCACTTTCACTTTCACTTTCACACATTCACTTTACTTGCACTCTACTTTCACATCACATTCACTTCGCATTTCCTTCACTGTTATTTCACATTTACTTTCACTTCGCATTCACTTTCACTCTACTTTCACTTTACATTCACTTTTACTCTACAAGTTAAATTAGAGTGAAAGTGAATGTGAAGTGAAAGTAGAGTGAAAGTGAATGCGACGTGAAAGTAAATGGGAAGTAAAAGTAGAGTGAAAGTGAAGTGAATGTGAAAAAACAGTAAAGTTCATGCCCCCAGTTTCAGTGTCATTTCCTTAAAAATTAATTAAATTATTAGATTCTAACACATATGCGATATATAAGACATATAACATATGACTGACAGAAAAATTAAAGTTCCATTATTTGAAAAAATGTTAGTAACACCTAAAGGTTACTTAATAAATTTTTACTTGGAATATGAGATCAATTTAAAGATAACACTATATTAATATTTAAAAAACATTGAAAATAATTGATTAATTTTAACTTCAGGGACTTTTACATAAAGTATTTTTTAATTTTTGTAAATAAAAGATTTTGAAATTTACCAATACTGTTTCCTTGATTCAAAGAGACGTTAAAATCGACAGGGCACTCAAGTAACGAATTTTTCTTGTCTGTCTGTATAATCTGTGCAATAGACACAGATTATTAATTAAATTATTAGATTCTAACACATATGCGATATATAAGACATATAACATATGACTGACAGAAAAATTAAAGTTCCATTATTTGAAAAAATGTTAGTAACACCTAAAGGTTACTTAATAAATTTTTACTTGGAATATGAGATCAATTTAAAGATAACACTATATTAATATTTAAAAAACATTGAAAATAATTGATTAATTTTAACTTCAGGGACTTTTACATAAAGTATTTTTTAATTTTTGTAAATAAAAGATTTTGAAATTTACCAATACTGTTTCCTTGATCCAAAGAGACGTTAAAATCGACAGGGCACTCAAGTAACGAATTTTTCTTGTCTGTCTGTATAATCTGTGCAATAGACGACTTTTCATCAGAAAGACTTTCCATTTCATCGAAAGTTTCTTTTAAAGCAGCAATAGAAATAGTACAATCAGCATCTACACGAAAGAAAATATTACATAAATACATATATAAACGAAAATAATTTTAAAAAAGATTTCTTCTTTTAAGATTAACCATAATACATGGGTAGGAGTGAGACAGAATTATGCAGAACGCATGTTTTCCTGTGACTGACTGATAGCTTTTCTTACTGTAAATGCGTAAAACTAAGACTGGCCAAAAGTGTTCTTGACACATATATGTTTTCTGGCGCGGTATAATCCTATTGTCATCTACCCACAAAATCATAATATTTACCATCAGTTTCTATTTCATCAAAAGTTTCGTTGGCATCATCAGTAACAATAGAGCAATCAGCATCTTCATCAATAAAATCTTCCGGGAACATTGAAGACTTCGCATTGGGGTAAAAATCATCGTACTCTAAAATAGTAAAAATTATTACATTTGTAACTTAAAACTTACAATAATTAATCATTAAAAGACTTTTTTAAATAATAATAGACAATATTTTTAGGCTATAAACACTTATTTAATAAACAGTAGAAAAAGTAGAGTTCTTACCAATGCTTTCCTCACAATCAAAATTATCGATAATTTCTATAATGGGCTCATTAATATGTAAATTCTCCTTTCTCATCTGGTCAAAAGCTTCAACAGGATTTTCCTCATCTACTTTTGAATCAATGCATTCTAAAACAATAATTCATTTAAGGGTAATATAATATGTTTAATTTTTGAAAAATAATATAACTTATACAGAAAGAAAAGCTGTCAGTAAGTCATTGGAAAGTATGGGAATCGCATAAGTCTGTCTCCCCCACACTCATGTGCGGTGACTGGCGTGGTAGCTTTTCTTAATGTATAGTTATGAGTCAAAATATAATGCAGTAAATTTAAAAATTCAGTTTTTATAGGGTAATGTCACTTTGACTAGATCGCCTAAACTTTTAAATTATCTAATAGCGGAAACGTAAAATAAGGGAAGCGAATAGCAGCACTGCACCCGAAAACCATAAAAAATTAAGTTCCGCGACAAACATATACTTATCGTTTGATGTATAGCATTTTTAAGAACACAAACCAAAATAGTTGCTTTTACAATAAATAAAGTGATTCAGAAAAATAAAAGTATTGTAAAATTTAAATTTTAAAATGTAACTATGAAGAAAGTTTTAAAAAATAATGCCTTTTTCGGGTATAGTACATAAAGCTACACATGAATGTGACAAAACCATATGTTTTTAATAAAGTTTAACAGCTCTTAATTTTTATTACGGTATTAAATTAGCACTAAATAAGTTGTAAATTCCTATGGAGAAAGTTTTTAAAAAATTTGACTTTTGATTTTCAAAAAGTAGTTATAAAGGTTAAGAGTATTTTAAAAAAAGTTATAATGAAATGTTATAGCACTAAATAAACTTTAAATTCTTTTTAAAAAAATTTTTTAACTATGTTCTAAATTTCTATATGTAGTTTTTTAGGTAAAAAGTAGTCTCTGGAAAAATCGATTCTTTATTTTGATTCAGCACTAAACCATTTTTGGTTAAATAAAGTTTTTAGAAAATATCTTTCAGTTCTATATATTAAAGCACTAAATTAGCACTTAAATACTATCAAAAAGAGATATAAGACTTTTTTAATTTTGTTATGTAGTTTTTGAGGTTTAGGGGAGTTTTTAAGAATTCTTTTCTAATCTTTTTCTTGAGCACTAAATAAGTTCTAAATTTATTTTATCCTAACAAATATAAGTGTTATTATCTACAATCTCAGTACAGAAATTTCGACTTTAGTGAAGTTTGTTATGGAACTAATCAAATATATGTGAATTGTATTAAAATTGTTTGTTATATATGAATTATAACATGGCAACCCTGCTTAATAATTTCAACGGCTTGCAAGGCATCGCCGCAAGACATCCGACACCCAGATAAAGAAGTGTCGACGTTTAAATGCTCTTAGCTAGGAATTTTGATTGCCATTAAAATAAAAATTAATTAACTATAAAATAATAAATACCACATAATAAATATGGGATTGATGACGCAAATGTTGCAGCAATGTTACGAAGCAAAAGAGCAATAACTAACATTGTAGCAACACCAAAAAAAAGGGAAACCTGAACGGTTGAATACAATAAAATTTGAGCAATGTAAAATTAGGTATGCTAAACGGGAATTTTGACTAAAGTTAGGAAGTTGTAACAAGGTCACAAATCCGAAATATTGTAATCAAGGCGCAACACTGCAGCCAATATATATATACGTATATATTTTATTAATTGCCCGAAACTATGTGAACACGCTGTGAGGTTGCGCGTGTGTGGGGATGGTCGGCGGCAACACACACAGCTGTGCACCCGCTGGTTATAGGCACCAGCACACTCACTGGCTTTCCCGGCTACAGAACTAATACCTTAACGACTTCCATGCTACGGACACCAACACAAGCGCGCTATGCTTGCCTCTAATCGCTACCTTGATGTGCGTAGAACCTTTCTTTCCCTTCAGGGCCCATAAGTTGTGAAGTGCAGCATCAAAACAAACGCACGTGCGTTACAGCTGACTCAAAGCCACGAGGCTTTTATGCCTTACGCTATTTGAACTTATGCTATTTAAAACTATGCATCAAACTAAATGCACATACAACAATTTGACAATAGTTAAACATTTTGTTGTAAACATTTTCGTTACAACAAAATGCCGGAGGACATTAGGTTGTATGTATATATATATATATATATATATATATTACTCAATATATAAAATGTATATACAAGCAACCTATAAAAAGTAGGAACAATATAATTATAATAAATAAATTATATAATATAATTGTAACTAAGATAAATAATAATTTTATTAATTAAACAATATAATTATTATTTAAATTCTAAGATATTTTAAAATAATGTCTCAAAAAGTATCATGTTAACAGACCGTTTCCGTTCTCACGGACCTACCGTGAGATCCAAAACGTTAGCAAAAATGCATAGACCAATGGGCCCACGATTCTCTCCTACTCCTTACTCCTACTACCTAAAATTTTCCGTCTTCCCCACTTTTTGCACTAAAGGTAAGGGTTAGAGGCTTGTCGCGAACAATTAATCATTGCAGTACGAATTCTCGCTTCTTCTCGAAGACACCTCTCCTGGGTCTAACCTGGCAAGTGTTTTGGGACAGAGAAATTTCGCGAACAAAAAGCCCGTCCGCGACCCGGAACCCGAATCGCATGATTCAGGGCAGACGTTAAAATTTTTAAATTCTCTGAGCCGGTGGAGTCCAGTGCGGACTGATTTTGGAGAGATTCCAGAATTATTAATATAAATCATAATTCTGAAATCTTGTTGTTTATAACCGGCCGGTTGCATAGATATTGCCCGCGTCCGTTCAAACTTCAGTGGCCCACAAGTGAGATCAAATTCTCTATCTATCTATCGGTTGCATAGATATTGCCCGCATCAGATTGATAGAGAAGAGATCCACAAGTGTGATCGAATTTCTTATAAAACTGTCGGTTGCATAGATATTGCCCGCACCAGTTTTCCTAGGAATAGATTCACAAGTGAGTTTACACAAGGAGGAACGGCCGGTTGCATAGATATTGCCCGCGACCGTTCAACCACAAGTGCAATC
The DNA here is from genome assembly GCA_032872475.1 of Leptopilina myrica (nomen nudum). NCBI lineage: Eukaryota > Metazoa > Arthropoda > Insecta > Hymenoptera > Figitidae > Leptopilina > Leptopilina myrica (nomen nudum). The sequence continues at coordinate 6,875,079 of CM065461.1, forward strand.
TCGCGAATAAAGAAAGCAAATCCTTTGCTCGTAATTCTACGTCAATAATTTTCTAATAATTAAAAGAATCTTAAAGACTGTGAGACAACGTAAATCTTGCCCGACGGTGGTTCAATTTTGTGATACCAAAAGGAGCAACTCCCGCCGGTAGCTGTAAGTAAATTGTATCGTTTCAATTATATGTAATCTACATTAACACTAAACTACACTTTTCCACACTTTCTATTTCTGTATGGGTATTAAATTGGGGAAATAAACATAAAATTTAATTAAACTACATCCAAATTTTCTTACTTACCTGTCTAAATTACATCCTTGTTTTCTGAAATTAAATAATAAACAAAGCAGAACGGTAACTTTTAAAACAGTAGGATAACGATCCCGCAGTAATAAACAGAGTTCAACTCTGTCAGCTTGGAGCCTCCCTAAATCGACTAATTAAGGGCCATCTCAAAAGCCCGATTCAAAATTAATTTACCGGTTTGTAACATTGTTTCAAATTAATATTTGTTAAATTAACGCTTAATCGAAAACACTACGCAATTATCGAACAAAAACTAGACCAGAGTTTCCCCACTTAAAAATTAAATTTATTTGTCTTTCCACCGTGAAAAGTACAATTTGCACTTGTTCAATTTTGAAAAACTACAGTAGCTATGGTGATATATTGTTTTGAAGGCGACTACTACCTCTAAACAAAAATCTCAAAATTGGTTGTTGTTTAGCATGATGTCCGTTTAAGCCACACACCATCAACTAATAATAATTAACTTGCTATATACTATAATACGCTAGAGTTCGACTTTTAAAAACTCAAGGCAAAGCTTCCGCCCATAATATTTTCATTTCAAAACCATTGACATTAACCAGATAAATACTTTAAATAGTAAAAACTCTAAACATTATGCAAATGTAGACAATAGTTTTAGGCTATAAACAATTATTTAATAAACAGCAGAAAAAGTAGAGTTCTTACCAATCTTTTCCTGAGAATCAAAATTATCAATAATTTTGATAATGGGCTCATCCTTTTTCATCTGGTCAAAAGCTTCAACAGAATTTTTCTGATCTATTTTGGAATCACTGCATTCTACAACAATAATTTATTTTAGGGTAATATACATGAAGAGAAAATTTATTATATATAATATAAAATATCATTATCTTACAATAAGTAAAGTGATTTGGAAAAATGAAAATATTGTAAAATTTAAGTTTTAAAAGGTAACTAATTTCAAAGCAAACTACTAATATTTAAATCTTTAAAACATCAAATATATTCAGTGAGAATTACTTTTTATAATGAAAAGATTTTAAAAAAATTGATGAAAAAATTTAAAAAAAAATTTTAATTAATAAATTATCAAAAATGCGTAAAGAGAGGATATTTCGGTATATAATGTATTTCTCAAAACATACTCGATCTGGTGGAACAATTGGAAAGCTCTCTTATCTCATTGAACGCGAGACGGTCATATTAATAGTTAACGCAATAAAGTGATCCTGTATGAACCCAGAATAGCCAATTAGACTTAATAACAAACATTATAAACATTATAATTAAATTAATTAATTAAAATTAATTAAATTATAAACATTATAATTGATAATTATAATTATCAATTATAAACATAACATTTACCAATATTATCTTCGGAATCGGGAACATTTTTCTGCACCATAACTGATTCGGTAGCTTCCGATTTCTCTTCTGCACTCTCCTTAGTATTGCTCGCAAATACATTTTCAATAATTTTTGTGTCGACTATTGCTGAAAATAAAGTAAAAATATTTTTAAAAAGTATTTACCTATAGAGAAAATATTTAAAATCTCCATACAGATACAAACTGCATTATCTGGATTAATTAATGAATGTATTTCTCAAAACATACTCGATCATATTAATAGTTAACGCAATAAAGTGATCCTGTATGAATCCAGAATAGCCAATTAGACTTAATAACAAAAACTAACTTTGAATGCGATTTTATAAAACCATAAAAATTTAAACTAGTTTTTTTAGAAACAACGTTTTTTGAAGCGCGAACATCCCCTTAATATGCATCAATTATAAACATAACATTTACCAATATTATCTTCGGAATCGGGCACACTTTTCTGCACCATAACTGATTCGGAAGCTTCCGATTTCTCCTCTGCACTCTCCTTAGTATTACTCGCAAATACAGTATAATTGTCTTGTAGTAATTCATTGCAACGATGTAATTCTACTGTTAACGAATTCATGGATGTTGATGCATGTGGTATATCGGACTCCACAGCTAAAACAATTTGTTTTGTTAAATAAACATTTCCTAATAGTATACGTGACCTGGTCTACAAAAAGGGACCTTACGTGCGAAAACAAGTTTTCAAGAAAGCAGCAGTTGAAGTTTAATTCAGAAAAACCTTTGTTAATTTCTTAAAGATTAATATTATTTAATAAAAAATATCAGTTATTTTGTATTTTTACTACTGTTTCTCTTGACTTTAAACAAGCTTTAAAAAAACTTGTACCTAATTAAATTATGACTTTTTGGTTTTCACAACTGTAAAGAGCGTTTCAAATTCTATCCGAATCAACAAAAAAGTGAAAAAAGATTTTTTGACGCATAAAGTCCCTTTTCACACACCAGGTTACACATATTCAGGATATACTGTGAATTATTAGGGATGACTATCTATTGGCACTGTGAAATTAGGATATTCTTAGAATATTCAAAGGGTCTCAATGGCAGTCCATGGGACATCCTAGGACATATTAATTTCCCTAAACCAATGGTTCTCTTTAAACATTCATAGAATATCCGAATTTATTTAATTAACTAATGGCAGACTTTGCACTTAATAATTATGGCATTCAAGCTACTCGGACGTGTTTATTTTCGCTCCGTACCTCAAACTGATTTTGTCCCTATACAGTGATTCTTTCCAGACTTGTGTTCATTATTTGTTAAAATGACTACTAACGAAGATTTGATAAAATTACTGTTGGAAATAAAAACTGAAGTTAACTATAGCAAACAAACTTTAAATATTGTGGCCACGGATATCGCGAGTTTGAAAAAGGTTAATGCAAAATTATCCTCGGAACTGAAGGACTGTATGGATAAATATAATTCTCTAAAAAAGGAGAACCTACAATTGAAAACGAGGTTGGACCATGCAGACTCATCCATTCAATATTTACAGAAAAAGGAGAGAGAAAAAAACCTCATTATGTTTGGCGTGGAAGAAACTGAAAATGAAGATTTGCTATCCAAAGTTATCAACATTTTCATTTCAGCGGAGGTGAACATCTCGGAGAAAGATATCATCTCTATTAAAAGACTCGGATTTAGGCAAGGTACCAGACCGCTATTAATAATTTTTAATGTAGTCCTTTTTAAATCCCTCGTTTTTAAAAATGCTGCTAAATTAAGAAACTTGAACATTTTTGTCATTAATGACCTCCCAAAGGAGTTGAGAATTAAAAACAAGGAAACTCGTAAGAACCTCTTTGCTTACAAACAAAAGTTGGAAACGTTAGGCAAAATAGCCCAGGTTCGAAATATTAAATTATACTGCGAGAATAAAGTTTACAACGAATATTCAGCTCTTGAGTACATTCGGTCATTGAACTTGGACGAAGACAGAAGAGAAAGAGAGAGGACAACTATGAATCTGACAGTTCTCTATCTGTCATTTCCAATGTGTCTACGAACACCACAGCTAGCCGCAAGAGAGAAAGGAATGAGGGACCAAAAAATAATCTTTTTAAGAAAATAAAGAAAACAAAGAAGACTCCACCCACCCCCTCTTCAATTAATCTAAGGGATTTTTTCCAAAAAGAATCTTCACATAAGGAGGAACTTCCTCTTAAAGACCCCAAAAACAGCTCAACTGCCTAACAACCGAAACCCAAACCCAATCATGCCCTTTCTCCCAGGATTCTGTTTTGGAACTCGCGAGGTACCAAGAACATTCCCGATCTATTGGACATTTCTCGAAATGAGGACATTTTATGTTTCACCGAGACGTGGGCAATGCTTCCCCCCAAAACAGTCATCACTCACCCGAACTATCAAGAGGAAACTATATTCGTATCAGCAATGAAGAATGAGGGAAGAGGAAGACCAAAGGGAGGACTGCTGATCTTGTTTAATCCGAGGATATATAAGGTAGAAACGTTGTTTAGAAATAATTCAGTAATTTTTTTCTCTGTTACTTTCAAACAGATTAATATTAGATTCATTGTAGGCCTTTTATATTTTAACCCCTCTACTGCTATTATTAACAATTTAGAAATGTTTTATGAGATAATTATTAACTTATATCTTAATTTCATTAAAACCCCTATTTTTATTGGAGGAGATATGAATTGTAGAGTAGGCAATTCGTACCAAATAGATCAGGATGTTAATTTATTTAATAATAACTTGAATCATTTTAGAACAAGTTTAGATAAAGAGGAAAATAATAGAGGAATTAAATTAGTCGACACTTTCGAAAATTTTGGCATGTTCTTACTGAATGGGAGAGTCACAGGAGATATCCCTGCGTCTTTTGCATATGTAAACTCCCTCGGGGGTAAATCCATTATTGATTTAGTGTGGTCAAATTTTTATAGTACACACTTGATTAAATCTTTGGAAATTCTGGATATTCTCTCAGGCTCGGATCACTTCCCAGTGGCTCTCTCTTTATATATGAGAAACAATAAAGATATGGACAATGATAATAATGATGGTCCTAACGAAAATTGTATAATTAATCATAGTAATTTAAAATATAAATGGAAAGAGAATCTAGAAAACGATTTTAAGAGTTCAATAACCTTATTACTAGAATCTTCGCAAATTGTAAACGACCTTGATAGTTGCTCCATGAATCTAATAAATGCAGTTAAAGAGGTTGCCGAAACTTTGGGAATGTTTAATAAAGAAAAGTATATTGTGAGAATAACTAAACCTTGGTTTGATAATGAATGTCTGGAAAGCAAAAGATTCTTTAAAAAAATGTTAAAAGAGTGCAGACTACAAAAGTTTCCCACAGAGTTGAGTATAGAATATATAGAATATAAAAAATTTCATGTAAATCTATTGGAGAAAAAGAAAAAAGCTTACAACGAGTATTGTATTGAATTATTATCATCGATAAAAGACTCGGCGTCCTTCTGAAAATTAGTAAATAAATCAAGACGAAAATTTAAATCACCTGATCTGTTGAATCTTGAATCGTGGGGAAGATATCTGAGAGAGACATTCCCCCCGAGAGTCTCTTCCCATTATTTGTTAAATAAACCTAAGTATAGCAATGAGATTATTGATTCTCCCATTGTTAAGGAAGAAATTATAACTAGTATCAATAAGTGTAAATTTAACAAAGCTCCAGGGCCGGACGGAATCTCTTACGATTTTCTAAAAAATTTGCCTGAAAGTGAAGTTGTTTACATTTTAGATTTGTTCAATAAAGTGATGAAGGAGGAAAAGGTACCACAGTCTTGGACAAATATGGACTTTATAATGATATTTAAAAAGGGGGATAAAATGGAACATTCTAACTATAGACCGATTGCACTTCTAAACCGTATACTTAAACTTTTCACTCAGATCCTATTGAGAAGACTAAACAAGTGGATTAAAGCAAACAATTTAATCCCTGAATTTCAATCAGGGTTTAGAGAAAATCGCAGTTGTTTAGACAATTTGTTTACATTGAATGCAATGATTCAAAATAGATGAATATTAAATAAAGGGAAACTCTTTGTTTTATTTATCGACTTTAAGGGCGCCTTTCCTTCCTTGACTCACTTTTTAATAAAAGATAAATTATATTTAATGGGAATCGGATCAAAGTTCTTAAATATATTAATGAGTCTGTACTCAAGGGCGAATGTCTCGGTACGTGGAAAAGGGGATAACTCGGAACGAGTGGAAGCAACGGAAGGGGTAATGCAAGGCGAGACATTGAGTCCTGTGATTTTCAATTTATTGATTGCTGATTTGGAAAAATATTTGTTAAATGGGGGAGTTAGAGGGGTTTCAATTAATCACCAAAAAGAAATTTTAATTTAAGCATATGCTGATGATATAGCAATTTTGGCTGATAATATAATGGAAATGAAAAGAATAATTGAAATCCTCCAGGACTACTGTCTTGAAAATAGATTAGTGATTAATGTTAAAAAAACTAAAGTTGTAGTTTTCCAGAAGGGTGGACGGGGACACACAAAAAAATATCCTACTTTACTCCATAACAAAGAAAAAATTGAAATAGTAAATTCCTATATATACTGGGGGATCCCTTTTGCAGAATCTGCTCTCTTCGCAACGGCAACTCAACAAGCAAAAAGTAAAACAAAATTAGCGATAGGTACTGGTATTCCACTAATTTGTAATCTAAAATTCGAATCATGGCGTCATGTTGTTACTTTTTTCAATAGCCTTGTAGTTAGCACTTTATTGTATGCAGCCTTAATTTGGGGCCTCAGGTATCTCGATGACCTAGAATCAATTCATTTTGATTATTATAAAAGAATCCTCAATCTTCCACGGAATACTCCAAGTTATGCTGTTCGAATTTAAACAGGAAGTCGTCATATCTCTTTGAGAATCTTCAGAATGATCCTAAATTGGCTAGAAAAAATACTCGAGATGGACACTAAGCGATACCCGAGAATATGTTTCGAGCGACTCAAATATTTATCAGAATATAATGGTTGTAACGAGAAATATAATTGGGCTATACAAGTCAAGAGATTATTCTTCGATAGGATAGGAGCGGAGGAAATCTGGAATACTCTAATTTATGACTTATTGAGATCATCTAAGAATATACTATTAAAAAAGTACGAAGATTTTCTGGTATCCAGCAACATAATGAGGCTCCAGGCTTCCTCCTCTCTCAAGATTTATCCTCACTTGGATTTGTACGGTCGAACTCAACCATACTTGTTAGGTAGATTGCCTTTATCGTACTTCAAAATTTTTTCGCAGCTCCGTCTATTAAACATTTACCAAACGAGAATTGTAATAAAGAATAAAAGTTTTAAACTCTCCAAGGACCAAAAATGTAAATATATGGAACAAAAGCCTATATTCAACGAATACCATCTCTTTATACAGTGTGAAGGGCTATCTTTAATAAGGGGAAAATATTTTGTTAATTGTGAAGATGAAAATAATGTATCACTTGATTAAGGCAAATATTTTGATTAAACAATTAAATTAAGAAAAATGTATCAAACTCCTTTGTATGGGTTTAACCCTATAACAAATAAATAAATAAAAATAAAATAATAATAATAAATAATAAAAAATTGAACATTCCATATTTTTTATTTTCCTGACTTTTTTCTAATTTTCATTAATATTTACTTCTTTCTTATCCTTGTACTAAACAATTAAATTCCTTTAACGAATTTTATAATTTTAAAATCTTGGGAAATTTCTATTAATCATGAAAAGAATTAAATAGTTGCTAAGAATTTTATTAGTTATGAAAATAATTGAATTATTGGGAAATTTTTTTTATGTTTAAACAGAATTAAATTTTTGTGAAAAATGTTTTTATTTTTGAAAATAATTGAATTCCTTATGTTACGTCATCGTAACATATTTTTCATTATTAATAATAATAATAATAATAATAATAGTAATAATAGGAATAACAATAAATAATTGTTATTAACATTATTATTAACAATTATATGCAATTATTATTTAATGAAAATAGTAATATTAAGAATAATAAAATAATAATTAAATTTAAACAATAACAGCGAATAATAATTTGTAATAACAAAATAATAATAACTATTGTAATAATAATAACAAGTAATAACAATAATTGATTGTAAAAATAAATAGTAGTAAGTGTAACAACAATAATAATTAAATAATAACAATTTGTAACAATAAATAATAATAACAATAATAACAAAATAATAATAATTAGTTGTAACAACAATAACAAAATAATATTGATTAATTATAACAAGATAGTATTTAAATGTAACAAATAACAACTAATAACAAGTTATATTGTAAACAACAATAACAAAATGCAATAACAAGTTAATAACAAATAAGTTAATAACAAATTGTAATAACAAGTTAATAACAAATTGTAATAACTATATAAATTAACAAACAACATAAAAATATAACGAAAATTGTAAAAACATATGACTAACAGGATATGAACACGTGCGATCTAAAGCTGAATCAACACAAGTGGCCACAACAATACTTTTCCAAAATTCAATGCTAAAAGAACTTTTTCTAAAAGTGCATGGTAAAAGACAAAAAGTTCTAGTATAAAAAGGGCTACACTATCATCTAAAAGTCAGTCTAAAAATTTCAATCTTCATAAGTGGTTCTCTTCGTATAAGCGGTCTCATCCCCAGTATAGTAGTTGTCCTGAATAATTACGTGAAAATTCTAAATTCAACTCATCTTGAAGTCTAATTTGGTGTTAGAAAACATCGTTCGAGTTGTGACAAAAGCTGAATACCCATCGAACGAAGATAATTTACGAGTCTCGTAAATCATTAACCTGCAGCCACTTAACGCATAATTGCCGAACAGACGCATTGTTCTCCTGCAACACGAGCTAGGACCACCACCCGCTGAGCCAAGGTACAGAGAGACAAACCACTTAGACTCATTTTAGAAAGCTCGTGTTCATTCCATGTTTGCATAACTTTCATCTTTTTCAAATATATTGTGTTCAAATAGAATTATTTCTTGTCATTTATCCAACCTCGTCCCAACTTTAATTTTTATAAATTAAAGTTAAATCGAGAAAATTTAGGGAATATAATAATAAGGTTAGACATAACATACCTCATTATTTTTGGTGCATCGGCCGTCGTGAACGGATAAATGCGAGAGTAGTTTAATTTGGATACATCATTATTTTTGGTGCATAGGCCGTCGTGAACAAATAAATGCAAGAGTAGTTTAATTTAAATATATTATTATTTTTTGCTGCATTGACCGTCGTGAACGGATAAATGCAAGGATAATTTAATTTGAGAATATATCGTTATTTTTGGTGCATCGGCCGTCGTGAACGGATAAATGCGAGAGTAGTTTAATTTGGATACATCATTATTTTTGCTGCATTGACCGTCGTGAACGGATAAATGCAAGGATAATTTAAATTGAGAATATATCGTTATTTTTGGTGTAAAAGCCGTCGTAAACGGATAAATGCAAAGAAATTAGAGTTGAAAAATAGTTCATTATTTTTGAAATAATATAATCCTTAATTTTGATAAAATAACGCCGCGAATTAGTAAAAACAAGAGTATAATTATTTTTGGTGCATATAAATTGTCATATTTAAAACTCATTATTTTTGGTATATAAAACATAGTAAATTAATTAATAAAAAGTAGATTTTCTTATTTTTACTAAATTAACTATCTAAAACCAATGAAATAGGTTTTATTTGCAAATTAATAAAAACAGGAATAATTTTATTTGAATAATACCCATTTTTCATACATAAAAAAAATACAAGAATAATAACAATTTTTATAAATAATAACAATTTTTAATAACAATTTTTATGAATAATAACAATAATTTTTAATAACAATTTCTACAAATAATAACAATTTTTATAAATAATAGCACTAATTTTTATTTAAAAAAAAATAATTTTTATAAATAATAACAATTTTCATAAATAATAGCAATAATTTTTTTATAAAAAAAAAAATAATAATAAAAACTAATTCTTATAAAATAATAATTTTCATAAATAATAACAATAATTTTTAATAACAATTTCTATAAATAATAACAATTTTTATAATAAATTTTTTTTTAATTTTATAAAATAATAGCAATTTTTTATAATTTTTATAAATAATAACAATAATTTTTTTTAAACTATTTTTTTTAAAAAATAACCATTTTTTATAATAACAATAATTTTTGTAATAACAATTTTTATAAATAATAACAATTTTTATAACAATTTTTTATAAATAATAACCATTTTTAATACCAATTTTTATAAATAATAACAATAATTTTTATAAAATAATAACAATTTTTATAAATATAAAATAATAACAAATTTTTTTTTTAATTAATAACAATTTTTATAAATAACAGTTTTTAAAAAATAATAATAACAATTTTTATAAAAAATAATAACAATAATTTTAAATTAAAAATAGTACAAAAAAATAATAAATTAAATTAATAATATTGATTCATTTGTTAATAAATAATTTTTTTTTTTTAACAAAATAAAATTTATAACATTTCTTCAAATTTTCACATTTTTTTTTTTTCCTCTAAAACGTAACCTAATTAAATACTTTTCCTAATAATTAAAAATAATTAAACAAGATTAAAATAAAATTAATAATAATAAATTAATAAACATTAATAATAATAAAAATTAATAACAATTTTCAATTCTCACATTTTTTTTTTTAAAAAAACCATTTTAAACATTAAACAAGAATTAAAAATTATAATAATAAAAATTTATAAACAATAATAATAATAATAATACAAATTTATAACAATTCTTTAAAATTTCAAAATTTTTTTTTTTAAATTAAACAAAACTAAAAAATTTTATGTACCAACCTAAAAATCAAACAAAAATTAATAACAAATTAATAAATCAATAAACAATAACAATAATAAAATTTACAAAAATTATTTCTTGAATTTTCATTTTTGTGACTTAAAGATTAAACAAACTCAATATTTTTTGTACCTTGCTGAAAATTCAAATAAATATAATAAAAAATAACAATAATAATAATAATAACAATTTTTTAACAGTTTTTTCAAATTTTCATTTCTGACAAAATTTTTTTTTTCTCTCTTCTCTTTAAACAAAATTATATGATACAAATTTAAAATAAATAAATATTAATAAATTAATTAACAACAATAATAATAATAACAATTTTTTTTTTTTTTTCAAATTATTCCTACCTAAACAAAAATTTTTTGAAACCGAATTAAATAATTCTTGTAAAAAAAATAATAAATTAATAAAATAATAAATAATAATAAATAATTATAAATAAAAGTAAACAAATAATATCTTTTAATATTTTTATAAATTTCTAAATTTTTAATCCAAAATAAATAATTCTGATAATAATTTAGAATTAAATAAATTAATAAATAATTATAAATAAATTAATAAATATAAACATTTTCAAAAATTTTCACTATTTTGATCAATTTCTTTTTTTTAACAGAATTAATCAATTATTAACAATAACAATCTGAAATTTTATAATTTTTTTTTTAAAATAAAATAAAAATTTAGTAAATTAAAAATAAATACTAATAACAAATAACAAATTTTTTATAACGATTCAAATCTAAATAAATAAACAATTATTAACAATAAAAAAAAATTCTTTTTTTTTAATAAAATTTTTTTTTTTTCTTTTCAAATTTAGGTAAATAAATAATTGTTAATAATAATAATGTCATTTTTATAATTTTAATAATAACAGATTTTTTTTTTTTTTTTTAAATAAACAATTTTTAATTAATTTGCAAATAATCAAATTGATAATAAATATAAATAAATAAATAAAAATTAATAATTAGACTTTTTCTTTTAAACAATAAGCAATAATTTTTTTTTTAATCAATTGAGTTAAATTTAATAATAAATTAATTATTTTTATAAATTCTTAATTAAATAGTATTTTTTTACAGTTGCTAGTAAAAAAAAATAATAATAAAAATAACTAATAATTAAAATTCAAATATAATAATTACTTTTATATCAAATTAATTTTTTTTTTTTTTTTAAATAAATAATTAATAATAAACAAATTAAATGCAATTTAATAATAATAAAAAATAAATAATCAAGATAATAATCTAATATTTTTTAAATTTCGATATTTTTAACAGAGTTTAATTGGTAATTGTTAAAATAAAATATAAATAAATAAAACAATAAATAAATAATAAATAAAATAAACAATATAAAAGTATAATTTTTTTTTTAATAATAAAGGGTAATAATAAAATATAGAATAAAATATTGCTTAAAAATATAAAATTTTTAAGAAAAATATATATTTTATTATTTAAAAAAAAAAAAAAAAAAAAAAAATTTCAGCATACTACAAATATAAAATTGTTATTATTCACAAATTTTCTGATAATTCATTTCATAATATTTACTGTATTATCTATAACAAGTGTGCACCAATTTTTCATAATTCATCTCATAATATTTACTATATTATCTATAACAAGTGTTCTGAATATATCTGCATTTACACATTTTATATCTGTCCATACTCCAACTGTTAAAAGTAAGCAATAAAATTGCTTTATTGAAATAATTTCTATTTACCAAAAATAGTAAACACAAGTGCTACGTGAGGCAGGTTAGGAATAGATTAATTAATAGTTTTTTTTTAAAATCAAAGTTCACACATAAATATTATAAAATTATTATAAATATTTTATTTTCTCGGTTTAAATTTTTAGAAACAATTATAATTTTAATATTATGTTACACTTTAATGTCTTCATCAGATAAAAATACTATCGATTCGTCTCATATAACTCGTTCTCAAATAAAAAATAACCCAGAAATAGTATTACATTCAGGAATCCCTAATTATAAAACAAAACCATTTACAAGTACACCTAGATATTCTAAAGAAAACCCTAACCTAGAAGAATTACAAAAACAATTTGACTCAGGCTTTGTAAGTTCTCAACTTTTTGACAGCGAATCTTCTGACAGTGACAAAGACGTAGGTGAAGATACTATTACAGAAAAAACTTTAGTTAGACAAAATAAAACTATAACTGACGAAATTGAAACTTACAATTCTTCCGAACACAGTTCTTCTAATAATAGTGAAAATAGTTATAATTTTGAAGAAAACATGGCCCTACCAAATAATCAACAAGTCTCATTACGAGATGCTATAGAAACAATACCTATGTTTGACGGAAAAAACATACCATTATCAATTTTTATCGAAAGTTGTTTAGAAGCAAAGTCTATGCTTCCCGAAGTAGCACAAGTTCAGACAAATTTAGTTAAATTAATTAGAAGTAGAATTTCGGGAGAAGCAAGAAGAATTATAATAGGAAATAACTTTAATACTGTAGAAGAATTAACGGAAAGACTAAAACAAATTTACTCACCAGCAAAATCAGTATATCAGTTACAAGGAGAATTAGGCGCAATATATATGTGGGAAAATGAAAATGTAATCTCATACGGTGCTAGAATTGCAGAAGCGGCAGAAAGAATATTAGATGCACATAGAATTAGCAACGACAATGCAGTAGATGATGCGTTTAAAGCAAGTTTAGATAGATCAAGTATAGACTGTTTTTCGCGAGGACTTAGACCAGAGATTGAAATACGAATAGGAACATCTGAAACATTCGCAGGGATAGTTAACAAAGCAATCGACATTGAAAGAAGATTATCATCACACAACGATTTAAGAAAAAGTAACAATAATACGGAATATAATTTACACCCTAAAACTAACAAGGAATTCGCTAAAACAACGAAAATTAATATAGCTCAAGATAATGTAGTAAATTGTTTAGCCTGTGGGAAACAGGGTCATTTTGCAACAAATTGTTTCCAACTGAACAAAATGTTAGGATCAAGACGAGAAAATTCCTTTAATTCAGGTCCAAGACAAAATTTTTCAAACCAGTATCAAAATCGATTTAACAATCAAAACCCTTTGTTTAATAAATTTCAAAATAATTATTCACAACAAAATCAAAGACAAAATCAGTTTAGAAATATAACACAAAATCAATTTCGAACTCCATTTTTTAATCAAAACCAAAATCAACGTCCAAACTTTTTACAAAATCAACGTCCAAACTTTTTACAAAATCAACGCTCAAATTTTTCACAAAATCAACGCTCAAATTTTTCACAAAATCAACGCCCAAACTTTTCACAAAATCAACGCACAAATTTTTTACCAAACCAACAAAATTTTTTCCGAAACTTTTCTCAAGAATCTCGAAATGACACTAGAAACTTCGCGAATAGAAACCCAAACATAACCTGTAATTATTGCAAAAAATTAGGACACATTTCTACCAATTGTAGAAAAAAGATGTGGGACGAAAATAACAAACAACCACAAGTCTCTCCAGAAACACAAAATCAGGAAAACTCCAAAGTTCCTCTTCAGTAGGATGCTCTGAGGAAGAATGCAAAAAAAGTTACTACGCGTCCAGAAACATTAATTTAGCAAAAACAAACTCAATACCGTACATCCGAATAAATACTAAAGAATTAAAAAACCCAATAACTATGATGATTGACACTGGAGCAGGCCCTAATTTATTGAAAATTCGCGCATTAAATTCAGAAGTAAAAATTGACGAAAATAAGTGTTTAAAATTAACAGGAATTAATGATCACCCTGTATATACGTTAGGACAAGTCGAAATACAAATTTTCGGAACATTAACAACATTCAATCTACTATCCGATGAGGTCCCAATTGAACATGACGGAATTTTAGGAACAGAATTTTTTATAAAAAATAAAGCAAAAATTAACTACGAAGAAGGTCATTTAGAAATAAACAAACAAAAATTTAATTTCGATTCAAAAAATTATTTTACAATACCAGCAAGATCAATTTATAATATTCAAGTTAAAATTTTAAATAAAGAAAAAAAAGAAGGTTATATTCCAAGATTAGAAATAAAAGATGGCGTTTATATAGGGGATGCAGTAGTTACAAACATAGAAGGCTTAGCTTGTTTAAAAGTAATCAACACTCTAAATGAACCAATAGATGTGCCAATTTTTGAAATAAATTTAGAAGATTTTGAAGAAATAAAACAAGAAACACATAATTCTGAAGACACATCAATTACACAAATTATTGATGTATTTTCAAAAAATTATAAATCAGACAAAATTTTTAATATTACAGGCAGAGACAGAATTGAGGAAATAAAAAAATTACTTCGTCTAGATCATTTAAATAAAGAAGAACTAGAACACATTTTGAATTTAGTAAAAACATATTCTGATAGATTCCATATACCTGGCGAATATTTAGAAGGAACAGATCTTATAAAACACAGAATAATAACAACAGATGACACTCCAATTATAACTAAACAATACAGATTTCCACCCATTCACAAAGAAGAAATGACTCGACAAGTAAACGAATTATTAAAACAAAAAATTATAAAACATTCTGACTCTCCTTATAATACACCAATATGGATAGTACCAAAAAAAGACGACTCTCAAGGAAATAAAAAATGGCGATTAGTATTGGACTTTAGAAAACTCAATGAACGCACGGTAGGACAATTTTATCCCCTCCCTAATATTACGGACTTACTAGATCAACTCGGAAATGCTCAATATTTTTCAGTTTTCGACTTAGCTTCCGGTTTTCATCAAATAAAAATGGACCCTAGAGATTCATACAAAACAGCATTTTCAACCCCTTTTGGACATTACGAATTTGATAGAATGCCTTTTGGACTAAAAAATTCACCTAGCACATTTCAAAAATTAATTGACCAAGTATTATTAGGATTGCAAGGATCAGAATTATTTGTTTATCTGGATGACATCGTAATATACGCGGACACACTACAAGAACATGAAGAAAAATTTTCAAAACTCATGGACCGGTTACGTTTTGCAAATCTAAAATTACAGCCGGATAAATGCGAATTTTTAAGGTTAGAAGTAGGATATTTAGGGCATATTATCGACAAAAATGGCGTGCGACCGGACCCAAAGAAAGTAGAAGCAGTGAAAAAATTTCCAACACCAAAAAATGTGAAAAATATTAAACAATTCCTCGGACTAGCAGGATACTACCGCAAATTTATAGATAATTTTTCAAAAATAGCAAACCCATTAAACCAACTTTTAAAGAAGGATATACCTTTTCTCTGGACCGATAGACAACAAACAGCTTTTGACATGTTAAAGGATAAATTATGTGAAGAACCACTTTTGAGAAGACCAGATTTTTCTCAACCATTTATATTAACAACAGACGCATCAGGTTTCGCAATAGGAGGCATATTATCGCAGGGAGAAATTAATAAGGATCAACCAGTCGCTTATACTTCCCGAACATTAAGTGAATGTGAAAAGAAGTATGACACCTATGAAAAAGAAGCTTTAGCAATCATATACAGTGTACAACATTTTAGACCATACCTTTACGGAAGGAAATTTACGTTAGTAACTGATCACAAACCGTTAGTTTGGTTCCAAAATTCAAAAGATCCATGTTCAAGAGTTACAAGATGGAAACTAAAATTAGCAGAATACGATTTTAATGTGGTCTACAAGGCAGGAAAAACAAATGTAAATGCTGATGCTTTATCAAGAAATCCAGTCACAGATGTTACTGAAAATAAAGTGCAAAAAATAAAAACAGAAGAAATTCAAGAAACTCAGGAAAATATTACTCAAGAATATATTAATAAATGTGTGCAAGAAAAAATTGAAGAATACTTAAATTGTGTATCAAGTGAAAATAATTACTCAAATTTGGAGGTAAAAAATCTCCGCCATATTGAAAAAATGTTATATAATGAATACTGCAAACCAGAAAATTATGATACACGTAATGAAGCTTGTAATGTTGTTACAAGAAATCAACGAAGAATACAAGAAAACGATAATCAAGAAGAAGAAATACAAGGAAACAAAAATCAAGAAACACTGGAAATTCAAGAAGAAAAGAAAAATCAAGAAATTCAAGAAGAAGAAAAAGAAGAAGAAGAAGTACATATAAAAAGGAAACGAGGTAGACCAAAGAAACAAAACACACGTTTTAATACTTCCTTAAAAAAGAAGAGAGGAAGACCAAAAAAGGTATGTAATACAAAAAATAAGAAATTTTATAATGAAGCTTATACTAATGAAATTGAATCTGATCCTGAGTATATTAATCAAGAAACAAAACCAGAAGAACATGAAGATATCGACCAAGGCTATGAAAATTCTAATTCTGAAGCATCATCTGAAGACGAAGACAATTTATTGGAAAAAGAAGATTGCGAAAATTCAAAACAAGAAAAATATATTATCGACTGCAGAGACCAATTAACGATGCGCAAAGACAACTTAACTTATTTTATTTCAATTAACGGTGATCCTTTAGATAATGGTTCCAGATCGTTAGCAAAACGCGAAAAATTACCGAATTTTAGTAAACTTGAGTTAGGTGTAGCAGGAAAAATTAAAAAAGGTATATATTATCACATTGCTCTCCCCATAGAAGATGAAATGAAAGAAAATTTAAATAATACTAAACAAAAAATAAAAAATACAATAATTTCATTAAAACATTTATGCGAAAACTTGAAACTAAAAACAATTAGTATTGCAAAAACGTCAAAAATTAACAATGTAACTTGGGATGAAATCCTATCAATGATTAAATTAACTTTTAAAAATTCATTTGTGAAAATTATAATATGCAACGGATATACAAAATACCCCACCAAAGAAGAATATTTGCAATTAATAGAAGAAGCCCATTCAAGTTCAATAGGAGGTCATAAAGGTGTTACAAAAACTTATGGCAGAATTCGACAAAATTATTATTGGGAAAATATGAAAAATAGCATACAAAAATATATTCAAGGTTGCCTTCAATGTCAATTAAAAAAATTAGTTAGAGTCAAAACAAAAAACCCCATGATTATAACAGACACACCTGGTACAGCATTTGAAAAAATAGCAATGGACATCGTTGGACCATTGCCCAAAACAAAAAATGGAAGTGAGTACATATTAACTATACAAGACAATTTAACTAAATATTCATTAGCAATTGCACTTCCAAATCATCAAGCAAGCACAATAGCTGACGCATTTATTAAAAGATTTATTTGTATCTTCGGATCTCCAAAAGGAGTACTAACAGATCAGGGAACAGATTTTTTAAGTAATTTAATGAGAAGATTAGCAAAAAGATTTAGAATACGACAGTTTAAAACAACAGCTTTCCACCCCCAGTCTAATGGATCAATCGAAAGATCTCATCACGTTTTAGGAGAATACTTGAAACAATTTATTAATAAAAATGAAGAATGGGACGTCTGGTTAGAATTAGCTATGTTTTCTTATAATACAAGCATCCATGAAGGTACTAAATGTACTCCGTACGAATTAATTTTCGGAAAATTAGCAAGACTACCATCAAGTGATCCACCACTTGAACACGAAAAACTAGAGACTTACGATCAATATTTGACAGATTTAATAACAAGACTTCACGAAATGAGAAATATTGCTAGACAAAACTTAATTTTAGCCAAAGAAAAATCAAAAACTTATTATGACAAAAATTGCAATCCACAAAATCTTAAAATAGGAGATGAGGTATTTTTATTACAAGGAGGAAAAATTCATAAATTTGCTAATCAATATACAGGACCGCATAAAATTTTAGAAGTATTAGGAAAAGGAAATATAAAGATAGAAATAAAAAATAAACCCAAAATAGTACATATCAACCGAATTAAAATATCTAAAATGAATAAAAACTGATTTCTGTTTTCAGACAAAAACATGATTAATCTCACTCTGAAATCTTCACAATTAATACCAGAAGATTTCACATTTCAAATAAATTTAAACACTAAAAATAGTTATATATCAAAAAATATTTTAAACATACCATTTTCGTCACATGAAGCTACAGAAATTCAAATGGACACACAACAAATTTTTATAATCGGAGGAGTAGAAATAGAAGTAGAAAACACAACATTATATTTCTCAGTCATAGATACTAACATGTCATATCCTTTTCAAAATAATTATGGAATTATCGGATCAAAAAACGCTTTAGAACTAGGACTCATAAACTTAGAAATACTGGATATTTTTGCCCCTATGGGACACTAATAGATACACATACAATTTATACTTTTAGATGGACGACAGACACAAAAGAAAAATAGACATAAATAGCAATTTTATTGCTCATCACGTTAATATGACTGAATTATGGCCATATTTGTTTATCTCAGGAATATTCTACAAAAACGATTGTAACATACATAGATGGAAAAATAATTTAGAAAATTTTGAAACAAAGAAAGATATAATATTAACTATAAAGACACGCGGACCCTACGCTTTTTACAATTTAATAGAATGTTTATACGAAATAGACCAAGGATATATTGCAGACATTTTACTACAAGTAAACTTATTATTTTAAACACAAACAAATTACACAATAAAATTGAACAATATAAGAATAAATAAGTAAAACAAATACAACTCATTTTTCAGAAATGTTTTCCGGATCGAAAACATGGATGATATTAATCATAATGACAATGTATTATACAAACATACATGCTATCATCGGATATGACTGCGGGGCCAACACTCTTAACTTAACCACTATATCACTTTTGGAAGTAGGAGACTGTGACATACCTAGACCAGAGGTACATTCAGAATCAATTTATATTCAATTAATACAAGTTGCTGATTATTCCTTAGCTAAAATCAAACAATGCAAAATAGAAATCAGACGATCAATCACCCAATGTGGAATGTTTTCACATAGTTCCAGTGTAGCAAATGGTCAAAGCGAATATATTCTAGACGTTAGTCGTGAACAATGTATGACTCTTCATGAAAGAGGAACAATAATGATAGGACACGATTCATTAATATCAGGATTAAAAGTCAATCGTACATCTTTTAACAGCGTACTATTAGCAGGATCTGTATCATTCGATGGTAAATGTTCAGGAGCAAAATATTCCGACCCCTTAGGAACTTGGGAGGATGTAACAGTGCAAGCCGTAGTTGCAATAACCTTAAAAGAATATTTTGCGTCAGTTAACTTAAATAATAATAAAATTCATCTAAAATCTGGTGTAACATGTCAACTATCAGATGCCAGATGCATTGACATGGAAGGAGGACAAACATTTTGGAACCCATTACCCGAAGACATTTGCAAATTCAATAAATACGAAATACTATATGAAGGATTAGCAAAGAAAATTCACGAGACTAATTCAAACAATTCCGAAATTTTATATTCTTTAAATTCAGAAGACATAACCTTTGTATTAACTCAAAAAGCTCAAAACCCTATTTGTCACCTCATAATGTATAAAACAGAACATCCTAAACTATTAGTAATAGAAACACAAAAAGGAGCAACAATTATAAAAAATACTAAACCTACAGTGCAAAATATGGACTTATTCACTTACGTAAATTCTAAATTTGTATACACAGAAAGACACATACGAACACAAATTAACCGACTATATTATGACGTATTAGTACAAAAATGTGAATTAGAACAGAAAGTATTAAAAAACACACTGACATTAGCAACACAGACACCTGACGAATTTGCATTTAACTTAATGAAAGGACCAGGTTACATGGCTATTCTTGCAGGTGAGGTAGCACATATAATTAAATGCGTTCCTGTAGAAGTAAAATATCGAGAAACAAAAGAATGTTATACACATTTACCAATTTTAAAAGGAAATAATTCACTTTTTCTAACACCCAGAACACACATAATCACAAGTAGAGGCACACAAACAAGTTGCAATTCCTTCGTACCTACAATGTATTTCTTAGGCGAAACTTGGTACAAAATGATACCTAATCCAGCAGAATCAGCAGCCCCTGCTATTATGAAACCTTTAAAAAATCCTACATGGAATTACATCAATCCTTCATCATTAGCAACAAGCGGTATTTATTCACAATCAGATTTAAATAAACTACATAAACATATAATGTTCCCAGAAGAAAAACCTACGGTCTTAAACAGTTTAGCTCGCAGTATAACAGGACAAACTAGTACAAATCAGGGTATATCATTAATGCATTTATTAGACGAAGAAACAATGGAAAAAATCGCAGAATCAACTTGGAATAAAGTATGGACAGCCTTTTCTAGTTTTGGAACTATCAGCGCAGGTTTTATAGGAGTAGTAATATTAATCAGAGCAATAAAATTACTCATAGACACATTTATTCATGGTTACACACTTTATACCGTTTTTGGATGGTCATTTCATTTAATCGGATGTATTTGGGACTCAGTAACAAATCTTTTATTACATTTAGGAACACAAGGATACACGAAAACAAAAACAGATAGTCCTACTCCTCAAGAAGACGCAGAAAAAGAAATAAAACAAGGTAACAGCAACACTGATTCTACAGCACCTACATATCCGGTGGAAGAATTATCGAAAATAAATCATTCTAACAACTTTCATATATAAAAAGCATGAATCCTTCAGAGAAAGTAGAACAACTAACAAAAATCCTTAAATTAACACCAATTGACTACAAATATAAAATTAGAAAAGACGAAGACGATAAAATAATTTTTGAAATATCAATTATACATGAAAAATTGAATTTTACTGCTATTGGACGTAATCCAGACGAAGTAAAGGAACATTGCGCATTACTATACTTAAGAACACTTCCTAGACTTGACAAGACTAAAATTAAAATCCAACCTATTACAGACATAGAAGAAGAATTAGAAAAAATTTGTAAAAAACTAAACCTACCACAACCTAAATATTCAAAATTAGTGTTTAACACATCTTCTTTAAAATCAAGCATCATTGTTATCTGCAAAGTAAACGAAATAAAAGAAAGTTATTTATCAACAAATATAAAAGTGGCACAAAAACAAGCAGCTTCAAAAGTTTTTCACAAACTATTTCAAAAACAACAAGAATCGCTCGATAAAATTTCAACACCCAGGACCAACTTTAAATTAAATTTTTCAACAAACATAATTAAACCTCAAGTCCAATATTTAACTTCACTTCCTCTAAAAAAACGTATGATACAAAACATTTTTCTTGAAAAACCACTAGCAATTACATTTGTTAAAGAAAATTCAAAAATAACTAACAAAAACATAAAACATGAAGCTCCCATACAACCTGAACTAAATAAAATAAACAAAGATTATAAAAAATGCATAAATTGTCAATTCAGACCTTTAAATACATATTCTAAACTATAAAAAACGCATATTTGTTTCTTTCAACAGGAAAATGGAAAATTTTTACAACGAACCATATGAAGCCCCAAGATTCAATAGAAATAGACAACATTCCTTCCACACTCTAAATCACATGATTATTTTAATGGATTTTACAATCAAATATGGCCTTCATCCACCACAAATTTACACTTATGAAAGTTGCAATCATGCCACTAAACCTTATTTTGTATCTCAAATAATAGTCCTAGATCATTTAGTATTAAAAACAGCGAAAACAAAAGAAAAAGCGGAAAACAAAGCAGCATTTAACTTACTTTTAATTTTAATTAGAAACTATGACTTGTGTGACGAAGAAATCAATACAAATCAAGACAATTTAAGAACGAAAGATCAGGAATCTCAAACAGACTCACGTCAAAAACTTGTAGCTTGGTCAAATTCTTGCAAATATTGCAAAACAATCATGCATAGTAGTAAAGAATGTAGTAATCATATAAAAAATATCATCAAACTTTCAAACAAAGTAACTCAAACCTCAGAAAGAAATCTATTTTCACGACTACTCACTCCATTCAGAAAAAGAATTACTCCCAGACGAACTTACGTATAAAATAAAAAAATTTTTTTCTTACACCCTGACTTTTATATTTTAGCATGTATCAAGAACCTATTGACATTTTAAAACAAAGAAGAACAACACTTACACTCTCCAGCCTAAAAGAACCTCTAAAAAACAGATTTATGGAAATGCAACTGGAAGACTTTAAACCATTACCGGGACAACATGATATTATTCAATTATTACGCTATTTTGTTTTTGAATATGATCTACCACCCCCACAAGTTTATATGTTAATTGAAAAACCAAAAAACCTTCTACCTCAGTACATTGTTTTTATGTCAATAAATGATAAATCAATAAAGAAAAAAGCATATACTCAAGATCTAGCAGGTCAATATGCTGCGTTAGGCCTTCTAAAACACTTCGTAAATACACACGATCTAATAGATGAAACAATCATTGTAGAAATAGAAAACCAAAAAACTCGCGAAATTAGCACTCAAACTGACCCCCGGCCAAAATTAATACAATGGAATAATTACTGTAGATATTGTTTCAATAAAGGTCATACATTTAAAAAATGTATTGACTTACAACTTCAAGTATTAAGAGAACCTAACAAACCAGCATATTTGTTAACAGGCAACCCATATTTACATAAATTAATAGAATTTTTCCACAGAAACAGTAAACAACCTAGAAAAAAAGATTTTAAAGAATCTATACTAATCTAAATTTGTTTTCTTTTTGTTATAGCGATTTAACAACATACTACTTACATTCGCATGCCTCTCTGTAAGATACGAAGGAAGAAGTATTAATTAAATTTTTTTTTTCTCTTTTCTCTTTTCTGTTTTAATAGATAATCAAGAAAAACAGCATGTCATAGATAAGGTTTATTATTTTTATCATATTTTGCACCATACTTTTTAAATCATCTAAATCATATACACAAGTACTTCTACCTAATGAACCTAATATTCTTTTTGAAACAATTAACGACATAACATTTTCAACTAACAAAAAGCATTTAATAGGTTATGCAAATATAAATGATATATTAAAATTTGGAAAATTGTTAATGACTTTGTTTCATGAGTTATCTATAAAATGCACGAATAAATGCTCAAATGATTCCATTATAGACGAAATTAGTAATAAAGAAATTAAATTAAATACAAATTTAAAAGAAATAGAATACTATGTTAAAAATATTATGAATTTAGACAACGATAAAAAAGAATTTGAAGATATTATAAAAAAAACAAACTCTTTGGATCCAATGTCGTTTTGGATACAAAAAGATGTTGATATTTTTCAAATAGAATTTTCCAATGAAATTACTGATATAACTCATGTGAACGAAACAATAAAAAATTATAAAAATATATTTTATAATTTTCCAAGTAAATTCAAGAAAAACTATGAACTATTTACAGTTTCATGGATAAAAGAACTAAGAAAACCAATATATCAATATATTTACAAAACACAAACTCTAAAAAATATCTTAACATATTCCCTTAATAATCAATGGCATCCTATATTACTAAAATCTATACCAGAAGTAAATCTTGTAAGTTTTACACAAAATAATATTACATTAACAGACTTATTAAAAAACTCAAAAATAACACCATTTATTTTCAAAAATCAGTTATATTTCTCATTTACAATACCAGAAATCTCAAAAAATCAATATAATATTTACAAATTACATTATATTCCTTCATTTTATAAACTTAATACAAACACTAGTATATCTATACATATAAAATATAAAACTCAAATTCTTGCAATTTCTACAGATAATCAAACATATTTTCATATAAGTAACGATAACATTTCTCTATGTCATAATACAACAAATGGAAAATATTGCCTTAATACACCTGATATTAAATTAACAATAAAAAATTTTATTTGTGAACTGGCATTATTTTTTAATAAACAAACAGAAGCTTGTGCATTTTATTTACAATTAAACAAAAATACTGCTTGGACTATTCTTGAAAATTCTCAAGCATGGCTTTATTCACATTCTCACCCTATTAACATAAACATTCACTGCCCTAACAGAAAAACATCGAGAAATGTTATCCAAAACAATGGTATTTTGAAAATAGAACCAGAATGTATTATTGAATCAAATCACTCTATATTTCCCAACATTAGTAAAAATATACAATACACTCCCTCTTACATACCAACATTAAAAAATGCTAAATTTTTTGAAGAAAAATATCCAACACTTTTTAAACTAATTAAAAATCCAAACTCATCAATATTTAAAAAATTAATAAAATATACAAACAATATACCTATTCTAGTATCCGAAATAGAAGAAAAATTAATATTAATAACAGAAATTCAAGAAATTAACAAAAATTTTATGTTATCAATAACAGAATATAAATTAATTCTAAAATATATTTTAATATTGTTATTAATTTTAATAACTTTCTTAATAGAACTAAAAACCTACATCTTAATAAAAAAACAATACACAACAATATATAAAAAACATAAGAAATACAATATAAAAGAAGAAGAACCATTGCAAATTTTTTCCTCAAGCACATTACACGAATCACCAGTGTAAATCAAACATAAACCTGAAACACAAATTAATTCCAGTGAATTATATATATATATATTTTTTTTTTCTCTCTCTCTATACAATTTCTGAACTAAAAACACTTACTTCTTCTAAAAATGCACATTTTTTTCCACTTTCAAAAGGCAAATATATTTTATATTTAATCTCTCTAAGTGTAAAAATTTGGTTGATAACACCTCCATTTTTTTTAATAATACTCTTCATTTCTCTTATCATTTTTTTCAATACTTTATCAGTTAAAATCAACCAAGACATGGGAAGTCTTACTCTAAGACCCTTACATGGATAAAAATAAGACAATTTTTTTAAAAATCTTGTTCCATTTGCGTCATATCTGACCAACTGTTTGTTAATCTAAAAAAAAATTATACATAGTTATACAAAATAATAAATTGTAACTATTCAATTACATAAAACATGAAATAATTTTTTTTTTACTTACAGTCTTAAGACAATATTTCTCTATCACAAAAAAGGTGTTATCCATTAAATAAACACCTTTCAAATCGTTTACTTTTACTAAATCTACAACAATTCTTCTCAACTCATATTGCTGTAAAGTTGGAAAATTATTCCACCAATTAGGCCCATACAACACTATATCCCTGTAATGTATTAAGAACCTTCTATTACACTCTACTCTTTTCCAAATGTCTTTTTCAAAGATTGGTTCTATAACTTCAACAATATCATTCTTTTCATTTAAAACTTGATTTAACTCTTCCTCATTAGTGATCACTACACCTTTTTCTAAAATACTGTCAAATTCTGTTAAACAATTTCTACCCGTTTCTGTATTAATTTCAATATCTTTTTCAACACTTTCTACACTGCATGAATCTATATTCCAATTTTCAAACTGTAAAGCAGTATTAAAAAACGCAATTGGATCAGAAACAGAATCCATATTTTCTACAAAATTCTTAAAACTACTCGAGGGCATTTCGAACTTTTCTGTCTAAAAATCAAAAAGAAACTGAAGAAACGAATAAATTCACCTTGTCCTACACCCTGTATCTTTTTGTCAAAAGAAAACCCCACCACAGACAGACCATAGACAACGTTAGAAAAGTATACACATTAGCATAACCCTTAAAATTTGTCAAAACTAGAGTATCAAAAGAAGACATGGTAATGAGAACAGGACGAACTTTCACTTTTAAAAGACGAAATAGGAAGTAACATAGTCAAGTCAAATAAAATTTTTTTTTTAGTTGCATGTAAAAATTTAAAAAAAAAATAATAATAATCAACGCATGTAAAATCCAGTAGATAATAGAAAAAGCATGAACTAAATATTTCTTTTTAATACAAATAAATTAATTAAAATTTTTTCTCTTTCTCAAAAAGATGCTACCAACAGACAACCAACCGTTAGAAGCTTCTAAATGCGAAAACGATATAAAAAAAGTAGATTTAATTAAAGAATTGTTAAAACGTTATGCGTGTGTAAAAAGGGTTTTTAATGGAGCAATAGTATTTTCGGATGATAAAATAATTTGTGAAAATTGTTTTTTTGATTTAGATATTTCTGAAATAGTAAATTTTAATATAGAAAGTATGCAACATTTATATGTAAGAGACGTTGATACAACAACAGAATGTCACGGTTGTAAAATTATTTTATACTATAGTATGCAAAAAGCAAATGAATGCATGGAGTGTACGCTTAATATTTTAGAAACAGAAAGAGAAAAAATTGAAGAATTTAAAAATGTTCGACTATATTACGACCCTAGGTATTCCGATAAACCAACAAATTACGACTCTGATTCTGACACAATTATTTACGAATACGATTAAATATATATTTTTTTTTATTGATACTAATAATTATAAAAAAAAACACAAAAAAAAAAAACAATAAATTACATAATTAATTTTATATTCTTTTAGATAAAATGAATCCGATTACAACTTTAGAAAATCTTGCTGTTCAATTCTCATTTTCTTACCCCATATACATAATACCAGACGCGAAGATTTCTGCAAATATTGCAACTTTGTCTATTGAACAAGACAAAAATTACATCGAAATAAACATTGAAAAACTACAAAATAAAAAAGAAACAAAAAGAAAATTAGCGGAAATAATGTTAATAAGATTAAAACAAAAATATGATTTTAACGAAAGGAAAGAAGCAATAGATATTTGGAGTGATAAAATCCAATTGATTAAATGGAGCAATTCTTGTGAAAGATGTTTCGGAAGATATCATGTAGCAAAAAATTGCCTAAATTACAAAAAAAATAATAAAAATTACAAAGACTAAAACAAAAAAATACTTTCTTTTTCTTCTTTTCGCTATAAAATATAATATGTGCATGCTATCTTCTAAACATTTAGTCATATTGTTTTATCAATTAACAATTATATTTATCTTTTGTGTGTGTGTAAAAAAAAAAAAAAACAAAAAACAAAACAAAACAAAAAAAAAAAAAACAAACAAAACAAAAAAAAACAAAAATTTAAAAAAAAAATGTATTTTCTTCTAAAAATGTATATTTTACGCTCAAATTTAATACGACTGTAATTTTTTTTTAGTTTCAAAAAATAAGAGTTAGAATTTGGAAATTGTTCAATTTCATTTTTCAATTTCCAAATTTTTGAAGGGGGAGGTGTTACGTCATCGTAACATATTTTTCATTATTAATAATAATAATAATAATAATAATAGTAATAATAGGAATAACAATAAATAATTGTTATTAACATTATTATTAACAATTATATACAATTATTATTTAATGAAAATAGTAATATTAAGAATAATAAAATAATAATTAAATTTAAACAATAACAGCGAATAATAATTTGTAATAACAAAATAATAATAACTATTGTAATAATAATAACAAGTAATAACAATAATTGATTGTAAAAATAAATAGTAGTAAGTGTAACAACAATAATAATTAAATAATAACAATTTGTAACAATAAATAATAATAACAATAATAACAAAATAATAATAATTAGTTGTAACAACAATAACAAAATAATATTGATTAATTATAACAAGATAGTATTTAAATGTAACAAATAACAACTAATAACAAGTTATATTGTAAACAACAATAACAAAATGCAATAACAAGTTAATAACAAATAAGTTAATAACAAATTGTAATAACAAGTTAATAACAAATTGTAATAACTATATAAATTAACAAACAACATAAAAATATAACGAAAATTGTAAAAACATATGACTAACAGGATATGAACACGTGCGATCTAAAGCTGAATCAACACAAGTGGCCACAACAATACTTTTCCAAAATTCAATGCTAAAAGAACTTTTTCTAAAAGTGCATGGTAAAAGACAAAAAGTTCTAGTATAAAAAGGGCTACACTATCATCTAAAAGTCAGTCTAAAAATTTCAATCTTCATAAGTGGTTCTCTTCGTATAAGCGGTCTCATCCCCAGTATAGTAGTTGTCCTGAATAATTACGTGAAAATTCTAAATTCAACTCATCTTGAAGTCTAATTTGGTGTTAGAAAACATCGTTCGAGTTGTGACAAAAGCTGAATACCCATCGAACGAAGATAATTTACGAGTCTCGTAAATCATTAACCTGCAGCCACTTAACGCATAATTGCCGAACAGACGCATTGTTCTCCTGCAACACGAGCTAGGACCACCACCCGCTGAGCCAAGGTACAGAGAGACAAACCACTTAGACTCATTTTAGAAAGCTCGTGTTCATTCCATGTTTGCATAACTTTCATCTTTTTCAAATATATTGTGTTCAAATAGAATTATTTCTTGTCATTTATCCAACCTCGTCCCAACTTTAATTTTTATAAATTAAAGTTAAATCGAGAAAATTTAGGGAATATAATAATAAGGTTAGACATAACACTTATAAGAATTATATAAACATTGCTTTAAATAATTAATTTTTTTAATATAATAAATATTATGATCATTTATAATTTTTAAAAATAGATTTTTAATTTATAGTTTTAGCGAATTTAAAGTAGTGGAAATTCTTTAAAAAAACAACAGAAATAGTAGCTTTTAGTGGCTGAAATCTAAAAAAAGTACCCAAATAGTAGTATAACTTAAAAAAATAAGTAAATAGTAGATTATAGTAGATGAGTGTGAAGCCTTTAAAGACTTTTTAACAACTGTAAAGTGTTCGACAAATTTGTGTTACATTGTAAGTAATAAAATACAGTTCATAGTTCTTTCGTTGAATATAATAATTATATTTGATGGTAAGATATTCAATAAAAAGTAAAAAATAATAATTATTATTTGTATGTTACTACCACTTTAAAATTATATTGGTTTTGATAAATAATTATTTATATTTACATTCAAAATTATTTTTCAAATCTAAACTTATAGTTATTGTTATGGTATATATAGGCGATTCTTCTGAAAGTGACACTTTTAAATTTCAGTTTTTTAATTTATTTTTTTTTCAATTATATGGTACTTTTTATTAAAACCACTTAATTTTATACTCAAGAGTAAGATTTTTAGGTTGCGCAAAATTAATTCTTAAAATTATTAAAGTTTTTCTCCTTTCAAAAATATTATTGTTGCTCCATTAAATTAATTTTATTTAATTGGCGAGCTTTTCTATTAAAAACCTACGCCAATGTCGTTCACGATTCGAAAATAAAATTACACTGCTTAAAAATTAATAATTTGCATATTTTAATACCAAATATATTCAATTCGATCAAAATATATATTTATTTAAATTATTTGATTTAATGATAATTTGGGTTAATTTTTTTAAAGAAATGCAGGTAAATACTAAAAACAAAAGAAAAACTAGCATATTTCAAGGAAAAGGCTTCGGAGATAAAACATAAATTTTATTTCATATTTATATACATTAGGGCGCAAATAAAATATGTTTTTTTTAATAAAATATACAAATCTCACAGGGTCATTTTATATTACCATCGAAATATTCTGTTAAAAACGAAGGCTTCGGAGATGAAATGAATTTTTACTCGGAGAAAAATGTAAATTTCGATTATTTATAACAGCAATAAGTTTTCACTTTCTTATAGATAAAATATAGGAAAATCAAACGTCAGATTATCAGCTTTATTTTAATGTGCATTAAAATTTTTTTTCAGACATTTTTAATGTATAAAATATCAATAATCATTGTAAAGTAATTTTAACCTAAAACTGAAGACAAAGTTTAAACATTTTTATCAAAAATAAAAGTGAGGTCTACAAATTTTTAAAATGCACATAGTGGTAGAAAAAACATTGTACTTTCTGACAATATTTTTAAAAAATTTCTGTGAATTTGAAAAAAACCATAAAAATTTAATTTATTATAGAAGTCCTATTAAAGACATGTTGAAAAGGCTTCGGAGATGAATGTAATTTAGTTATTACATGAATTAAGTTGAATAAAATTATTTAATTTTCTTTTTAAAATGATAAATAAGTGCTAAATTTTCACTATGGAAATTGATAATAATTATTAAAGAGTAGATTTTGTAAAATTAATCGAGACATCAAAAATGCCACTTTCAGAAGAATCACCCATATAAATATTTTAAGAGATTAGGAATAATTACAAAATATGTTTTCATGTATTAGTTGTCATTATAAACAATTAATTATATTATAGACAAGTATTTTTTATATTAAATTTCCAAAAGACAAATAAAATTCATATCTATGATGAAAGTAATATGAATGTACTTTAACTTTTTGTGTAAATTCAATAAAAAAACAAAACTGAAAATTTAAAAATAATTGGAACTTACTGGCATTTCCTGAGAAACTTTCTTCAACATCAGATTGGTCGAGACTGAGAAACGGTGCATTTGCATTTAATGTGTTGCACACTGATTCCAGATCTGAAGATTTAGCTAGAAAGAAAATAAATGTAAAGTTAGAAAATGCTAATAGTTTTAGTAAAATATATAAAATATCTCTATTTAGAAAAAAAAATTTTAAATTAAATTTTTAAAAATATTAAATAAGAGGCATTTTACGTCAGCTATATCACGATTGACAAGGGGTAATGCTGATTTTTGCGAAACTTCGTGGGCTTATATTCGTATATAAGAGACTTCTTTCCTCAATTTTTTTTAAATTCAAAATTGTTGAAAATACGTCATTTTGAATTTTAATATTAATTTTATAAAATTTTGAATATCTCAGAATATTGTTTATGGATTTTTTCAAATTTACACATTTTTTAAGTAAAATTTCGTAGTTTAAAATAAAAATAAAGTAAATAAAAGAAGTCATTTAAAAAAAATTTTTATAAACAATTTCTTGTTTATTTACTTTTGAGAAAAATGGTATTAACATATTCGGATTCCTTATGAATTTACCTTTAATTTAATTAAAGAAAATTGATGGAGACTCAACTATTTCCAAAGATATTAAATTTTTTGTAAAAATATGCGACTAGTGCAATAAGTATAGATAACCCACACAGCACCGAAGCTTTCCTAAAAATTTATTAAACATTTACTTGCAAACTTCAAAAAAATTTTGAAACTTTCCTGAACATTTAAATTAAATTTTCAACTTCTCTCTTATAAGAAAATGTAAAATTAAAACTTTCCTGAAAATTTAAATTAAATTTTTGCCTTTATACAGTAGGCGAAAATTTAATTTAAATTTTCAATACAGTTTTACGCTAAACATTTGTTGAGGTAAGACATTTAATTCTTTACAAAATCTTCACTAAACTTTTCAAGTAAACACTACGAAGTTTGCAAGTAAATCTTTAATAAATTTTTAGGAATGTTTCGGTGCTGTATGGGAAGTGATTTATGTTTGAAAGGGTTTTCGGGGTTGCTGATTACGAATATGATGTTAAATTGTCAATTTGACAGTTGTCAACTTCTCGAATAAGTAATTATTTTTTATAAAAAAGACAGTTATAAGTTTTTCGATCTAGCTGATTACAAATACGATATCAAATTAAATTCTGACTGATGACAATATTGTCAAAAAACTGCCAACTTTTCTAAATTATAATAAATTATCGTCTCCGTCATTTTAATTTGCATGACAACAAAAAAATATTTTTTTTGTATTTATATTCTTGTTTCTTTTAACTTAATTTTTTTTAAACTTCTAATCAAATTTTGACATTTTGGTTTTCACTATCTCAAAAAGTGTTTTGAACTCTATCCAACCTTTTTTAAAAATCCCTGTCTTTTCCAGGTTCTGTAGCAACCCTGTAAATATGAAGAGATTTGTGACCTGGAGAATTTTTTGCATGAAAATTAAACAAATTAATTTTTTTTGAAAAGGTACATTTTTCCCATGTATTTTCAATGGGAAAATTATATTTGTATACTTTTACCGCTGTGAAATTTCGTTAATTAGGAATAAGAGAGTAGTAAATTCAGAATAATAATAAATAAATAAAATATACATTATCAATTAGGCTATTCCTAAGTTATGCACTTCATTTTACAACTCTCTAAATCTGAATAAGACTTATTAGGGTGTCTACTGAAAATGTGATTTAAACTTCTAGAACAATAAAATGAATAATATTTTATATTACGATTAACATATGATTATCATATAAAGAGTTAAAAATCTCTATTGTAGATACCTGTTTCTTTAATCAAACTTTAAATTTAAATTATTTTTTCATAGATCACAAAAATTATTAATTTTAGTTAGAGTAAAAATGTTTAATTATTGAATATTTTAAAGCAAAATATAGAAAATTGAAGAATAAAAGATGAAAATCTAAGACATTTAAGGACACTTCAGAACATTTTTTCAAATTCCAGGACATCCAGGACAAGTAGACACCTTGTAAATGTATATTATTCAGATTTAGAGAGAACCTAAGACTCAAAAATTTTGGGACCACGCTAATTACCATTAAAGCTTTAAAGAAGAAGTGCAGCACACAGAAAGACAAATATATGTGACCGTCCACGAGCTAACGTGCGCCTTAGCTCCCGAACGTAAATTTTATAGGAGAAGGAATAAAAGAAGTGGGAATGCTTGGCTGTATGTATATACTGCTGACCATCCATCGTTAATAACATAAAAAGAAATTGATATAAATCCCAAGTAGCACGCTATATCACCTGAATGTCATGGCGATATCTATTGGGGATATTCCTGTGATAATGGAGAAATGTCAAAATGTCCGCCTTTTCGAATATCCCTGTGACATTTCTGCGATAATAACGGGATATTGCTATGACATCAAGGGGATGGTGCTGTGATATTCAGAGAATATTGCTGGAATATCCCCTCAATATCACAGCTGTATCTCCTAGATGTCATAGCAATATCCCAGCAATGTCACAAAGATATTCGAAAAAAGCGGACATTTTGACATTTCTCCAATATCACAGGAATATCCTCAAAAGATATTGCCATGACATTCAGGTGATATAGCGTGCTACTTGGGAATAGATAACATGAAAACAGAAGTTACCTTTCTTTTGTTTGCGAAGCCAAGTATTTGACTTAAGTACTAGTTGACGTCGATCACCATAATCCCAGACAAGCTCGGTATTAGGAAAAATATCTTCCTTAGCGAGAAAAAAAGCGGGTCTTGTCATCAATGACTTGTACAAACGGATTTAAATTTGGTTCGGTAGAATGATTAAGAAGTCTACCCTTATAATCAGTCTCCTCTGTGGCATCAATGAACATTTTCTTCTCCTTATACTGAAATTGAACAATATAGCAGCCACGATGGAGTTTACTATAGTCAGCTTCGCGTTTTTTCATTTCGCCATAAGTAGTTAGAAATTCACCAATGTACTCCAAAACTACATCTCCTTTTGCAATAAATTCTGTGTTGAATACTGCTCTATTTTTTTCTGGTATATATCGGACTTCAAATTTACTTTCATTAATATTTTCAGTTTTGAAGTTATTAGTGATCTTTTGTTTTCTTGTGCGAGAGGTCATTTTGTAATTCAATAATCTAATTTTTCTACAAAGAAAAAAAATTCTTAATATACTTATTCATTATCAATATTTTTTTTGTCCTACCTTCACGAAAAGTATGTCATTTCGGGCACTGAAGGCGGGCGCAACGTAACTGATTCTCGCCGGGGGTTAGGGGCGTAAGCGGGTGACGTAAACGGGTGCAAAAATACTTTTGCACCTGCTTGCTGTACTTTTACGCCCGCTTCGCTCGTGCCCTCAATGCCATACTTTTCATGCAGTTAGGACAAAAAATTACGTTCGCAACATGGGCGCAAAGGTGATCTCGCCATCGACGCAATCACCTATTTTGCGCCCTTGCTACGAAAATAACTAATATGAAAACAGATTCAAATATTAAAGAAACCGCTGCCAAGTTAAACATTTTTGTAATAATTTTGGTGTTCATTTGTTGAACACTTTGCTTCCTCATAGAGATAATAATGACACACTGAAAAAAAACTTCTGATTGAATTTACCAGAAAACCTGTTTTTAACTAGAATTTCGTGTTAAATATACCCTAACCAGATTTTTTCTCGTTAGCTGAACCAGAATTCTAGTTAATTTAACCAGAATTCTGAGGTTGTTTTAACTAGAATTTCGTGTTAAATATACCTTAACCACTCTCTAAATTTGAATCAGTGAAATTGCACTGATTCTCAGTGAAATCTCACTGATTCAAATAGCTGGAATTTAGCGACTGTGAATCAGTGAAATATTACTATATTACCATAACCTTCTATTTAAATCAGTAAAGTATTTTTTTTAATAAGATTCAAAAAAGTGTTTAAATGTTGTTGTTGTTTAAATAAAAAATATTGTTATCTGATGTTATTTAACAATAAATTAAACAATTTTTATAAACAATTTAAAATCTGTTGGCCAAAGTGGTAACAAAAACTTTATTTTTATCAATTCTTATTTCTTTTTTACGGTAAAAATGCATAATAAAATATTAATAACTTAATTCAAACTTTTTTACAATGTTTCAGATTGTTATAAACAATTTTTAAAAACAATTTGCAAAACATGAAATAGAATCCTGGCAAAAAATTATTTTTTAATTATATTACGCTCCCTTGTAATCAAAATGTTGCTAAAGGTTTAAAATTTCATTAAACATTATTTAACAATATTTAAAAATGTTATAAACAATTTTTATAAAAAAAGATTTTCAGTGTGGGAAAAATCTTCTTTTCTTACCCACTAGCTTTCTTTTGTCATTAAAAAAGAAACTGATGTATCTACTGCTTATTAAAAAAATTTAAACAATATATATAAATGTTATAAACAATTCTTATAAACAATTTGTTAAATATGAAGTACCATTATAGAAAAAAGGCATTTTTTGATTATATATTGCACTCTTGTAATCCAAATCTTTGTTAAAGAGATAAACTCTCATTTAACACTATTTAATAATATTTAAAAAATGTTATAAACAATTTTTATAAACAATTTGAAATTTGTAGTCCAAAGTGGTGTTACGTCCGTAACTTCTGGTTAATTTATCTTATTTTTAATATTATTATAATTATATTATAATTATATTATTATATTATTATATTATTATAATTATAATTATAATTTATAACAGATTTTAAATTGTTTATAAAAATTGTTTAATTTATTGTTAAATAACATCAGATAACAATATTTTTTATTGCCCGCCGCACCTGATTTCCTTTAACGTTTAATGCAGAAGGGAGTCAAATTAAGTTCCTAGTTGGTACTAGAAGGTATCCAACTTAGACCAGAGCCCCCTCCAACGTTTAAAAAAGGCGTTTTAAAGGTGCATCCACAACACATCACTCAAAGGCGGGCGAAGCCCGACCCACCTGATTTCCTTCCACGTTTTAATTGAGAAGGGAGACAAATTAACTTTCTAGTTGGTACTACAAGATGTCTAACTTAGTTTAGACCCCTCTACAACGGATTTGACTCCCTTTCTGCATTAAAACGTTGAAAGAAATCAGGTGTGTTGTGGGTGCACCTTCAAAACGCCTTTTTTTAAAACGTTGGAGGGGGGTCTGGTCTAAGTTGGATACCTTCTAGTACCAACTAGAAACTTAATTCGACTCTCTTCTGCATTAAACGTTAAAGGAAATCAGGTGCGGCGGGCTTCGCCCGCCTTTGAGTGATGTGTTGTAATTTTTCGTGAAAATATTTTTTTACCTAGTCCAATATTTTCAGAGGAGGAGGGGGTTAAATTTTTGTGTTTTTCAGCACAATGCTTATTTCAATAATTTTTTACTCTTAAACAATTAAACATACAAATTTGACAAAGTACATTTTGGAAAGGTTTTTTCATGCTCTTTCGATTGGAAATAAGCATTTTGAAAAAAAAAATTTGACCCAAAAAAATCAAAATTAAAAACAAATTTCAATTTTTGGGGGAGAAAGACCCAATTTTTTTTTAATGAAAGCTGAGGTTTTTTCCTAAAAGGACATATAAATGATAAAGTGGGACTAGAATGTTTAAACATTGAAGAAAAGAGTTTTCTCCAAAACGGAGCTAAAAACCGGGTTTAGAGCGCACGGCGAGTTGAAAACTCTTTTCTTCAATGTTTAAACATTCTAGTCCCACTTTATCATTTATATGTCCTTTTAGGAAAAAACCTCAGCTTTCATTTAAAAAAAAATTGGGTCTTTCCCCCCCCCCAAAAATTGAAATTTGTTTTTAATTTTGAGTTTGATTGATATATGAGGAATCCCTCATATATAGCTTTGAACATCGATGCGCACCTTGTCTCATTGTAGACTCTACTTGAAAAGGGACCTTACGTGTCAAAAAATCGTTTTTCACTTTTTTTAAATTCGGATAAAGTTAAAAATGCTCTTTTAGACAATGAAAACCAAAATGTCATAATTTGATTAGAAGTTTAAAAAAAATTATAAGTCAATAGAAACAAGAGTAAAATGCAAAAAATTGATTTTTTTGTTATCATGCATATTAAAATAATGAGGAACTAATCAAACTAATCAATGCTATCAACTGTCAAATTGTCAATTTAACATCATATTCGTAATCAGCGACCCCGAAAACCCTTATAAACATGTATAATTTATTCATAATTATTGTATAAAATTATAAATATAATATAAATTATTATACTCATTGTATAAAACTTAAATTATTTTTTCTGTGTTGGAGGAGTTTGTTATCTATAAAATCAGACTTTTGTTTGCGGGTGATTTGCACGTAACTGTGGAATTTAGCGGCCCTGCAGAAAATATATTTAAAATGACAAAATATTGATTTGAGTATACATGAGTTTTAAAAGTGTGTATGATAGCAATTTAAAACCAAATATATATGAATGTGTAGGTACTATAATATATATTATATAGCATTATACCTCTAGAATGTCATTACTGTGGCATGTCGGTTTTCAAAAATATGATGTTTCAATCAATAATATTTATTAAAAAAGTTCAAACAATAACTTACCAATTTTGTGACTTAAATTATACATATTGTAACGTCGATTTTAAATAATCACGTTATAAAAACCGAATTAAGTTCTCGCCGAAACTCATTCGATCTATTCTTAAATAATTATTATAAATATTGTTTATCTCAAGAGAATTCCACACGTTATGGTTGATTATAAAACATCATGTTATTTATTGTTATTTAATTATCAACCGACCGAAAATGTGTCAACAATTTATACTAATCGGCACAAATCTACTGTCAACTGGCAACCACCTGTCATAGATGTTGGGCCTGTTATCATGCTGCTGGGGCGAACCCATGGTGCGCATGAACTATGTATGGGACCGAAGCAGGATGCCAATTTACCTAATTTCGACAGTTCGTGCCTGGCTGCCGATTGAAAGATACGGTGATACCGCGGTTGGTGGTTTCAGCAATTTAAAGTAATTACCAAAAACAATGGATTTCCGTGCCCGCCTGGAACGGATTAGAGGTTAGTGCTCAGGACTCATCTCCTCGTTATCTTGGGAATATCACCGGTGTACGGTGTGACCGAGAAATAACCTCAAGACCAAGGACCGCATGGCAAGCCGATACGACGCCGCCATTTTCGGTTGTCGATTACATAGACCGGCGTGTGGAAGTTCTCATTCTTTGATAAATAGAATTATAGTGTGAAAAAAATAAAGTTACATTAATTCGATTAATTAATTAAATTCTCTCTAGTCAAATTTGTTAATTAAGTGTAAAGTCATTGTGTCTGTCTCTCTCTCACCTGTGTGCGGTACTCACGCCTGATAGAATTTCGTCACTTAAAGTTAACTTTGATTTGAATAAAATAGTGAGCTCGGTTTTGAGCTAGTCCGGGAAAGTTCCTGTTTTGTTTCCGCTATCGTGATCCGGGTAGTTTACCTACCTGGCGCCGGGGAAGTTCCCTAAAACGGGTCATCGATGGTGCATTATAAATTCGAAGTGTGGAGTTTATAATTCGGTAATCGGGAAACTGATAGTTGCCATTTTTGTAACGATTAATGGGTAAAACCCGTAAGTAAAAGTAAATATCGTTACAACAGTGGCGCCCAACTAAAGGGCCGTGACAGGCAAGAGAGACGATAGAGGAAAATTTAGTGTAATCGTTTAGTGAGAGAACTGAATGAGA
Source organism: Leptopilina myrica (nomen nudum) (assembly GCA_032872475.1). Taxonomy (NCBI): domain Eukaryota; kingdom Metazoa; phylum Arthropoda; class Insecta; order Hymenoptera; family Figitidae; genus Leptopilina; species Leptopilina myrica (nomen nudum). The sequence goes on from CM065461.1 coordinate 6,913,813, forward strand.
GCCTTCACTGCTGGTGAGTAATTGAATTTTCTTTTCTTTTCAAATTTATTTCATTCTTTGTCGACCTGACAGGTACTATTTATTTTTCTTCTGGGGAAAATTTGAAAATTTATTTTTATAATAATCTTGTAGTTGATGCTTTGAAAATTGTGTTTTTTTTGTTGTATATTTTTTTCAGCATGAAAGAAGATTTTTTTTGTACCTGCAGTGTCCCCTACCACCCTCGAGAAAAGTAGAAATTTTTTTTTGGTTATTAAAAATTGAAAAAAAAGTAAATTGAAAAATTTCCAAAATTAATTTTAAATTCAATTGAAGTTTGATTAGGTTTCTCGATAACTGAAGTGAAGAAATTATTTTGAAAATAGATTAATAGGATAGAAAAGAATTTTCACTCTCTTTTAACAGGCACGAACCCAAGTAAAAGATAAATAATAACTTCTCAAATTATTTTCCCTTTTTAGACATTTGTAATAAAAGAGAGAATTACCAGAAATTTTTGGAAATTTAAGGAAACGTAAGAAATTTCCAAAAACAGTTAGAGAAAAGATAATTAGGTAATTATAGCTAATTCCGATTTAAAAAATGTTTGTTTTGTTTGTTTGTTTCTATGCCAGCTAGATAATTGTTTTATTCGGAAAAATTACCCGTAACATTGGGAATTTATGAAATTTTGGAAATATTCTCAATTAAGTTGACAATTTAGCGAATTGAAAGAGAAAATATTTCTCAAGTGACAGTAACTAAATTTAGAGTCAGGAAAGTTACCCAATTTCGGTTGAAATTTACCGGTAACTTATGTAATTTTGTAATATTTCGTGTAAAGTTGAAAAATTAATTTATTGAAAAAGGAAATATTCCTCGACAGACCCTAATTAAATTTTTCAAGTAGGTAATTTACCCGACACTTTGGGAAATTTTATCGGTAATTTATGAAATTTAGGAAATTAACCTATGATTAATTCCCAAAAATAGGAAAATTTACAATAAAACAGAAAACAATCGGAAACCGAATAGTAAATAGCGGTAATTTCCGAGAACTTTGGGAAATTTATCGGTAAATTAGGAAATTTAAGAAATGAACCGATAAATGACTCGGAAAAGTAGAAAAATTTGTCGAAAAGTCAGAAATCAATCGGAAGAAGTGTAGGAAAGAGCGGTAATTTTCGGAAATTTTAGGAAATCTTGGAAATTTTTAATTTTTTTTTGGTTTGTGGAATTCAAGAGAAAGTATTTTAAAAAAAAATTAAATTTTGAAAATTTTCAATAAAGAAAACAATTTTTATTCTAATAATTTTAGGAAAATCTGTAAAGTTTTAGAGAATTTTGAAAAAAAAAAATTTTGAATTCTAAGAGAAAATAATAGAAGAAAAAAATAAAATTTAGATAATTTTCAATAAATTAAAAAAATAAAAAATTTTTTTTCTTCTCTCCTTTTTTGGGAAAATTTTTTTTCCTTTCATGAATTATTAGTCGACTTTGAAAATATTCCAATAAAGAATAAAACAAGTTGTTCATTTCATGACCATTTAGCTTCCTCAATATATATTATTATGGGGGATTCCGCGTCAAGTGATCAAGGGGTCTTTTGGTGCAATGTTTATTTCAATAATTTTTTACTCTTAAACAATTAAACATACGAATTTGGCAAAGTACATTTTGGAAAGGTTTTTTCATGCTCTTTCAATTGGAAATAAGCATTTTGAAAAAAAAAATTTTTTGACCCAAAAAAATCAAAATTAATAATAAATTTCAATTTTTGGGGCAGAAAGACCAAATTTTTTTTTTTTTTTTTTTTAAACGAAAGCCGAGGTTTTTTCCTAAAAGGACATATAAATGGTAAAGTGGGACTAGAATGTTCAAACATTGAAAAAAAGAGTTTTTTACTCGCCGGAGCGCTCAAATCCCGGTTTTAAGCTCCGTTTAGGAGAAAATTCTTTTTTTCAATGTTTAAACATTCTAGTCCCACTTTACCATTTATATGTTCTTTTAGGAAAATATCTCAGCTTTCGTTTAAAAAAAAAAAAAAAAAAAATTGGGTCTTTCTGCCCCAAAAATTGAAATTTATTATTAATTTTGATTTTTTTGGGTCAAAAATTTTTTTTTTCAAAATGCTTATTTCCAATCGAAAGAGCATGAAAAAACCTTTCCAAAATGTACTTTGTCAAATTTGTATGTTTAATTGTTTAAGAGTAAAAAATTATTGAAATAAGCATTGTACTGAAAAACACAAAAATTTAACCCCCTCCCCCTCGGAAAATATTGGACTAGGTAAAAAAATATTTTCACGAAAAATTACTATCTATGAGTACTACAAAAGCCCCAAGTTTTGCTACGATTGGAGAAAAATTTTTGTCCACCTTGATCACTTGACATGAAATGCCCCTTATATATAATTTTAAAAGTTAAATAATTATAATAGTTTATTAAATATAATTAATAAACCGGGTAAAGTACCCTGAATAAATATTAATTATTCAATTTTTTATTATAGAATAATTATTTTTAAAAGTTATGATAAAATGTCAAAAAATACAAAATTTTAATTTTTTGTGAAAAATTAAAATATTTATTAATTCTATAAATTTTGATAAAATATTTACTTTATATACATGAATCGATTCGTTTTTATGTCAGGAATGCAATTTTGACAAGAATTATTAAAAATTTTAATATAGAAAAAAGTTATTTCAAAAAACCAAAAAATTAATTTTTTTAAAAATTAAAAAAATGTTGAAAAAATTTTTTTTAAATATATTTTTGAAAATCCTTCTGTCTGATTCTTGGTTTTCATGACCGTAATACACCTACAAAATCTTATCAAAATCCATCAAGATGTGTAAGAGAAAATTTGTCCACAAGAATCGGTGACATACACACACACACACACACACACATACACACACACACACATACATCCGGACATTTGTTCCTCTCGACGAATTATATATACTACACTTGAAAATTTGTAAAAATAATTGATTTTAAAAAATTCGGAAATCGACATCACTATAAGGCTTCCTTTATGAGGAAGCAATTTAAATTAGTTTCTTTTAAAGAGACTTTCTTTTGGGTAGTTAAAATAAAGCGATTCAAAATGTCAGACAAGCAAGTAGATTTGAATGACAAAACGGACGTGGGACTTGACGAAATAACGTCTGAAGAACAGACAAACAGAGTTGAAACGGTAGTGCAAGTGCACCAGTCCCATACACAAGAGTCAAACGAAAGTAAGGACCAAATGACAAGCAGACCGAGCCTCACAGAACAATTAGGAGAACGCGTACGCGCTTTCGAAGAAATGAAGCGACAATTAGAAATAAACGGTTGTAGTAGTCTCGGTGGTTTCGACACAGTTCAATCGAGATTAGAAAGACTAATTGCACGCATGCAGGGCGAATCGGAAGTACCGTAGTACGACAGCGACATTGCGTATCCGAAACCCGGCAACGATATACAAACGTCTACTCCAAACACACCAGGCTCAGCCAGGAATTTTAATTTACCCGAAAGTCCGGTTGTAATCCCAACAGAAAATAATTTTTCGAACAACTCAAATGGAATTAGTAGAGTTTTCCAACCAGAAAATTTCCATACCAGTTTTCCCCCACCCGACCCAACGTACTTACACATAAACACTGATCGGAGGGACAGGGTAACAATAGATTCCCGATTAGAATTTTCTGACAAATCGGAAATCCAAGAATTGCGTGAGTCTATTTCACTCATGTAGAAGCAAATAGAAACGCTGACGACACTGGTACAGAAACAGACAGAAAGACCAATGACAGTGACAAGTACATGTCCCACGTGCCACACGACAACGACTGTCTCAGGACAATCTGTAACATGGTGCCAGTCATCAAACAGCAGACCAACTGACACATACGGTTTACCGAACATGAGTACAGGAAATTACGGTATTCAGACAAACGTGTCAGCGCCACCTACGATTCCGATAATAAACTTAGACAATAAGAATTCACAGTTTCAGGGCCTAAGTTGGAGTAGAAATGAAGGTCGAGTACCCCCTCTACATCCAACAGATACCGATTTGAGTTACGCGCGCGGTCAAGCAGACCTCAGGGATCGACAAGGAGCTTGGGGTTACCAAACGACACTAGACCGGTATCCCCAGGAACCGTTTGGACACCCGACAGTTGAGTCCAATCGGTTATTTCCTCATAGTCAAAATTACCCGGTAAACAGTACATTTCCGCAAGCAAACCCAACAGTACCTACGGCTACGAGACCGACAACCAGTCTATATGATCAAAATAGGCAGTCAATACAATATGGAGTAGGAAACAACACAGAAAACCGTACCACGTTTCAAAATCCATATTTCGGCAACGGACAAACGGGATTTATCCCAGACCCAAATAGACAATGGGAACCAGCCTCTAGATTTTCCCAAATGTCAAACGCTCAATTCAGACCACCGAGAGATGTCGCGAGAATCGTTCGTAGTTGGAACATTAGTTTTAATGGACTGAAAAACGCTAGTGTAGACAATTTCTTGTGGCGAGTTGAGGAAGGTAGGGCCGCGTCTTTTCTATCAGACGAAGAACTTCTCGTAGCAATACCTTTTCTTTTGACGGACATAGCAGCTCACTGGTACCGTCAAAACCGACAATGCTTATTTTCTTGGGAAGATTGTAAGAGCCAATTCAGAAACCGTTTCGGAGACGTTAGGTTCCAAGATAGGCTCGAAGAACAAATAATTTCGCGAAAACAAGGTCCTGGAGAACCAGCAATCGATTTTTTGACCTGCATGTATGGTTTATACCAGTTGTCAATGAGACCAATAGACATGACAACTCAAATGGATCGGGTTTACGCGAATTTAAGAGCAGAGTATCGAAGAGCAATTAGACGCCACGAATTTTTCGACTATAACGGTTTGACCGAGTTAACAAACGAATACGAAAGAGCAATAATGACAAATCACGACGACGTACTCCCACCCGCACCGGAGAAATCGCTAATTCCGGAATACGCGTTTAAAGGAGCGGAGAATAGTACTATCGACGCAAACAAAGTTGCAGCTATGGATTTTAAACCGGATCAAATCGGAAAATCGTGCGAAACGGACGAACCGACAACAGTCTGTGAAAATACGAGCGAAGTTTGGCCCAAGACAATAAACGCGTTAGTAGCAGCGTTGCTAGGTAGTAAAATACAGACCCTATCAGACAACCAGAATAACGCGAACAAACAAAATGGTGGAGGTTCCAAGTGGAACAAGAAAAAGAACTCTTCGCCACAGAAAAATTCGGATAGTAGGAAAGACGTAGCCCAGCACACATCCAATTCGAGAATCGATAAAGGGAACAGTTCTTGTAAAAAAGAAATAGTTTGCTGGAATTGTAGGAAAACGGGACATTTTCAAACAGGTTGTGCTCAAGTAAAACGGAACGATTACTGTAGACGTTGCGGTAAAGAGGGCGCGACAACGAAAAAGTGTGAAAACTGTCCGGGAAACCTGAAGAAGGAGGAGAAGTAAAGGTCAACTCCTCCTCCGCAGAAACTGATCAGACCTCAACAACAGTAATAGTAAAAGCCGCGGAAAAATCCGTACCCGTACTCATAGAAAACCGGAAATCCGCGGGGATCGTTAACAAGAAGTCGAAAAACCGGAAAGCCACCCGAAAATTTGAGGCCAACCAAACTGTCTTGTTGAACGATCGCGTTGAGGCAGTTAATGGTGCATGTCCATGGGAAAAAAACCAAGCGATCATGTCACTTCTGAAATCGGACATTGAACCGAATTCAATATCCGAAGAAAAACCGCTGCGATTAGAAATTAGGGAACCGCCAGCGGAGGACAAAGGTTTTAGTTTGAGGGTATTTACGAGTATACGAATAGGTAATACCCCTAACGTACAAGCCTTAATAGATAATGGTGCATCGCGCACAGTATTGGGAGATATCGGTTTAGAAATTGCCGACAAGTACAAAGCGGAATTGCAACCGGCAACCGAAAAAGCAGTCGTGACAGCCGACGGTACGGTTCGTCCAGTAAAAGCAGTCTGCTATCTCCCAATAGAGGTCGATCGGGTATCCCGCATGATGAAGGTGCTGATCGTTCCAGGAATGGGTGAACAGGTATTCCTGGGAGTGGACTTTATTCACACCTTTGGCGTGATACTTGATGGTAGTCAAAGAAAATGGTACATGGCCGACTACCCAGACACGGTACACCATTATACGAAAGAGAGTATAGAAGCAATTAAAGTCACAGAGGAAAACACCCCACTAGAAGTAGATCAAGTAAACGGGTTAAGAGTAATCTCTGCCGAAGAGAGAAATGACTTAGAACAATTTATTTCTTCTATACTCAGATTAGTACCAGATAACTTACCCGCAACAGACCGCGCAGAACATGTTATCGACGTAGAGAACCACCCAGCTATCAAGCAACGGTATTACAGGGTATCGCCGAAAGTATTGAAAGCAATGCACGACGACCCGTTAAGAATGTTAGCTGAGGGAATTATAGAACCGTCGAAAAGTGGTTGGTCGAGTCCGGTAGTTATGGTCCGAAAAGCGAACGGAACGTACCGATTATGCATAGACTTCCGTAAGCTTAATCGGATAGCCAAAACTGACGCGTATCCACTGCCGAAGATGGACATGATACTGGAAAAGCTCAGAAAAGCCAAGTATATTACGACCTTAGATCTAAAATGGGGTTATCATCAGATTCCCCTTTCGGAAAAGAGTAAAGAATATACTGCTTTTACAGTTCCAGGTCTTGGACTTTTTCAGTTCACTCGTATGCCATTTGGGTTGTCAGGTGCTCCAGCGACCTTTCAGAGAATGATCGATTCTCTGATCGGACCCGAAATGGAACCATACGTATACGCGTATCTAGATGACATAGTAATAGTAACAGAGTCTCTAGAAGAACATAAAGCATGGCTCAAAATAGTAATAGACCGGTTACAAGCGGCAGGTCTTACAATCAATCCTGAGAAAAGTAAGTTTGGAGTCACATCTGCAAAGTATTTAGGATTCGTTGTAAACCACGAGGGTCTACAAGTAGACCCAGAGAAAGTAGAACCCATCCGCGCGTATCCAGAGCCAAAAACGGTTAAACAGTTAAGACGATTCTTAGGAATGGCGTCATGGTATAGACATTTTATTCCCCAACTAGCTACCTTAGCAGAACCGCTTAATAAACTGTTGACGACAAACGTCTCCTGGGAATGGGATGAAAACCAACAAATTGCGTTCGACCGAATTAAAGAACAACTCGTGACAGCCCCAACTCTAACGTATCCTGATTTTACGTTACCGTTCGAACTACACACCGACGGAAGCGATTTCGGTATTGGTGTAGTTCTTACTTAAGTACAAGAAGGAAAAAATCGAGCAATAGCTTACGCGAGCAGAACGTTAACATCAGCCGAACGGAAATACTCGGTCACCGAAAAAGAATGCCTCGCGGTAATTTGGGCTGTAAAGAAATTTCGCCATTATCTCGAAGGGTTTCACTTCACGGTCATTACCGATCATAGTTCACTACGCTGGCTTCACAACTTGCATAATCCGACTGGACGGTTGGCCCGGTGGGCGTTAGATCTCCTAGAATACGATTTCGATGTAGTGTATAGTAAAGGTTCAGAACACTTGGTTCCTGATGCACTATCGAGAATGTATGAAGAGGAGATGGCGCTACCGATAGCCGCTATGGAGCCGGTGGAAGATGCATGGTATTGCCAGCGTGTGAAGGAAGTGAATGAAACTCCGAGGAAATTCCACGGATGGAAGGTAACCGACGGTAAACTTTACCGTTACCGCCCAAACCCGCTAATCGATTCGGTAATCGACGACCTCGACGCGTGGAAATTAGTAATTCCTAAAGAACAGAGAAAAGAAGTCTTTAACGAGACACATCGCGAACCCCAAGCAGGTCACCTTGGGATAGAAAAAACGTACAAACGAGTTTCTATACAGTATTACTGGCCAGGTATGTACCGCGATATCAAAGAATGGGTAGGAACATGCGACATTTGTCAGAAAATCAAACCCGATCAAAGACCCGCGACAGGACTCATGGGAAAACGAGTGATACAAACACCGTGGTCAGTAGTCGCGACAGATGTTATGGGCCCATGGCCTAAAAGCTCGCTTGGATTCCAATATTTAGTCATTTTCGAAGACTTGTACACACGTTGGATAGAATTAGCTCCGATGCGCAAAGCAAACGCAGAATCGATTATTAAAGCTTTCGAAGATATGATTCTTAATCGATGGGGAGCGCCCCAAGTGCTAGTTTCGGATAACGGCACAGAATACGTAAATCAAGCGTTCGAAGGATTAACGGAAGCGTATGCAATCAAACACGCGTTCACCCCAGTATACCACCCGCAATCCGACCCGGTAGAACGGGTAAACCGAGTAATAAAGACAATGATTTCAGCGTACGTTTCCAAAAATCACAGCAAGTGGGACGTATACCTAAAAGACCTTAGATTTGCGTATAATACCGCAGTTCACGGTAGTACTGGTGTCAGCCCCGCATTTCTAAACACGGGAAGGGAACCGAGGCCGTACAATAATCTCCGGTACAGAACGGAAGAACCAACAGAATTCGAAGCAACAAACGAAGACGAATGGTTAAAGCGAATAGAGAAACTTAAAGAATAACAAGACTTAATGACACTACAAATGGACAGTGCGTTTAATAGACAAAAAGCTCAATATGACAAAAGACGTCGAAACGTAATATTTCAAGTAGGGGATAAAGTCATGTGCAAGAAACAAGTAACTTCATCCGCTAGTAAGAAAATCACACGAGCGTTCGGTGGTAAAAATCAGGGACCGTTTACAGTAATACGAATTTTAGGACCTTCCGTATACGAAATCGCAACAAATGAAGGTAGATCACTAGGTAGGTTCCCTATAAAACTCTTGGTCCCCTACAGAGAACCTAGGAATGGGGGAGAAAGAGATAACCCATAAAAGGAATCTCTTGAAGATAGAACTCGCATTTGTAAATAATTAACATAGAATAGTCGTCTTAGTTTAGATTTAGATAGGAAACTGAGTAACAACAACAAAAAAGATATTAATTTTCGTTGTTGTACATATTTTAAAGGATTAGATTTAGTTTTTTTTTGTAAATTCTTGAAAACTTTTGTTTCTATTAATTGGGTTGTCTAATCTTTAATTTTACCAGACAGATGCAACCTCAGAAATTATAAAGAGAGAGATAATAACACTCACAGGGAACAATGTTGTCTTTTTTCTGTTTAAAGATTTGAAGATTTTTTTTTGTTTATTGATGACAATATTAACCTATTGACCCACTTTAGTCTTCGAGAAACCTATTAAATAGATACTCAGAAGAAGAATCCGAGCATCACGGTAGCTAACGGTTCAAAGAAAGAAAAACAAATGGTAGGCAGGAAGGACACTGCACGTAATAAGGTAATAGATTTAATACAATCTTAATTTCCAAAGCATTACGTACCCTGTCAGATCGACAAAGATTTAAGGGTTATTAAGGGTTTGTCAATAAATAATAATAAATGTGGATAACGAGTGAGATGTATTCTGGTCATAAAACCGATAAAGTTCGGGAATATGTTTCGGCTAGGCCAAGGGGAGTTGTAACGTTGATTTTAAATAATCACGTTATAAAAACCGAATTAAGTTCTCGCCGAAACTCATTCAATCTATTCTTAAATAATTATTATAAATTAAATACGGTAGCCAGAATCGAACTCAACATTTTTACTTTATGATTATATCTTTAAATTATATAGAATCGAGATAACACAGAAATGTTGAGTTGTACAGAAATATATTGTTTATCTCAAGAGAATTCCACACGTTATGGTTGATTATAAAACATCATGTTATTTATTGTTATTTAATTATCAACCGACCGAAAATGTGTCAACAATTTATACTAATCGGCACAAATCTACTGTCAACTGGCAACCACCTGTCATAGATGTTGGGCCTGTTATCATGCTGCTGGGGCGAACCCATGGTGCGCATGAACTATGTATGGGACCGAAGCAGGATGCCAATTTACCTAATTTCGACAGTTCGTGCCTGGCTGCCGATTGAAAGATACGGTGATACCGCGGTTGGTGGTTTCAGCAATTTAAAGTAATTACCAAAAACAATGGATTTCCGTGCCCGCCTGGAACGGATTAGAGGTTTTCTCGAATTAAATTACCTGACTTTTCCACGTTTTCCAGGTACCAAATAATATTTTTCCATACACATTATAAGTGTGATTTATATAAAAAAATTAATTGAAAACTAAAATTTAGATAATAATTTATGGAAAAATAACTCAGTTTCAAACATTTTTCATTGGCGAAACTACAATATTTAAAAATTTATGTTTTTCAGGGAGTCTATTTTTTGAGAATAATGTTTTTTTAAATAATTTTAATTGAAAATTTGGAAATTAATTTATATTTTCCTTTTTATATTTTAAAAATAAAATTGTAATTATGGTCACTAACTTCCCTTGATTATTATTATTTGTTTTTAAAAATTCAATTATCTTGAAACAATCTCATTTTTCCCTGATTTTTGTATACAAAATAAAATTTCCCGACATTTTCCATGTTTACAGACATTGTAGCAACCCTGAATAAGTGTGCCGAAAGTTTTGCTAAATTTTTAATAATTCTGAAGATAGTTGCAATAAAATAATTTCGAATCTTTTTTAAAGAATTTATATCTCGTAAACTATGGATATAGAAAAAATTTTGTTATTTTAATTTACAAGTATGAAAATAGTAATGGATTTTTATTATTTTTTAAAAATAAACTCTAGTATGTATTGTAGCGACATTGAAAATATAAAAATCTTATTTTTTAATTTTTTTATAAATATTTTTTTAATATGCTTAATGCACTATCACTACACGCAAAAACGCCAAGACAATATTGTTACAATGTTGTAACAATATTATTACAATAATTTTGTCTAGATTTTGTATATTCGCAAGTCTAAACATAATAAAGTTGTAGAGTAATATACATTTGTATTTTTAAACTTATTCAAAAACTCAGGATATAGAAAAAAATTTCAACTTTTTTTTTAGAAAAGTTGAATATTCATTAAAGAATTTTTAGGTGTTTCTCTAATATGGTTTGCAAATAATTTTGTTTGACGTTGCGACTAGAATCGCTGAAGAATTTCCAAACACTAAGTGAGAAGAAAATTCATCAAATTATCTACACATAAATAGAATTAGCATGCACCTTGCAAATTTATTTAAAAAAATTTTTTCCATTGTCAATAGAGAATATAATTTTTTCAATATTTCTGAATTCGAAATTATAAATTTGGAGAAAAATTTTAGAAACCTTAACCTTTATGGGACTGACGAGGTACCCGGGTAACTTTTGCATTTTAAAATTGATTTTTTTCATATTTTTTAAAATCGTATCGACCTAGGGTTTTTTGACATCTCAAATTTATCTATACAGAATGTTTTTACATTATTTATAATGTACTTTGTTAATTTGTTTATTCGGAAATAGTAAACAAAGTTTTTTCACCCATAAAAGGCGGACGAGGTACCCTGGTACTTTTTGCATTTTAATATTGATTTTTTTCATAATTTCGAAAATCGTATCGATCTAAGGTTTTTTAGCATCTAAAATCTATCCATACAAAGTGTTTTTATATTATTTCTAATGTAACATTTTTATTTATGTATTCGGAAATAAACAAAATTTCTTCACCCATAAGAAGCGGTCAAGGTACCCGGGTACCTCTATACATTTCAGGCAAATAGATTTTGAAATTTCTATTAAAAAATTATGAAAAATTCCATTCAACAATTTTTATAGTACTGCACATAATATGTTCATAAAATATGTGATTCAATTACTATAATTAATAATAATATCCATAAGAAATCGTCAAATTAAACATAGTACCCGAGTACCTCGTCCGTCCATAGAAGGTGTTTTTTCCTCAGTCCCATAAAGGTTAAAGAAATATAGAATATGTGATTTCACTAACGAACAAAATGAATTAGTTTATGACTTTATAGTGTTTTCAACATAAACGTTAAAATATGTATATATTTGATTGATTTTGTATTATTCTGAAAAATCTAAAGGTCCCGGTATTGCACTATATATGTATAAAAAGAATGTACCATTAATAGCCGTTAGCCAGGATGTGTATGTATTTTACATTAAGCTAAATTATATTACTAGGAATAATATTTCAGTTTTTTTAATGAAAACATAAATAGTTCCATCATACATCAATAAAAATAAAAATGTTAAGAGAATATTCAGGATTAGAAATGGTACCTGAATTCAGATAATTTGTAAAATTGAATTAGGAATTTCAAAAAAGGCTCAACTAAGATTTTTTTCAAATTTCACTTTTTGGTATTTTTTGCTTTACACATATATTTATTGACGATTTTTTAAAATGAAAATTTCATTCGAAGTACTTTTGAGCTGACATTTTATGTGACACCACGGAGCTGAATTTTGTCATTTAAACTAACCCAACTCCGACAATTCCAAACTGTTCACCTATATACACAATTCAGATATTATTACAGTTACGTGTAAATCAGCCATATATTTTGTATTGAGATAAATTTTGTAATTAGGAATAATATTTTAGTTTTTTTTAAATAAAAACATAGAAATAGTTCCGCGATACATCAATGATAATAAAAATGTTGAGGAAATATTTAGGATTGGTAATGCTATCTGAGTTTTAATTATTTGCAGAATTGAATTGGGAATTATTAAACTGTGTTTTCTTTTAACATTTAACCTATGACTTTCGGTTTACTAACTTCTTGCTAAATTGTTTTTGAGCTAAAAAGAGTTTTTTAATTTGAAAAGAAATAATAAAAAAACATAATTAATTACACAGGCCGACAAATTTTAATCAACTGCATGTTGTCTAAAATATTACTGCCGATTCTTACAGGATTTTGTCCGTAGAATACGAATCTGACCTTGAAAATATTGGATTGGCTCTAGTTTTTAATCAATTTACGTTTCAATATACAAAATATGCATTTTTAGCATTTTTTGAATGAATGTACAACAATACACCGAATCAGTAAATCTGTCCGCATAGCACAAAATGAAAGTTTAAACACTGCTCTTCAATATCCAAAAACAAAAAATGTAATTTATGTACACTTTAACCTGTAATGTCAAAAGAGACATTCGCTGTTCCACAAGCATATTGAAAACAACAGTACTTTTGACCATGTAAGGTAATTTACATAACAATTAGTCTCTCTAGGGGTTTTTATGGTCGCTGCTTACTGATCTGTATTTAGATTTTAATATTCAAAATGGCAAATCCAATATGGCAGAATTTTTTTAAAATTTTAAATTTTTATCATAAAAGGCGTAAATTATCTTTAAAAATTTGGTCCGCCACTTGTAATTTTTATATTTCATAGCAGATTTGTAACTAGCGATTATAAAAACGCCAGAGACACTAATTTTTACTTGAATTACCTTACATGGTCAAAAGTAATATTAATTTTAATACGTTTATGGAACAGCGTATGTTTTTTTGGACATTATAGGTTAAAGTGTACATAAATTACATTTTTTGTTTTTGGATATTCAAGAGCAGTGTTTAAGCTTTCAATTGATGTTATGCGGACAAATTTACTGTTTCTGTGTATTGTTGTACAATCATTCAAAAAATGCCAAAAATGCATATTTTGTATAATGAAACGTAAATTGATTAAAAACTAGAGCCAATCCAATATTTTCAAGGTCAAATTCGTATTCTATGGACAAAATCCTATAAAAATCAGCTTCTATTGGTTAGGCCACAAAATTTTGTTGGCCTGTGTTATTGGTAGGAAATTTTTTATTTAATATATTTTTATTATCATTAAAATTAGATTTTTTCATGATTTTTTAAAAGGGCTTAACAGTGACAAATTTGATATTAATTTTCTTTAACCTACTTTAATTTGACAGAATTGCAGTATATTATCGTATATTGACGATATTGCAGTATATGTACAAAAAGAATGTACCAGTAAGACCATCAGTCTAGATGTGTATATACTGTGCATTCAATAATAATTTATTAGTATTTATTGAAAACATAAAATTTGTTTTACCAAACTTCAATGAAAGTAAAGATGTTTTTACGATTAGAAATGCGACTTGAATTAAAATCGTTTGTAGAATTGAATTGGGAATTTAATTAGAAACCGAAAAGGGCTCGACTCGAAATATTTACAACTTTTTTACTCTTTTTTTGTATGCATTATTATATATTTATTCAGGTTTTATTTAGCGGAAAACTCCATCTGAGGTATTTTTAAGTGAGAAAAATCAAATAAACTGAGTTATGCTTTGACTTTTAATCTAAGATTGATTGTCTTCTAACCTATTGCTATAACATTTTTAAATTATAGTTAAATTTATCAATTGTAACTGGAAAGGCTTAAAAAATAAAATTTTGTATTCCACTAACTAAAACACAGTATAAGTTTACGACTTTACTGGGTTTTCAACATAAACGTTAGAATATGTATGTTTGATTGATTTTGTATTATTCTGAAAAATCTAAAGTTCCCAGTATTGCACTATATGTATCAAAGAATGTACCACTAATAACCATCAGCCAGTATGTGTATATATTTTGTATTAAGATCAATTTTGTATGTAGGAATAATATTTTAGTTCTTATACACATAAATATCTTATTACTATTAAAAATGGACTTTTTTAATTAAAACTGTTTAGAAAAATTTTTTGGTCACTACTAAAAATTTTAAAAACCCAATTAAGCCCATTTCGAAATAAGCAATTCAATGATTTTATTACAAATGTGTAGGGGAAACAATATTAATTTTATGATTCACAAACAAACACAATAATTAAAAGAATATTTTCCATAATTTATTCTTGAAAATACTTGTAAAAACTTTAAAAACATGAACGCTCAAAATAAGTATTTGAATGTAATTTTTCAGATTATTGATGTTTACGGTTTATAGTAAATTGTAAAGCGTTGTAAAATCATGAAATGCGATTGAAAATTTTTCTTTAGACAACCAAAAAAATTGTTCGTAAGTGGGTGATCAAACTTAAAAATGTTAAATAATGTAGGTGGACTACAATTCCGCAATGTCCCCTAACATTAAAAAGTCCTTTTTTAAGGAAGTATTAAATAATTTTTTATAAATTTTTTTTTATCAAATATTAAATTTATAATTTCCAATAAACTTAAAGTTGTTCAGTCATCATACTCTTAATCATTTACATAGGCAAGCTACTCAACCTGTCTCTGCGGCTATTTTCTTCCTAAAATCACATGCAGATGTAAATTTTTATCGCTGAAATAAGATTGGTTCATTAAAACATTAAATATTACTTAATTTTGCTTCACAGTACAGGCCCACTTTTCCGATTACCGTCAACTTGGGCTATCTTTTTTTGTTATTTAAAGCGCTTTTAAAACTCACTTAGTATACCAAGGAGAGTGCAATGCTGTGATTGGTCCGCGGACTCGACACCGTCGGTGGTGGGAGATCTCGAGCGAACGACGATGTAAAAGCGACGGTGCGGACGCATCAGCCAGCATTCGACTGTCAGCCAGTCCACTCCCGTGGGGGTCCCGGGCGCAGAATAGGCCCCCTGCGATCGGCTGCATGTCGTAAAAGGCGACTAAAAGAGACTCGGAGTGATGCCATGCCTGCGGGTAGTACTCGGTTCGTCCCAGGCTACCTTATAGAGTATTGGCTTACGATGATGATGGGCAGTGCCATGGCGGCCCGGCAGGTCTAATATTAACCGTCGAACCTAACTTGCCGAGGCAAGGGTGGTAAGACTCTTAATCGGTACTCGTACCGGAGTAGAAATGGTAGCACGGGGACCGGTCCGAGCCCGGGGACTTGCCAAAAGGCTTGTTCCTTCCGGTCATTGGGTTGGACTCGTGCGGGCAGTGGTTATAGCCTACATCGCTTGAGGCTAGGGGCGTCCATGAACAGACTGTTGCTTCGGCAACGGACGTAGTAGTGGCGCTTCGACATGTGTGTTGTGGTGCCAACTCGGGCGGTTACCTGCAGAGTGACCAGGGATTGGAAAGGTCCCGCCCTAAACCGAAGGGCCGCAAACGTTCTTACTCAACTTTGCGGGCTCGGTAGATGGTCACTTGATGGCCATCGGCGCTGGAGAGCGTGAATCTCTCCCCGTGACGCTCGTAGGCGAGCCGTGTGGTTATACGCGTATGCGGAGGTGCTGCACGTATACTCTACCTAGGCGATGTCAGCCAGTCCACTGGCGAGACCTCGGGAAGACCAACGACAATAAATCATTTTCTTATCTTTCTCTAACCGCGTCGTTATTCTTTTTTTTCACCACATCACACCAATCGCATCTCGACATCGTTGGACACTGCTCACGCCGCATGAGTCGCTCAACAGAGGCAAAACGGAGACGCAACGCCAACAGGAAGAAGAGGGCAACGAAGACTCGGGAGAAGAGAAGTGCCGTCTCTGCAGTCGACGAAAACGAACCACCTTGTATCTCGACTACACCAACCTTCGGCCTCGAGGTGCTGCCTAACGGGCAACCTCTCCTTTCTAAAGACTCCTGTCCTCGCACACCAGTCGATAATAATTGTCCTATAATCCCAGAAAAATCCTCTCTCCCTTCTCTCCCCGAAACCATAGATCCTGGACCTCTCATCGTCGCACGATTGACGGACCCATATCGACGTTTCCGGACATATCATCCAAGTAAAGAGGAGGTCGAACGGCTAAAAGGGATTCGTCAACAACTCAAGGGTAAGAACGCGGAGGAAAGAGCACAGTGGTGTGAACGGTTTCCTCGTCTCTGGAATTTCCTCGAATTTTCCGAAGGCCGCCGTCTATTCACCATACGCACTGTGCACGGCACTACGTATCAGTGGTCACGAAAAGGACCACCAGTGTTGTCAAACCTCGACGCTACGAACCAACGATCGATTGACCGTTTCGTCTGGGAAGGCGCCGAAGAAGGTCCATGTTGTCGCCTACCCGGAAGATACCCATATAAACACGCATAATATTCTTTCTTAAATTAACGTGTTATCTGTTTCAATTTCGACCCGCCAAGTGATAGATTTCTTTTATTTCTTTCCCGTGATATTTATTCTCTTCTCAATTTCTAAAATTCTTCAATTTCCAATTCTTCCAATTTTCTTTCATCATAAAAAAAAGAAATTTTTTAGAGACATTTAGAAACCATTTTTTTCATTCTTCACTTTATTAAATTTCTTCCTTTTTTTTTGTTACGCCCCGTAACAAAAAAGAAAAAAAAAGAAACCGAACTACCTCGAGCGCCTCATCAACGGAAGACACGATGACAACGTGCAGCGCAGTAACCCCTGTGACATCGCCATACTACACGCAAGCTATTACAACCGAAATAACAACAACGACATTCACATCTGGTGGACCGATAATGTCAACAACTCCAATTCATTCTAACCAAAGCACCAGATCACACGGCAGTTCCGAAACTTTACTCGTTGAAAACCACAGTCACAGTCACACAAGTCAAGAAAATCGACAGCTCACAATACCGACATTACCCGAGACGATGAATCCATATGTACACATCACCACAATTCCAATCATAAGACCCCCAGCTACACAGCCTCGTCAAGCACCCGGACCATCCGGGTCACATCTACGAAACGACGGGACAGTGACCACAACATCTGGAAGACAATTGAACTACAATGAAGATCGAAATAATATAGTTACCGCTACTTCGACAACTCACAGAAACCTGATGCCGCTCTCAATCAACAGAGGAAGTTCAACGAGTACACTAGGATTGCCAGCCCCATCACTACAACGTCAGGTAGGAGGGATTCGAATCGATGAAGGTCAACAACTCCCCGGAAACCTACGAGTATTTACACCACTCCCAGGAACAAGATTACCAGGCTTTGACGACAGACACATGTTTGCGAACGAGCAGGAACAAGTACCACGCTTCAACGCAGCAAATAACTACAATGAACATATTCCGACGTGGAGAGACTTTCTAGAAACTGTCACGACACCTTTGCCACCAGATCCAGAGTTCAGCGGACGAGACCACGAGGATCCTCAGAGATTTCTTCAAGAAATGGATACATACTGTCGAGTCACAAATCGCCACCCAGATCACTGGATCAAGATTGCCGGAAAGTCACTCAAAGGAGACGCTGAGAAATGGTGGGAAGCTTACAAAAACCTATAACTAAATTGGGAAAGATTCCAAGAATTAATCCTGATTCGTTTTGACGGGACAACCACCAGGAGTAAATTATACTCGCAACTCTACTCGCAGAGACAAGGAGAGAAGGAGGCAGCGGGGGTTTTCCTTCAAAAGAAGATACAACTTTTCGATAGATTCCATCCAGGTACTCCGAGACAACTTATTGTACCAGCGTTACTCGAACTACTAAGGCCGACAATTAGGCAAGCGATCAGGGCTTCTCAACCCTGGGACTTCGACGCTCTATTATTGAGAGCCTTGGAAGCGGAGACTGACGAAACAGAAGTCTTCAGAGTTCCAGCGAGAAGAGAACGAGCTTTGATAAATGAACACGTACCAACTTCTGCACCGGCAGCTTCACCGAGTACACGAAAATGCTGGCATTGTCCTGGCTATCACCTGCACAGAGACTGCCCAGTGATACGACAAAGACAAGCTGAAAGACAACCACAGGAAAACTGGAGAAGAACGGCGGGACCACCCCAACCTGTCGTGACAACGAACAGCACACAACAGTGCTTACAGGAAAACAATTAGATCACGTCAAATCGTTAAAATCATTTAGTGCCGAGCTCGCGACTGAAAACCAAGCTTTCGAAATTCTCGGCGAAACAAACATCGAACTGACAATCATGGATCAAATAATCCCAGTGCACTTTTTCGTAATTAGAGAACTCAGGCACCCAATTATCCTCGGCTATGGATGGATGTCCGAACAAAACGCAGTTCTAGATATCGCACAACAAATTATGTACCTCGGTAAACAAGATCGATTACGTGTACCACTTAAAGAGCACAGAGACGCGTGTGAACTTACCCGTCCTATTCAAATCGACCAAGTGAACAACGATGTCCCACCCGAATACCACAGTGAATTTTTGAACATTTTAAACACGTTTAAAAAAGTTTTCCAACCAGGGACCGCGTTACCACAGACAACAACCATCTCACACAAAATAAGATTAAACGATGAAACACCTTTCCGTTTACCTATGTATCGTTATTCGGAAGAAAAGAAGAACGCTTTCAGACGTCAAGTGAAGGAAATGCGAAACGCGAACATCATTGAACCGTGTGATGACGAATACATTTCACCAATCGTTATGCACGCCAAGAAAGACGGGACCTTCAGATTTTGTCCGGATCTCAGACGTTTAAACAGTGTAACTATAGATGCACCACATCCGATGCCATTAATCCACGAAGAACTGAAAGAAATAGGCGGAGCGACGATTTTTACCACTCTGGACATGGAAAGCGGATATTGGCAGATCCCTCTTTCGCCCGAAAGTAAAAAATATACGGCGTTTTCAACGCCCGAGGGAGGAACTTACCATTTTCGTGTCATGCCCTATGGAGTGAAAAATGCGTCAACGACGTACCAAGCTCTGATGACCCAAGAAGTTTTGACCGGACTGATCAACAAAATCTGCAAAGTATATATCGATGATATCATCATCTATTCGAAGAACATTCACGAACACTTTCAACATCTGAAGATGGTATTAGAGAGACTACAAATCCACGGTCTCACGTGTTCAATAAAAAAGTGCCACTTCGGAAGAACAGAAATAAAATATCTAGGTTATATGATCGGCCAAGGCGAAAATCGTCCACTTCCGGAGCATCTGCACGTCATCGCCGAAGCCGTCATTCCAAAAAATAAAAAAGAGTTGATGCAATTCTTGGGAACCTGCAACTGGGTGAGAGAATATATCCAGAACTTCTCAACGATTGTCGCACCTCTCACAGAGTTACTAAAAAAGAAGCAGCGTTGGAAATGGACCGACACAGCGCAACAAGCTTTCCAAAAATTGAAGGAAATTAGTAAAGAACCACTGCAACTTTCAAGACCCGATCCAAAACTGACCTACGTGCTGCAGACGGACGCAAGCACGGTCGGGATGGGAGCAGTCTTATACCAAGTCACCACGGACGACGAAAAACGCATAATTAGTTTCGCCAGCGCGAAATTCACACCAACTCAAGGTCGTTACAGCAGCAATGAGAGAGAGTGTCTCGCCGTCGTGTGGGCGACAAAGCGTTACCGACCTTGGTTAGAAGGTGCTCCATTCTTACTCAAGACCGACAACCAAGCAATCACCTGGCTACATCGAATGAAAGACACGCGTTCAAAACTATTAAGGTGGGCACTGCTCCTTCAAGAATTCAGCTTTCGAGTAGAACATTGTCCCGGTAGACTCAATCAACTACCCGATGCCCTCTCACGTAACCCCACGAGCGAGGAAATAGAAAGTGATCTGGACAACACAGAAAGGATGTTGTCACCTGGTCCTTATGAAGAAGAACCACAACTCAACCTCATCGAGAAGATAGAAGACAATGTGTTCCGGGCGATACAAAAGGGTCAACAAGAAGATGAAAAAATTGCCCAATTGGTCCAAATTCGAAAACGTTTGGAAGAGACGACGGCAAACTCAGCAGCAGAAGAGACGATCCTAGGCAACTACTTAGTGAATGATGATGGATTTTGGAAGAAGAGCCAACAACGAGATAGTCATTGGGTCCTTGTAGTGCCGACGGCCATGGTACCTCGAGTACTCAATGAATTCCATGACAACGCCCTGGCTGGTCATCCAGGTCGTGAAGAGACTCTTCGTTCAATTAGTGATCACTTCTACTGGGAAACAATCAGGAGAGACGTCGAAGAATACGTAAAGAGTTGTCGATTGTGCGCGTGTTGTAAACCACAGAGGATCAAGACAAGAGACGTCATGCGACCGCGACAACCTAAAGAACCCTGGGATACAGTAGCCCTAGATCTCATGGGTCCTTATCCAAGAACCGGAAAAGGGATGGAGAATTTGTTAGTAATCACAGACATATTTTCCAAATGGGTGGAAGCGTTTCCGTTAAGGACAGCGACAGCAATAAAAATAATCGAATTAGTAGAATCACAAGTGTTCGCGAGATGGGGATATCCGAAAGTCATCCTGTCCGACAACGGTCCACAGTTCAGGAGCCAAGAGTGGAAACGGGCAGGAGAAAAGTGGGATGTCGAAATTTGGACGACTCCAATTTATCACCCGAGAGCCAATCCCACGGAGAGGAAAAACCAAGACATCAAAATCGGACTTAGATTGCGACTAGAAGACCTTCCAAACAGACAATGGGACAAAAAAATACCCGAAATCCTATTCAATTTAAGAAACCGTAAAAACGCCGCCACCGGAACGTCACCGAGCGAAGCACTGCTAGGTAGAACTCTGCGCAGACCCGGCGAATGGAGATTGCCACAACCAACCGGTGAACCACGTATCCAGCGACATAGGGAAATGAAAGAACATCAAAACAAATACTGGGAAAAAAGATGTCAACGTCCAGTTCCTAAATCACAAAGATACAGCCCTGGTGCAGCCGTCTATGTTAAAACGCACCCATTATCCAATGCCGCGCGAGGTGTATACGCAGGCATGGCACCATTAGCCGACGGACCTCACATAATCACCAGTGTCGCAGGCGGGAATGTATATATCGTCAAGAAAGAAGGACGCTCAATCAAGGTACACGGGAACCAATTAATCCCCATCAAAAAACGAGACGAGAAAACGACGACCAAAACAGACGAGAGGAACATCGAAGCCACAACTCCACCGCCTAACGAACCCGCACCGGAAAACAAAAGACGTCCAGGTAGACCGAGAGTTGGAACACGGTGCAGAGTCATCGTCAACAGCCAAGCAACACAAACACGATACAATCTACGAACACGGAAACGGGATAGTGAAGTGAAAGTTTTGTGATAAACTGTGCGCGAGAAAAATTATAATAATGTGAATTTTTGTGTTGCGTTGAAAAAATGCGAAAAAGTACCAAACAGACAATAACCCTAAAAGACTGAATAAGCATTATTACATAGCGATTACTCCTTATTCTTTTTTTACATTACTATTTTTATTTTTTTTACCACTTGTTTACGAAAGTGTTTTTTTGTGTTGTTATTCTCTTTTTCGCCGGCGAATCTAGGTTAAGATACATATTTAATTCTCTTTTATCATTATTTTTATTTAAACTAACATTTATACACGTCGTAATTATCTAAATCAATGTGTTAAATAATTTTTTTTACCAAAAGCTCGTTAATTTGATACTGTAAAATTCTGCCACGGCCAGTTTCGTATTCTACCGATCTCCCGATGCCAAGCTCTGAAACGGGGGGATTTGTCACCGTCCACTAAATAGTTTGCCACCCGGTAGATCGGTGGAATGGCGTAGCGGCACTCTCCGACAAGGTCGGAGAGTGCAATGCTGTGATTGGTCCGCGGACTCGACACCGTCGGTGGTGGGAGATCTCGAGCGAACGACGATGTAAAAGCGACGGTGCGGACGCATCAGCCAGCATTCGACTGTCAGCCAGTCCACTGGCGAGACCTTGGGAAGACCAACGACAATAAATCATTTTCTTATCTTTCTCTAACCGCGTCGTTATTCTTTTTTTTTCACCACATCACACCAATCGCATCTCGACATCGTTGGACACTGCTCACGCCGCATGAGTCGCTCAACAGAGGCAAAACGGAGACGCAACGCCAACAGGAAGAAGAGGGCAACGAAGACTCGGGAGAAGAGAAGTGCCGTCTCTGCAGTCGACGAAAACGAACCACCTTGTATCTCGACTACACCAACCTTCGGCCTCGAGGTGCTGCCTAACGGGCAACCTCTCCTTTCTAAAGACTCCTGTCCTCGCACACCAGTCGATAATAATTGTCCTATAATCCCAGAAAAATCCTCTCTCCCTCCTCTGCCCGAAACCATAGATCCTGGACCTCTCATCGTCGCACGATTGACGGACCCATATCGACGT
Organism: Leptopilina myrica (nomen nudum); assembly: GCA_032872475.1. NCBI lineage: Eukaryota > Metazoa > Arthropoda > Insecta > Hymenoptera > Figitidae > Leptopilina > Leptopilina myrica (nomen nudum). The sequence goes on from CM065461.1 coordinate 6,936,893, forward strand.
TTCCGGACATATCATCCATGTAAAGAGGAGGTCGAACGGCTAAAAGGGATTCGTCAACAACTCAAGGGTAAGAACGCGGAGGAAAGAGCACAGTGGTGTGAACGGTTTCCTCGCCTCTGGAATTTCCTCGAATTTTCCGAAGGCCGCCGTCTATTCACCATACGCACTGTGCACGGCACTACGTATCAGTGGTCACGAAAAGGACCACCAGTGTTGTCAAACCTCGACGCTACGAACCAACGATCGATTGACCGTTTCGTCTGGGAAGGCGCCGAAGAAGGTCCATGTTGTCGCCTACCCGGAAGATACCCATATAAACACGCATAATATTCTTTCTTAAATTAACGTGTTATCTGTTTCAATTTCGACCCGCCAAGTGATAGATTTCTTTTATTTCTTTCCCGTGATATTTATTCTCTTCTCAATTTCTAAAATTCTTCAATTTCCAATTCTTCCAATTTTCTTTCATCATAAAAAAAAGAAATTTTTTAGAGACATTTAGAAACCATTTTTTTTATTCTTCACTTTATTAAATTTCTTCCTTTTTTTGTTCCGCCCCGTAACACACTCTAAAGCAAAGTTATAACTTAATAATTGATTCAACCTTTTCATGCAAAACCTATCAATTTATACTTTATCAGATAATTTTAACTGATTAAAAAAGGTTGTTGATAAAAAATTAAATTTACCTATTTTCATAATTTTTGTTAGGTTAGGGAGTAACTGGTTTGTCCAGACGCCCCACACGTATTTTAACAGAAGATAGAGCTTTTCCTGAAGCAAAACTTCACTACAGGTGTCAACAGTTGTACATTCAAACTGAATTATCAATTGGGTTCGAGCGTGAAAAAATTATTGTTTAAGCTAAGGGCGTACCTTGAATATTGCTTGGGGTGTCTGGACAACCCAATTACTCCTTGTAGGGTTATAAGCACTTACTTTATTGTAATGAACTTACCTTATGTAATTTAAAAACTACCTTTTTTAATAAGTTGAAGTTGCATTTTAATCACCATTAAATTTGAAATTTTGTAAAACAGAAAATATCTTCACTGAGAAAAATAATATTGTAAATGTTCACAAAATCTTTTTGTTCACCACTTTTTTTTGAGATTACTAAAATTTGGTTGTCAGTTCTCTCTAAATCAGAATCAGCGAAAACTCACTGATTCTCAGTGGATAGTCGCTAATTCAAATAGCTATAAGTATGCCACTGAGAATCAGGGAATAGTCGCTGGTTCAATCAGCGGTTACGTATTATCGAATATGGCAGCTATATTTATTTTCTTTTCAATCAATCTATAACCAACAATTAAAAAATTTTGCAATAATATGTATCTAATAATAATACCGTCAACCGGGGCTATTTTGTGCACGCGAGATTTTTAATGAATAAAATTATTAAAATGCATTATTTTAATCTGCTATTTTGTGAAATGAAAGTTTGATTTCATGAGAATAGAGGGAAATAAATTTTATTATTTAAATCGTTGTCAATTAACAGAAAAAAATTCCTAAAAACGGAAAATTTGTGTGAAAAATTTTGAAAGTTCTCAAAAATTATACTAGATCTTCTAGAGTTTTCATGTGTCTCATAAACTGTGCTAGATATTTATTGTCCATTGTGTTGTGATGATAAATGCGTAATGCGCTAACATTTTATTGATTATTTTAAGAAAAAAGTGGAAAAAACTGAAAAACCAGGATTCTATGGGGCTATTTTGTGCACTTCAAAAAATCAATAACTTTTATTAATATTTATAAGTTTGTAAGATTAGTTTGAAAACTATTTCTCTCGTTTCTCGTAAAATAACTTGAAAAATAAATTAGATATTATATTGTTATTTATTTAACATTAAAAAAATTAATTTCATGTTTTTGAAAAATTTCATTCAAAATGTTTAAAAATGCTCCCACTGAAATGATATTTTTAAATTATTTACAAGTGTTTAAATTATAATTTTATAATTAATGTAATATATTATTATAAAATATATGTGACCTGGTCTGTGAAAAGGGACCTTACGTGCGAAAACAAGTTTTCGAGAAAACAGCAGTTAAATTTTAACTTACAAAAACCTTTGTAACTTTTTTAAATATTAATATTTTTTAATCCAATTTGGCTTATTTTCTTTAGTGTGGATTACAGTTTCAAAATAAAAAACATACAAGTAATGAAACAAATTTTTTAATAATTGTTCATATAAATTAATAACAATCTCCCCAAATATAAAAAAAATAATCTAAGTTTTCTAAATAGCAACAATAAGTATAAATAAGTGATACATGTTTGTAAGGGTTTTCGGGGTCGCTGATTACGAATATGATGTTAAATTGACAATTTGACAGTTGACAGCTGTCAACGTCTCTAAAAAGTTATCAGTTTTTATAAAAAAGATAGTAATAAGATTTTCGAGGTTGCTGATTACGAATATGATATCAAAGTTGAATGTTGATTGTTGACAGTTGTCAAAGAAACTGTCAACTTTTCTAAATAATAAAAAATTACCATCTTCGTTATTTTAATTTGTGTAATAACAAAAAAATCAATTTTTTGTACTTTTACTCTTGTTTTTTTGACTTAAAATTTTTTTAAAAAAACTTCTAATCAAATTATGACTTTTTGGTTTTCACCATCTTAAACAGTGTTTCAAACTCTATTCGAATCAACAAAAATGTGAAAAATCATTTTTTGACACGTAAGGTCCCTTTTCATAGACCAGATCACATATACCAAAAAAGAAAAAAAATGTTACTTAATGCCAGAGTCCTTATTTGAAACGAGTAGATATGCAAATTAGGTAAAAGAAGACATTCTTATGCACTATACTTTGAAAAGAGAAAGAAATTCATGGTTAAATTTAAAGGAAGATAGTCTTATGTCAGTTTTATTAAAAAACGAAGTAAGGAACAGTAAGATTTTTAGACGAAGAGATTCTTATGGCAGTTGCAGTTGTGTAGAAAAGGATAAACAATTTTAGACGAAGAAGTTCTTATATTATTCTTTCTTGATAGAAAAAGAAAGGACTAGCGTTAAATCGTTAGGTTCTATTTTGAAAATATTACCTGAAAGAGAAAGTCCTCAAAGATTTTCTCAATAACGAAGATCCTATTGTTGAAAGGTTTGTATTGTCCATATTGTATACCTCGATTATACGGTATATATATATATATATATATCCCATATGGCGGTCGAATTTTAAAAAATTAATTTAATTTACCTGAAACTTCTTACTCGGGGGTTTTTTAGGGTCGCTGATTACGAATCTGAAGTCAGATTTTAAAAATTCAAAATGGCAGATCCAATATGACGGTCGAATTTAAAAAAATTTATTCGATCTACCGGAAACTTCTTACTCTCAGGTTGTCAGGGGCGCTGATTACGATTCATTGATTACACAGGTCAACAAAAAAGGCTTACTTTTTTTTATGAGATATGATAGTGGTTCCCGAAGTATTTTTTAATGCTGAACACGATCCCGGGTCCAAAAATTGGCCATCACGTCAGGATTTTGAGAAAAGTGGGGGTAAAGACCCCAGAAAACGTGTTTTTGAGCGTTTTCAATATTCTTTTCTCCTAAACCTGACGTGCCAGAAACTACCACATAGACTTTAATTGAAGCTTGAATTGTCCCCCGAGTAACAAGTTTCAAGCGAATATAGTGGTTTTTAAATTGTTTTTCGTCGCCATTTTAAGTCCGACATTTTAAATTTCGAAAATCTGAGTTCAGATTAGCAGGGTTGCACGGTTGCGCGCAACTCGAAGTTTTTTACGTATATTACGTAAAAAATGTAATATACGTAAAAAAACCTGTAATAAATGTAAAAAAATATGTTGGACAATTGAAGAAGCGCTAAAAGCATAATATTTGAAAATTATACGTGCGTCATCAATTTCATATGCAATAAATTCGTCAGACTATTAAATAATATAAATTATATATACAATGAATCGATCAAACAAAAAAGGACAATCGATTCCCTGGGAAGAATTAGGGTTTGAACGTGTAAAAAAGGAAAAAGGAAAGGCTTCGAAATGCTTAATGTGCAACAAAATAATTCAAACCTCTGCTTATGATCGCCTTGTTGCTCACAGGTATGTAAAGTTTATAATTAAATGAATAATGCTTTGAAAATATTATTTATTATTTTATAATTCATTACTCTTTAAATGTTTAAAAGCGCATAATGAACATGATTTTGATATGTTTATGAGTTGCAACCCTGACAAAAAGCCACATTTTTACCATTTTCTTTTTGTGAAATAAATGACAATTCATTCCAAAAATTTTGGCGCGGCCTTCCACCTCTAGACATTTTTTAAATGCAATTGCCAATTCGTTGTAATGTGACACAGAATACAGAAACAATCAACCGCAAGAATCATATAAACATAAACATTTCAGCCATTTTGAAAAAGTAAATTACGTATAAAACTAAGCACGTAAATTACGTACGTAATATACTGTTAAAAACTATGTAATTTACGTCAGGTAAATTACGTACGCATCCCTGCAGATTAGTGGTCAGCGACCCCAAAAACCCTTAAACACTAAGCTTTATAAAATTCAAAAAATCACAAGGCTGTATGATTAGTATGTTTAGCTTAGGGGGTGGTTTTGTGATAAGGGTTGGGGTGAAAAACTAAGCATGGTAAGCTGTAAAATAATATTACAATTATTCAACGATTAATTTTAAAAAAGTCCAAAATTTTTTAGTTACTAGGGGTAGTTTTGGGATTGAAAGTTGGACCAGAAATATTAGTAAGGGTATGTTTAATAGTCCCAATAACGTTTAAACATTTTTTAAATAAAAAATTCAAATTTTTCTAGATTTTTTACAACACAATTGGTTACCTTCTGCGTAAATTACCAATGAATAAATAAAATGTTTTTAACCTGTATTTTATTGTAAAAAAATTTTAAGCAACAAATATTTTTTTACTATATTGCTTACTATTCTTTAAAATCGTACTCATGACAACTATATTAGATTATGTTTACTTTTAAAATTGATATAAGGGTATTTGCTGGTTTGGTACTAATAAGTTACTTCTATATAAAATAAACATTGTATTACCGGTACTCTGATTAATAAGTTCATCTTAAGTCCTATGTTAATTCTCGTTCAGTATTAAACCGACAGACAACCGATAGAAGGGTACTTATCGGCACCTTTAAACAGATGTCAATGGATTGCATAATCGGTACGCTCCAATATGTCTTTAAAAGTCCCGATAAATATTGTTAACTTTACAAAATAGTACTTATAGGCACCGTACCATTAAGACCCTTTAAACAGATGTTAATGGGTTCAATTTTCAGTATGTCCCAATAAGGCACCGTACCATTAAGACCTTTAAACAGGTGTGAATGGGTTGAATTAACGGGACGTCCCAATAAGTGCGCAAAAGTCCCCATAAGTGGCATCAGCTCTTAAAAATGGTACCAATATTTTCCGAGGGGGAGGGGGTTAAATTTTTGTGTTTTTCAGTACAATGCTTATTTCAATAATTTTTTACTCTTGAACAATTAAACATACAAATTTGACAAAGTACATTTTGGAAAGGTTTTTTCATGCTCTTTCGATTAGAAAAAAGCATTTTGGAAAAAAAAAATTTGACCCAAAAAAATCAAAATTAAAAATAAATTTCAATTTTTGAGGGAGATGGATACGATTTTTTTTTAAACGAAAGCTGAGGTTTTTTCCTAAAAGGACATATAAATAATAAAGTGGGACTAGAATGTTTAAATATTGAAAAAAAGAATTTTCTCCAAAACGGAGCTAAAAACCGGGTTTTGAGCGCTCCGGCGAGTAGAAAACTCTTTTTTCAATATTTAAACATTCTAGTCCCATTTTATCATTTATATGTCCTGTTAGAAAAAAACCTCAGCTTTCGTTTAAAAAAAAATTGTATCCATCTCCCTCAAAAATTGAAATTTAATTTTGATTTTTTTGGGTCAAAAACATTTTTTTTTCAAAATGCTTATTTCCAATCGAAATAGCATGAAAAAACCTTTCCAAAATGTACTTTGTCAAATTTGTATGTTTAATTGTTTAAGAGTAAAAAATTATTGAAATAAACATTGTACCAAAAGACCCCTTGATCACTTGACGCGAAATCCCCCATATATATAATGAAGGAATGGAGATTAGCAAAGTGACTTTTCTGTGAAACGATTATTGATTTATTATAGTAGAGGATTAAAGAAATAGTTGTTATTACTTCTTGCTGAAATATTTCAGGTAAGTAAAGTAATAAAATTAGAAATCACATAAATTACAAGTCGTAAAATATTTTTTGTATAAAGGTATAAATAAAAAGTAAATTTGTCTTAATTAGTGGTAATCATTTTATGCAGTTAAAGTATTTAAAGCACGTGTTGTGTAACAAATGTTTTCAATTTTTATATATTAAAAATACATTATAAAAATCTACATAAGTATATTAAAAAGGATAACAATAATAAATTATTCGTAAATAATCAAAAGCGATTAAATCGATGAACTCTATGTATGCACGCCACGTGTTAACAAAACAATTATGTTAATTTTTATTGAATGATTAAACATTTGCAAATATGTTGGAATGGAAAAGGGGTATATTCTCTTTTATTTCTCTGAAGTTGATAAGCATGGATATTTCGTCTCTAAAATCAGGTATGCGCACCATTCTAATTTTCGATTTTTATTATACATTTAATAACTTACAAAAATAGCATGAAACACATGTATGTACTGTAATAATTAATTAATTTTTCGGTGTTGATTACATATATAGTATAGTACTAAGATATTTACTACCATTGCTGTATCAGAACATTTAATTTTTTTATGTTTCAACCTGGTAAGTCTTATATATATGGTATAATGTATAAAATACACCGTTTGTGTAAAATTGATTTCTCGATAACTCAGCATTATTAAATACGGAATTTAACAATAATTTTAAATAGCTGCTGTAGATACAGTATGAAAAATCAATGAAGAATAAAAAAAAAATTTTACACATTCTATTGATTATTGATAATTATTGTCAATGTATGTATATACGCTTAGAATATAGTTTTTGGTAGAATGTATAAAACAAAATTTAAATAAAAAAAGTTTTTTCATTATTATTGTCTGCTAAGGATTATCATACAAAACTTTTGATTCGTTTAAAATTTTAACAATTCATTACTGCTTATTTATAACAAATTCAAAATCAAAATAGAAAAAAGCAAATTTATATAAATTTGACATCTTTTATTGCATTATTTAATTTTACTTTAAACAAATATAGTAAAATATTACATTCAATTTTCTATTGTTAATATTTAACATTGTTTAAACAATTAATATTTGTTAATATATATATATAAACTTTTTACTCATTGGACATACAAACCTTGTGGTTCTTTGATTTTGTAATTTTCGTACCTCTACTTGTAATAAAAATCGATAAATGTTCTATATCATCAGGATGTCCATCTTTTGTCCATTGAAACATATACGTGTATAGATTAACAGACCGAGGGAAGTATATATCTATATATTTTTCCTTTATTTTAGTTTAAAAGCCCACTGCACGGTAAATTCTGAAAATCCACGTGTTTCAAACATGAGAAATATTTTATACAGGTGTATTAAATATTTCTCATTTATATATCTATATATCTGAACAGAAAGAATGTTTGTATATAATTTTAAAAAGACATTGTTTCCAAAATTTAAAGATCCTCAGACAGTGAAGCACGCGCCAAACCATATCAATAGATAAGATCTTGTTTTGACTGCTTATAGTGATATTATAAGTGAATGAAATTATGTAATTTAAATTTCTTTTCAATATTATATTTTATTTTTGAGAAAATTTGTCGCTTTGTAACCAAATTAAAGGAATCTTCTCCAATAATTATTCGGTGATTCAGCTTTTATTTATTCGAAATTATCCACTACTTAATAAGATAATTTTGTTATCTTTCTTTCGTAGGATATAATTATAAAATATAAATTAATAAATTATAAATTAACACAATTATTTAGTTATAAAGAAATCTTTTCTTTTTATATAGTTCATATAAATAAATAATTTTGTAAGTTCGGTTGCTATTGTCTATATGAATTGACTCAATATATATATATATATATATATATATATATAAATAAAAAAAATAAAAGTCATTCACCTTGTGTTTGTATATAGATTTTCACACTAGAATACTTCGGTAAAATTGTCCGTTTAGATATTCTATAAACAAAATTTAAATAAAAGTTTAGTATTTAATTCTCATAAATCCTGCCTAATTAACAAGGTCAAGTTTTCCCTAAACCCTAAATTAACCATTCTATCAATAAATAAATATTCTTTAAAATTATAAATTTTTCTAAATTCCGATTTATTTTGGATATAATAAAATTTATTATATCGAAAAATGATCAAAATTTATTCAACTCACATAATAAAATCTATTTATTTCTCTGAAAAATTACCTAAATAATCAATTCAAAAGAATTAATTATTTCCTATTATAAATAATAATTTGGGTGGGTTTGGTTCAATATTTATTGAATCTTTCAAACTGCTACGTCGATATAGCCTATTACTATATGAACATAGCTCATAAGAATATTCAATAAACTTACGATTTGCTTTTTATACCATTTAAGGATCCAGATTATGAGGTGGAACAAAGATTTCTCAATAGCCCCTCAACACCTTCACCATGGCTTGACTTTGTAGATTTTTAAAAATATATTTTGATTAAATAATCAATAAATATTTTTTTTAGGAAAGATTATGTTTTGTTTGTAGTGTATTATTCAGGTGGAACAAAGATTTCTCAATAGCCCCTGAATATTATAGTTTTGTGTGATATGTTTCTGTTTGTGATGTTAAGTATGTGTATTATCCAGGTGGAACAAAGATTTCTCAATAGCCCCTGGATATTTAATTAGGTGACTTACCTTTATAATTTGCTTCGAGATTGAGAGAGCTACGCTTACTTTCTCAGGGTTTATATAGTCGCTATCCACCCCCAGATTCACGATTTTTGTGTAAATTTCAAAATTTTATTTTGTGTAAGTAAAACTCTTTCCCTTGATTGACTGAAATTCAAAGCTTTCCCCTACCTTCTAGGGACGCTTATTTTTGCCATGTATTTTCTGCCCACCAATTTTGTCCCACTCTCTACTTTTCGGAAAGCGTCTAATTTTTCTCGCCAATCATATTTAAATTTTCCATTGAAGATAGAGATATATTTTTTCTCTTTCTCGTCGCTAACGGATCTAACGTTTCCCGAGAACAATGCTATTGTCTAGCTGTCAATCATTTATTTCTATAGAAATTATTCTATTTCTTTAATTTTGAATAATTCTTTAACTAATAAACTTTTATTAACTCTATTTTTTTACAATAATTTCTATTAATTTTTACCTATTTTTTGATACTAATTATGTCGCAATTTGTTAATAATTATTAATTTTTTTATTAACAAATTATAAATTTTATCTTTAAATAATTTGTATAATAATAAATAAATAAAATATGCAATTTATTGATAATAAAATATTTTTCTAATTTTTTTTATTTTGTTTTTTATAAGCTTTTCCATTTTTCACTTTTAAGATATTAATTTCTTTTCTCACTTACCTTGGCCTTGGGTCAGCTGAGCCTTTGCCATGTGTGAGTGTATATACTGTTTTTGTATATTTATCTCTAAATTATATAAAAGTGTGTTTCTCTTAAATTTGTATTTTCTTTTACTTATGAATCTTATCTTTTTAATTAAACTATAATTTTTTTTATATATTTTCAACAAATTAATTATGACCATTGAAGTACCATTTCAATGCCCCGCTGAACCAATCACTCCTTTTTGAAGAAGAGGTGATTTGTTCACGATAAAACACAACAAAACTTCAATAGTCAAAATTTATTTAAAAAAAATTTTTTTTTTTTTTTTTTTTTACACCTGTAGAAAAGATTTTGTTGAGGGTCGTGACCCAATGCCCCGCTAAACCAATAAATTTCTTTCCATTTATAAAATAAATTTATTTGTTTATATATAATGGATGTGTATTAACAACAAAAAACTTAAATAAATTAGGGGTTTACGCTCCATTTGGACGCAACTCCTCATTTTCTCTAATAATTAAATACTCTCCCACATTTCTATCTTCCTCTTCATCTAACTCCTCTTCTATTTCCTCGTCCGAGTCGAACACCACTTCGTCATAATTTAAATATAAATCGGTGTTGTTTGGCGCTAATTTTACAACATTTTTGTTAATTAATAAGTCATCGACTGATATTAATTTATTTAATTTTCCCCATCCCAGATGGCAATCTCCTTTTATTAATTTATTAAAAAAAATGAAAATTCGACCGTTCATGATGTCTCTAAATTTATTAATCTCATTCTCTCCCCATACATTATTTCTTTTCGGTCTTATATCAGTTAAAGCGATTATGATTATACCCTTATTAACTGACAAAAACCGAAAATTAATAAAGAAAATGTTTTCTTTACATACATGATGATGTTTATGATCGTCGATGTCATATATGAGCACTGCATTATTAATTCTTGTATTAATAAGCATTATATGCCCCCTCGCGTATTTGTTTACAGCCGTTTTATAAACTACTGGTAATCCAGTTAATTCAATATTTTCATTTACAAAATCGATCCTAAACTCGTTTTCTTTTTCTGCATAAAATTCTTTCATTTCCTTTTTTAATTTTTTTTTGTTCCTCCATTAATTCCGATGTGGTAACTCTCATAAAAGATGGGCTAAATGGTTCTACCACCTTCACTTCACACTTTCCGTACTTCAGTAATTTTGAAGGAAACGATTCTCGGGTAGAGACAATATCCTCTCCTCTTATAATTCTTGGCTGAAGTGACATTCTTTAAAAAAAATATTTATAAAAAAAAATATATACCTTTACTACTTAACTATTTTTAATTGGAAAAAAAACTCATCTTGAACATTTTTATCACTATTATTACCATCCTCACCACTATCATAATTATCATTATCATTATTATTATTTTTTTTTTAACCCGTAATAGTAGAATAGTAAAATTAAGATATTTAGTAAATAATTGATACACATTAAAATAAAATTATTGCATTTATTCAAAATGTTTTTCAATTTTTTTGAACAAACTTTGGATATTTTTATCCATTTCTTTAACTAATATAACTTTTTTTTTTAAATTTTCAATTTTTATAATTTTTGGTTTTTTTTCTTTATTTTTCTTATTTCTCCTAGCCTTCGAATTCAATTTTTTTTATTGTTTGTTTTCCCCATCTCTCGTGGTGTCTGTGTGCATGCATTTTTTTTTCTGTGCTTTTCAAAACCTCCCTTTCAGTGTTTATGATATCATCTGATATCGCAGGTGGCCGTTTGGTTTTATATTTATCAGATATCCTGAACTTTAAAGGCATCGTCCCTACGTCTGATCTTATCGCTTTCATTTTCTAAAAGAAAATTATGAAAAAAAATTTCTTTTTATATTCATTTATTTCTTACTTATTTTTTTATCTATTAATATTTTGTTTTAAACTTTCTGTTTTTTCTTAAGAAAATTTTTTTTTATTCTAAATATTAGAAAATTAGCAAAAAAAAATTATTTTATAATTATTTTATAAAAAAACTGAATATAAATACCTCTTTTAAATAATCCAAATTTTATGCACGACACTACACCAGAAATTACCCACTTGACAGACAAAATCATACTAACTTTACTTTTAAAATTTTTGACACTATACCCTCTATATTCCTGAAAGTTTTGAAAATTTAACATTTTCAAATTCAATATTTGTAAAAATTATATACAAGAATACCCTTGAAATAGACAGATGAAAAATAAACTGAAAAATTCAAAATTTTATCCATTCATACCTTATATACTAATTTCTTATTTATAATTTTTTATAAGAAATTTTTTTTTTATATATATTTACAATTGCATGCTTTAATTCTAGTATCATTTTTTATTCTATATCTTTTAATCATATTTTTTTTATACACTATATTCACACTATTTTAATTCATCATTTTTTTTAATATTTTATTTTATGCATGCTAAATAACTTATATAATATTTTTAATTTAACACGAACTAACACTTAGTGTCTCTATCACTTTCATTTGTGTTGTCCTCTTCTTCTTTTATTTGTATAAGTTGATATTGGTGAGACCAAAATATCAACTACTAATCACTATCATTTTTATTTACATAAATTAATATTCTAGTCCATAATTAATTTTTAAAATAATTTTAATATTAATTTTAAATTGTTCATAATTTTACACATTATTGTTATTTATTTTTATACACTTTGTTTATTGTTTTTTATTCATTTTATTTATTTATTTGTGAGTGTATATACTGTTTTTGTATATTTATCTCTAAATTATATAAAAGTGTGTTTCTCTTAAATTTGTATTTTCTTTTACTTATGAATCTTATCTTTTTAATTAAACTATAATTTTTTTTATATATTTTCAACAAATTAATTATGACCATTGAAGTACCATTTCACCATTTTTAATTAGAAATTCTTCTGAACGTTTATTCACCAACAATCTAGCAACAATGTATAATAGGTGATTAACATCAGTTTATGAAAAAATGTAGAATTAGAAATAATTTAATTTAAATGTATTTAAATTATTAAATTTTATATAATTATAATTGTTTTAGACACAGTTTATAATTGATAAACAATTTTTATATATAATTGTTTAAAACCAAGAGATAACCTTAGAGTAAAAAATAATAGGTCATCTTCTGCTGAATATCGGCTGTGGTTACTTTTTATTAATTAGAAATTACATTTATTTCGATGACTCAGTTATTATTTAAAATTGTTTTATTAATAGTTTTGAGCCTAAAAATAATTTTTTATTACAATAATAAAGGATAATGGCCGACCTTCCAAAAAATTGTTATCTTCTGCTGATTATCGACAGTGCACGGAAAAAATAAGTATATACGTGGACGATTATACTTGACTTTTGAATGGGACAATATTCTGTAAATATTTCATAGACTCTGTCCTAGAATTTTCTATGTGCATGTGAAATAATCAAAAGCAGTGCTGGAATATTTAAAGTAATCAACTGATTATTTTACATATTTCAGCACTGCTAATGATTATTTCACATACGTCAATGAAAAGACTCTAAATCTATACGTATTATGAAATATGTACAGAATATTGTTAAAAGTCAAGTACTAACAAATAAATCTAGCAGATTTTATAAAACTGTTACGGAGTAGCGGATACTGCTTTTTTACGAAACTGAGTTTTGTAAAATGTAAGAAATATTTTAGGATAAACTCTAAAAATATTCAGTATATATTACGAAATTTTAGTACATTCTCCTGAAATATTTCTTACATTTTACAAAACTTAGTTTCGTTAAAAGCTGTATCCTCTACTCGCAGTAACAGTTTCGTAAAATCTACAAAATTTATTTCTTCCGTGTAATTTTTTATTATGTAATTGTTAATTTAATTAACATTAATGACCCAAATATTCATTTTAAAAAAATCATTAAGAAAATAATGATTAAATTAATAATAAAAATAATAATAATTAAATTTCCTTTGGTTTAATACCTTGATTTTTCTTATTTAACTATAAATTTAAATTTATTGGATATAATTTAATTCTAGAGCAAAACTTTCTAAAAGTTATAAAATATAATTAATCTAGAAAAGATATTTGTTTCATTTTTAGAAGGTTAAACAAAAAAATCTTATTAAAGAAATTCTTCAAATGAAATGAAATTTTGTTTTTTTTATAAAAAACAATGCGAATTGGGAATAGGCATGATTATTATAATATCTATTATCATTAGAATGAGAAAGTACACACGCATTTTTTCAGCTGTAGTAAAATATAAAATATCTTTATATACATAGAAAATAAAAATTTTAATTATGAAATACACAAATTCTACCTATACATTTTTTAAAATTAATTTTATAAAGAGTAAAAGTTGTTAAAAATTGTGATTATAAAACAAAAATTACACACCATTTTTTTTACCAAAAGAAGCTAATAATTTAACAAAATAAATAATAATATTAATTATTGATAAATCCACATTATGAAAATTTCTTACCTTATTTTATAAAATAAATATCGTTTAACCTTTTTTTTCTTAATAAAGAATAAAAATTGATATTGACAAATCGAAAAACTGTATAATTTCGATTTGTGAGGCAAAGTGTATTAAAAATGAAAAAAAAACAAAAGCATATACAAAAACGAACTTCACACTGCGAACAGATTGAATGAAAAACCACGGAGATTAATACAGTGGAACTTCGATTATCCAAACCTCTGTTATCCGAACTAAAAATCATTTTATCCGATAATCAGAAAAAACAAAAATCATTCCATGAGATCAATATCAACAATTCTCCGCTTCAAGAAAAAGCTGTTCCTGACGATGGAGATAACCGTACGCTGAATGTAAAAAGTAAGTTTGCAATGTGTTAAGTAATTTTACAGTAATAATTAATTATGCGTGGCTATACTATCCGGCGGCTCATATTATCCCATAACATCCATTAATCTCAGTGTAGAATGATAGACATTAATTTTTCTTTCTATATTTCAACTTCAACGAAGAGTTTCTTTAAATTTTTAAGTTTCCTTTTTACTATCTGCCACACTATTTCTCATTGAAATTGTGTACTTCAATATTTTTGGTTTCTAATTATTTTTCTTCTGAAAAGAGATTATATAAATCTTATTTATCATGTTAATTAGGTGATTTTCCAAACTTTATAATTATCTTCCATGAGTAATTGCTACACAGTTGTGTATCACTTCGAAGAATTCATGTGATTACTATAAATGGACCTTCATATCTTGCTCGAAGCTTATAAATTAATCGCTGCACAGTGGGGTAAATAGCACTTTTCAGGGACAAAAATCTAGCGCTCTTACAATTTTTAACGGATTTTGTTAATTTTTTAAAAATAATCTTGAGTTTCCGCAGTGTACAATACGTCTGCTAATAATTTATTTGAACTAATTGTTTATTTATTTAACAACAAGGTAGATGAAAATTATTTTTTTATTTATCCCGTTTTACGGACTAAGAAAGTGTGCCAAATTTAAAGTCAATTCGTTAAAATTCATTCGAGTTATCGTCGAGACAAATTTTTCTACAGACAGACGACAGACAGACGGACAGACACTTTTCTAAAAACCATTTTTTTGGAATCAGGGGGTCATGAAACGTAAAGATTTAGCAAAATTAGACAATGCTCAAAATCGCACAAATCCAAGACTTTCTCATTTTTGATGAGAATGTAAAAATGTCGTTTGACATATTTGATCTGCTATTTTGAATTTTGAAAAACAAATTACAGATTCGTAATCAGCAATCACGAAAACCCCCCGAGTAACAAGTTTCATGTGATTTCAATCGTTTAAAAAAATGTTGTCCGCCATATTGGATCCATCATTTTGAATTTTTAAAAACCAACAACGTATTCGAAATCAGCAACCACGAAAACACCCCGAGGAACAAGTTTCATGTGATTTCAATCGTTTTTTTAAATGTTGTCCGCCATATTGGATCCGCCATTTTGAATTTTTAAAAACCAACAACGGATTCGTAATCAGCAACCACGAAAACCCCCCGAGTAACAAGTTTCATGTGATTTTAATCGTTTTTTAAAAATGTCGTCCGCCATATTGGATCCGCCATTTTGAATTTTTAAAAACAAGCTTCAGATTCGTGATCAGCGACCTCAAAAACCCTTAAGTAATCAGTTTCGTCGAAATTTAGTGCAGGCATTTCTCAAACTAATAATTTGTTTATAACAATATTAACATTTTTTATTACCATTCTAGTGAATATAAACTTATTAATTATGTTTAACTACATCTCTGAATGTCAATTTTAAGTGAAATTCAAATTTAGGACACTAAATGTCTATTAAATAAGTTAGAAAATAATTTTCGTCTACATTGTTGTTAAATAAATAAATAAACATTTAGTTCTAATAAATTAGTAGCAGACGTATTGTATTCTGCGGAAACTCAAGATTATTTTTTTAAAAAATTAACAAAATCCGTTAAAAATTGTAAGAGCGCTAGATTTTTGTCCCTGAAAAGTGCTATTTGCCTCACTGTGCGCCGGTGTGAATTAGAATATTTTTCATTTTTATATCTACTTTTATCACAACGAGTCTTGTACCGCTGTTGTTTTTCAATTAATCGTTGTATGACATTTTCTTATAAGTTAACATGATTTTCATAGCTTTCATCATCTTTAGTTATGAGTTTCCGAAATTCCCCTTTATCATAACAATTTAAACATATTAAAATAAAGTTTTAAAAGAACCTTATCTCGTTGTTTTATTTGTTTATTAATTCAAATTTCATTGATACGAATATTAGGACGTTACTTTTTGTTTTGTCTAAGTCATTACCTTATGGAAGCCTTGTAAAGTTTATGGTATATGATGTGCTTAATGTTTCGAATGCTTCTCCAGTTTTAAAGAGTAATGAAGTAATTACTCTTTAAAATTATATCATGTATACATTAGATTATTTTATTAAATCAGTTAAAATACAAGTAAATTAATGAGGACAATTTTTTAATGTTACACTTTCTATTATTCAGATCATGCTCCATTATTAGAAAATCGAATTATACCGCCGAAAAGATTAAACGCCTATAAGACTTATGAACGATACTACTCTTGGGTAAAAGTCAGTCAAATCCAGACAACTCTTTGAAAGTTTACAAGGAAGTGAGACGAGAGTACGTAAAAATAAAAGTATGCCCGAGAGGAAATAAGGAATTAATAAGAATTAAAAATTTGTAATTCTTTTTCAATTCCGTTTTTGAATAATTCTTTGTAATTTCACCCTTTCTGTAAGAAGATAAAAAAATTTAATTCTTCTAAACTCCTTACTTCTTACGAGGTGCCTATCCATAATACTTTCGTGTGAAGCTTGATTGAAGTAGATATTATTATTGTTATTATTACTATTATCACTATTATTATTCATTTAGTTGTTGTTGTCGACGTCAGGAATGTCCATGGAAGTACTTTCTGGAAATCAAAAATGAATAACGCATTGAAAAAAACATTTTCAAAAAGGTCGAAATTGGTTATATGACAGCCTATTTGACTCTGAATTTATTTAACTATGATATGATCCAATTTTAATAGATTTTACATCTAGTTCTACTAAAATATGTGAATTTGAAATAAAGCAAATCTTTACAAGTAATCAATCAAATTATATTGAAACTTTATGACCGGACTGTTTATAATTTTAATACAAACATACAATTTTTCTGACTAAAATTAAAGGAACACGGAATGGACAAAAACCCTTTCATTTGAGTATCTTCAAAAAACAGTTCAACGTTAACTACGAGGAGGTTGTCCTGCTGTTCCAAGGCACATTGTTGACGCTACAGAAGTTCTTAACAATGTTGTTTGGTAGGAACGAATGAAGTATCAAATAAACGAGAAGGAGTATGGAGTTGCAGTAGAAAGTGTGACAGATGATGATGATTTCTGTCACGTCATTTTATACTCTCCCAAGTTTTTGGATAAAGTATTTCAAATAGATGTGTCGGTCGCAACAGCAGATGGAACATTTAGAACGGTTCCTTGGTTGAAAGGAGCATCCTAACTATTCATTGTATCGATATTTTCATTTGATAAGGTACTATTTTGAATGTATTTCAAATATATTTTTTAATAGTACTTTTAATAAAATCAAATTTATTTAATTTTTCAATGTTAATCGTTTGAAGATGGGAAATGTAATAAAATTCATGCGACTGCATTTTGCATAATGTTGTTAATTACGATTAAATAAAAATATTAATTTTATTCTTTCAGATTACGCCGTTATTCTTTGTAGTAATGAGCTCAAAATCATAAAACAATTAGCTTTATCTTTAAGTATGGATAAACTGATATGCGATTTCGAAATCGCTTTGAGGAATGCTTTCAAAGTTAATTTTGTGGAGATAATAAAAATTATTGGATGCTTCTTTCATTTCTGCTATGTAAGTTTTTAAATGTAGACAAAATATCAACAATGTATTTAAATTATTAGGTTTAAAAAGTTATTTAATTTTTCGGGAATGCTGCAAACGAATGTAGCATCACATTTTCATAATTAAAGATAGCGGACCCAATATGTCAGAAGATGTAATTAGACTAAGAGTTCTGAGATTAACCCCGTGACTGCCTTGGCAAAGATTAGAAGGCCAAAATTTTTGCCATGAGATTTAAGGAGCTGAACGCAATATTATCTATTTTTAAAACCAAATTTTGATATATTGAATTTACCATTTTTGAATTTTGAAAATGTCTTCTATTCATGAATAGTTAATTAAAAGAAACTTGAGAAAAATTTAAAAGCAATAGGTGTAATGTATGAAATAATCGAACATGTTTATCTTCAAATAATTTTCTTAAATATCAATTGCAACTTTCTTTATCCAGAATATCGACAAACAAATAAATCATCTCCGATTACGACCGTATGTTAACAATTATGAAACAATTTTGAGCTTTACGAAAAAGTTAAAATATTTGGCCTTTCTCCCGGCTGAAGATATCCAAGATATTTTCGACTATCTTGTCTAAAATCTGTCCAAAAATGAAGATATACCACTAATTGACAACAACGAAGTTAAGGTGTCTCCTCGAACATTACTCGAGCCATTGATCGACTATTACGCACGTCAGTGGTTAAAAATAACAACTCTAAAAGTGTTTTCCGTGTTTAATGAAGAAAGGAGAACAAATAATAACACAGAAAGAAATAACAGGACTTGGAATGAGTTTATGGGCAGCCATCCGAACTTTGTAGGGTTTATTGGTATGTTATGCAACAAATATTCTTGTAAGATTTTTTACTTCTAGAAATAAGTATTCAGTATCTCTTAAACTTAAGAACAATTAATAATTTTATTTATACTATTTCATAAATTTATTATATAAAGATACATTATAATACTTTTTCTTATAGATAATTTAGTTCTCTTCATTAAAGATACTCACATCGATCACATAGATAGGTGAAGAAATGCAGTTCCTGAACGCATATTATCATCGGAAGAGAAGCGGAAGAAAAGAATAAAAAAAGAAGGTTGGAAGAAAATCAAAGAATCAAAAGATTTTTCTAGTCCTGATCGTAGAATAGTAATGCTGCAGTTTTTACAACGTTGTATTACTATCAAATACAAATTCCGAGAGCTGGGTAAATCGCTTATCACTGGAGGTAATTGCAATTACATATTTTTTTAGAAAAAACATTAAAAGATATTGCTTTCATAAAATAAGATAAGAAATTTCCATAATGCTGTTTTAAAAATTAGATAATTATTTTTTTTAAATTATTAGTTTCTTTTGAAATAAAAAGTTGTGAAATTTTTTTTTAAATAAAATTTTTAACAAATTTTTTTTCTATTTTAAATTAATAAAAAAATATGTACGAAGAATTTGTGAATTTTATAATTACAATTTTTATTTTTTTATGTATATAAAGATATTTAATATTTTACTAGCTAAAAAAACGCTCGTGTACTTTCTCATTCTGATGATAATAATATATAATAATATAAAAATCATGTTTATTCACAATTCACTTTTTCTTATTTTAAAAAACAAAAAAAAATAATTTCATTTGAAGAATTTCTTTGATAAGATTTATATTTTTAACCTTATAAAAATGAATTTATTTTAGTTTCATCTGGAAATTAATGAAAAAATATTTAAAATCGAAGAAAAAATAAAGTAATTTGAACTATTTATATTTCTCCTTCAACAATTTCTTTTAAACTTCCATTTAGTAATTAATTTTGACATTCATATTGTTTTTACAAAATTTTTAGTATTTTTTGCATAATTTTCTATTTATTTATCACAATTTTTTTAACAAATTCAAAATATATTTTTTAAAATAAGTATTGAGTATAAATAAGTATATGTATAAATAACAAGAATTAATTATTTAGTACTTTTAAAATAATTATGCATACCTAGAATTCTTATTTATTTTTTAATAATTCTAAGAAATAATTATTAAATTAAAAATCTATTGATTTTATTTAGTTTCTTGCTTTACTGTACCAAGTTTTAAAATAAGGTCCAAATTATAAACATTTACAAAATGTATGAGGATAAAACTGGCACCCAGTTATCAGCACCCACTTAATTTTAGAAATTGAATTTTAAAAGTTAAGTATTTTGATGAAGCTGAAACTTGCATCCAGTTACCAGTCCTACATAATTTTATAAATTTGATATTGGATTTAAAACAAAAAAATTTAAGCAGGTGCTGGTAACAAATAGAAATTATGAAAATTTCTTTTATTCTTTTCTATTAAAAAATAAGTGTTGTCAAAAACATTTTCTCGGACAAATTAAATTTCTATAGTTTCTTTTATTTATTTCTAACAAAATTTAAACATTATTTAACAAAATGTTAAATGTTATTAATAAAAGATTTAAAAAGTGGAATAATTTCTTAATTTTTTAACCATAATCTTTAGGAAAATTTTGATTTTTTTAGAGATAGAGGATAATAAATCTTTTGTCTCAATTAACTATTTCTTGTAATTTCTTTTTTAAATTTAATACAGAAAATAAATAGGAATACAAATTGTATAGCTTAAATTAACTATCAATTGTATTCTTTTAATAGTTGACAAAGATTAATTAATTATTTTGTATTTTCTTAATAATTGACCTAAAATGTGCCCGCGCCTATCTCAAATTCTTTTATATTAATTTTTATTTGATGATTATCCTAAAAAATGTTTATTACTTTACAAGAATTATGTATAATTAATAATTTTTTCCATTGTTGTGCCAAAATTTAAAATGATGTTAAAATCATGAAATTTTATAAAATAGAAAATCTGCAAACTTTTTTTCTCTATTTTTAATTCGATTTTAATTTAATTAAATTTTTTGACAACGTGGAAATGTAAAACAAGTATTAACAATGGTCAAAAATATTAACATTAAAAAAAACTGATGAAAATAAAAATCATTCAAAACGTATAATTAACTTTCTTGAAAAGTACTAAAAAATAAATAAATGACTTTTAAATTATATAAGACAATATTTTACGTGCAAATTTTTAAATACGTTGACAATACGCATGTAATAAATAATAACCGCTTATTTTTTAATATCATTCTAATTCAATTAATTTACAGAACATGAATCACTACAAGCAACCATTCAAAACACATGTTGTGTAGGGTGACCGTTATTTTGCAAAAATTGGAATTTGTTAGGTCGCCGGGCAGAATTTGCTTTAGAATGTGAAAAAAATGAGCTATGCACAAGAAAAGCCTAATCGATCAATATTAAACCGTGCCACCGAAGGGTTAATGTTTAAATGGGATTTAACATAGGATTAGTGCACTTTTATACATTTTGTATGAGAAATTTTTTTTAAATTAATCTTTTGCCTTAGCGACATTCATATTTATGGTTTTTGATGTGCTGAACACGAATCCGAAGTCAAAAATAAGGTTTGAAAGCTTCCAGCTGTCAATCTTTTTAAAATGGTAGTTTTTGTGTCAATTTAGACAGTTTTTGTGTTTAATTTAGTAAATCAGACCAAATTTTGCTCATATAAAAATATTTTAAAAACAACAACGTCAAACTAAATAGTAATATGTAATATTGACAGTTAACAGCTGTCAATTAAACTGTCAAACTTTTAAAAACGAGAGTTTTTGACAGTTTTTACATTAAATTGATCAAATAAAAATATTTTCAGGGTATCGAGGTAAACCTTGAATAGAAATATGTAAATTTGATAGTCGACAACTGTCTATTAAGATGTCAAACTTTTTTAGCAAATTTATGGGAAAAAGGTACTTACTTACAAATTAAATTTTTATGGTTAAAAAGTAAAATTCTCTTATTAATTTTTTGACAGCTGCCTATTGTGAAAAATACATGTCGCTAATATGATTAACCTCAGTGTGCTTAAAAACACTTGTATACAAGTAATTTAATGCAAAAAGTCTCCGTTTAAAACTATGACATCTGAATTGACTGTAAATCAAATCTGTTCACTGTAAATCAAATTTACATATTTCTATTCAGGTTTACCTCAATACCCTGAAAATATTTTTATTTGAACAATTTAATGTAAAAACAGTCAAAAACTCTAGTTTTTAAAAGTTTGACAGTTTAATTGACAGCTATCAACTGTCAATATTACATATTACTATTTAGTGTGACCATGTTGCTTTTAAAATATTTTTATATGAGCAAAATTCGGTCTGATTTACTAAATTAAACATAAACTGTCTAAATTGACACAAAAACTGTCGTTTTAAAAAGATTGACAGCTTTTTTGACAGCTGGAAGCTGTCAAACCTTATTTTTGACATTGGATTCGTGTTCAGCACATCAAAAACCATAAATATGAATGTCAACAAGGCAAAAGATTAATTAAAAAAAAAGTTCTCATACAAAATGTATAAAAGTGCACTAATCCTATGTTTAATCCCATTTAAACATTAACCCTTCGGTGGCACGGTTTAATATTGATCGATTAGGCTTTTCTTGTGCATAGCTCATTTTTTTCACATTCTAAAGCAAATTCTGCCCGGCGACCTAACAAATTCCAATTTTTGCAAAATAACGGTCACCCTAATGTTGTATTGTTAGGAATGTATCATGGAATAATAGAGTCCAATTCGAAAATGTAGATTGGAAATGTGCGATTTGCGATGCAGAAAAACAAAACTGTGAGCAATAAATAGATCCTGCAAAAAATCAATTTAAAAAAATTCAAAGTAGTGTAAATTCGCTCGGAAAATAAGTCTTCAAAAAATATTTTTGGGCTTGGAAATTTTATGTATGTTAATTATTTTAATTTATAATTCGTTTTTTAATAATATTACTCTTATAACTAAAAAATTAAACGATTTAAAACGGTTTAAGCACTAAACTGTCAAACTTGATCTTATTTTTTATGATTATGAGAACGTTTAATTGAATGATTAAGAATGTACAATTACTTATTGCTAAAATAATATTAAATATTTATTCCAATAACTTTGGACACTGCTCTTAATTTTTTTCTGTATTTATTGTAAAGAATATTTAGTTATATTTTTGCAGATTATAATTTATTTTGCCAAAATAATAATGGTGAGCGAATTTACTCTTACTTAAAGCAGGTAAAGTCGCACACAACAAAACTGCTTAAAAATAATTTTCTATTACACATTCTAATAGACATTTCATTTTTTTTCCATTGCGCATGCGTTATATGGAATTGAACTTCCATTTCAAGTTTCGGCCCTGTTTACAGCTAATGCATTATTTATAGAAGGGAAAAATATTTAAAACAGTATTTTAAACTATTATGGGGGAGGGCCTCAAGATGGTGTTACGTCATCGTAACGTATTTTTCAATATTAATAATAATAATAATAATGGGAATAACAATAAATAATTGTTATTAACATATTATTAACAATTATAAATAATTATTAATTAATGGAAATAGTAATAATAAGAATAATAAAATAATAATTAGATTTAAACAATAATAATGTTTAAAAAAGAATAATTATTATAATAACATAATAGTAATAATAAATGTAACAATAACAACCAAATAAGAATAATAAGCAATTGTAATAATAATAACAAGATAGTAATAAAAGTAACAACAATAATAGTTAATAATAACAAGATAATAACAATAAATAATAATAATTAATACACTACCGGTCAAAATTGAGAGACCACCCATTTTCAGATGATTGAAAATCATTTTAAAACAAAAATTGTATGTAACCTAAATTTTTTTATTTTTTGAAAGATCTTAAAATTTTAAAGAGAACAAGATGTTTGAGAAGTCATTTGGCCAATATTTAATTTAGATATTTTTAAAAAATCGTAATTTTCAATGTTTTACAAAAATTTGAATAACTTCTAAAATAATAAACGCTTTTTAATGATCTTAGGATTATTTTAAAGGTAATTTGTTACACTATAAGAAATACTTATAGACATTAACGTGTAATTTTTTCCTAGAAAATGCAGGCCGTCAAAATTGGACTAAAAAAATTCAAAAAATTTGGAACAATTTTTCTGTACTAAAAACTATTCTAAAACAAGTTGTGAATTAAGATGTTCATTACATGAACATTTTGCTTCCTCTTTACGATAAGCAAAAAATTTGCTTTAAAGTGAATTATTTCATTTTATTTAATTCTATTAATGCTAATAAAATATATTCTTTTTATACATCAATCGATTCGTCTTGATGAAATGAAGATTTTTAGTTTGTTTTTAAGTCTAGATTAACATTTTATTATAAAGCAACATCATTTTTAAGAAGGAAATAAATTTCTAATAAAAGTGCGAATTTTTGGTTTTAATTATGTTTAATTCTATAAATTCAAATAAAATATATACTTTATATATACCAATCGATCCGTTTTAATGCAACAAATAAGATTATTGAAAAAAATGAGTAAAATCTTATTGTACTGGAATATAATTTTGATGAAAGAACTAAATTTTTGATAAAAAAGGTAATTTTTTGCTTTAATTGTCATTACCTCTATAAACTCTCATACAATTTATACTTGATATATACTAATCGATTCGTCTTGATGCAAAGAAGAAGATTATATTGTATATTGACTTTAATACTTAATTAAAAAAAAATTTTTGAAAAAAATTTTTTTTTTAAAAAGTAAAAAAAAATTTTTTTTAAATAGATTTTTTAATGTCCATCAATCCATTTCGAGATATTTTTATGATAAATATTCCTAGCAATTTTCAGCCGAATTCGTTGAAACCTCTTCGAGTTATCGTGTTCACAAAAAACGGGATCCACACACACACACACATACATACACACATACACACACACATACATACATCCGGACAATTGTTCAGGGTCTTATATAACATAGTCCCATATAGAAGAAAATTTGTCAAAAGGATTTTTAAAAATTTTGTAAATTAAACGAATACAAAGCTTCCTCACGAGGAAGCAAAATAATTAAAACATCATATGGTGTAGATTTTTCAAGAAAATTAAATAAAAAAAATACGTTTCAATTTTAAAAATTATATTTCTGTTAATAAGAATGTTCCAAATTTATTGAATTTTTTTGGTCCAAGTTTAACGGCCTGCATTTTCTAGGAAAAAATTACACGTTAATGTCTATAAGTAATTCTTATAGTGTAACAAATTACCTTTAAAATAAGCCTAAGATCATTAAAAAGCGTTTATTATTTTAGAAGTTATTCAAATTTGTATAAATCATTGAAAATGACGATTTTTTAAAAATATCTAAATGAATTATTGGCCAAACGACTTCTGAAATATCTTGTTCTTTCCAAATTTTATCGTCTATCAACAAATGATCAGAGAAAAATTTTAGTTTCAATATATCTTATGTTTTAAAACGTTTTTCATTCGCCTGAAAATAGGTGGTCTCTCAATTTTGACCGGTAGTGTAACAAAATATTAATAATTAATTGTAACAATAATAACAAAATAATAAATTATTGTAACAAATAATAACAAAATAATATTAAAATGTAACAACAAAATAACATTTAATAATAAGTTAATTATAATTTGTAACAACGAAATAACAACAAATAATAGTTAATAATAACAAGATAATAATAAATTGAAATAATTAACAACAAGTTATAATAATGTAGAACAATAATATCAAATTGTAATAACAAATTGTAATAACAAATTGTAATAACAAATTAATAACAAAATGTTAATAACAATTGTAATAACTATAAATAATTAACAACAACATAAAAACTATAATATTAAATTGTTAAAAACATATGACTAAGAGGATGTGAACACGTGCGATCTAAAAGCTGAGTCAACGCAAGTGTTTCTCTAACAAAGGTTTCTCAAATGCATGGTAAAACGTATAGTTGCCTCAAATACATGGTAAAACGTATAGTTGCCTCAAATACATGGTAAAACGTATAGTTGCTTCAAATGCATGGCAAATTGTAACAATTCATCAAATACACAGGGAAATTTGGGTATAAAAAGAGCCAGACTATCAAAAGATCTTCAGTCTTAATCTTTTAATCATAACAAGTGGTTCTCTTCGTGATAGTGCTTGCAACCCTAGTATAGTAGTTGTCCTGATCTTTACGTGAATTTCTAAATTCAGTGAATCTTGAAGTCAAATTTCGTGTTTTAAAATATCGTTCGAGTTGTGACAAAAGCTGAAAGAAACATAATACCTATTCAACTGCCTAATTTACGAGTGTCGTAAATCAACTACCTGCACCACTTAGTAACCCATTAACGCACAATTGCCATTGTATCTTATCGGCGCCAGCCAGGACCAAAAACTTGCTGTTCTAAGGTAAACAGAGAAACCACTTAAGACTCATTTTTAGAAAGCTAGTGCTCACTTCATCTTTCCATAATTTTGATCTCTTTTAAATATACTGTGTTCAAATAAATTTATTCTTGTCATTTATCCAACCTCGTCCGAACTTTAATTTTTTCTAAATTAAAGTTAAATCGAGAAACACTAGGGAATATAATAATAAGGTAAGACAAAACATACCTCATTATTTCTGGTGCATCGGCCGTCGTGAACGGATAAATGCGAGAGTAGTTTAATTTGGATACATTATTATTGTTGCTGCATTGACCGTTGTGAACGGATAAATGCAAGGTTAATTTAATTTGAAAATATATCATTATTTTTGGAGTAAAGGCCGTCGTGAACGGATAAATGCAAAGATATTAGAATTGAAAAAATAGTTCATTATTTTTAGTGCAAGAATAGTTAAATTGAAATAAGATAATCCTTAATTTTGATAAAATAGCGCCGTGAATTAGTAAAAACAAGAGTATAATTATTTTTGGTGCATATAAATCGTCATATTTAAACTCATTATTTTTAGTATATAAATAATAACAATTTTTATAAATAATAACAATAATTTAAAAAAAAATAACAATAAATTTTATAAAATAATAACAATAATTTTAAAAAAAATAACAATAAATTTTATAAAATAATAACAATAATTTAAAAAAAAATAACAATAAATTTTAAAGGAAATAATAATAATAATAACAATTTTTATAAAAAATAATAATTGCTTCTTCGTGAGGAAGCTTTGTAGTCATTTAATTTACAAAATTTTTTAAAATCCTTTTGACAAATTTTCTTCTGTATAGGACTATGTTATATAAGACCCTGAACAATTGTCTGTTGTATGTATGTGTGTGTATGGGTGTGTGTGTGTGGATCCCGTTTTTTGTGAAGACGATAACTCGAAGAGGTTTCAACGAATTCGGCTGAAAATTGCTAGGAATATTTATCATAAAAATATCTCGAAATGGATTGATGGACATTAAAAAATCTATTTAAAAATTTTTTTTTTACTTTTTTCAAAAAAAAAAAATTTTCAAAAATTTTTTTTAATTGAATATTGAAGTTAATATACAATAAAATCTTCTTCTTTGCATCAAGACGAATCGATTGGAATATATAAAGTATAAATTGTATGCGAGTTTATAGAGGTAATGACAATTAAAGCAAAAAAATACCTTTTTTATCAAAAATTTAGTTCTTTCATCAAAATTATATTCCAGTACAATAATATTTTACTCATTTTTTTCAATAATCTTATCCGTTGCATTAAAACGGATCGATTGGTATATATAAATTATATATTTTATTTAAATTTATAGAATTAAACATAATTAAAACCAAAAATTCGCACTTTTATTAGAAATTTATTTCCTTCTTAAAAATGATGTTGCTTTATAATAAAATGTTAATCTAGACTTAAAAATAAACTAAAAATCTTCATTTCATCAAGATGAATCGATTGATGTATAAAAAGTATATATTTTATTAGCATTAATAGAATTAAATAAAATGAAAAAATTCACTTTAAAGCAAATTTTTTGCTTATCGTAAAGAGAAAGCAAAATGTTCATGTAATGAACATTTTAATTCACAACTTGTTTTATAAATAATAACAATAAATTTTATTAAAAAAATAATAATAATAATTTTGATAAAAAATAATAACAATAATTTTGATAAATAATAACAATAATCTTTTAAAAAAAAATAACAATAATTTTAAATTAAAAAAAGTACAAAAAAAATAATAAATTGAATTAACGACATTTAAATAATTTTTTTTAACAAAATAAAAATTTGAAACTAAAATTTAACATAATTAAATACCTTTTATAATAATTAAGAATAAAATAAAATTAATAATAAACATTAATAATAATAATAATAAAAATTAATAACAATTTTCAAATCTCACATTTTTCAATTATATAGCATTAAATACCATTCGAAACATTAAACAAGAATTAAAATTTATAATAATAAAAATTAATAAACAATAATAATAATAATAAAAATTTATAACAATTCTTTAAAATTTCATTTTTTTTAAATTAAACAAAACTAAATAATTTATGTACCAACTTGAAAATCAAACAAAAATTAATAATAAATTAATAAATGAATAAACAATAACAATAATAAAATTTATAAAATTATTTTCTTGAATTTTCATTTTTTGTGACTTAAAAATTAAACAAACTCAATAATTTTTGTACCTTGCTAAAAATTCAAATAAATATAATAAAATTAATTAATAACAATAATAATAATAATAATTTTTTAATTTTTTATTTCTGACAATTTTTTTTCTCTTCTCTTTAAACAAAATTATATGATACAAATTTAAAATAAGTAAATAATAATAAATTAATTAACAACAATAATAGTAATAACAGTTTTTTAAAACATTTTTCAAATTATTCATGCCTAAACAAGAAAATTAAAACCGAATTGAATAATTCTTGTAAAATAATAATAAATTAATACAAATAATATCTTTTAATATTTTTATAAATTTCGAAATTTTTTTTCCAAATTATATAATTCTGATAATAATTTATAAATTAATAAATAAATTTATGAATATAAACATTTTTATAAATTTTCACTTTTTTGATAAATTCCTTTTTTTAACAGAGTTAATTAATTATTAACAATAACAATCCGAAATTTTATAAATTTTATATTTTAATTAAATAAAATAAAAATTTAGTAAATTAATAATAATAACAAATAACAAATTTTTAAAACGATTCAAATTTAAATAAATAAACAATTGTTAATAAAAAAACTTATTTTTCATAACTATTGAAATAAAAAAAAATATATAAATAATTATTAATAATAATAAAGTTATTTTTATAAATTTTTACAAAAAATAGTAACAAAAAAAACTTGCAATACTTTTTATGGCAAATTAATTTTTAATAATAATAATAATAATAATAATAAATAAATAATCAAAATAATAATCTAATGTTTTTAGAAATTTCGACATTTTTAACAGTATTTAAGTGGTAATTGTTAAAATAAAATAAAATATAAATAAATAAAACAATAAATAAATAATAAATAAAAATAAACAATATAAAAATAGAAATTTTTTATAAAGGGTAATAGTAAAAAAAAATAAAATAAAATATTGTTTAAGAAATATAAAATTTTAAGAAAAATATATATTTTATAATTTAAAAAATTTCAGCATACATACAAATATAAAATTGTTATTATTCACAAATTTTCTGATAATTCATTTCATAATATTTACTGTATTATCTATAACAAATGTGCACCAATTTCTCACAATTCATCTCATAATATTTACTATATTATCTATAACAAGTGTTCTGAATATATCTGCATTTACATATTTTATATCTGTCCATACTCTAACTGTTAAAAGTAAGCAATAAAATTGCTTTATTAAAATAATTTCTATTTACCAAGAATAGTAAACACAAGTGCTACGTGAGGCAGGTTAGGAACAAATCAGTTAGCAACTTTTTATAATAACAATTCACATACAAATATTATAAAAATTATTATAAATATTATAATCTCTCGGTTTAAATTTTTAGAAACAAATTATCATTTTATTATTATGTTACACTTTAATGTCTTCTTCAGATAAAAATACTATCGATTCGTCTCATATAACTCGTTCTCAGATAAAAAATAATCCAGAAATAGTATTACATTCAGGAATCCCTAATTATAAAACAAAACCATTTACAAGTACACCCAGATATTCTAAAGAAAACCCTAACCTAGAAGAAAAACAAAAACAATTTGACTCAGGCTCTGTAAGTTCTCATCTCTTTGACAGCGAATCTTCTGACAGTGACAAAGACGTAAGTGAAGATACTATTACAGAAAAAACTTTAGTTGGACAAAATAAAACTTTAAGTGACGAAATTGAAACTGACAATTCTTCCGAACACAGTTCTTCTAATAATAGTGAAAATAGTTATAATTTTGAAGAAAACATGGCCCTACCAAATAATCAACAAGTCTCATTACGAGATGCCATAGAAACAATACTTATGTTTGACGGAAAAAATATACTATTATCAATTTTTATCAAAAGTTGTTTAGAAGCAAAGTCTATGCTTGCCGAGGTAGCTCAAGTTCAGACAAATTTAGTTAAATTAATTAGAAGTAGAATTTTGGGAGAAGCAAGAAGAATTATAATAGGAAATAACTTTAATACTGTAGAAGAATTAACGAAAAGACTAAAACAAATTTACTCACTTGCAAAATCAGTATATCAGTTACAAGGAGAATTAGGCGCAATATTTATGTGGGAAAATGAAAATGTAATCTCATATGGTGCTAGAATTGCAGAAGCGGCTGAAAGAATATTAGATGCACATAGAATTAGCAACGACAATGCAATAGATGATGCGTTTAAAGCAAGTTTAGATAGATCAAGTATAGACTGTTTTTCGCGAGGACTTAGACCAGAAATTGAAATACGAATAGGAACATCTGAAACATTCGCAGGGATAGTAAACAAAGCAATCGACATTGAAAGAAGATTATCATCACACAACGATTTAAGAAAAAGTAACATTAATACGGAATATAATTTACACCCTAAAACTAATAAAGAATTTGCTAAAACAACAAAAATTAATATAGCCCAAGATAATGTATTAAATTGTCTAGCCTGTAGGAAACAGGGTCATTTTGCAACAAATTGTTTCCAACTTAACAAAATGTTAGCATCGAGACGAGAAAATTCCTTTAATTCAGGTCCAAGACAAAATTTTTCAAACCAGTATCAAAATCGATTTAACAATCAAAACCCTTTGTTTAATAAATTTTAAAATAATTATTCACAACAAAATCAAAGACAAAATCAATTTAGAAATATAACACGAAATCAATTTCGTACTCCATTTTTTAATCAAAACCAAAATCAACGTCCAAACTTTTTACAAAATCAACGCTCAAATTTTTCACAAAATCAACGCTTAAATTTTTCACAAAATCAACGCCCAAACTTTTCACAAAATCGACGCACAAATTTTTTACCAAACCAACATAATTTTTTCTGGAACGTTTCTCAAGAATCTCGAAACGACACTAGAAACTTCGCGAATAGAAATCCAAACATAACCTGTAATTATTGCAAAAAATTAGGACACATTTCTACCAATTGTAGAAAAAAGATGTGGGACGAGAATAACAAACAACGACAAGTCTCCCCAGAAACACAAAATCAGGGAAACTCCAAAGTTGCTCTTCAGTAGGATGCTCTGAGGAAGAATGCAAAAAAGTTACTACGCGTCCAGAAACATTAATTTAGCAAAAACAAACTCAATACCTTACATCCGAATAAATACTAAAGAATTAAAAAACCCAATAACTATGATGATTGACACTGGAGCAGGCCCTAATTTATTGAAAATTCGCGCATTAAATTCAGAAGAAAAAATTGACGAAAATAAGTGTTTAAAATTAACAGGAATTAATGATCACTCTGTATATACGTTAGGACAAGTTGAAATAAAAATTTTCGGAATATTAACAATATTCAATCTACTCTCCGATGAGGTCCCAATCGAACACGACGGAATTTTAGGAACAGAATTTTTTGTAAAAAATAAAAAAGGTATGTAATACAAAAAATAAGAAATTTTATAATTCATTAGCCATTGCACTTCCAAATCATCAGGCAAGCACAATAGCTGACGCATTTATTAAAAGATTTATTTGTATTTTCGGATCCCCAAAAGGAGTACTAATAGATCAGGGAACAGATTTTTTAACTAATTTAATGAGAAGATTAGCAAAAAGATTTAGAATACGACAATTTAAAACAACAGCTTTCCACCCTCAGTCTAATGGATCAATAGAAAGATCTCATCACGTTTTAGGAAAATATTTGAAACAATTTATTAATAAAAATGAAGAATGGGACGACTGGTTAGAACTAGGTATATTTTCTTATAATACAAGCATCCATGAAGGTACTAAATGTACTCCGTATGAATTAATTTTCGGAAAATTAGCAAGACTACTATCAAGTGATCCACCACTTGAACACGAAAAACTAGAGACTTACGATCAATATTTGACAGATTTAATAACAAGACTTCACGAAATAAGAAATATTGCTAGACAAAACTTAATTTTTGCAAAAGAAAAAGCAAAAACTTCTTATGACAAAAATTGCAATCCACAAAATCTTAAAGTAGGAGATGAGGTATTTTTATTACAAGGAGAAAAAATTCATAAATTTGCTAATCAGTATACAGGACCGCATAAAATTTTAGAAGTATTAGGAAAAGGAAATATAAAAATAGAAATAAAAAATAAACCTAAAATAGTACATGTCAACCGAATTAAAATATCTAAAATGAATAAAAACTGATTTCTTTTTCAGAAAAAACATCATTAGTCTCACTCTGAAATCCTTACAATTAATACCAGAAGATTTCACATTTTAAATAAATTTAAACACTAAAAATAGTTATTTATCAAAAAATATTTTAAACATACCATTTGAGTCACATGAAGCTACAGAAATTTAAATGGACACAACAAATTTTTATAATCGGAGGAGTAGAAATAGAAGTAGAAAACACATTATATACTGGATATTTTTGCCCCTATAAAACACTAATAAAAACACATAAAAATTGTACTTTTAGATGGACGACAGACACAAAAGAAAATTAGACATAAATAGCAATTTTATTGCTCACCACGTTAATATGACTGAATTATGGCCATATTTATTTATCTCAGGAATATTCTACAAAAACGATTGTAACATACATAGATGGAAAAATAATTTAGAAAATTCTCAAACAAAGAAAGATATAATATTAACTATATGTTTATACGAAATAGACCATATATTGCAGACATTTTACTACAAGTAAACTTATTATTTTAAACACAAACAAATTACACAATAAATTCGAAAAATATAATAATAAATAAGTAAAACAAATACAACTCATTTTTCAGAAATGTTTTCCGGATCGAAAACATGGATGATATTAATCATAATGACAATGTATTATACAAACATACATGCTATCATCGGATATGACTGCGGGGCCAACACTCTTAACTTAACTACTATATCACTTTTGGAAGTAGGAGACTGTGACATACCTAGAACAGAGGTACATTCAGAATCAATTTATATTCAATTAATACAAGTTGCTGATTATTCCTTAGCTAAAATCAAACAATGCAAAATAGAAATCAGACGTTCAATCACACAATGTGGAATGTTTTCACATAGTTCCAGTGTAGCAAATGGTCAAAGCGAATATATTCTAGACGTTAGTCGCGAACAATGTATGACTCTTCATGAAAGAGAAACAATAATGATAGGACACGATTCATTAATATCAGGATTAAAAGTCAATCACACATCTTTTAACAGCGTACTATTAGCAGGATCTGTATCATTCGATGGTAAATGTTCAGGAGCAAAATATTCCGACCCCTTAGGAACTTGGGAGGATGTAACAGTGCACGCCGTAGTTGCAATAACCTTAAAAGAATATTTTGCCTCAGTTAAATTAAATAATAATAAAATTCATCTAAAATCTGGTGTAACATGTCAACTATCAGATGCCAGATGCATTGACATGGAAGTAGAACAAACATTTTGGCACACATTACCCGAAGACATTTGTAAATTCAATAAATACGAAATACTTTATGAAGGATTAGCAAAGAAAATTCACGAAACCAATTCAAATAATTTAGAAATTTTATATTCTTTAAATTCAGAAGACATAACCTTTGTATTAACTCAAAAAGCTCAAAACCCTATTTGTCATCTCATAATGTATAAAACAGAACATCCTAAACTACTAGTAATAGAAACACAAAAAGGAGCAACAATTATAAAAAATACTAAACCCACAGTTCAAAATATGGACTTATTTAGTTACGTAAATTCTAAATTTGTATACACAGAAAGACACATACCAACACAAATTAACCAACTATATTATGACGTATTAGTACATAAATGTGAATTAGAACAGAAAGTATTAAAAAACACACTAACATTAGCAACACAGACACCTGACGAATTTGCATTTAACTTAATGAAAGAACCAGGTTACATGGCTATTCTTGCAGGCGAGGTATCATATAATTAAATGCGTTCCTGTAGAAGTAAAATATCAAAAAACAAAAGAATGTTATACACATTTACTAATTTTAAAAGGAAATAATTCATTTTTTCTAACACCCAGAACACACATAATCACAAGTAGAGGCACACAAACAAGTTGCAATTCCTTCGTACCTACAATGTATTTCTTAGGCGAAACTTGGTACAAAATGATACCTAATCCAGCAGAATCAGCAGCCCCTGCTATTATAAAACTATTAAAAAGTCCTACATGGAATTATATCAATCCTTCATATTTAGCAACAAGCGGTATCTACTCAGAATCAGATTTAAATAAACTACATAAACATATAATGTTCCCAGAAGAAAAACCTACGGTCTTAAACAGTTTAGCTCGCAGTATAACAGGACAAACTAGTACAAATCAGGGTATATCATTAATACATTTGCTAGACGAAGAAACAATGGAAAACATCGCAAAATCAACTTGGAATAAAGTATGGACAGCCTTTTCTAGTTTTAGAACTATTAGCGCAGGTTTTATAGAAGTAGTAATATTAATCAGAGCAATAAAATTACTCATAGGCACATTTATTCATGGTTACACACTTTCTACCGTTTTTGGATGGTCATTTCATTTAATTGAATGTATTTGGGACTCAGTAACAAATCTTTTATTACATCTAGGAACACAAGGATACACGAAAACAAAAACAGATAATCCTACTCCTCAAGAAGAAGCAGAAATAGAAACAAAACAAGGTAACAGCAACATTATTTCTACGGCACCTGCATATCCGGTGGAAGAATTATCAAAAATAAACCATACTAACAATTTTCATATATAAAAAGCATGAACCCTTCGGAGAAAGTAGAAGAACTAACAAAAATCCTTAAATTAACACCAGTTGACTACAAATATAAAATTAGAAAAGACGAAGACGATAAAATAATTTTTGAAATATAAATTATACATGAAAAATTCAAATTTACTGCTATTGGACGTAATCCAGAC
The DNA here is from genome assembly GCA_032872475.1 of Leptopilina myrica (nomen nudum). Lineage (NCBI taxonomy): Eukaryota > Metazoa > Arthropoda > Insecta > Hymenoptera > Figitidae > Leptopilina > Leptopilina myrica (nomen nudum). The sequence goes on from CM065461.1 coordinate 6,972,474, forward strand.
GAAGTAAAAAAACATTGCGCATTACTATACTTAAAAACACTTCCTAGACTTGACAAGACTAAAAATTAAAGTCCAACCAATTACAGACATAGAAAAAGAATTAGAAGAAATTTATAAAAAACTAAACCTACCACAACCTAAATATTCAAAATTAGTGTTTAACACATCTTCCTTAAAATCAGACATCATTGTTATCTGCAAAGTAAACGAAATAAAAGAAATTTATTTATCAACAAATATAAAAATAGCACAAAAACAAGCAGCTTCAAAAGTGTTTCACAAATTATTTCAAAAACAACAAGAATCGCTAGATATAGTTTCAACACCCAGGACAAACTTTAAATTAAATTTTTCAAAAAATAGAATTAAACCTCAAGTCCAATATTTAACTTCATTTCCTCTAAAAAAACGTATGATACAAAACATTTTTCTTGAAAAACCACTAGCAATTACATTTGTTAAAGAAAATTCAAAAATAACTAACAAAAACATAAAACATGAAGCTCCCATACAACCTGAACTAAATAAAATAAACAAAGATTATAAAAAATCCATAAATTGTCAATTCAGACCTTTAAATACATATTCTAAACTATAAAAAACGCATATTTGTTTCTTGCAACAGGAAAATGGAAAATTTTTACAACGAACCATATGAAGCCCCAAGATTCAATAGAAAGAGACAACATTCCTTCCAAACTCTAAATCACATGACTATTTTAATAAATTTTACAATCAAATATGGTCTTCATCCACCACAAATTTACACTTACGAAAGTTGCAATCATACCACTAAACCTTATTTTGTATTAAAAATAATAGTCCTAGATCATTTAGTATTAAAAACAGCGAAAACAAAAGAAAAAGCGGAAAACAAGGCAGCATTTAACTTACTTTTAATTTTAATTAGAAACTATGACTTGTGTGACGAAGACATCAATACATATCAAGACAATTTAAGAACGAAAGATCAGGAATCTTAAACTCACGTCAAAAACTTGTAGCTTAGTCAAATTCTTGCAAATATTACAAAACAATCATGCATAGCAGTAAAGAATGTAGTAATCACATAAAAAATATTATTAAACTTTTAAACAAAGTAACTCAAACTTCAGAAAGAAATCTATTTTCAAGACTACTTACTCCATTTAGAAAAAGAATTACTCCTAGACGAACTTACGTATAAAATTCAAAAAAAAAATTTACTTACATCCTGACTTTTATATTTTAGCATGTATCAAGAACCTATTGACATTTCAAAACAAAGAGGAACAACACGTACACTCTCCAGCTTAAAAGAACCTCTAAAAAACAGATTTATGGAAATGCAACTGGAAGACTTTAAACCATTACCGGGACAACACGATATCATTCAATTATTACGCTATTTTGTTTTTGAATATGACCTACCACCCCCACAAGTTTTTATGTTAATTGAAAAACCAAAAAACCTTTTACCTCAATACATTGTTTTTATGTCAATAAATGATAAATCAATAAAGAAAAAAGCATATACTCAAGATCTAGCAGGTCAATATGCTGCATTAGGTCTTCTAAAACACTTCGTAAATACACACGATCTAATAGATGAACGATCAATGTAGAAATAGAAAACCAAAAAACTCGCGGAATTAGCACTCAAACTGACCCCCGGCCAAAATTAATACAATGGAATAATTACTGTAGATATTGTTTTAACAAAGGTCATACATTTAAAAAATGTACTGACTTACAACTTCAAGCATTAAGAGAACCTAACAAACCAACATATTTGTTAACAGGCAACCCATATTTACACAAATTAATTGAATTATTCCACAGAAATAGTAGACAACCTAGGAAAAAAAATTTTTAATGAATCCAAACTAATCTAAATTTATTTTCTTTTTGTTATAGCGATTTAACATCAAACTACTTACATTCGCATGCCTCTCTACAAAAAAAAGTATTAATTAAAATTTTTTCTCTCTCATTTTTTAATAGATAATCAAGAAAAACAGCATGACATGGATAAGGTTAACTGCTTTTATTATATTTTGCACCATATTTTTTAAACCATCATACTCATATACACAAATATTCCTACCTAATGAACCCAACATTATTTTTGAATCAGTTAAAAACATCATGTTTCCAACAAACAAAAATAACTTAATAAGTTATGTAAATATAAACGATATATTAGAATTTGAAAAGTAATTAACAAATTTGTTTAAAGAAATAACCACACAATGCACAAATAGATGTTCAAATGACTATATAACAGAACAAATCAAAAGTAAAGAATTTGAATTACAAAAAACTCTAATAAAAATTGAAAACATTCTTGAAAATATCAGTAATAGACGAAAATAATCAACATTTTCAAGAAATTATAAAAAAAACTATTTGGATCCAATGTCATTTTGGATAGAAAAAGATATAGACATTTTTCCGATAGAATTCTCTAATGATATGATTAAAATTACTCGCATTAATGGAACAATAAAAAATTATACCAGTTTGTTTTATAATTTTCCAAGTCAGTTTAAAAAAAATTACGAATCATTCGTAAAATTATGGATAAAAGAATTAAGAAAACCTATATATGAATATATTTATTATATACAAACTCTAATAAATATCATAACACATTCTAACAATAACCAATGGCATCCTACATTATTAAAATCTGTACCACAAGAAAATCTTAAAAATTGCATTCAAAACAACATTACATTATCGGATTTGCTTAAAAATTCAATAATTACACAATTTATTTTCAAAAACAAATTATATTTCTCATTTACAATACCTATTATTTTAAAACAACAATGTAATGTATATAAACTACATTCAATTCCTTCATTTCATAAATTTAATACAAACTCTAGTATATCTACATACATAAAATATAAAACACAATATATCGCTATAAGTATAAACAATCAAACATACTTTCACATAAATAACTTTTCCTTATGTCATAACACAACAAGTGGAAAACTTTGCCTTAACACGCCTGATATTAAATTAACAATAAAAAATTTCATATGTGAAATTGCTTTATTTTTTAACAAACAAACACACACTTGCACATTATATTTACAATTAGACAAAAATACTGATTGGACTATTCTAGAAAATTCTCAAACATGGCTTTATTCAAATTTTTACCCTATTAACATTAACATTCATTGTCCTAACAAAAGAACATCTCAAAAAATTATTAAAAATAATGGTATTTCACATATGGGGCGTTATTTCTGAACCGCACAAGTAAAAAAAATTTTTTCTTAAATTCAGTGGAGATTTTTACTTGTTGAAGTACTATAAAAAGTAAAAAAAAACAATTTTCAATAGAATTAATTAATGGTGTGTCTATTTACAGGGTCTCACATTTTTCGGTTTTTACTGTGCACGTGTACATTCAAATGAGAATAACTCCTATAAAAATAAAGTAATTTAAGAAAACGAGTAGGGTTTTGAAAAGCTCTTTTTACGTACTTAACAATGGCTTTTATAGAAATTTATAAAAAATAAAATTGCCATTCAAAAATTAATAAAAAAAAATATTTTTCTATTTTTGATCAATTCGGACATCTTCGATTTTTTTCGGAATACCTTCAAAAGAAAGCAAATTTCCTTACCTTTAAAATGATAGTTTGATCGAAATGGGGAGTCTAATGGTTTAGAAGTTATAAAACATTTTGTGAGTCGCTACATGTCGCAGCGCGCCGCGCCGCGCTACTCCCAAACGCACGAGACAGCTAGAAACAACGAATTGCTGTAAATTCATACACGGGGTTGCTCGATCGAGTTTTGTAGATCGTAGAGCCCTTAAAAGGGCTGATTGGTAAAGCTGCCTTAAAAGGCCGCAAAGGGTTAACGAATACAGATTTTATTTAAAAATACTTCACCGAGATTATTTCTTCGTGTTTCGTTTTGTGGTTTTCTGCTTCGGAAAAACGTCAAATTCCGTTGCTGAGGAATATCTCTTTAAAATTAATGATTTGTTACCATCAGGCATGACAAAATGATATTTCAAAGTTCCTGGAACAGTTTTGGCCTCTGAAAAACGTGACTTTAACATTTCAGCAGTATTAATGCAATCTTCTTTGGAACAAAAAAAAACTACGGTTTGTTAAATGGTCTTTAGCCCAGTTATATAATTCTTTCGCATTTTGAATTTGATCTATCGATGATCTTTGAAGGCTAGCTCGTGCAGCTTGTCTCTTTAAATTACCACCTACGCCATCACATGGCCCCTTTCTATGGGCTGAGGCATGGAAGCACCATTTTGCAAAAATTCCAAAATCATTTTTGAGATGAACAAGATTAAAAAAATTATATTTATTTTTAAAATGTTGACCTGCGCCATCTGAAAAATATATAATTTCTGTGGGATGGTAATTGTCTGTCAAATATTTCATTATAATTTTTTGGTATTCAAAAACTGCAGCAGTATCGTGGTTCAGATTATCTGATATTATAGCTAATGACTTGTGCTTTACTTCATCAGCTTCTCTATAATAAATGACTATTGTGAAAATAGAACATTGGTCATTATTCCAAAAATGAGATTGGGCAGAATTTTGAAGGACAAACGCAAAGTTTTGAGCAAAATCAAACATTACAAGAAACTGGCCTTCTTTCAAGTTTTTTTTAAATCTTGAAGAAATAAAGATTGCTCCTTGGCAATAAAGTCGTGAACATTCAGCTTTAGCAATCGACCACAAAGTTGATGAATAAATTCATCACTTATTAAAACCTCTGTCTTCAAGGTACATCGATCAGTCTCTTCCCAAACTTGAAATTCTACTGAATCAATAGAATTTTGATCTAATAGGCTTTGAAGGTAATCTTGAATAACATCAATCCCCGGGCAGTTTGTGCATTCATTTAGGTGACAAGCAGGACTAGGTACTGTACACATTAAACACTTTAAAAAATCTTTATAATTTTTTATTTGTAAAGTCGACTTTTCTGTCAGTTCTTTAAGATTTATTGCTTGTAACATAAGAATTACGTTCTCATAATGCACACATACGCAAACATTATGTGTGCCACTAGATCCAGCCAGTACGCAATGTTGAGGCCGAAGTTGAGCGAATTTCGAAAATACAATTTTAATATTTGGATTTTTCGTTTTAAATGCTTCAAACAACTCAGACAGATTGCAATGGATTAGTCTTTTTTGAAAATGTTCACGAGTACCATTTTGCATTTTTACAGAAACAAAATCCTTCATTCCTGGTAAGAGTCGACTATTTTCATCGTTTTCGTAAAAATCTTTAATTATTTTTTCATTCTCAGAGGCTAATTTTTTCCCTCCCAATTTTGGATTCGGCGAAGCTAATATTCCATGTTCAGCTACTAACTTTTTCGCTCGGTTAGCTTGGCGCTCAGACCAACCAAATTCTTTCATCATTTTAGTGCGACCCCAGGATGCAGGTGCGAGAGTTAGGAGTACAATTTTTTCCGAATTGCTGGTGGAACATTTAAACTTACTTTTAATCTGTTCAAGAACTTCAATTGCAGCTTGACAATATTGTTTGTCGCATTGGATGTTCGGTTTCTTAGGGCTTGATGGAACAGAATAATTGTCATCTGAATCAATTTCATCACTGTGGTCGGAAGGAATTTCGAGATCTGCAGAAAAATTTGTGTTAGCGTCAGAGTCATCTTTTGATAGTTTTCGTTTTTCTGGAAGGTTTTGAATTTTTTTTCTACATGTCCAGCATAATTTTACATCCAGCGGGACATTTTCTGGTAATTTTTCCACTATATTTTTAGAAGGACATCTTAAATCTTTAACCTTTCCATGATTTTTTTCTTTAAACGGATTAAAACACCGATCTCTCCAAACAGTATTTGTTGATTCCATAATGACGAATTAACGAGTAGAAAATAATATAAAATGGTAGCACACAATAAAGCTAAAGAAAATCATTAATAAAAATAAATACATAAAAGAACTTAACCTAAAGACTTAACGAATTCTAACTGAAACTCAGAAAAGAAACTAATAAAATAAGAAATTAACTCGAATCGATATGATTAATTTTCACTGCAAATTTTTCAGTAAAAATTAAATTTAAAATTGAATAATTAAAACCAAAAAAAATATTGTCACACTCTAGATGAAATTGTAAAATTCTTATTCACTTCCAAGAAAACAAACTGTAAAAGATAAAAATAATACAATGGAACAAACTGAGATATAAAGAAAAAAAGCTCGAATTACTGTATTGTTAGTATCGAATTTGCATTAGAGCAAATACATAAGCTTCCATTCAAAATGTATGGAAAAACTGCAATTCGTTGTTGTTAAGACCAACGCAGAATAAAATCTTTAACCGGAACCGCAATCGTAAGCGTAACCGTAAGAATGAGTTAAAGAAGGATAAACAATATACCTATCCTTCTTTAACGCATTCTTACGGTTACGCTTACGATTGCGGTTCCGGTTAAAGATTCTATTCTGCGTTGGCCTTAAGCTGTCTCGTGCGTTTGAACGTGGCAGTTGCTGTCTCGGCGTAAAGTGTCGTAACGCGGCGCGGCGCGCTACGGCATGCAGCGGCACACAAAATGTTTTATAACTTCTAAACTATTAAACTCCCCATTTCGATCCAACTATCATTTTAAAGGTAAGGAAATTTGCTTTCTTTTGATGGTATTCCGAAAAAAATCATAGATGTCCGAATTGATAAAAAATAGAAAAATATTTTTTTATTAATTTTTGAATGGCAATTTTATTTTTTATAAATTTCTATAATTTCCTTTTAATAGGACTAAAAACTTATTTCTTAATAAAAAAACAACATACTACAATATACAGAACTCACCAAGAACAAAATTTTACACCACAAGAATGCATAACATTACACGAATCCCCAGTATAAAATATCTGAAACACAAAATCAAATTATAAATTTTTTTTACTTCCTTTTTTTATATTTAAAAAATAACACAAACATAAAGCACTTACCCTTTTTTAAAAAGCAAACTACTCTTTACTTTCAGACGGTAAAAATATTTTATATCTTTTTTTGTCTAAAAGAATATTTGTCAAAACTAATCAAAGGAAGATATGATAATGAGAATCGGACCAACTGTCACTTTTTAGAGACAAAATAGGAAGTAACATAGTCAAGTCAATTTTCTTTTAGTTGCATGTGAAAATAAAAAAAAAATAATCAACGCATGTAAAATCAAGTAGACAGTAGAAACAGCATGAACAAAATTTTTAAACAATACAAATAAATTAATTAAAATTTTTTCTCTTTCTCAAAAGATGCTACCGACCGAAAACCAACCGTTAGAAGCTTCTAAATGCGAAAATGATATAATAAAGTATATTTAATTAAATAATTGTTAAAACGATATGCGTGTGTAGAAAAGGTTTATAATAGTGCAATAGCATTTTCGCATGATAAAATAATTTGTCAGAATTGTTTTTTTGATTTAGATATTTCTGAACAAGTAAATTTCAATATAGAAAGAGTGCAACATTTATATGTAGGAAACGTTGATGCAACAATAGAATGTTACAATTGTAAAATTATTTTGTACAATAGTATGCAAAAAGCAAACGAATGCATGGAATGTACGCTTAGTATTTTAGAAACAGAAAGAGAAAAAGTTGAAGAATTTAAAGATGTTCGACTATATTACGACCCTAGGTATTCTAATAAACCAACAAATTACGACTCTGACTCTGACACAATTATTTACGAATAAACGAATTAACATTGAAAAATTACAAAATAAAAAAGAAACAAAAAGAAAATTAGCGGAAATAATGTTAATAAGGCTAAAACAAAAATATGATTTTAATGAAAAAAAAGAAGCAATAGATACTTGGAGTGATAAAATCCAACTAATTAAATGGAGCAATTCTTGTGAAAGATGTTACGGAAGATATCATGTAGCAAAAAATTGCCTAAATTACAAAAAAAGGGGGAGGTGTTACGGCATCGTAACGTATTTTTCAATATTAATAATAATATAAATAATAATAATAATAATAATAATAATAATAATAATAATAATAATGGGAATAACAATAAATAATTGTTATTAACATATTATTAACAATTATAAATAATCATTAATTAATGAAAATAGTAATAATAAAAATAATAAATTAATAATTAGATTTAAACAATAATAATGTTTAAAAAAGAATAATTATTATAATAACATAATAGTAATAATTAATGTAACAATAACAACCAAATAAGAATAATAAGCAATTACAATAATAATAACAAGATAGTAATAAAAGTAACAACAATAATAGTTAATAATAACAAGATGATAACAATAAATAATAATAATCAACAACAAAATAATAATTAATTGTAACAAATAATAACAAGATAATAATAAAATGTAACAACAAAATAACAATTAATAATAAGTTAATAATAATTTGTAACAACGAAATAACAACAAATAATAGTTAATAATAACAAGATAATAATAAATTATAATAATTAACAACAAGTTTTAATAATGTAGAACAATAATATCAATTAGTAATAACAAGTTAATAACAAATTTTAATAACAAATTAATAACAAAATGTTAATAACAAATTTTAATAACAAATTAATAACAAAATGTTAATAACAAATTAATAACAAAATATTAATAACAATTGTAATAACAATAAATAATTAACAACAACATAAAAACTATAATATTAAATTGTTAAAAACATGACCAAGAGGATGTGAACACGTGCGATCTAAAAGCTGAGTCAACGCAAGTGTTTCTCTAACAAAGGTTTCTCAAATGCATGGTAAAACGTATAGCTGCTTCAAATGCATGGCAAATTGTAACAATTCATCAAATACACAGGGAAATTTGGGTATAAAAAGAGCCAGACGTTTAATAAACGAAACATATAAACTCTAACAGACCAATTTTTTTTAATACAAACTTTTAGGATATGTGTCAGAGAATAAAAAAATCATTATTTGCATGTTTCAACTTCCGGAGGGCGGCCATATTGGAATTATTAACCTCAAAAAATACTAAATCTGCGTTGAAACAACCGCCACCAATTTTTTTTCAGCGAAATTTTTTGAGCGCGTTAAGGGAAGGTCACTGAACAATTTCCAACACATTTCAACTTCCGGAGGGCGGCCATATTAGAATTATGAACCTCTAAAAATGCTAAATCTGCGTTTAAACACCCGCCACCAATTTTTTTTTCAGCGAAATTTTTTGAGCGCGTTAAGGGAAGGTCAGTGAACAATTTCCAACAAATTTCGACCTCCGCAAGTCCGCCATCTTCGAATTAATAACCTCAAAAAAATACTAAATCTGCGTTTAAACACCCGCCACCAATTTATTTTTCAGCGAAATTTTATGAGCTCGTTAAGGGAAGGTCAGTAAACGATTTCCATCACATTTCAACTTCCGGAGGGCGGCCATATTGGAAATATTAACCTCAAAAAATAATAAATCTGCTTTTAAACACCCGCCACCAATTTATTTTTCAGCGAAGTTTTTCGAGCGCGTTAAGGAAAGATCAGTAAACGATTTCCATTACATTTTAACTTCCGGAGGGCGGCCATATTGGAATTATTAACCTCCAAAAATACTAAATCTGCGTTTAAACAACCGCCACCATTTTTTTTTCAGCGAAGTTTTTTAAGCGCGTTAAGGTAAGGTCACTGAACAATTTCCAACACATTTCAACTTCCGAAGGGCGGCCATCTTGGAATTAATAACCTCAAAAAAAATCTTAAATCTGCGTTAAAACACCCGCCCCCAATTTTTTAGTCAAATTTTTTGAGCGCGTTAAGGGAAGGTCAGTGAACAATTTCCAACAAATTTCGACTTCCGCAAGTCCGCCATCTTCGAATTAATAACCTAAAAAAAATACTAAATCTGCGTTTAAACAGCCGCCACCAATTTATTTTTCAGCGAAATTTTTTGAGCTCGTTAAGGGAAGGTCAGGAAACGATTTCCATTACATTTTAACTTCCGGAGGGCGGCCATATTGGAATTATTAACCTCCAAAAATACTAAATCTGCGTTTAAACAACCGCCACCAATTTATTTTTCAGCGAAGTTTTTTGACCGCGTTAAGGGAAGGTCAGTGAACAATTTCCAACACATTTCAACTTCCGGAGGGCGGCCATATTGGAATTAATAACCTCAAAAAAACTAAATCTGCGTTTATATACCCGCCACCAATTTATTTTTCAGCGAAGTTTTTTGAGCGCGTTAAGGGAAGGTCAGTGAACAATTTCCAACAAATTTCGACTTCCGCAAGTCCGCCATCTTCGAATTAATAACCTAAAAAAAATACTAAATCTGCGTTTAAACACCCGCCACCAATTTTTTTTAGCGAAATTTTTTGAGCGCGTTAAAGGAAGGTCAGTGAACAATTTCCAACACATTTAACTTCCGAAGGGCGGCCATCTTGGAATTAATAACCTCAAAAAAAAATCTTAAATCTGCGTTAAAACACCCGCCACCAATTTTTTTAGTCAAATTTTTTGAGCGCGTTAAGGGAAGGTCAGTGAACAATTTCCAACAAATTTCGACTTCCGCAAGTCCGCCATCTTCGAATTAATAACCTAAAAAAAATACTAAATCTGCGTTTCAACACCCGCCACCAATTTTTTTTAGCGAAATTTTTTGAGCGCGTTAAAGGAAGGTCAGTGAACAATTTCCAGCACATTTCAACTTCCGGAGGGCGGCCATCTTGGAATTAATAACCTTTAAAAAAAATCTTAAATCTGCGTTAAAACACCCGCCACCAATTTTTTTAGTCAAATTTTTTGAGCGCGTTAAGGGAAGGTCAGTGAACAATTTCCAACAAATTTCGACTTCCGCAAGTCCGCCATCTTCGAATTAATAACCTAAAAAAAATACTAAATCTGCGTTTAAACACCCGCCACCAATTTTTTTTAGCGAAATTTTTTGAGCGCGTTAAAGGAAGGTCAGTGAACAATTTCCAACACATTTAACTTCCGAAGGGCGGCCATCTTGGAATTAATAACCTCAAAAAAAAATCTTAAATCTGCGTTAAAACACCCGCCACCAATTTTTTTAGTCAAATTTTTTGAGCGCGTTAAGGGAAGGTCAGTGAACAATTTCCAACAAATTTCGACTTCCGCAAGTCCGCCATCTTCGAATTAATAACCTAAAAAAAATACTAAATCTGCGTTTAAACACCCGCCACCAATTTATTTTTCAGCGAAATTTTTTGAGCTCGTTAAGGGAAGGTCAGGAAACGATTTCCATTACATTTTAACTTCCGGAGGGCGGCCATATTGGAAATATTAACCTCAAAAAATAATAAATCTGCTTTTAAACACCCGCCACCAATTTATTTTTCAGCGAAGTTTTTTGACCGCGTTAAGGGAAGGTCAGTGAACAATTTCCAACACATTTCAACTTCCGGAGGGCGGCCATCTTGGAATTAATAACCTTTAAAAAAAATCTTAAATCTGCGTTAAAACACCCGCCATCAATTTTTTTAGTCAAATTTTTTGAGCGCGTTAAGGGAAGGTCAGTGAACAATTTCCAACAAATTTCGACTTCCGCAAGTCCGCCATCTTCGAATTAATAACCTAAAAAAATACTAAATCTGCGTTTAAACACCCGCCATCAATTTTTTTTAGCGAAATTTTTTGAGCGCGTTAAAGGAAGGTCAGTGAACAATTTCCAACACATTTAACTTCCGAAGGGCGGCCATCTTGGAATTAATAACCTCAAAAAAAAATCTAAATCTGCGTTTAAACACCCGCCACCAATTTTTTAGTCAAATTTTTTGAGCGCGTTAAGGGAAGGTCACTTAACAATTTCCATCACATTTTAACTTCCGCAAGTCCACCCTTCGAATTAATAACCTCAAAAAATACTAAATCTGCGTTTAAACACCCGCCACCAATTTATTTTTCAACGAAGTTTTTTAAGCGCGTTAAAGGAAGGTCAGTGAACAATTTCCAACACATTTCAACTTCCGAAGGGCGGCCATCTTGGAATTAATAACCTCAAAAAAAAATCTTAAATCTGCGTTAAAACACCCGCCACCAATTTTTTTAGTCAAATTTTTTGAGCGCGTTAAGGGAAGGTCAGTGAACAATTTCCAACAAATTTCGACTTCCGCAAGTCCGCCATCTTCGAATTAATAACCTAAAAAAAATACTAAATCTGCGTTTAAACACCCGCCACCAATTTTTTTTAGCGAAATTTTTTGAGCGCGTTAAAGGAAGGTCAGTGAACAATTTCCAGCACATTTCAACTTCTGGAGGGCGGCCATATTGGAATTATTAACCTCCAAAAATACTAAATCTGCGTTTAAACAACCGCCACCAATATATTTTTCAGCGAAGTTTTTTGAGCGCGTTAAGGGAAGATCAGTAAACGATTTCCATCACATTTTAACTTCCGGAGGGCGGCCATCTTGGAATTAATAACCTTTAAAAAAAATCTTAAATCTGCGTTAAAACACCCGCCACCAATTTTTTTAGTCAAATTTTTTGAGCGCGTTAAGGGAAGGTCAGTGAACAATTTCCAACAAATTTCGACTTCCGCAAGTCCGCCATCTTCGAATTAATAACCTAAAAAAAATACTAAATCTGCGTTTAAACACCCGCCACCAATTTTTTTAGCGAAATTTTTTGAGCGCGTTAAAGGAAGGTCAGTGAACAATTTCCAACACATTTCAACTTCCGAAGGGCGGCCATCTTGGAATTAATAACCTCAAAAAAAAATCTTAAATCTGCGTTAAAACACCCGCCACCAATTTTTTTAGTCAAATTTTTTGAGCGCGTTAAGGGAAGGTCAGTGAACAATTTCCAACAAATTTCGACTTCCGCAAGTCCGCCATCTTCGAATTAATAACCTAAAAAAAATACTAAATCTGCGTTTAAACACCCGCCACCAATTTTTTTTAGCGAAATTTTTTGAGCGCGTTAAAGGAAGGTCAGTGAACAATTTCCAACACATTTCAACTTCCGGAGGGCGGCCATATTGGAATTATTAACCTCCAAAAATACTAAATCTGCGTTTAAACAACCGCCACCAATATATTTTTCAGCGAAGTTTTTTGAGCGCGTTAAGGGAAGATCAGTAAACGATTTCCATCACATTTTAACTTCCGGAGGGCGGCCATCTTGGAATTAATAACCTTTAAAAAAAAAATCTTAAATCTGCGTTAAAACACCCGCCACCAATTTTTTTTCAGCGAAGTTTTTTGAGCGCGTTAAGGTAAGGTCACTAAACAATTTCCATCACATTTTAACTTCCGGAGGGCGGCCATCTTGGAATTAATAACCTTTAAAAAAAATCTTAAATCTGCGTTAAAACACCCGCCACCAATTTTTTTTCAGGGAAGTTTTTTGAGCGCGTTAAGGTAAGGTCACTAAACAATTTCCAACACATTTCAACTTCCGAAGGGCGGCCATCTTGGAATTAATAACCTCAAAAAAAATCTTAAATCTGCGTTAAAACACCCGCCACCAATTTTTTTTAGTCAAATTTTCTGAGCGCGTTAAGGAAAGGTCAGTGAACAATTTCCAACAAATTTCGACTTCCGCAAGTCCGCCATCTTGGAATTAATAACCTAAAAAAATACTAAATCTGCGTTTAAACACCAGCCACCAATTATTTTTTCAGCGAAATTTTTTGAGCGCGTTAAGGGAAGGTCAGTGAACAATTTCCAACAAATTAACGTTGGTGAAGATCACCACGTTTATAGTCAACGATTTTTGAAGAAAAATATTTTTTTAAGCAAATTTTTGTACATAAAATAGTACGTTTAATTTTTTGAATAATGATTTACAAAAGAAATATTCGTGAACAAAAATTTAATTCTTTTTGGTAGGAAAATAATTATTTTTCTTTCAATCGTTGATTATAAACGTTGCGAACTTCACCGACGTACAAATTTCGACTTCCACAAGTCCGCCATCTTCGAATTAATAACCTAAAAAAAATACTAAATCTGCGTTTAAACACCCGCCACCAATTTATTTTTCAGCGAAATTTTTTGAGCTCGTTTAGGGAAGGTCAGGAAACGATTTCCATTACATTTTAACTTCCGGAAGGCGGCCATATTGGAATTATTAACCTATAAAAATACTATATCTGCGTTTAAACACCCGCCACCAATTTTTTTTTCAGTCAAATTTTTTGAGCGCGTTAAGGGAAGGTCAGTGAACAATTTCCAACACATTTCAACTTCCGGAGGGCGGCCATATTGGAATTAATAACCTCAAAAAAATACGTAGTTGAAGTTTGCAACGTTTATAATTAACGATGGAAAGAAAAAAAATTATTTTACTAACAAAAAGAATAAAAATTTTTGTTCACAAATAGTTTTTTTGTAAATTGTTATTCAAAAAATTAAACGTACTATTTTTTGCACAAATTTGCTTAAAAAATATTATTCTTTAGAATTTGTTGGCTATATACGTTGTGAATTTCACCAACGTAAAAAAATACTAAATCTGCGTTTAAAAACCCGCTACTAATTTTTTTTCGGCGTAGTTTTTTGAGCGCGTTTAGGGAAAGTCGGTGAACAATTTCTAATTCATTTCCATTTCTGGAGGGCCGCCATATTAGGCCCTATTTCCCTTCGAAATATAATACCTTTGTTTAATTACCTGCCACCAATTTTTTTTAACTTGTTTAGGGAAGATCAGCGAACAATTTTCAATTATTTTCAACTTCCGGAGGGCTGCTCTATTGGGCCCTATTATCCTACAAAATATAATATCTTCGTTTAAATACCCGCCACTAATTTTTTTAGCGATATTTTTTTAACGCTTTTAGAGATGATCAGTAAACAATTTTTTATGTATTACAACTTTCGGAGGGCTTCCATATTGGGCCTTATCACATCACGAAATATAACATCGGCCACCAATTTATTTTTGAGCGAAATTTTTTGGGTGCGCTTGTGGAAGGTTAGTGAACAATTTTCAATTTATTTTAACTTCCGGAAGGCCACCACATTAGGCTCTATCACCCCAAGAAATAAAAAGTTGTCGTTTAAATACCCGCCACCAATTTGGTGGTTATAATCGATTTTGTTATAAATGTAAGTAAAATTTAATTTCTAATCAATTTTTATTTATTAGAAAATTTTATGAGAAATTAACTATTTGATTACAGGAAAACTAATTTATTGATTAATTGAATGGCTTTAGGCTTCACAGTGTTTCACCTATTTCCCTTTTTAACAATATTTCCCCTATTTTTTACTTTTTACCCCCAGTTTGTGTTGTACACCAACAGAAAATTTTTTTATAGGACATATTTTTCATTTGAGTTAAATAAACTTTGTAATTTCATATTCTAATACGAAAATTCAAGGTTGTGGAGTCAGTTATTTAATCGAAGAAAGCAAAAGAAATAAATAAAATGTATGTTTTCTTTTTACATAAAATTTTTTTAAATACAAGACAAAATAAAAGTTGGAGAGACTAACTTACAGTATCCTAAATGTATAATTCTGATCAAAAACACAAATTACTCTGATTTACCAGTTTTGAATAAATTGAAGTGATCCATTACGCCCCGGTCTTCGCTAACGTAAATTTAGAAATATGTATTATATATTAAATAAATTTAATAATTGTTTTAAACTAAATCAACTTTAAATTATATCAATTTTTAAAGCAGTTTTGGTTAGTTATAACGTCGCTGCTAATTTTAATTACTTACTGTTACTATTCATTTAGTAGTTTCAGCCATTTAGTAAAAAAAACATAAAAAACCATAAAAAGTAGTTGAATCAAATTATAAAATAGTTGAGTATACTAATAGAAAATGGTAACACCAACCAATAAGTTAACAGCAGTTGTAACGTGGTTTTATATTAACCACGTACAAATGTCCTGTGAAAATATCGCCGAAAAATCTAGAATTAAATATTTGACATTTCTGCGTTTTAATCACGTTGTTATACTCTAATTAGAACAAATACCTGGCCACATCCGAACTCCCCGATAAATATTTGTTGAAATTACTATTAATTGTTTTCCAAATAATTGTTACTATCGACGGAATTACAGAACAGTCTGTAAAATGTCTGAATTGTTAAAATTTGAGAGCAGTCGAGTTGGTATAAAGGAAAACCACACTTCCTTTAAAACATTTAACTTGTATTAATGCCAAAGAAGTCATGAGAAAAATGTACACACGTTGATTGGCCGGAAGAAGAAGAAGCAACCTCCGGAAGGAAGGATGGACTTCGTTATTTTGGTTTAGTTGTTAAAACCAAAAGATATTTTAACAACTATTGTCTGTGGGCGAAGGCAATTATCTAACACTGCAGCAAGTTTGGGACTACTGTAGCCATTCCACAGGGGCCATGTAAAGGGCGCATGTGTAAAGGACGGTGCACGTCCGAGTCGCCTAATTGCCAATTTCCTCAGTTCGGTTCTGGCCAGCCGCTTGACACCTGTGAGTCCGCGTCTCAGTAAATTGTCCCCGAGTCACTTCGAGTTCTTGAAGATGAGCCGCGCCGAGGAATACCGTGAGATGTTACGGAAAATCCGAGGTTAGTGGACGGATTCAACTTCGCTCGCCTTCACCTGGTCTACCAGGTTATCCAGAGTGGCAACTTGGCGTCAACGCTGAGTGCCGGCCAAAAACGTGCTACACCGGGAGCGTGGCTTCTATATTTGTTGGTTATCTTCGTGAGAAGTGTGGTTTTTCCCGGTTTTCCGTCATTATTGAATAAATAAAGAAAAGAGTTAAATCCTAAATTGTGTCCTAGTAATTTGTAGTGAATAGTGAGTGTTGAGTTGTCTGTTTCATCTCTCTCGGCAATAGAATCCATTCTTTGAGATACGTCCATGCTACGAGTTAAAATCGAGAGTTCGGAAGTCGAGCTAGTCCGGAAGCACTCTCGATAGTAAAGAAAAGAGGAACCGCGGAGGTCCGGGTAGAATCCTACCTGGCGCCTGGGGAAGATCCCCGTATAAATAAACGGACCGTCGCGGGTATTTTCACAAGTCCGAAGCGTGGGGCTTGTGAATCAGCAAGTTAAAAGTATCGCCATTTTTGTAGCGTTGTGTTAAGGAGAGATTTCCCTCGCTTTAACAAGTAAAAGGAAACCTCGCTACAACAGTGGCGCCCAACTTCAGGGCTATTCCGAGAGAGTGAAATGCGACAAATTCACTCAATGGACTTAGAATAAAAATAAGAATAACCTCGAAATAAAAGTATTGTGTCAAAAAGTTAAAATAGTGAAACCACACGGATATAAGTCACGCTTCCTGGTGAGTAATTATTGGTTTATTTTGTTCAGTAGTCGCTTATTTTTTTTTGCAATAGCTGATCTGACAATTAACTTGTTTTTGTTTGATACAAAGTTAATATCAGCAAATTGAGAAAAATAAAAGAGAATTTTCTTTGCTTCAATAGTTTGAATTTTTTTTTGTATTGAGAGAAAAATTTATGTGTTATTATTTTTGTAGGATGCTTTGAGAAAAAAAATTATTTTATTTTCATTTTACATATTTTTGTAGTGTCAAAATTTTGTCTTATTTTCAGCATGTAAAATAAAATATTTTCAGTGTCCCCTACCACCCCCCCGCGAGTGTTAACTTAAAAGTACAGAAAAGCTCTAGAGCTCGAATTTCTCGGTAAAATATTAAGAGCTGGGGAAATATAGAATAAACGGAAAATTTAAAAGAGTAAAGAATTTATTTTTCTCCCCGTTTTTTTTCTCTTTTTGAAATTGAAAGTGAAAATTTTTTTTTCTTTCTCTCTTCTCTCTCTTCCGAATAATAGAATTTCTGCAAGAAGGCGAAGGATGAACAGGATAGATCGGTTTTTACAAGCCACCCGAACTCAGTGGATTTAATTAGAAAAAAATTAAGTAAAAGTCACCACAAAATTTTTTTTTAAATAGAGTAATAGGTAATTTTTAAAAAATTTTTCGTAATTTTTTATAATAAATCGCACCGAAATGGTTAGTATTGGATAACCAATAGAAAGGAAAATCGGATTGTTTGTTTTGGTAAATTACCGAACAGGAAAGGTAATTTACCGGTAATTTAGGAAATTTTGAATTTTTTCCGGTATTTCACCCTCCGATACTCAAAAATACCAAAACAGCGGAAATCCTGAACCGAAAGTGGGATTTCAAAAGTAAAAGAATTTTAGGAAACTTTGGAAAGTTACCCAAAGAGTGGAAAGTTAATTTTTGTTATCTTGGGGAATCCAATATCTGTGACAGTAAACCAAGAAAAATTTATGGATTAATAAAGTAATTAGAATTTTTGATCGGTAATTTTTCACACCCAGTCGAGGAAAGATTGGAAATTTAAGAAACATTAAGAAATATTTAGTAAGCTGTCAATTTCTTAATAACTTAATCAAATTTTAAATAAATAAATGAAAAATTAACTTGACAAAAGAGTTTATTTAGTTAAAAATTTTTTTTTCTCTTTCAGTAATTAAAGAAAAGAAAAATAAAAGGTAAATTTTTTTTTGTGATTGAATTTTTTTTTTTTTTTTTGAAACTAAACTTTTCCGATTACATTAAGAATATTTATCTTTTGTTGTATCGATTTCAATCAATACGACGAGGGCTGAATCTATTAGGGAAATTTCGAAAAAATAGTGGAAATTTTGGGAAAACTTGCGAGAAGTTTAAATAATTTCAGCGTTTTGTAGTCAACGGTCGTCCACAGCAACCGAGAGTAGTAAAATTCGTTTAGAAATAAAAATTACAAGTATATAAATTTAAAAGAAAGTTTCGGAAATAAAAATTTTCTCGTTGGTTAAAGAGCAAAGTTACGAAATCAATTGTAAAAATGAGTACCACGGAAGAATTCGACCGGGGTAAACACACTTCGAGCGATGATAGCCAGGAGAAAGGGGAAGAAACAGCGATGGGATCTCTGGTAACCCAATCACAAGCCCAAGTGACAAACACGGTAGGGTTAAATGCCGAAAATGACCCACATACCCTCAATGCAAACGGGAACAATTTAATCACGAAACTCAGAAGCGAGGTAAGAGCATTCGACGAAGTTCTAAAACAACTCGAACTTCACGGGTGCAGTACGTCAGGCCCGCCGGAAGTACTTATATCACGACTAGAACGATTAATCGCGAAATCGCAGGGTCGACTAGATGTCCCGTGGTATGACAGCGACGAAGCTTTTAGAATACCTGAAACAGGAGCGCATACCTCGACCCCCACGACACCTGGATCGGCTCGATTTGTCTCACTTCCCGAAAGTCCAGTAGTAACCGAAACACAAAATATTTTTATAAACAGTAATTCAGATCGGAGACAGCAACTCTCCAGACAGGAAAATCCTCACACCGACTTTCTCTTACCAAATCCGCAATACGCAAATGTAAATACAAACCCGCGGGGAAATTACGTATTCGAATCGCACGCGGAAAACAGCGAAACTCAGGAACTGCGCGAATCAATTATAGCGATGCAACAGCAAATAACGGCCTTGACGAACCTAGTTACGGAACGCGTTTTAAATAATCAAACAGCAACGAGTATTTGTCCGACGTGCCACACGACAACCACGGTATCGAGGCCGCCACCCGTATATAATCAAGGACACTCGAGTAGACAGACAGATGTATACGGACACCCGTTTCCCGAAACACCCCGAGGATCGTCGATGCCTCCGACAGTCCCGACAGTAGATTTTGAAAATCGGGACACACGATTCAATGGTTTGAGTTGGAGCGGAAACCAGAGACAATTTCCGCTTCCACGACCATCAAACCAGACCAATCATTTAGAATATAGACAACACGAACAAAGGTTAACAGAGTACCAACAGACTACCGACCGGTACCAGCAAGGACCGTACGGGCACGCGACCACAGAGCCCTACCGGCCAAGTCAACAGTACCCCACATACCCGACAAACAGTATCTTTCCCCCGCGGCTGAAGTCGGGTTCGCGTGGGGGGGTTCGAACCAGAAAACCGAAACGAATATCCGAACCCGTATTATGCGAATAGACAAATGGGATTTGTCTCAAACCCAAACGCACAGTGGGAACCGACCAATAGATTTTCCCACGATACAGCAAATCAGAATAGGAATCCCAGGAACGTCACAAGAATTGTAGATAGCTGGCAGATAAAGTTCAATGGTCAAAAAGGTACCAGTATAGACAATTTCTTGTGGCGAGTGGAGGAGGGTAGGGCTGCGTCGTTCATGACAGATGAGGAACTTCTGGTAGCCATGCCCTTCCTACTCACAGACATGGCGGCACACTGGTACCGCCAAAATCGCCACAGGTGGCACACCTGGAAAGAGTGCAAATACCAATTACAGGTCAGGTTCGGAGATGCTAGGTTCCAAGATCGGCTCGAAGAACAGATTCTCTTTCGAAAGCAGGGACCTGGAGAATCTGCGGCCGATTACCTGACTTGTATGTACGGTTTGTACCAGCTGTCAACCAGACCGATCGAAATGACAGCTCAGATGGACCGTGTACACTCGAATCTTCGAGCCGATTACCGAAGAGCGATTCGACGGCACGAATTTAACGATTTTAACAGTCTCGCGGAATTGACGTCAGAATTCGAACGCGTAATGGCGATTACGGACGATGACCTACCCCCACCCCTACCAGAAAAATCATTAATTCCGGAATACGCTTTTCAAGGACCGATACGGACAGACCCGAGACCGAGTAAAATCGCAGTCATCAGTTCGGAAGACAATAAATCGGGAAAAACGGAACCCGTTGAACCGTCGAAACAACCAGTAGACACGAACAACGAACCATGGTCTAAAACCATGGACGCACTGATAGCAGCCCTTATTAGTGCAAAAACCAATCATAACCAGTCGCAAAAACCTAACATCGGGAATTCCAATTGGAATAAGAAAAAGACCCCCGAAACGAACGGTAACGCGAATAGACAAAAACAGGGGAGCACCGGAACCTCCCCTAAATCGTCTCCGAAAACCGCAAGTAAGAACGAACAGAAGGAAGTCGTGTGCTGGAATTGCAGAGAGAAAGGGCACTTCCAAACCGGTTGCGCAAAACCCCGACGCAATGATTATTGCCGACGTTGCGGCAAAGAAGGATTTACGACTAAAAATTGCGAAGGTTGTCCGGGAAACCAGAAAAAGGAGGAGAAATAAAGGTCGTCTCTCCTTCTTTAACCGAACCACAGACCTCAACGCAGACAAACACGTCGCCCGTAGATGTATCCGTCTCCGAAACCGTAAAGAATACCGACAAAAATGCGAAAGTTACCCCCAAGAAGTCGAAAAACCGGAAGGCCAGTAAACCGTATAAGGCCGACCAAAATGTCTTGGTCAACGACCGCATAGAGGGAAATAACGGCGCGCACACGTGGAAATATAACCAACAAATAATGGCCTTACTAAATTCAGAGTCTGTACCGACGCAAGAAATTACTAGTGAGCCACTTAGGTTAGAAGTTAAAACTCCACCGGCAGAAGACAAGGGTTTCAACTTGAGAGTATTCACGACGATCCGAATAGGCAATACCCCTAATGTCCAAGCTCTAATAGATAACGGCGCGTCTCGCACAGTATTATGAGATATCGGTCTCTCAATCGCCGAAAAATATAAAGCGGAGTTATAGCCGGCGACAGAAAAAGCGGTCATGACAGCCGACGGTACGGTGCGCCCGGTAAAAGCCGTCTGCTATCTTCCAATAGAAATCGATCGTGTGTCTCGCATGATGAAGGTGTTAATAGTTCCAGGAATGGGTGAACAAGTTTTCCTGGGAGTGGACTTTATTCACACCTTCGGCGTGATACACGATGGCAGTCAACGGAAATGGTATATGGCCGATTATCCGGATTCGATTCACCGGTATACCGAAGAGGGCGTAGAAGCCATCGCGGTTCAAGACAAAAACGCCGAACCCGACATAGAGAAAACATGCGGGCTAGTAATCATTACCGACGAAGAACGAGAAGACTTAAAACATTTCGTTTCAGGTCTTCTTAGATTAATCCCAGACGATCTACCGGCGACAGATCGGACCGAACACGTAATCGACATACAAGATCATCCGGCCATGAAACAACGTTATTATAGAGTTTCTCCGAAAGTTTTGGAAGCAATGTATGCGGAAATACAAAGAATGTTAGCCGAAGGGATAATAGAACCATCAAAAAGCGGTTGGTCGAATCCGATAGTGATGGTTAAGAAAGCCGACGGTACCTATCGCCTTTGTATAGATTTTCGCAAACTAAATCGGATAGCGAAAACCGATGCATACCCGCTTCCAAAAATGGATATGATCTTGGAAAAACTTCGAGCCGCGAAATACATCACGACACTAGATCTAAAATGGGGGTACCATCAGATTCCCCTATCGAAAGAAAGTAGAGAATGCACAGCATTTACTGTCCCTGGGATGGGTCTATTCCAGTTCACGCGTATGCCGTTCGGACTCTCAGGAGCTCCAGCGACATTCCAGAGACTGATAGATTCCTTGATAGGGCCGGAAATGGAACCGTTCGTATACGCTTATTTTGACGATATCGTGATTGTTACGGAAACGCTTGAAGATCATAAAAAGTGGTTAAAAATCGTGATCAACCGACTGCAAGAGGCAAACCTCACGATCAATCCAGAAAAGAGCAAGTTCGGAGTAACATCCGCCCGGTACTTAGGATTTATCGTGAATCACGAAGGCTTACAAGTAGATCCGGAAAAAGTAGAACCAATTACGAAATACCCCGAGCCAATGACGATCAAACAACTTCGACGTTTTCTCGGAATGGCGTCGTGGTACCGACACTTTATCCCCCAGCTTTCAACTTTAGCCAAACCACTTAACAAATTGTTACGCACTAACGTTCCGTGGGAATGGGACGAAGCCCAACAGAGCGCGTTCGACGAACTGAAAAAATTAATCGCGACCGCACCGACCCTCACTTATCCTGATTTTACGCTACCGTTTGAACTGCACACCGACGCGAGCGATTTCGGCATAGTTGCAGTTCTTACTCAACGTCAAGACGGAACAAACCGGGCAATCGCGTACGCGAGCCGAACGCTCACAGGAGCGGAACGTTAGTACTTTGTTACCGAGAGAGAATGCCTAGCGGTAATTTGGGGAGTAAAGAAATTCCGCCATTACTTCGAGGGGTTTCATTTTACCGTCATCACTGACCACAGCTCACTACGTTGGCTACATAACCTGCATAATCCAACGGGTCGGCTGGCTCGGTGGGCGCTTGATCTCCTAGAGTACGACTTTGAGGTGGTGCATAGGAAAGGGTCCGAACACCTAGTCCCCGATGCACTCTCAAGAATGTACGAAGAGGAGGCAGCGCTGCCAATAGCCGCCTTGACACCGTTTGAGGATCAGTGGTATTGCCAGCGTGTGAGAGAGGTTAATGAAACCCCGAGGAAATTTTATGGTTGAAAAGTAACGGACGGTAGACTATACCGATACCGCCCAAACCCACTAATCGACTCGGTAATGGACGATATAGATGCCTGGAGGTTAGTGATACCGGCCGAACAAAGGCAAGAAGTATTTAACGAAATCAATCACGAACCCCAGGCAGGACACCTAGGAATCGAAAAAACGTACCGTCGAGCAACGTCACTCTACTATTGGCCAGGAATGTATCGCGACATAAAAAGTTGGGTTAGTACATGCGAAGTCTGCCAGAAAATTAAACCCGACCAGAGAGCCGCCGCAGGATTAATGGGAAGACGAGTTATCGAGAAACCGTGGTCAGTAGTAGCTACAGATGTCATGGGCCCTTGGCCCAAAAGCTCTCTAGGTTATCAGTACGTAGTGATCTTCGAAGATCTATATACGCGATGGATAGAAATAGCCCCAATGAGAAAAGCCAACGCCGAAACTATTATCAAAGCGTTCGAAGATTTGATTCTGAACCGGTGGGGGGCACCCCAAGTACTAATTTCCGACAACGGAACAGAATACGTCAATCTGGCTTTCGATGATTTGACCGAGGCGTACGGGATCTAACATTCGTTCACACCGGTATATCATCCACAGTCCGACCCGGTAGAGCGGGTGAACCGAGTGATAAAGACCATGATTTCCGCATACGTCTCCAAAAATCATAGGAAATGGGACGTATATCTAAAAGATCTCAGATTTGCGTACAACACGGCAGTACACGGTAGTACTGGCGTAAGCCCGGCGTACCTTAACATGGGAAGAGAACCAAAACCGTACAATAACCTGCGGGATAGAACAGAGGAAAACCAAGTAGACCTCACACTCGTGGATTCCGAAGAGTGGTTAGAAAAACTGAAAGAACTGCAGGACTTAGTGTCCCTACAGATGGACAATGCGTTCGACCGTCAAAAAATTAATTACGACAAAAGACATAGACACGTTGTATATAAGGTAGGAGACAAAGTCATGTGCAAAAAGCAAGTTACTTCGGCTGCACATAAGGGGATTACACGAGCGTTCGGGGGAAAGAACCAAGGCCCGTTTACCGTAATACGCGTTCTCGGACCGTCAGTCTATGAGATAGCCACAGAAGAAGGCAGGTCGCCAGGTAAATTCCCAATTAAACTATTGATCCCCTATAGGAATCCTAGGACAGGGGGAATAGAGGAAAATACAGGAGCATGATCCTCTAAAAATTTGCATGTATATGGGGAAAATTGGAAAAAGTGGTCCGAAAATTTGGCAGATTTTTTTTTGGTTTCGAACCCATTCGAAATAGTAATAATAGATGACCCCCCAAATAAAGGAAATATTCCCTATTTTGTTTAGAGGAAGAAGAAGAACTCCGAGCGGCAGCAGACGCCAGGAGCGAACTGGCCGAAAGAGTGGAGCGGATGCTTCGAGACGATTTTGAGGTGGTGCCACGACGGGCAGCACCCACCCCGACGGTGTGGAGACCAGCTGGTTCCACACCTAATCCAGCCAGATCCTCAAGGAGCGGATACACATCCCGACCGATGCCGCCACAGCGATTTGAGGTGGGGTTGGAGAGGGACGCAGGGCCGTCGCAGCCCCGTACACGACCGCCCGCCCATATCAGACGCCTAGAGAAGCGACGCGAAGAACAGGCGTCCGAAGCGGAGAGGGGACGCCAGGAAGCCCGAGAAGACGAAGCCCGACTGGCAAGGGAGAAGGCTCGCCAAGAAGCCCAACGGCTCCGAGAAATAGAGGCGGAAAGAGCCTATCAGGCTCGTCAGAACTGGAGGAGAGCCTACGAAGAGGAGAGGAGGAAGAAGGAAGAAACCCGCCGAGAGGCCCAAGCCATTGTCGGAGAAATAATACTCCAGTTGGTGGAGGTGGCAGCCCACCAGAACCAGGAAACACACGATCTGGGCCAACACTACCGGCACGAGCTGGTAGAAACAGCATTCCGCCGTATGTGGTGCCGTGGGTGCGAAACTTGAGGACACCAGATAGAAAATTGTCCCCAAACAGAAGAAGACGAAATATAGAAACAAAAAAAATTCTTTTTTTGTTCTTTCTATAGATATTTTTCTTCGATTCTCTTGTTTTCTTTTCGTTTTTTTTCTCTTCTTTTTATTCTTTTGATTTATTTCGAAAATTAGTTTTTTGTTCTCTTTCCCTTCTGTTTTTGTTTCCGGGCGAAACCCCCTTACTTAAGAAAAGTATCCAAAAAATTTTTATTTTTAGTTAATTGTTTTGGTTTTTTTTGGGGTAACTTTCAGGCCCTTTTGGTCACTTTTCGGGTCGAGAAAGATGAGAAGGAGGAAACCCGAGAATAAGGGACATATTCTTATAATGTTTTTTTTAAGATTCTATGTAAAATGTCTCCACAATAAAACGAGATAATGTATTTTGATAAGTACGTTTCAAGGGTATGAAGTCATTTCTTAATCCCTAATTCCCTTTGCTGATCGGAGAACCGAGAACTTTGACTCAAGGTAACAAGAAAGATAGTTAATCGAGACACACATGGTGACAGACAAGATGGTGAGAAGACAGGACACTGAGGGTAATGAAAGTCATTGATTTAAGTTACAGTTTTTTTGTGTTTTTTTTTCTCTCAAAGCATCTTATAATATGTCAGATCATAAAAGTCGGTAAGATAAATTTGAAACAATATGTATCGCTAACGAGGAACAGGCGAGTGAAGATGAGTTGGACCACTGGCGGAGACTTCTCAAGGTAGATGTTTCGGCTAGGACGAGGGGAGTTGTAACGTGGTTTTATATTAACCACGTACAAATGTCCTGTGAAATTATCGCCGAAAAATCTAGAATTAAATATTTGACATTTCTGCGTTTTAATCGCGTTGTTATACTCGAATTAGAACAAATACCTGGCCACATCCGAACTCCCCGATAAATATTTGTTGAAATTACGATTCATTGTTTTCCAAATAATTGTTACTATCGGCGGAATTACAGAATAGTCTGTAAAATGTCTGAATTGTTAAAATTTGAGAGCAGTCGAGTTGGTATAAAGGAAAACCACACTTCCTTTAAAACATTTAACTTGTATTAATGCCAGAGAAGTCATGAGAAAAATGTACACACGTTGATTGGCCGGAAGAAGAAGAAGAAGCAACCTCCGGAAGGAAGGATGGACTTCGTTATTTTGGTTTAGTTGTTAAAACCAAAAGATATTTTAACAACTATTGTCTGTGGGCGAAGGCAATTATTTAACACTGCAGCAAGTTTGGGATTACTGTAGCCATTCCACAGGGGCCATGTAAAGGGCGCATGTGTAAAGGACGGTGCACGTCCGAGTCGCCTAATTGCCAATTTCCTCAGTTCGGTTCTGGCCAGCCGCTTGACACCTGTGAGTCCGCGTCTCAGTAAATTGTCCCCGAGTCACTTCGAGTTCTTGAAGATGAGCCGCGCGGGAGCGTGGCTTCTATATTTGTTGGTTATCTTCGTGAGAAGTGTGGTTTTTCCCGGTTTTCCGTCATTATTGAATAAATAAAGAAAAGAGTTAAATCCTAAATTGTGTCCTAGTAATTTGTAGTGAATAGTGAGTGTTGAGTTGTCTGTTTCATCTCTCTCGGCAATAGAATCCATTCTTTGAGATACGTCCATGCTACGAGTTAAAATCGAGAGTTCGGAAGTCGAGCTAGTCTGGAAGCTCTCTCGATAGGAAAGAAAAGAGGAACCGCGGAGGTCCGGGTAGAATCCTACCTGGCGCCTGGGGATGATCCCCGTATAAATAAACGGACCGTCGCGGGTATTTTCACAAGTCCGAAGCGTGGGGCTTGTGAATCAGCAAGTTAAAAGTATCGCCATTTTTGTAGCGTTGTGTTAAGGAGAGATTTCCCTCGCTTTAACAAGTAAAAGGAAAATTCGCTACACAGTATAGTTTTATCCTGGAAAAAATAGTTACCACAACTATTCATTTTTCTCAGTGTAATAATAAGAAGAAATTCATTTTATATATAATTTTATTATTTTTCAAAAAGCATTTTTTTAAGTTATTAAAATTAATATTCAATACAGATTTTTTTTAAATAAAATTTAATATTGCGAATAATAGCTTCTCCATACGCGGCGACCTCTTCCTCGTCCACGATAGCCGCAATCGCGATATCCGCGTCCTCGAGTTGTGCCACTTTCCTGAAAGGAATAAAGAAAAAATATTTTGATAAAATAGTTATCAACAATTATCAAGAATCAAAACTTTTAATAAAATTCTTTACAATTATTTTTCTAAATAATAAAATTTTTTAAGACAGTTGAATTATATTTATAATAAATAAAAAATATTTTTACCCCATTCTGGCTCACGGCTGTGCCTTCCTTGGCAGTCGGTGCAGCAGAGGTAGCTGGCGCTGCAGGAGGAGCGTAAAATTGCTGCGGATAGTAAGGCTGCGGTGCCGCATAATAAGGCTGCGGAGCTGCATACGGCGCTGGTGGAGCCGCATATGGGGCTGGTGCTGGTGGAGCCGTATATGTGGCTGGTGCTGGTGGAGCCGTATATGTGGCTGGCGCTGCAGGAGCCGCATATGGGGCTGGCGCTGGAAGAGCCGCATATGGAGTTGGTTGTGGCGGAGCCGCATATGGCGCTGGTGGTGGTGGAGCCGCATATGGCGCTGGTGGTGGTGGAGCCGCATATGGAGTTGGTTGTGGCGAAGCCGCATATGGCGCTAGTGGTGGTGGAGCCGCATATGGGGCTGGCGCTAGTTGAGCCTCATATGGGGTTGGTGGTGGCGGAGCAGGTGCTTGAAGTTGAGCAGGAGGTGGTTGAGGAGCTGTGGTTGCTTGTGGAGCCTCATATGGGGTTGGTGGTGTCAGAGCAGGAGCTTGGAGTAGAGCAGGATGTGGTTGAGGAGCTGTAGTTGCTTGTGGTACAGGAGGAGGTTGAGGAGCTGTAGGTTCAGGTTGACGCCCTCTTGGTCCACCTCGTCCTCCGTTAACAGCCGAAGCGTAGCTCTCATTTGAAGATGTCTGCAAAAAAATTAATTTTTAGAGAAAATCAGGGAATTGTCGGTAAAATTACATTTCGTCAGTAAACTAAGAGAAATATCAATAATGCAAAATCCTTGTCAGTAAAAACAATTTTTTATCAACGTTTTTAGAGAAGTTGCAAATAATTTCAATTTTATCGATGAAACGTACTTGAAAAAGGTTTCAAATTTTTCTTTTAATTACCAATGCTGTAAAACTAGATTTTTCTAATTTTAATTACAAATTTTTAAAAATTATTTTCAATTTTTATTTTCTAATATATATTTAATCGAAAAATATCTTGAGATTTGAAACTTTGTAAAATTTTATTTTAAACAAATGGAGGTATTTAAGGGAATATTCCACTTCAAAATGTTAAAAAAATCGATTTTTTAAATTTTATTTTCGGATTTCTTATAATGTCAAGAATACTCTCTTGAAATATTATTGCAAAGTTCGAAGTAAAACAAAAGTTATACATTTTTATTCTTCGCCATGTCAAAGATGTTTTTGTATGCGGACAAGCAATCGAATGATTTAAACTCTCTTAATTTCATTTTTTTATTTAAATAAAAAACATAAAATAATAATAATAAATAAAAATAATAAATTTAATAAAAAAATAATTAAATTTTTGAAAAATTATGTCATATTCGTAATAAGCGACCCCAAAAACCCCCCGTAACATTTATTTCTTAAAATACCTTCTCTTTTTCACTTCTTTTCTGTTTTTCTCCTTCCTTCCTTCTTTCCTTCCTGTTTTTTTCTATCTCTCTCTCTCTCTTTCTCTTTCTCTATCTATCTCTCTGTCATTCTCCTTTTCCTTTATGCCCACTCTCCCTTTCTCAAGCTCTTGTTTCCTCTCCCATTCACTCTCTTAATCTCTCTTATCTTAAAAAACAAAATTAAAAATTAAAAACTTTTTAAAATTAGAGAAAAACATTTATAGGTGGCCTAACATTTTTTCAAAGTAATAGAAAAATTTTTTTTTCCAAAAATTAAAAATAAAAAAAATAAATAGTTAAAGTTAATTGATCTCTCTCTCTTTCTCTCTCTGTTACATCCCGAGTGGAAGGCGAGGTTAAAAGGTTAGGTTAATAACTTTTTGGAGGAATGGTAGGCTGATTATGGTCAAGTTGGTAAAGCTTGACCTTTATTTTTAAGTAGGATCGTTTGTACTTGTCAAAACTACGAGTTTTGCGTTAAAACAAAAGAATATTCCCTTTTGATACATTTATTTAATGATTTAATAATTATATTACAAATAGTTACATAAATGTTACTTACTTTTAGTTACAGATTAGTCGTAGATTTAAGGTTATAGCGCTTGTCGGTATAAGTTTGGTTTTCAAGGTGTTGTTTCAATTGACTGAAACTTGGAAAGTTTGTTTTGTTACACTTATGTAACGTTCACAACTTTGAGACTTTTGCGTTTGTTTCAAGAGTTAATACCGCTTCTAAGTGTTACTTTTCGTCACTTGCACCTATTACGGAAAGAAACTTGTTTCTAAGTGTGAGAAAAGCAACTTGCACAATAATCGAGTACAATTCTATCCGCAATTGCCGATTAAAAAAAGAATTAGTGAAAAACTACAATTAATGAGACTTAACACGCAAAATACGACAGTTAATATATTGAAATTATAAATTCTAAGTGTCAAATTGCCTTTCTTGCACCCCTTAGGGAAAGAAACTTGTTTCTAAGTGAAAAACAAAATAGACTTGCACGATAATCGAGTACAATTCTAAACCGCAATTGCCGATTAAAGAAAGAATATTACAAATTCGTATAAAACTGAAGGGTCGCTCTACAATGACTATTGGTCTATAAAACCGCACCGGAACATTTGACAATTTTTGTTGAAAAGGCTTTGGCTTATATACTAATAAATTATTAAGAAGTGGGAGAGTTTGAAGACAATTATGGGGGTAAAAGGTGTCAATTCCTAAGAATAATGCTTATTCCTTATAATTCTATTTTTAATTATACTTCGGAGAAAGAATGCGTCTCATCGGTAACTACTCAGAAGTTTTACCCCATATATGGAAAGAGTGAAGCTCGAATTACACGCAGCGATTCCTAGAACTCGGGCTGCGCTAGAACTCGGTTGCGTAAGTAGGTCACAGCGAGCGAGTTCGAGCTTGCAACGCATTCTTCTCTATTTGACCAATTTCTATCTCTTATTTTGTTTTTCTCTGATTTTAAAATTGAGACAATACAGCAAGTATAATGTTTCAATTTTACTTATATCTCAATTTCGGACTTTCAAGTCTTTTTAACACGCGTATTATATGTCAAAATAAGATAATTACATTCCTTTAGCTTTTTGTTACATTGCAGATACACAAAACATATTCCTTACAATCTTATCAAAAACAAAAATGTATCTGGAATGTAACACTCTCTTCTTCTTCTTCTTCTTAAAAAATAAAATTAAAAATTAAAAACTCTTCAAAATTAGAGAAAATATTAATAGGTGGCCTAACATTTTTTTTATGTAATGGGAAAAAAACTTTTTTTCCAAAAATAAAAAATAAAAAATAATAGTTAAACTTTATTAATTTCTCTCTCTCTCTTTCTCTCTCTCTCTCTCCTTTTTCTCCTTGCCCTTCTCCTTCGCTATCTCTCTTCTTCCCTCTCTCACTCACTCTCCTAATCTCTCTTCTTCTTACAAAATAAAATTAAAAATTCAAAACTGTTCAAAATTAGATAAAATATTTATAAGTGGCCTAAAATTTTTTTAAAGTAGTGGGAAAAAAACTTTTTTTTTGAAAATTAAAAATAAAAAAAAATGTTAAAGTTAGTTGATCTCTGTCTCTCTCTCTCTCTCTCTCTCTCTCTTTTTCTTTCTCTCTGTCTCTCTGTCACTCTCCTATTTCTCCTTGCCCTTCTCCTTCGCTCTCTCTCTTCTTCCCTCTCTCACTCACTCTCCTAATCTCTCTTCTTTTTAAAAAATAAAATTAAAAATTATTAAAAATTATAATATAAATTATTTATATTATATAAATTATAATATAAAAATTATAAAAAATTAATTAAAAAAAAAATCTCTCTCTTTCGCTTCTTTTTAAAAAATAAAATTAAAAATTAAAAACTCTTCAAAATTAGAGAAAAAAATACAGGTGGCTTAACATTTTTTCAAAGTAATGGGAAAAAAACTTTTTTTCGAAAATTTGAAAGTAAAAAAACTTTTTTTTTGAAAATTAAAAATAAAAAAAAATGTTAAAGTTAGTTGATCTCTGTCTCTCTCTCTCACTCTCCTTTTTCTCCTTGCCCCTCTCCTTCTCTCTCTCTTTTTTCCTCTCTCACTCACTCTCCTAATCTCTCTTCTTCTTAAAAAATAAAATTAATAACTCTTTAAAATTAGAGAAAAAAATACATGTGTCCTAACATTTTTTCAAAGTAATGGGAAAAAAACTTTTTTTTTTAAATTAAAAATAAAAAAATAGTTAAAGTTAGTTGATCTCTGTCTCTCACTCTCTCTCTCTCTCTCATACTCTCCTTTTTCTCCATGCCCCTCTCCTTCTCTCTCTCTCTCTTCTTCCCTCTCTCACTCACTCTCCTAATCTCTCTTCTTCTTAAAAAATAAAATTAAAAATTAAAAACTCTTTAAAATTAGAGAAAAACATTTATAGGTGGCCTAACATTTTTTCAAAGTAAGGGTAAAAAAACTTTTTTCTCAAAAATTAAAAATAAAAAAAAATATTTTAAAATATTGAACATGAAAAATTTTTGTATTACAATACTTCATCTGCATGAGGAAGCAAAATAATTTATTTGATTTATAAATTATAATTAATTAATATTTAAAACTTACTTGTGGTCTTCTTCCACCCATCCTTCGCAAAATATGGCACACGATTCTGACACTAACGCATACGACTGACCGATAGATGCTAATGACCGGCAGGCGTTTGTTGTGATTTAGTCTTCCACTTTCTTTCACCCTTGTCTACCCCTGTTTTGTCCTAGTTGCGGTAACCAATAAGCGGACAGACCGATTTCCACGAATTCATATTTCTCTGAATGCTAATGACCGGCACGCGCTTGTTTTGACTTTGTCTTCCACTTTCTTGCGCCCCTGTCTACCCCACTTTTCTGATTGTTGCGGTAACCAATAAGCAGGCAGACCGATTTCCGCGAATTCAATTTTCTCTGAATGGGAATCCCGGGGAATGTTTTAACGCGGCTGCAGAAACATTCTAGAAGACGCGACGCGTGCCATTGATCAATTCAGTGATAGAAAAAAGTGTTTTTCGTGTACTTTTTTCTGTTGAAAGTGATCAGTGCTATTTTATTAATTTGAGACTCTTACAATTATTATTATTATTATTTTTTTTTTTTTTAATTACTATTTTAATTTTATAGTTTTTTTGTATTTATTAATATAAAATCATGTCCGAGAGAAAAATTTTGGAACCAGTTGCCAAGATTCTTTTGGATACTGTCGACTCAGAAGCAGATGTAAAATTCAATGCAGAATTTTGGAGAAAAGTAAGTATATTTATTAATTTTTTTTTAATTGTGACGTGATACGAAAAAAGTGACCTATCGCCACAAAAGATAATTTTACAGGGTGAGCAATTAAAGCAATGCCGTGAACAGATTTACCTTCTATTTGCTCAAACATGCTTATCTTTCTGGTTTTATATTGTTAAAACTATTTAAGTTTTTTAACTTCTGATTTTTTCATGTTAAAGTGATTATGGTGGTATCGAATAGTATTATAATTTCAAAGTAAAGTTTTTTAACGGAAGGTCCTTTTTTCATGTTGCGTCACATTTAATGAAAATTTTGCCATTTTGTATTGTAATATTTTTTAAAATTGAATTTTTGAGAATAATTTTATTAAAATTGTGTTCAAATTAATTGAATTTCTGTAAAAAAATGCTATTCATTGATATTATTTATTTTCTTGAAAAATTGAAAAATAATGTTTAAAAACAATTTACATTTCTCTGCAATTTAATTATAATTGTGTTTTAATTAATTGAATTCAATCAATAATTTCAATATTTGTAAAAATAATCCAATTTTATTATAAGTTTTTTAAATAATTAAACTTTTGTGTTGCTAAAAAAATGTAATTTTGGAAAAGTTAGAAATAATTACAGAAATTCAATTATTTTCGAAAGTAATAAAATTTTTCGCAGAAATTCAATTATATTCAAAAATTTAAAATAATTCTGGTCATTTCAATTATATCTTTAAAAATAAAAAAATTCTTTTCCAAAATTCAATTATGCTTAACATTTTTTTTTAAATTCTCGTCAACATTTTAATTATCTTTATAAATAATACAATTCTTCTTTAAAATTTAATTATTTTTAAAAAATTTAATAAAATTCTTAGAAAAATTTCACAGGAATTCAATAATTTACCAAATTTTTGATAAATTTCTTTTAAATAAACTTATTATTTTCACAAATAATAAAATTTTCACAGGAATTTAAATATTTAATATAAAAAATTTCAAATAATTTTTCGAAAAATATCAATTATTTAAAAAGAATTTTATAAAATTCGTCGCAAGAGTTCATTTATTGAAAAAAATTTAACAAAGTTCTTTTCAATAATTTAATTATTTTTAGAAATAGTAAAATTCTTTATCGAAATTCAATTATTTTAGAAAAACTTTAATAAAATTTTTGGTAATTGTTTAAATTATTTTCATAAATAATAAAACTCAATGCAGGATTTTAATTAATTTTGGATACAATATTTTAATCAAATTCCTCGAAAAATTTAATTATTTAATTTAAATATTTGAATTTTGTAATTTAAATTATTTAATTTTTCTAGAATTTTCTAATAAAAATTGATTAAAAAATGAAATTACCGAATAATCGATTTATTGTTTATAAAAAAAATTGAATTATTGCAACGAATTTTATTGCAATTTTTTTAAATAATTAAATTTTTTTGAGAAAATGATCGCCTTCTTTATGTTTTTGTAATAATATTCTTATAAATTGTTATAAAGGTTTGAATTTAAAAGTTCTGAAGAATTTTAATTCCCGTGGAAAAATAATAATTAAATACTTATTTAAAAATTTAGTTATTGATGTTTTTGAGTAATTTTACATTTAACTAGCGTTATATTCCTCACTCGCTAACGCTCGCTCGGATGACATTTTACTTATTTCTACTTACATATAAATTTATTATTTCACAATAGTATTATAATATTTTAATTTTTATTATTCATTTAATAGCATCTTTATTGTGAATATATAATATAAGTAGTACATGCACCTTAATATGAATTTTCTACAAAATGCGTATATTAAATTAATAATTTTCAATAAATAATGAAAATTATTAATTATTAAATAAAAGACTATTTACATTTAACTTATAATTAATACACATATATTATAATAATTAATTAATCTTAAAATTTAAATTTTTAGAAAGTGTATTTGGTCATCTCAATATAAATAAAACATTGATTTATTTTTCTGTACTTTCCGACAAAACTTTTTAAAAATTAAAAATTTGCTTTTTTGATAAATAATGAAAGCATTACTCCGCTAGTAGACTAAGTTAAAAAATTGAATTAATTTTGAAATATTTAAGTACAATTTTTCATTAAATTATTTATTTACTTTATGATAGTTCTTCAATAATAATTAAGATATTTGAAAAGAATTATTGTTAGAAATAGAAAAATTTAAAAGAAGCGAGAAAAATTGAATTTTTTATTAATACTAAAAAATTCAGTTTGAGGTGAGATAAAATACATGGGAATCAGGGGGGATCATCTTGTACACCCATTGAGGGATCATTGTCCCAAATGACACTAATTTTTAATTTGTTCGTAACTTAACCTATAAGCTTTGGTAGTCCAAAGTAACAATCAATTATTAAAAAAAAATAAAAATGGCATTTTTCAAAAAATTGTTTATTTAAAAATTTTATTTTTAATAATTTGTTTTAAAAAAAAATTTTTTTTTACTAAAAAATTTTCTGAAATTGTCTGTAAACAATAAGCATTAAATGAAAATTTCATTGATTTTCCTTAGAGATATACCATTTTCAAAATTTCAAAAAAAAATTAAAAACCTCGTAAATCCAAAATTTTTCAAAATCGAATTGAGGCTTTTTACTGGCATGTATTCCACTTCAAAATTTCGAAGTTTCAACAAAATCGAAGAACTAGTGTACAACTTTGATTTTTTAGGCATTACATTTAATGAAATTTGTAAATAAATGTAATAGAACATTTTTCTTGATTATCTAATAATTTTTAGAGTGAATCAGAATATTCTTTAGGGTCAGGGAAAAAGTGAGAATTTTGTCTGGAAATCAGGGAAAAGTCAGGGAAAAATGAAATTAAATATTTGTGGCAACCCTGTTTATAAAATTCAGTTACTTTTAAAATTTACAGTCAAAATTATTTACAAATACTCCATTATTGTTGAGGCTATTGTAGTAAATTGAAATTGAATAAAATACATTTTTTAAATGGTTAATTAAAAAACAAGAACTCTGCAAAAGTAAAATATTAAAAGATTTAGGTATTTTCTATTTATTTTCAATTCTGAGAAACAGAGAATTCTTGTTTTCGTTAGGAAGTAGTGCGAGTAAACGTCTAGTCACGCGTTCCAACAATCGAACTCGCATTGTTTTCATGCGCATTCATTTTTATATAATTTCTTTCATTTACTCAAAATAAAATTTAGAATTTAATTATTTTTTACGTAATAAAGAAAAAAATCTGTTTGTCAATAACATTTTTTTATAAAATTATTTCTGTGAAGAAAAACTTCTATTTTTGAATAACAATTTCTAAGAAAAGAAAATTACATTTTTTACTTATTATTTAAGGAATTAATAATGAAAGAAAAATAATTCATACTTTTTATCATAATTTTTAAAGAAACTCTCAAGTATTTGAATGTAAAGTAATTAAAATTAAAAATTCACAATTTTTATTTGTTAATTACAATTTTTAACATTTCTGTTTTTTAAATTAAAAAAAGTTTTTATAAATTCAATTTCTTAAATCACAATGTTTAATTAAAAATAAAAGTGAGAAGTTCAATAAATTTTTATGCAATAGGAGAGAAAATCGATTTGTAAATGGATTTTTTAAATGAAACTTTGAATTTCTTCTGTTAAAATTTTGTATATAATTTATACTTTTGATTTATAATTTCTACTAAATATACAATTTTTTTCATCCTTGTTTGGAGAAATTAATCAAATAAATTTAATTTTTTTTGTTCATAGAAATTTTTAAACATAAGTATTTCAAAGTTTGTACTCAATAATAAATTTTATAAAAAATATCTTCCAGACTGGAAAAAAGATAAAAAATTATCTATCAAAAGTAAAGTTTGAAGACTAAAGAACTTATTTTAGTCGATTCACAAAAACACAAAAATTTGATTTTGTATTTTCGTAATTTATATAAATATTATTTACCTCATTCCGATTTTGATAAAAAATTCAATTATAAATTTATATAAAATGCAATTTCTAATAAATACCTAAAATTTGTTTGGTTATCCGGAAGAAATATTTTATTTAAAGGTGTTTGTTTTATTTTAAAAAATTAGTGATTTGGATAGAGAATATTATTTAGTTGAATACAATTTGTTTGATTGAACCAAATCATTTTATTTGAGTCAAATAAAAATATTTGCTTGTCTCAAAAAGTACATGTGTGAATTTAAAAATGGCAGTCTCACTTGTCAGGTCACCTCAATTGTCTACAGTCCGCGTTCGCGTCAAATTCATTATAGTTAAATCGGTAAATCGAAAAAACAAAATTATAAGTGTCAGTTAAATAATTGCATTGTGTTCATTGTAAGAATTACTGCATATTTAACTTGTATCAGAGAGAAGAAAATTTACAATATGATTTTGTGAAGTTAAAAATCAGTTAAAAATCAGTTAAAAATCATGGTTTTAACTGACAATCAGTGACTGACTTTTTGCTTCTGAATCAGTTAAAAACAACTGATTTTCAGTTAAAAAATAACTGTTTTACAGTAAAAATAACTGAAAATTTAGTTAAACTTAACTAATTGAATCAGTCAAAAAAAAATTTACTGACACATCAGTTATTTTTAACTAATTGTCAGTAGAAATATTACTATTTGAATTAGTGACTGACTTTTTGCTTTTAAATCAGTTATTTTTAACTGATTCAAATTTAGAGAGTATAGGGGAGAGGGCCCTAAGGTGGTCACCCATCTTTTGAACGACGATAGATTTTAAATGGAATTATATATGAGGCATTCCATGTCAAGTGATCCAGGTGGAGAAAAATTTTTCTCTAATCGTAGCAAAACTTGGGGCTTTTGTAGTACTAATAGATAGTAATTTTTCGTGAAAATTTTTTTTAACTAGTCCAATATTTTCCGAGGGGGAGGGGGTTAAATTTTATGGTTTTTCAGTACAATGCTTATTTCGATAATTTTTTACACTTAAACTATTAAACATAAAAATTTGACAAGGTACATTTTGGAAAGGTTTTTTCATGCTCTTTCGATTGAAAATAAGCATTTAAAAACAAAAAAATTTTTCTGTATCCCTTTGCCGAAAGTACTGTCTTCCCGGTCTGAATTGGCTCCGGGAATAGCGACTTTTGAGGCCGGCTCGACTGACCAATCGCGTGCTTTCTTGGTTACAAAAATTTAAACACACGTACATGGTAGCATAGCAACCACACAGACACGTTACTTACAGAACTCACGTTTTGAAAAAACTGACAATCATCAAAATAATGCACGAAATTTCTTATTTTCTTTTATTATTTTTTAATTATTTAAAAATATTATAATTTAAATATGAAAAATAATCATATTAAAAATTTTGAGTTTGAACGACATTTTATAGATGTCACTTTTTTAAAGTTTTTTTTTCAATAAATGAATATTTCGAACCGATGATCGTAAAGTAGGTATATTACTATTATTAAATATTTATTTGTAAACGAAAATTTCTTGTTTACTATTTTTTAAATTTTACTTACAATTATTTTTTACTTATAATTTTTTTTCATGCCCGCCCCGACCAGCTAAGTCTCGGCTTCGCCTCGACTTTGCAAAAGTCGGGCGGGCAACTTATTGAGCTATTTTATTATTTAAACAATAATTATTTAACGTACTTTCGGCTGGGGATACAGAAAAATTGTATACGACACACGGCTAGAAATTTGGATAACCTGGCGAGCGTGATATATAAAGCCTCGGCCTTATATATCACGCCGGCCAGGAAATCCAACTTTCTGGCCTAGTATCGTAATATACTATTGACCCAAAAAAATCAAAATTAAATTTTTATTTTTGGGAAAAAAGGTCCCATATTTTTTCTTTTTTTTAAACGAAAGCTGAGGGTATTTCCTAAAAGGACATATAAATGAAAAAGTGAGACAAGAATGTTTAAACATTAAAAAACAGAGGTTTCTACTCACCAGAGCGCTCTAAACCCGGTTTTTAACTCTGTTTAGGAGAAAATTCATTTTTTCTATGTTTAAACATTCTTGTCCCACTTTTTCATTTATATGTTCTTTTAGGAAAAACCTCACCTTTCGTTAAAAAAAGAAAAAAAAATGGGACCTTTTTTCCCAAAAATTAAAATTTATTTTTAATTTGCATTTTTTTGGGTCAAAATTTTTTTTTAAATGCTTATTTTCAATTGAAAGAGCATGAAAAACCCTTTTGGTCCTACATGCGCGATAAACTTGACTTTCCGTGCATGCATAGCGGGCGGAAAGTAAGCTTTTCCGCCCGCTTCTTTAGCAGTATTA
Organism: Leptopilina myrica (nomen nudum); assembly: GCA_032872475.1. Lineage (NCBI taxonomy): Eukaryota > Metazoa > Arthropoda > Insecta > Hymenoptera > Figitidae > Leptopilina > Leptopilina myrica (nomen nudum). The sequence continues at coordinate 7,011,588 of CM065461.1, forward strand.
AATAAATACTACTAATTATTATATTATTAAATTCTATTACTTATTCTGTTGTTATTTCATCACGTCACTATTTAATGTGTTTTTATTAAGATTATTATTATTATTACTATTTGTAATTAAAATGTTCAATATTATGATATATTATTTAACTTATTGCAAAATTAGTATTTCATCGGTGTTTCAGAAGATATCAAGTTTTTACGTAAAATTTTATTGTTAAATTTATCAATAATATTCGGATTCACCTTAAGCTTAATAAAAATAATTCATACACATTTAATAATTAGTGCATATTCATTTTTAAATTTACGTATGCGTCTTGTTTATCGCGCAATTGGACAAAAAATATCCTGTGCAACTCGGGCGGAAATGTCAATTCTGATCTCGTACGATTACCGCCCATGCTTCGCTCGTGCGGCAATTTTCGAACTCGGTCAGGAATTTACAACTTTCCGACCTTGCCACACAATATACTATTCCAAAATGTACCTTGCCAATTTTTTATGTTTAATAGTTGAAGAGTAAAAAATTATCGAACTAAGCATTACACCGTAAGACACCTGGATCACTTGACATGGAATGCCTCACATCTAAAAAGTGTACAGTGACATTAATATGAATGTAAACAAATTCTCAAATCGAAAGTGATTGTATTCAAATGAAAATCGATTATGATTAATTCATAACATCACACAGAATAGTTCAAAGTAAAATTTGAGTTTCTCAAATTACAAAAAATTAATTTTTCACGTCGGTGAAGTTCGCAACGTTTATAATCAACGATTGAAAGAAAAATAATTATTTTCCTACCAAAAAGAATTAAATTTTTTGTTCACGAATATTTCTTTTGTAAATCATTATTCAAAAAATTAAACGTACTATTTTCTGTACAAAAATTTGCTTTAAAAAATAATTTTCTTCAAAAATCGTTGACTATAAACGTTGTAAGCTTCACCAACGTAATTTTTCTTTATATCTAGGTCGAATGTACGTACTTCCCTCAGCGATTTCGCAGCAGAAAGTCAAACATTTGTGATGTGGTTGATTTTCACACTCAACCTCTATTACAGAGGGAGTAAAAGAATTCTCTGTCCGTAAAAACTAGTAATTGTTATTGCAATATAAAATGAGAAAAAAAATTACCAAGAAAACTTTTTATACTTTATAAATTAATAAATTATCCACAAGCTCTGAATATTGAAATGAACGAAATCTTTTGCTGTTATAATTATTTTAAAAAATTATTTAAATAAACATTAAAATCAAAAATAAAATAATTAAAAATTTTGTAATTTATTTTTTAATACGTTCCAAAATGTTATAATAAAATTTTAATAATTTGAAGAAATAATGATATTGTGTTCATTAGAACGTTTAGAATTTTAGAACCTTCAACGCAGGAATTTCGAACTTTTTGCCCTTATAATGTAATATACTATTAGGAAAAAAGGCAATCGCGGTTTTGCATTAATCTACAGTAAGTTCAGTTGTTTATTTTTATATCTATTAAACTAGCAGTCGTACCCGTCTTCGACAGGTTTTAGTTTCTACAGATATATTCAATAGTGTGTCTACCAGTCTCGAAAAATAGGAAATATTGGGGAATTTAATTTGACTGGAGAGATAATAGTTAGCTACCATGAACTATTTCATTATAAAAATATTACTATTTTAAAACAGTGATTAACTTTTTATCATCAAATAATTTATTTTTTATTAATTAAAATGCAGAAAACAATGTTTTTCAATTATTTGTAGAAATTTAATAATAGGGGAGAGGGCCCCAAGATGGACACCTCTTCGATTGATGGCTCTAAAATCCAAACCGAATAAAATATGTTAAAATGTTTTATACTAAATGAAAGTACAATTTATTAGGTAACTAATAGCCACTGAGATAAAATTTTATTTTGAACTTAAACATTTTTTACAGCATTTTTTCTAATTGTTAAAATTTTTGACCAAAAAAAGTGGCCCCAAGATGGACACCTTCTTTAAAATCACTTTAAAGTGTGGTAAATTAAAGATAAACATCCTGTATTAATTTTTAAACTAATGTTTAATAATTTTATTCTATTTACTAGGAATAACATTATTAAAAATCTTAATTTTATAACTTGAGAAAAAAGTAACATATTTAACTTTAATTTGACAAGTTAAGAGTAACAAAGTAATAAAATCTGCAATTCTAAGCAGAATCGTCCTAGTCAAAATTCGGATATTCGTAACGATATTAAACGAGTTTAATTTTATTTTTTAACGAAAGCATGAAAATAAATACATTGAAATGTGCACTCAGAAAAAGAGTTGGCTACCATAACCAATTAAATAGTTGCTATAGCGCGATCCAATTAATTGGTTAGCACATCCAACTATTGGATCCTGTTTCCTTGCGAAAAGGTACCCCAGCTATGTATGTAATGCAGTAATATCCCAATGGGAAATTTACAACTGGCGGAGTACTGCGCCAGCACTGTCAGTACTGGCAGCTACGCTGACAAACAGCACTGGCATTACGCTGGGATGATAACGCTGTGTAACTCTGGCGAAGTACTGCCTGCCAGTGCTGCCAGACAGCGCTGGCGCAGCACTGGACCAGTGCTGGCTGAGAATATTGACACAATAAATGCCGTATTGTCCCAATGGGAAATTTACAACTGGCGGAGTACTGCGCTAGCACTGTCAGTACTGGCAGCTACGCTGACAGACAGCACTGGCATTACGCTGGGATGATAACGCTGTATAACTCTGGCGAAGTACTGCCTGCCAGTGCTGCCAGACAGCGCTGGCGCAGCACTGGACTAGTGCTGGCTGAGAATATTGACACAATAAATGCCGTATTGTTATTAATTAGTCGTAAATTAATAATTATAAAGAATTTAATAACAAAATGGTAAATAATATTAATAAATAGTAATTATTCATAAAATATTGCTCTTTAATTTTTAAAGAAATTGTAACTAAGATGGAGACTAACAATGGATATAGTAAATGAAGTAAAAAAAAAATGTTTATAACATTTAAAAATTAAATAATAGACAATTACAGTAAGTGGGCATTAGATTTTGATATTTTAGTACCTAACGATTGGAATCTAGAAATATCGCAAACCTATGAAAATTAACAAAATTGCTCACGAGGGGAATCGAACCTACGACCTACAGATTTACAGACTAACGCTCTAACCACTATGCTAACGACACACGTGTACAGTAAAATTTTAATATCTCAGTATCATTTAGACTTACAATTATTGAATCAAAGATGAGAAAAAAAAGGGATACGTTAGAAGTAATAAATTGAATTAAAATAAATTAAACTATAAATTTTAAATAATAGAATTAAATAACTTTACTTATTGCATTTAACATTTTACAAGTGGTAATTTTTTAATAATTTTTTATTCATAGTAAGAAGTATAATAGAATTTTAATAACCAAATTATTGTTTAATTTGAAGTTTAAATTTTGTTTATAATTTTAATTTGTTTAAATAATTTATTATTTATTAAAATTAAACAATTATGTTAAATTATTATTAAATTTAATAAAAATAAAAGAAGAATAACTGAAAAGTAAAATATTAATTTTTTGCAATTAATATATATTTATAAACATTCATAAACTTTTTTTCTAATTTTTTTCAAGATTATGTCAAAAAAACAATGTTGGCAAAGAGCGTTGTGAACAATTTTTCTATACTCAGCCAGCACTTGCCGCCGTGGCTTGTCCAAGCTTTGGCGAAACAAAAATTCTGTACTGCGCCAGCATTAATTGTCGAGGCTCGGCTAGACTACGGCCGAACAATTGTCTGAGTACTAAGCCAGTGGTAAACATCGGTACTACACTGGCATTTCCCATTGGGCAGGTGCGAATTTTGGTCGGCCGCCACAGTTGGAACGTCGGGCCAAAGTCGGACCAACTGTGGCACCCAAAGGTGGCCCGACTTTGGTTCAATGTATCTCCCAAAGTCCGGCCAACCATGAATGCCGACCGGGAAAGCTGATGGTTGGCCCAACTATCAGCCACAGTTGGGCCGACGGTCGGGTACGGTTGTAGTTTATAAAGTTATCACGCTCCTCCTTCAGACATGTGAGCGTAGCATAGTGGTAGCGTGTGTGACTGTAGTGCGTTAGGTTGCGAGTTCGATCCCCCAAGCGTTAAATATTTTAATATGTTTATAACTAATTTAATGTATGTGCGATAAATGTGTGAACAATGTAAGGTAATTGTCAACTTCAATAAACATTTTTTTGTATTAACATTTGTCATTGGTTGGCAAGACTACCTTTACCAAAGTTGGGCCGACTGTGGTTACCGAAGGATGCCCAACCATTCGATCCCACGGTCGGCACAACTTTGGCATCCATAGACGGCCCAACTTTAGTGCCATCGGTTGGTCCAACTGTGTCAACCACTGAAAGGCCGGCGTGATCAATCCGCATGGTGGCCCGACCTTTGGCTGACCAAGTTGGGCCGACCATGAACATGGTTGGGCCGACCGAAAATTCACACCTGGGGCATAAAGAAAAATAACAAAACTTGTTATAAAATACATCTTGGTAAATTTACCGTATATTACCTAGAAAATTTCCATAAATTACCTCCAAAATATCCATAAATTACCGACGTTACATTTTATAGTTCTCTTTTGAGTTTTACATAGTTTTGTAAATTATCGCATAAATTTCCATAAATTACCGGCGTTTAATTTTATAGTTCTCCTTTGAGTTTTACATAGTTTTGAAAATTATCGCATAAATTTCATAAATTACCGCGAAAATGTTTATAAATTACCTCGAAAATTTCCGTAAATGACTGAAATCCAAAATATTAATGGTTATTTATGCTTTACATAAATTGTTATAGTTGTTTACAACAAATTTAATTCATTTTTCAATGATAATTCTGCAAGGAACCTTTTGGATTTCTTTAGGAAACATATAAATTAAGAATTTAAACGACATTCTTTTTATAAAGGTTTTTTCTAGACAACAAATCTCAAAAACTATTTTTTGAATCTTTTACAATTTTTTATACCTACACATTGATCTTGAAAAGTCGAAAAATGATGTGTTTTTACAAAGTTAAAGTCCACAACGTCCCCCTGCCCCCCTATCAGCTAAACTACTTGACCTAGAGAGCTCAAATTCGGTACAGATATATATTTTCACACGTAGATTACGTTAAAAACAAAAAGAACGTGCTTAGAGATGATGGTCATAGCTTCTTGTGCAGAAATTAAAATGTGGGCCTGATAGGGTACTGGACAGTTTTCCCGATCTCTGGTGTGGCTCTGGGTAGAGAAACTGACCAGTGCCCGACTAGTGTGTGACTCTGTTCCCGACCAATGCCCTACTTAGGGAAAAACTGGTCAGGGCCTCGTCAGTTTTTCTTAAAATTGCCTTATTTTGTGAGGCTAATTTTATTCAAAAGAAATTACAATAAAATTACGGTACTTAAAAATATTATTATATTATAGAAACATAATGAACATATTCATTATATATACAACATATTTATACATAACATAATGAGGTATTATAGTCATTTTGACTAATTTAACACCCTACCTGGGATTCTGACTAGGAATTCTAGTCAAACCCCTAAAATAAAAAATTTTTTAAATAACTAAAATAATGATTGCCTTTCATTGTTAATAGCTTCTACAACAAAAAGGAATTCTAAAAACTTTATTTAAAAAAAATTTTTTAATAGGAAAAACTGACAAGGTTCCGACCAGAACCCTGTTTTAAATAGGGTAAAGTGGGGCATTTTCTGCACGGGTTTGTTAAGGAAATGACAAGATTCACATCATTTCTAGTCACATAATGATAAAGCCCCGTTTTGCCTGCAGGACACTTTTTGCTTTGTTTAAAAGACAACCCAACCTTGGCAGATAAATTTAGATACTCGATATTTACATAATTTGAAAGCTTGTTTCATTATATATGTATATACAACCAGAAAGGTACCGGGTCGTTGAAACATAATTGCCAACAAATTTCCTATGCTGGTGAAAAAATAAGTAAATATGAGTGCCGGGCCAGCACTAGGCGAGTGCTAATTTTTCTGACGGCTCAACTACTGTGCCTGTGAAAAACCACAAGTTAATAGTAGTGCCAGGCCGGTGGTTTGTTTATTAACCGATTCGGTACTACTACGTCGGTGCTGGTAAAAGTCCGTCTGTTCCACTGGTGCTGTACCATGCCGGTCGTAAGCATCGACAGAACTACGACTTTTTTGCCTGGGTATTTGCAGCTTATAATACTTCACTTTTTTACTTATTTTGAGTTGAGTTCTTTTTTGTGTAGAGCGTTAATGGCTGTAGTTGTAGAAATTTATTTAGTAGAATGAAATTATTTTTTTAGATACATTATCTTTATAATAGATTTATAAACAAAATACAATGTCTTAAAAAATTTTTGTCAAACAATTGTAAACGATAATTGAAAAGGGGTGGCAATTTATTTTTGATTTGTCTAAATATCTAATAGTTTTTTAATGAAGCATTGATTATTCTGCTTGAGATTTAATAAATTTTATTATTTTCTTCCGCTGTAATCTTATTTCACGTTGTGATGTGAGACTCAAACAAAGATAATCTATCAATAAAAACATTATTTTTAAAATTGAAAATTGAAGATTATTAAGAAGGATATGAGATATTCCAGATATTAAAATTTAATATCATCTGTATATTTAAATCAGATGCTAGATATTAACGCTTAACATCCCTATGTTGAAGAATAAAACTATTCCGTCAGCCGATCGGTGGCTGACAATATTTGCACCTAAGCTTTCAGGTTAATCAAAAATCACGTAGCCCTATTTTATGTAATTCTTAACCTCTCCTCATTTCTCATGTAGCACACTCGTACATCTACTAGCGTCATATTTAGGGTTTCGTTTTAGGTTTTCAAACACCCTTATAACGTGACTTTCGTGTCTGTCCGTTGTTCTAACGTTTTAAGTAAGCATGAGCAACATGAAAATACCTAAAAGTTCTAGAAGAACCATTTAATTCATTAATTCTTTTTGAAAAAAAGAAAGAATTAAAAGAGAAATTTACTTACAAGTGGCAAGAAGTATATGAAAAAGAACAAAGTAAAATAAAAACAAGTAAATTGATAGTAGAAAGAGAAAAAAGCAATGTTTCATTAGGAGATTATTTAGAAAATGCCTTAAACTTAAGAAATAATGAAATTAAAGAAAGCAAAAAAAAGATAACAGAATTACAAAAATGTGATGAAAGTTTAAAATCTAAAGAGAAAGAGAAGGACTTAATACCTTTAGGTAATTTAGAAAAATATAAGACATTAGGTAAAAGGTATTGCATAAGTTCCTATGACATTATCAAAAATACTAAAGATTGTGCAATTGAAATAAACAAATTGAAGCATAAAAAAGTTAAAGGTGATGGAAATTGTTTATTTCGCAGTTTAAGTTATGCATTATATTATAATGAGGACCAACATGTAGATTTAAGAAACCAAGTTGTTAAATTCACATTAAATAATTGGTCCCAATTTAAAGATCAACTTAATATTCTTCATTCTCAGTTTAATCGGCTGTTTGAAACAAAAGAGAGTTATAAAGAGTACATGGGGGAAAATGGAAAATATGGAACAGACTTTGAAATAGCAATGTTTTCCATTTTATATGAAACAAGCGTAGTAGTTTTTTTTAAAAAGAAATGATAAATTTAAAGTTAAAGGCGTCGTCAATCCACAAAATGATCCACAATCGTTTATCATGATAGAATTTGAAGAACCTGAAGAAAGTGGTCATTTTAATGCATTACATTTTAAATCAAATTTACAGATAATGGAAATAGATGGAAAAGAACAGGTACTTTTAGAAGAAAAAGAGGAAGTAAAAAGCCAAAAAAGGTTGCATAATCGTGAAGAAAATAAAATACTAAATCCAGTATGCAATAGTAAAGAAATTGTATTAGAAAAAGAGTTAAAAGTGGAAGAAATGGAACATTTTGAAGAAGAATAAGAGGAAGTAAGAAGCCATAAAAATTTGCAAAATCATGAAGAAAATGAACTGCCAATAAGCAATAACGAAAGTAAAGAAATCGTATTAGAAAAAGACTTAGAAGTGAAAGAAAAGGAACATTTAGAAGAAAAAGAGAAAATAAAAAGCAATGAGAATTTGCGTAATCAAGAAAAGTATGAAATATCAAATCCATTATACAATAACGTAATTGAAGAAATTGTATCCGACAAAGACACTACCATTTTCAATTTTAACGAAGGAGACGTTTTTGATGACGTTAATAATTATAAAGAATATAAGTCGGAGAAAAATAAGACAAATATTGAAAATACAATAAACACCAAGTTTGTAGGAAAAAAAGAAAGAAGATGGGACAATACAAGTGACTCTTCTGATGAAGAAAAATGCAAAAACAAAAGCATATAAATGTTACATTCGAATTCAATTTGGCAACATTGTATGATAAATTTATTTCGGCATAGACCGCGCTGCAGCGTAGCGAGGCCTTGATGCCGGACACCCGATACCTTGATAAGAATTTCTTCGTCAGCTCGAATGCTCCCGGCTCAATTTTATTAATTTATTTATTATATTCACATAATCAATTTATATTATATAATATAACGCAATATGGATAATCATACGGAACATTAAAGCTTGCGGCAATATTACGAAGCCAAAATGGGCGACAAATAATACTGTGGTATGCATTAAACAAGTGTGAACGTTGCGGCAATGTTACGAAGTTTTGTAGCGAAAACTAACATTGTAGCAACGACACACCAATGACCTTGTAATGGTAATGGGTTCAGATAAAATGGCGCACTATTGCAGCCCAATGTGTGTAAGTAAGAAAAGAAAGAAGAAGAGAAGAGAAGGAAAATTGTTATAATTCCAAATATGATCGTTATAATGTTGTGTATGGCCGGGGTAGTTACGGCAACACCTACACGAGCGCGGTCTTGCTGGTTACGAAAACCAACACATTCATGGACCTGTCGGTTGTAGGCAAACTCCGCCGCCAACCACGCGTTACAGCCTCTACTCGTTGCTTCACTTCAGCTTCCAGAGAACCTTCTCCTTTCCCCGCGGGCCCATAAGCTGTGAGTCACAGCATCACAACAAAAGCACGTGCGTCTCAACAGCTGACTCTGTGACATAAGATGCTTAATGCATCTTGACTTTCTGTATACAAATAGTACAGAATTCTAAATTTATACCATTGGTCTTATAGTTAGACATTTTAACTCAGATAAATGCTGTTTTAAAATGACGGAGGACTATATTTTACAGTTGCATGTTTATAATTAAGTGCATATGTGTGATTGTAACTTATACATGTAGGGTCAATGTAACTACAGTTAAATAATTATATTGGTACATCATGACTGAGAATTATAATTATATTATTAAAAATAATATAATAAATAATATAATTATAAAGAATTCCTAGTTACAAAAATAACTTCAGAAAATGATCAAATTTCAGACCATTTCCGTTCTCACGAAGCTTTCGTGAGAATCAAAATTGTCAGCAAAACGCAACGTCCAATGGGCAGCACATTCTTCCCTACTCCTAAGTTAGAACCTCTTAATTAGCAAAGTTTTCCCACCTCGGAGACGAAGCAGGGACTAGAGGCTTGTCGAAAAATCTAAATCAACGCAGTACCACTTCTAGATTCTTCCGAGCAACACCTTCCTGGCCTTAGCCTGGCAAGTGTTGCGAGATACTAGAACGACAAGACTAAGCCCGTCTGCGCGTCGGACCCCCGTATAGAACTAGCGAAATATCTAGTACAATACGAAAGGCGGACGAAAAAAACAGATAGAAGCTCTTAACCGACGGAGTCCACGTGAAGTTGTAGTGGGTGAAAATTGGGGAAATAAATTAATTTTATTTCCTTAATTCTTGTCTCTGACCGGCCAGTCCGCGCGCGTAGTGCCTGCGCCGTCCCGGGTACAGTGGCTCACAGTCTAATTTTCCTTTGTGAAAATTAGAAAACAAAAGACTAATTGTTTGTGAACAACGAAGAACCAAAAGTTTTGCCCGGCGCCAACCAGATTGTATCAACGTTGCGCCGGTAGTGTGTAAGTACAACTGTATCGTTCCATCGATATTAACACAACTCCCTAAATTTTCTTTTCTCTATTTTCTAAATTTTGTATCCCATAAACTACTTTGAATAAACCATAGTACATGGAATCAAGTTTTTTTTTTGAATACTTACCTTCCTTGAACTTCTTCTTCTATAAGCTTCACATATATGAAGCAGAACGCTAACTTTTAAAAGTAGGATAACGATCCCGCAAATTAAACAAGGTCCTTCAGACCTTGGCAGCTTAGTGCCTCCCCAAATTTGAAATAAAAGGGCCATCTCAAAAGCCCGATTAAATAATTTATTTCTGGTTTGTAACAAGCTGATGGTGGCAGCGGTGGGATTTTCCTACGCGTTACCGCCCTGCTTCGTTACCTGGTAACAATTGTTACCAGTGGCACCAACATTGAAATTTTAGAATCAATTTCTTTAACTCTATTAGTTTAAGTAAGAAGGCATTTCTCTTGCCCCAAGTATCCAGTGATTTAATAACGGAATATTTTAAATTCATAGAAGAATTTTGTTTTGAAAGACTAAGAATTTGGCTCTCCAATTTCGGTTGTAGATGATGACTGATTCTTAGTGGATTTTGGCTCTCCAACTTCGGTCGTTGATGACGACTCAATCTATCAGAACACTTGCCTTCTGGAATTTATTGGGTTTTAGGAATCTTATAAAAGAAAGATTTGAACATCTAGGACTCCGGTTGATTGGGAATTTGGCTCTCCGACTGCGGTCGTTGATGATGACTCATTCCTAGTCTTGATCTTGGCTCTCCGACTACGGTCGTTGATGACGACTCGATCGACTGTGAGAAATTGGTTTCAAGTGGATCATAAATAAGATTTGTTTTTGACCCTAAAAGATTCTGTTTATTTATCAGGATGAATTCAAACCATGCCTAATAAACCGAGATTGCGCGGAAAACGTTCAAAGAAACGAGTTCGCAATCAAACTCAACCTAGAGAAATTTCTGAACCAACAAAAGAAATTTCATCGCCGGTAAATTTCAAAAGACCCTCAACACCTCCTCCAAAACAGACAAAACAACCGTTAAATGATTGGAAAAGTTTTTCAATCTACTTTGAATATTTGCTTAATAAGGCTGAAGCTGAAATTAACCGTGCAAATAAACGTCGAGAAATAGAAAAGCGAGTAAGACTAGCTTTGGAAAAACGGGAATCGGAAGTATAATTACTTGTGTTTTTTTTTCTCTCACTTTTTTTCCTCTACGCTCGTCTTCATGACAGTTTCGGCAATCCCTAGCTACCCTAGAATCATTATTGTCACCTCAGAATTTTTACAGAACGGAGTAGTTAACGCTTACATAAATTTTTATCATAAAAATAATTACATTTGCCAAACGGCCCTAGAGCTTGAGTGCCCCATACTAGGACATCCATTGGGAGACTGCGTCAATAATATCTACGTGGATATCCTGGGAGTAGTATATCTCCAAGTGGAGAATCGGGAGGTGTGCTTCCAGGTGGTAGATTCCTTCTACTCTCACACCTGGTCGGTAGCTCCTGCTGTCCTTGGGCGAGTGAGTTGCGCCGAGTTAGGTTTTCTCTAAATATTCCTTAATACATCTTTCGCACCTGAATTCCCAAATATCCATCAAAATCACCTGTTGATAGTGCTCTAAATGCGTACTCGTTGGAACTAGTCTCGACTAATCTTAACGACTAGCAATACAACCTCGCTGGTTGTGGGTACAAGGCCGCAGGATTGGAAAAACTTCCGGTCGAATCCTGGTGAGTTCCAACTGGAATTCGGAAGGAAGAAAATTTATTTTCTTCCATCCCTTACACTAGGAAGCGCCGTTGTGACTACTGATCTTCCCGCCTAGGAGAGCTCCCGTGCTGAACTTGTAATTAGCGTACTATCATATTATCAAATAACATGACACCTAAAAATGTCCTCTGACCCAAAGAAATCGAAAAGAGGAAAGCGTGCCGGCAAGCGTCACATCTCGATCGAACAAGGACAATCTAGGACACCAGAATCCGAACTGTATTACACCCTCACGAAGCCTTTAATAAAGTTCAGACCTTTTTGTAAGGTCACGCCTACTATTAGACAACCGGAACCTGCCCAACCACTTCCGGTACAGCCACGGATTTCAATAATAGAAATCGACCTCGATATCGAAGAGGCTTTAGCGCAGAGACGGGTAGCTCGTGCACAGGAAAATCGCAATAGATTAACCCCCGTGCACAGACAGAACACAAATCAATTTGACAGCGACTCAGATACTACATTAGAATATGACAGTGACATCATGGTCATTGACTAAACCCTGCTAAATGTGCTATCAAAAGCAAATATTAGACATTGTTCCTCTTCCAGCATACCAGCTCCCAACTCCACCAGACTTTATTCCCCCACCTCCGGGAGTGATACCTATTACTGACATTATTAGACAAAGAAATAGAAATAGATTTCAAGCCCGAAGACAGGTTCACCCTTATTCAAATAGACGTACGAACTAACTGAATAAATGACTGAAGTATACTACTTTGTAAAGTATAGTAGGAAGTTTCCGATATCGGATCCAGAATTATTAACTCTGGATGAGTTAAAGGGTCTTCCCCTCTCATTTATTTCATCTGCCCATATCCAGTCCGTGGTTCCTAACATCAAGCCAAAAATCATAAAGATAGAAACCACGAAATTCAAAATTTTTCCTAACCTCTAATGTTCCCTCGAAGGAGCCTCGTCGTCACGGGTTTCTCTCAAGACCAGTGGTCAGAACTTGTAGAAGTAGTGGAGGCTATCGGTGAGAGATATAATCACCTTGTATCCCAGAATTCTGAGTTATTTAAACGACTAGGCGATCTGGAATCACAGGCTGAATTTTTAAATGCGACCGCACTCACCCTTACTTAAGCCACGCGTTCACACTCCTTACTTGTCTCTGATTTAGAGAAACGGGCGCGTTAGATTAAACTTGCCATCGACTTTTTAACCCAGAAAATAGGCGAATTAAAAATCGAGTAATGACTCCTGAATGGAAAAACATTTTGTTTGACAATTACGAGGAGAAAATTTTGGAATTAAGATCACTTCTTACTTTCTATACTTTCGAAAGCAGGAATCTTCGCAGAACCAATTCTCACCTGTTCTTGCAAATAAGAACTTTAGAAGTTAGAATAGAATCTTTACGCTCATTTATTTCCGAAGAATTAGTTAGGCTCTCTGCATTTGAGGAATCCTTAAAGAAATTAGAAAACTTGATGCTAGAGTTAAAGTTATAAATTTCCGATTAAATAACCGAAATGACAAATCCTGAATTGAATATCTCCTTTTATTCAACACCCCTGCATAAGGTGGGAAAGGATAAAACCGGAAGATTTAATATTCACTACCAAGCTTTAAACAATTACCAACGATCTAGCCTAGCCCCAGCACCGAAAAGATCAGCACCAGCACAGTCAAATGAATCATCAGAAAGTGCTTTAAAGAAGTGCAAGTATTAGGTCGATCAAATTACAGACGATCTCGTTTGCACCAAGCTGCAGGAATTTCCGCGGTGGCGACACCCATACAATTAAGCGTACACTTTCTCTTCTAGCACCAATTTTATTGTATCTCTTTTACTTTTTCTTTTCCTTCGCCCTCTATTGGATACTAACAACATAAAACTAACAATCCATCATGTCAGATCACGAGGGATCCGATCCGGAAAACCGGCAAGACGGACGGCACCAAAGGGGTAACGGTGTCAACCCGGGGGGAAATCAGCTCCCTGTTGGGGGTTTGAATGCAACCATGAACCCTGCGGGTGCTGACGCGAGTTCGGCCATTGATCGATATACGCTTCGTACAAGTGCGTGCGATATACCCATATTTGATGGCAAGAACCCTCCGTTACGGGATTTCGTGCAGGCAGTAAAGCGGGCCGGAATTTTCATTACGGATGTAGCGGAACCCGAGTATGTTAGGGCGGTTTTAAGCAGGCTAGAGGGCTAGGCCCACGCTAGCTGCAAACATAAAGATTTCAATTCATTAGCTGAGCTGTTAGAACATTTAAAGAAAAGATTCGCGCAGACTAAGAAATATCAGTCGTATTTTGAACATATAGTAACTATAAAGCAAAAGCAAACCGAAACCGCGCATGACTACCATGATAGGCTTCAAGATTTGATTAGCGGAGCTCGACAAGCCTTAGAGCCGAAATATGATAAGCTATACGAAGAAGTAACAAACGACGATAGAGCCATTAGGCGTAGAGAATGCGATATAATTCTTCAGCCCATCAGAACCGATTCTGATAGGGAGCCTCAGTCCCACGCTTCTTCTTCGAGCCATCGACCTTCAAATGTCCTCCATCTCACCCCGGAACAATTAGGACAATTCTACAGATCTATGATGCCCCAGTATCCACCCCAATTCCCATATCCTTCGTCATACCCGATGACTACCCAACCTCACAACCCTTCGAAACTTTCCTAACACTTCCTTTCAACAACCGATTTCCCAGACAGCCCAACAGCCAATTCCAACGCCCAACAACCAATACCCCAGGCAAAATCAGGGTTATCGTTCTAGCATCACCCCATTAAGAGCCAATTCTCCGGCGCCCCAAGGGAATTTAAACTACCAGCCGGCTCGTTGTCAAGACGCGTCCGAGAAATGTGCATTTCGCCGAGGACACTGTCGGTTCTCTACAACGGGAACAGCGGCCCAGGACTCCCCAGTAGTCCAACTAAAGGCTCCGGAGTTTAGACACGATAAAGTCCAGTTTCTTGTAGACCCAGGTTCTGATTCGAATCTCGTAAAATTGGGTGTTTTGAATCCGGAACTCACACTTGACAGGGACAAGTGTGTTAAGATTTTCGGGATAACAAATCATTCGGTAAAAACACTGGGAACCATCAGCCTAACCATCTCCAGTAATCCCGTGGAATTCTATGTGGTTCGAGATAGTTTTCCAATCTCCACACATGGAATTCTCGGAAGACCCTATTTACGAAAGGAGCAGGCTCAAATTTCTTTCAGGCATAACACTCTAGTAACGGTGTCCGATCCAGTGACCCCCATCCCCTTTGTTGATAAAGAATCATTGGAAGCTAGAAAAGCCTTGAAGTCTGAGATTAAACCCTTCACTCGAATCTTGCGCATTCAATCGCGAACTAGAACCCCGATAGCCATCTCCGTCAAAAATCCTGAATTAAAACAGGGATATCTTCCTCGGTTAGAAACTCCTGAAGGTCTCTACCTTGGATAAGCTGTCGTTACTAATAAAGATGGCGTATGTCATGCAATGGCAATCAATACTACAGAGGAAGATATCGATGTAACAATCGCCCCGCAGGAATTAATTCCTTTTGATTTCTGCAAATTTCCGGGCGAAGAACTCTCAGACTCTGAAATCGAAAATAAATCCCATGACCCTGATCAAACGTACGCTCAAAGAGTCGTCAAGGTCAAGAATGCGCTTTTCGTATCCCACTTGGCTCCGGACGAACGGAAAATCGTTTCCAAATGGGCAGAAGACTATGCGGATATATTTCATATAAACGGTGAACTGTTATCATGTACCCACTTAATACAGCATAGAATTCCGACTATCGACGACAAGGTCATTCACAAAAAACAATATAGATCCCCATTCGAAGCGTCAGAGCAAATCGACACTCAACTAAAAAAACAATTTGACAGTGGAATAATAGGGCACTCGACCTCCCCTTTTAACGCGCCTTTATTGATTGTGCCTAAGAAACTTGACGCATCAGGCGAAAAGAAGTGGCGTATTGTAGTGGACTATAGGGCCCTAAATGAGAACATTGTAGGGGATGCCTTTCCTCTGCCCAGCATTATTTCCGCATTCGATAAGCTCGGCAGTGCGCGATATTTTACCGTGTTTGATCTCGCCAGTGGATTCCATCAAATAGAGACCCACCCCGATGATAGACACAAGACTGCTTTTTCCTCGCGAAATGGACATTTTGAATATAGAAGAATGCCAATGGGTATTAAAAATGCCCCCCCAACCTTCCAGCGATTGCTCAATAGCGTCCTAAATACAATGTTGGACGCTGAGGCATTTGTATATTTGGACGACATAATAATCTATTCCGATACCCTGGAAGAACATGATAAAAGAGCCCGTAGACTATTCAATAGGTTAAGAGCTGCTAACCTCAAGCTTCAACCCGATAAGTGCGAGTTTCTTAAACCTGAGGTAGCATACCTTGGACACATAATTTGTGACAAAGGCGTGAAACCGAACCCGAACAAAATTCTAGCGATAAAGAATTTTCCTCAACCAAAAACGCCACGAGACATCAAAAGTTTTCTCGGCCTTTCCGGATATTACAGGCGTTTTATAAAAGATTATGCGAAACACGCGAAGCCCCTCACTGAGTTACTACGAAAGGATGTTGCATGGAAATGGGAGGCTGCTCAAAGGGACAGTTTCCGCCGACTGAGGCGTTATTTGTGTAAAGAACCCGTTCTCCAGTATCCAGACTTTAGTGCAATCTTTAAACTAACGTGTGACGCTTCCGAACATGCTGTAGGTGCGATCCTAACCCAAGAAAAGGACAAAGTGGATCTCCCTATTGCATATTATTCAAAAATTCTTAATGTGAACGAGCAAAAATATCCCCAGGCAGAGAGAGAATGTCTTGGCATTCTATACGCTGTAGAACATTTCAGTCCATACCTTTACGGACGAGAATTTATTCTAGCGTGCGATTTCGAACCGGTTCATTGGATGACATATATCGATAATCCTGGAGCGAGAATCCAAAGGTGGAGAATTCGCCTTCAGAATTATCAATATAAGTTTGAATGCAAGCCTGGAAAGATTAACAGAATTGTTGAGGCATTATCCAGCAATCCTGTTGACCAGAACGAAATTTCAAAGACAGACTCGGACTGGTCTAGCCTAAGTGATGAGTTGGACCCTAGTGTTGTTGCTCCGAATGAGCAACCGAAACGGTATCGTGCCTTGCCCATTTCTAGCTCATCAGCTAGTAAGGAACAACGAAGTGTGCGAGTGAACCCTAGTGGCCCCAACCCCAACGATAAAAATGTGAAGAAATTCACAGCACCTAGTCGACTACTCGAAGGAACGGGAAGCCTTCAAGAAGGACTAAAATCCGAGCAGGCAGGACCTAAACCAGCTACTAAAACTGAATCAAAGCCCAAGGTTTTCGACCCAAAAGTGACAAGAAAATCAACAATGGCTACAAATGATACAAAACAGTCGTCCACGAGTCAAGGAACGCGACCAAAAATAACCATTCTCAAGAGACCCGAGGATCTAAGGACGGACTCTAAGGTGCTAAAGGAAAGCTAACCCAAAGAGCCAACCGAAACAGGCCTACGCTAATCTCAAGGGTGAACATAGAGGCGTGGGTAGACCATTAGGAAGCAGCAAAATTGCAAAGCCCAAGGACGATGAAACTTTCCGTCCAACTCAGAAGCTACAAATGGATTCAGGGGATGAAAGTTGCATCGCTAAGCGTTTACGTCCGCGCAGGGGTGCAGTCTCCATGGAAACCGAGAACGCGGATTTTCCTTCATCCTCAGAATCTGAAGTGTCCCCAGAAGAGGAATCAGATAAAGAAACTGATAGAAATACGGAAGAAGAATCGGATCCCCCTGTGTTTCGAAGAAGTTACAGTGCCTTTCCCCATCTTCCGCCCAACATTCCACCAGTTCAACCTTCTACCTCCAAGGAAAAGGACACTGATGCCTACACTGATGTCTACGTTGATGGCGCTTGTTGCGAGAATGGAGGATCTAGCCCGAGAGCTGGAATTGGTGTTTGGTTCGGACCGGATCATCCCCTAAATGTTTCGCGACGTTATCGAGGCAAGCAAACCAACAATGCCTCGGAAATCGAAGCAGCTACCACCGCCGCCCGACAAGCCAGAAAAGCAGGAATCCAAAAGTTAAGAATCAAGACGGATTCAAGGTATTTGGTACAGAGTGTCGCGGAATGGGTACCCAGATGGCAGCAAAACAACTGGAAGACCAAGGAAAACAAGCCTGTGAAAAATCGAAGAGTCTATGAGAAATTGATGAAGGCCCTCAAACCTTTGGATGTAGTTTGAGAACACGTTCCTGGTCATGAAGGAATCCTCGGAAATGAGAATGCTGATCAACTGGCAAAACAAGGAGCTCTAAAGGACCCCGAACCCGAATCAACATCATCCACCGAATCCGAAGCAGAGGAAACACCCCCGGAACTTGTGATTATCAAGGGTCAGCAAAGAATCAACAACAGCAGTAGTGACTCCAGCGACCAGGAGGCTCAATCAGAAAAGGACAAGAGGAGCAAGACGCAACAACTCATTGAAGGAGTTAATAGATCCATTAATCGGTTCAACGCAACACTTGCGGAGGCAGAGACGAGTACCGTTAATCCCACAGATAACACCTTGTTTTGGGATTATGAAGGTTTAGATCAGGTTCCCAGAAGACAGTATGTTTCTGATGGCGAGAGTGACCAAGAGCACTTAAGTTATTTGAAAACTCTGGATCCAGCAACAGAATTTCAGGATGAACTCCCTGAGAGAGTAAAAAAGTTCCTGGATAATTTTAATCGCAGCCGTGCTGAGAGACAAGCTTCAAGAGAACCAGAGCCCTACTCCGAGCATCAATCGACTGATGTCGTCTCAGGTCTTTCAAAAGAGACCCCGCTGACCAGTTATCCTACATCGAAAAGGAACAGAAAAGGTGTGGTAAGGTTCGAGGAAATTCCAGAAGTTTTCGAACAATGGGAAGATGATTCCCGAATAACACAAAACGTTTTCACCCCTGGAATTTTAGTCGCCCCTTACGCACAATCAACCCCGTTTACTCCGTCTAGAAAACAAGAATCGAGTACTGAAAAACAAGCAAGCAACAGAATGGCCACTATGAAGCCAAGACGAATACAACCTAATGATTTTGGCGAACGTTTAAATAACCAACCTTCTGAAAAAACACTCATGGATATTAAAGAACCCTATCTTGACCCTCCCTCCATCCAAACTGAAAGTGACGAGGAACTAAGAAACGGTAGTGCTAGTGAAAGTGATAGTGTTCGCCGGAAACCCCAGGCCCATAACGAAAGGACCTTCGAATGTGTCCAAAATCAATGGACAGAACCCCTAACTTACCAGCGTGACAATTATGCCCACTTCATTTCCGAAGACTGCGAGCCCACCACCTCAATCTCCAAACTTTTAATTGCAACCGAGTGTATCGATCTCCAAGACATTAGGGATAGTAAACCCGTAAAAGGACAAATATACGTCACGCAAAACGGTAAATACAAGGTTTACTCCATAATAGTAAAAAGATGTCATTTGGACGAGATTTGCTGGAAAGATGTTTTACAAGGACTGACAAATTTGAAAAAAGCCTTAGAATCTGACCACCAAAAATCATGTAGAATGGCAAACACCGGAGACTTGTTAGGTGCGATTCCGCAAGGAAAAATGGCCGAACTCGTTACAGGAATTTTCCGCGGTGGCGATATTACTATCACTCTTTGCCACGGAAAAATAGAAGTGCCCCCCCAGACTTGCGCGGTAAAATCATCGCTGAGTCCCATTCTAGTTTAATAGGTGGTCACAAAGGAATATCCAAGACCTACCGTAGAATTCGGGAACGATATTATTGGCCGCGCCTGCGTGATGAAGTTACGCAGTATATCCGTAGTTGTAAAAGCTGCTTTCAAAATAAATTAGTTAGAGCACGAACAAGGGAGCCTATGCTGATTACTGACACTCCTGCGATGCCTTTTGACAAGGTGTCACTGGATACAGTGGGAAAGTTGCAGACCACGCCGAACGGAAATCGGCATATTCTCACAATGCAGGACAACTTCTCGAAATACTGCATTGCGGTTCCCATCCCCAACATTGAAACTAAAACAATTGCCCATGCAGTGGCAACGAATCTTTTTTCGGTTTTCAGTGCACCTCGATGTGTGTTAACCGACCGAGGAGCAAGTTTCGTGAGTTCATTGATGCGTAAGTTAGAAAAGATCTTCGGCGTCAAACAACTCACTACTTCTGGATACCGACCGCAGACAAACGGAGCGCTTGAGAGAAGTCACATCGAATTGACTGATTATATTAAGCACTATGCAAGGGATTTCGACGACTGGGATCGTCTACTCCCATTTGCCATGTTTAATTATAATACGTCGGTTCATGAGGCTACGAACTTCACCCCGTATGAACTGGTGTTCGGACATTTGGCAAGGGCGCCTAGCTCTTTACCCCAGGGTCCAGAAGTTGAAACGTATGGCTCCTACCTAAAGGACCTTATTACTCGGATGAATGAACTACAGAACCTCGCGGCTAAATACTTGGTCCGGTCCAAAGAAAGATCAAAACAAATCTACGATCGTAAAGCCAGGTCGTTAAAGGCTGGAATCGGGGATCACGTTTATGTTTATAAAGAAGTTCGAACCAACAAGTTCGATAAACGAGCCGACGGTCCATTTACTATTGTAGGATTCACCGAGAACAATAATGTGGTCTTAGAGAACGAAAACGGCGCGAGATTTTCGAAACACCGAGACAAGGTCATGGTTGTTAGGTAGCGACACCCTTACGCCACATATTAACAGCCTTTTTTCTTCTTACCAGGTTCAAAGCCAGCATCATGTCAGCCGATACGATATCATGCACTATAGTCCTTTTGTGCATAGTTTCCAGTTCAAGGGCATTAATAATGCAGCCTGAGGCAGACTCTCCAGCTTCATCCATGGACTACACCAGCTACCAGAACATCCCACTCAGAACCAGCAGCGGAATATACTTCGAGTACGTCGGTGTGGTGAGGCGATCAGTTAGCAACTGGAGGATCGCCATATTTCTGGATATCGGAAAGCACTCTCGATTCTTCGACGATCTAAGAGCTAGATTGGCGCGCCTACGAGAACAATGTAAACCTGAGGAAAAATGGTGCAAGGAATTAGTAGATAATTATGAATGGGAAGACCGATGGGAAATAGCCTCGGAACTGCAAAAGCAGTTTCTAGCCCAAATCGAGGAATTAGAAAACACCAAAATGACCTCACCAAGAAATTTATCCTCGCAGCTGCGAGCTAGAAGAGCTGTACCTTTATTGGGGTTTCTCGGAAAAATTGCCGGGCCCATAGCTGGAGTACTGACTTATGATGATGGAATAAAATATGATGCAGCCATTCAAGACCTCAATCAAGCTCAAGCCAACCTATCCCATCTGGTTGGCAAGCAGACCCACATAGTACGATCGCAGCTGGATTCCCTGCACTCTCAAGTTCAACAACACGGCGTCATGCTAAAGGGATTGCAAGAGAATCTTCAAGTTCTACTAAGAAAGGAGCAGCCCAAATCCAAGGATAAAATGGAACGGATGAATTTGACGTACGCAGTTGCCAGGGCACTGAGATTGGGTCTAGACCACAACATCAGAGCAATGATTACAATGCTGGATGCAGTCCACGATTCCAGAAAGGGCCAATTACATCCTGGCCTCGTGACCTCTGAACAATTAGAGCCAATATTGCGAGAAGTTCAGGACAATCTGCGAGACGTCCTTTTTCCGCTGGCTGGGCCAAGAGTCAGTATAGACGAACTAATGCGAATTTCCACCGTCTCCATGCTATGTGAGAACCACCAACTCAAGGTTCTCCTCGACATCCCGCTCTTGGAAAAATACAACTATCAATCTTACAAAATACATCCCCTTCCGACTATACAAAACTCCATTGGTAATGGCACCGGAAGAGCATATGTCAAGTCAAATTTCGACTACCTTATTATAGACGAAGACCAACGAACATATTTGTTGATCAAGGCAGAAGATTGGAACTCCTGCAAGGCAACAGCAGCGTATCATGCATGTTTAAAGGGTGCCCCAATCTACGATCTCCAAAGGCGACCGTCCTGCGAAGCTCAACTGCTAACCAACCCCACTGTCAGCACCCTAAAAGAATGTAATATTAAGGTAACAACTAACACGGAATCTTACTGGAAACCACTAACAACAATAGGCGGATGGATATACTCACTTGCTGAACCAGAATCAATGACAATGGCATGTCACTCCACAAGTCCTACCAAAATTTTGCTAGAAGGCACCGGAATTCTGAAGCTGGCTCCCGGATGCTCCGTTAAAGCAAAAGATGTTATCATACCGGCTACTACGTCAGAAGCCGGAATGTCGCAGTTTATATTTGAATCCGAGTTGCTGTTAAACCTCACCAAGCTATCCCCACTTCTTGCAAAGCACGGACACCTACTGGACCAGACACGGATGTTCGAAGAAGTTGGAAATAGAATCGATCCAAGGTTTTCTACGTTTGAGGCCAATTCTAAGACCTTAGATGAACTAGAACAGGACCTACAAGACTTCACGTTCGAGCGACACCTAAGAAAAAATCATCGAAATATGATCTATGGCTCCTACGTTGGAGTGGGCCTTCTCAGTGCGGTTTTTATCATGTATTTTTGTCACACCTCGATCCGGGTTGGAGCTAATAAGTTGTCCCAATCGTTGCGTTCAAAATCAAAATGTGATGGTTTTGACCTACCAACTCAGGAACAACCCAGCCCTAAGGCTTAACCAAAACAGAACGCATCAGCTGTATATGAGGACGTCACCCCGAACGCTAGTAGGGTAGCCGCCTGCAAACAGGCTACCATAATGAAGCCCAAAGCAGTGACACCATACAATGCTCGCCAAGGTGAGCAAAAGTCTGCAACGACCGAAGATGAAATATCATTGAAGATTAGGTGACTAACCGAAGGTTTGGAAACAATAATTCTTGGACCTCAGGACGAAACCTATCAACCATTCCAACGACCAAGGCACCATTGAATTCAACTGCAAGACGACAGAGAAGATCTTCAGGAAGAGGTTGGTGTCCTCAACAACATTAAAACAAAACAAAAAAATTTTTTTAAATACGTTGCAGCACAATTTAAATTCCACTATTTTATTATCACGTTTACATAAAGCTTATTAAGTTTAATTTTATCCATTTATATAATTATATTACCCCATAAGCATATTGTTACAATAACCTTTCAAAATTTATCTTTAGCATAAAAAAGGGGGTAAATTTAAATAATATGTTTGGAAGCTTCAAAAAAAAATATATATATATATATAAAAAAATAATAAAAAAAAGGGGATTGAAAGAGGAAAGGTTTAAATAAAAGATTGTTAATTCTGGCACAACGGAAGGGAAACCCGTTCGAAGGAGGACTAATTATTGTTCCCCTTTCGAAGGTAAAACCCTGTAAATTTATTAAAAACTATAAGATCCGAAACTGACAAGAGAACTCAGAAACACCTTGCAGGTAAAAGTCAAATTAAAATTAAAATGTCTGGCACAGACGTTCTCCGTTATTGTTCAATTCAAAAACCGCACATGCGTCAGTCACATATACACACTACACTGTAAGTTACATGGTAATAACTTAATTCTAACCTAACGTAAAAGACGTAAAAATCTAAATAAACACTAATTAATATTAATTAGTACACCTAGTCCTAAAAGTTTCAATTGTTTCTTACTTGCCAAGATTCTACTCCTATTTAGCCTTCTTCCATAAAGGGGCATGGCAGATCTTCTTGCCTTTGGCTAAATGTAAATTTTTGGGCCCAGGTTTCCGTGCAGTAGCTAACCATAAGCTATATCCGCAGGTTTTGCACTTCCACGAGTATGGGTGTAGTTTCCTCTTTAATCCATATGGAAACTCGTGATGCGTGTCGACCTACAAAATTAAAAAAAAAATACATACATATATATCTATGCAAATATACACTTAGAATCAGTATAAGTAACATAAATTGAGATAAGTACCTTAAACGGTCCCATCCGATTGATCCTTTCTATCTCTTCTAGGAAAAATCCGGCGTGACTACGACTGTCGTCGTCCAGCCTGAGTCGGTACATTTTTGCATGAATCATTTCATGAAGAACTGTACTGATCAGCTCCTTTTCCGGTTGAAGACGGTGTATGTCCCAACTGATTTTTATCTCACGCCGATATAAATCCGTGAAGCCTGATGTGGTGCGCATGTTCTGTCCCCAGCTGATCGTGTAACCTGATCCATTAAGCTCCCCGTCAAAAAAGACGTCATTTAAATGGTTGTACAGGGCTATTAAATCTGGGCGACCATCGGTGCAGCATGAGCGTTGAGGAAACTTCAACCCTGCGTTCAGCTCCACGCTCTGTGACCGCGTGGCTCGGGTAGACATGTTGGACAACTGTATACGAATTTATTATATTATTGCAAATACACAAAAAAACAAAAAAAAAATTTCTATGACGAGTTTTCCCACTCGCCCCACCTAGAGCCCATTCGGGGTATTTCAGCTAAGAAATCACGACACGAAGCCTCAGATAAAAGAAAGACAGTTAATGCCAGGTTACAGCCTGGTATAAGCTAATAAATAATTTATCCATTTTACGAATTTTATTAAAAATTTAAACTGAATTTCGAACATGAATACATCTAAAAAAAAAATATATATAAATAAATAATAATGTTTTATTAAAAAAAAAAGAATATAATAATTAAAAAAAAAAAAATTTTTTTTGAATTAAACAAGGAATGTCGAAAACTTTTAATTTGGTTCTTGTGGAGAGTTTTATTAAAATTTCGAAAATAATAAGCAACAATAATTAACTATAATGCAATTATTAATTGTTAATTAACTTTTATTTTATTGAATATTTAAATTCGCTTAAAAAAAAAAGTAAATAAATTAATACCATTTATTCGAACATTTAGAAATTGGAAATTATGAGAATCTAGTAGAAGTTCAGTAAATACAATTATTGAATAATAATAGAATAACACAATTTGAAGAAAAGAAGTCTGTTTTGAGTAATCTTCGCCATTAGAAACTCGAATACATTTCAATGTGAATCTTATTAAATTCCAATTATTAAATACAGCACTGAAAGGTTCAATTTGTTGAAAGGGTTTCAAATGGGATTCCTTGCGAAATTTAATTACACATTTTCAGTCAAAGTTCACAATAATCTATTAACTCCATACATTTAGACTTATTTACATATGTCTGAATTGGTGACTAATTTTCATACTACAAAATTAATTATTTTAATTAATTTAAATCTAAAGAACACAATAAATAAAAAAAAATAATAACATTTTAAACAGTATATTTAGTAAAAAGAAAGTGGAATTTATTTAACTTTTGCAAAGCATGATTAGAGCATTTTGACTTATTTCAAGTGTTTTATTATAGTTTGAGAATAGGTTTTTGTGGAGTTTTAAAAAAAATGAAAATTAGCTTCTAAAAAAGGGAAAACTAAAACTAAATAAAAGGAGAACTGTCGGTGTTGTTGCTCTTTGTTTCTCTGGCGGAGGTTCACGTTAACATCCATCACGTCGCTTAGTGCTCCGAATTTTCCTTTTCGTCCCCGCTGTCGCCAATAGATGCATTATTGCCAACATCAAAGCCATCTGGCTTTAACTCCTCTCGTAATACCCCTGAGACCCCAATTGGTTCCCAAGCCTCTTTTAAATCCAACCTATACCTCTAAAAAAAAAAAGGAAGTTCATTTCCGAAAATATAATATAAAATAGTTAAGTTGTAATGAAAAGTAATGTTCCACCAGAAGTGAATAAAACTTACAATTTGCCAAAAATGAAACACCCTGGGCTCCCCTTCCGGAGAACGTGAGAACACCTCCACGAATAACAATTCGTATTTATCATCTACCGGACAGTACCTGTTGTAGGGCGCAACTTCTGGTAGTGCAGAGTAAAGGCTAAAAGAAAAGAGAAACACTTTAAAGCACTTACAGGGTTGATACGATTTCAAGGTTACAAGATTCCTTAATTTTCCAGGTTTTCCCTGACCAAATAATAACGAAAATGTTTTACGTTTCATAAAACTTCTTCGATAGAACATAAAAAAAAAATTTGAGTTCAAATAAAGCCCGAATTTTTAAATTTGGTACGCATGCAATAACTGGAATGCCCACCCTATTATAAACTTACCAAATCACCGATTTTCGCTTGCTTCGTGGGTCCTTACGCACCAATTTAAGATCCAAAGGGACCTCTTCAACCGAAAGAGGATGCTCAAAGAATTTCTAAAAAAAAAAAAAGCAGGAGTAATATTAATTTTAAACTAAGACACATTAATTTCTCTCCAGCCCACGCGCTAAACAAAAGTAATTCCGTAACCTACCGTAGCCCAGAATCCTCGGCACATGTATCGCGCTTCTGTCACCTCCCAGCGATACTCTTGATGCCAATGACTACGGCTGTAAATTTTGGAAAGGAAGCCTGAACCAATTTGACACTGTGATACCAGAGGAGCTGCTCACCTTTTCGTCGCGGAGCGATCTCCCAATCTCCAAACTTGACGGCAAAACTAGAATGTAACACACAATGTAATAAGAATGGACCGTAAAAAAAATGGACTAGATAAATAAAAGAGTTAGATATGGATGATTCTCTTGAAGGGACCACTTCACGTGTCTCCAACGTGAATCCCAATAATTGCATTGATTGTATTGATATTCTGATAAGTTTAAATTAAAAAAAAAAAAATTTTTATCCATAACTTACGAAACATTATTTATCTGTACTTAATCTTGTAAAGTTAAAATTTAAAAGTTTCCTTAGTAAAAATTTTAATTTTTCTTTTAAGTTTTGGTTAAATATGATACACACTTTCATTTATTTCTTTAATGTAAAAAAAAAAAAAATTTTTTTCTTTAGCGCGAATAAATTTTTTTGTGTTTCACTTCACACTGTATCACCGAACCTCGAAATTGTGCACTCGTTCGCGAGACAAAACCCAACTGGAAGGCTACTTAATCTCGCTAAGGATCACGTCTCACTGAAGCAAGATAAGCAAACTGACGCATGTCACCGAGTCGCGAGAAATTTTAGTTGCACTAATTATGGTCTATTTTAACATTGTTAACGTAAAATAGGTGAACTATCTGGGTTCTTTGACAGTTCTCACGTCTAATGATAAGGAACAAACTGTAATCCTACGTAAACAAACTAGTGTAATTGCTTCTCAACTACAATAAATTAATAAATGTTCAGTTGGGAGCATAAACCAATTTTGGGGACAAAATTATAGGAATTTCGCGGTGGATTGTTACATTCGAATTCAATTTGGCAACATTGTATGATAAATTTATTTCGGCATAGACCGCGCTGCAGCGTAGCGAGGCCTTGATGCCGGACACCCGATACCTTGATAAGAATTTCTTCGTCAGCTCGAATGCTCCCGGCTCAATTTTATTAATTTATTTATTATATTCACATAATCAATTTATATTATATAATATAACGCAATATGGATAATCATACGGAACATTAAAGCTTGCGGCAATATTACGAAGCCAAAATGGGCGACAAATAATACTGTGGTATGCATTAAACAAGTGTGAACGTTGCGGCAATGTTACGAAGTTTTGTAGCGAAAACTAACATTGTAGCAACGACACACCAATGACCTTGTAATGGTAATGGGTTCAGATAAAATGGCGCACTATTGCAGCCCAATGTGTGTAAGTAAGAAAAGAAAGAAGAAGAGAAGAGAAGGAAAATTGTTATAAATCCAAATATGATCGTTATAATGTTGTGTATGGCCGGGGTAGTTACGGCAACACCTACACGAGCGCGGTCTTGCTGGTTACGAAAACCAACACATTCATGGACCTGTCGGTTGTAGGCAAACTCCGCCGCTAACCACGCGTTACAGCCTCTACTCGTTGCTTCACTTCAGCTTCCAGAGAACCTTCTCCTTTCCCCGCGGGCCCATAAGCTGTGAGTCACAGCATCACAACAAAAGCACGTGCGTCTCAACAGCTGACTCAGTGACATAAGATGCTTAATGCATCTTGACTTTCTGTATACAAATAGTACAGAATTCTAAATTTATACCATTGGTCTTATAGTTAGACATTTTAACTCAGATAAATGCTGTTTTAAAATGACGGAGGACTATATTTTACAGTTGCATGTTTATAATTAAGTGCATATGTGTGATTGTAACTTATACATGTAGGGTCAATGTAACTACAGTTAAATAATTATATTGGTACATCATGACTGAGAATTATAATTATATTATTAAAAATAATATAATAAATAATATAATTATAAAGAATTCCTAGTTACAAAAATAACTTCAGAAAATGATCAAATTTCAGACCATTTCCGTTCTCACGAAGCTTTCGTGAGAATCAAAATTGTCAGCAAAACGCAACGTCCAATGGGCAGCACATTCTTCCCTACTCCTAAGTTAGAACCTCTTAATTAGCAAAGTTTTCCCACCTCGGAGACGAAGCAGGGACTAGAGGCTTGTCGAAAAATCTAAATCAACGCAGTACCACTTCTAGATTCTTCTGAGCAACACCTTCCTGGCCTTAGCCTGGCAAGTGTTGCGAGATACTAGAACGACAAGACTAAGCCCGTCTGCGCGTCGGACCCCCGTATAGAACTAGCGAAATATCTAGTACAATACGAAAGGCGGACGAAAAAAACAGATAGAAGCTCTTAACCGACGGAGTCCACGTGAAGTTGTAGTGGGTGAAAATTGGGGAAATAAATTAATTTTATTTCCTTAATTCTTGTCTCTGACCGGCCAGTCCGCGCGCGTAGTGCCTGCGCCGTCCCGGGTACAGTGGCTCACAGTCTAATTTTCCTTTGTGAAAATTAGAAAACAAAAGACTAATTGTTTGTGAACAACGAAGAACCAAAAGTTTTGCCCGGCGCCAACCAGATTGTATCAACGTTGCGCCGGTAGTGTGTAAGTACAACTGTATCGTTCCATCGATATTAACACAACTCCCTAAATTTTCTTTTCTCTATTTTCTAAATTTTGTATCCCATAAACTACTTTGAATAAACCATAGTACATGGAATCAAGTTTTTTTTTTGAATACTTACCTTCCTTGAACTTCTTCTTCTATAAGCTTTACATATATGAAGCAGAACGCTAACTTTTAAAAGTAGGATAACGATCCCGCAAATTAAACAAGGTCCTTCAGACCTTGGCAGCTTGGTGCCTCCCCAAATTTGAAATAAAAGGGCCATCTCAAAAGCCCGATTAAATAATTTATTTCTGGTTTGTAACAATAAAAATGGTAGGTTTTATGAAAAAGAATCAGATAGAAATGATTCTGATCAAAGTGACTTAGATAGAAATACCTTATTATTGAATAGATATGAATCTGATTTAAATTCAAAAAAAGAAGTTCGTAATATTTTTAAAAAAGCAAGACGTTTACTGAGTGAAAATGATTCTTATAGTGAAAAAGAAGACTGTGATTCAGTTACGGATGATACAATGAGTAGAACAGACAAAGAAAAAGAGGAAAAAAGTAATGCTTATGCTACTAGTGATACTGATACAGATGCTGATGCTGATACTAATGCTGATACTGATGCTGATAACAATAAATATAATAACAAAAAGAAAGTAACAGCATCTGAAGAAAATTGTACGAATGACAAAAAGAATAAAAAAGTAGATAAAAATAAAAAAAGTAAAAATTTAAAAAACATGTTTCAAAATGATCTACTTGAATATGCAATACGTACTAAATACCTTAAAAATAATAAAGGATATTTTCACAAACCATATATGAGCGATTCCATCTCAAGTGATCAAGGTGGAGAAAAATTTTTCTCCAATCGTAGCAAAACTTGGGGCTTTTGTAGTACTCATAGACAGTAATTTTTGGTGAAAATATTTTTTTACCTAGTCCAATATTTTCCGAGGGGGAGGGGGTTAAATTTTTGTGTTTTTCAGTACAATGCTTATTCCAATAATTTTTTACACTTAAACAATTAAACATACAAATTTGAAAGTACATTTTGGAAAGGTTTTTTCATCCTCTTTCGATTGGAAATAAGCATTTTGAAAAAAAAAATTTTTTGACCAAAAAAATCAAAATTAAAAATAAATTTCAATTTTTGAGGGAGATGGATACGATTTTTTTTTTTTTTTTTAAACGAAAGCTGAGGTTTTTTCCTAAAAGGACATATAAATGATAAAGTGGGACTAGAACGTTTAAACATTGAAAAAAAGAATTTTCTCCAAAACAGAGCTAAAACCGGGTTTAGAGCGCTCCGGCGAGTAGAAAACTCTTTTTTTCAATGTTTAAACGTTCTAGTCCCACTTTATCATTTATATGTCCTTTTAGGAAAAAACCTCAGCTTTCGTTTAAAAAAAAAGAAAAAAAATCTGCCCGCGTTTCGCGCGGACACATTCTCATCCGCGCTTCGCGCGGGGGCTCGCTTCGCTCGCAAGTTTCGGCGCGCCTCGGGGCGCGGGAATATTGATCGTCGCGCTTCGCGCTCCGTGTGTTGTTGCGCGCTTCGCGCGCAAATGGCTCGCTTCGCTCGCGGTGTTCTGCAATTGTTATGCATTATTTGTTTTCTTGTTCTTGTTTCCTATTATATATTTCATAAAATATATTTTTTTTCTTAAAGTTACTACGACTTTAAGGAGTACATTCTCATCACTTGTTTTTGTTTGCTGATAATTGCGATATTAAGTGGATTTAAATGTATATTTTTGATGTTGATGATTAAAATGTTGAAGTTATTTTTAATTATACTAACTCTCTTAGCAAAAACGTGATTAGCAGAAGTAGCTAAAATATTCTTAAACTTAAAGTATTAGTATCAAGTTTTTTTGTGTAGTGTAGACCGGAGCGTAATGGCTAACTTTTCACTCTTTGTTGATTTACTTGGACATTTTTGTTTTAATTAAGTGTTTATCTCCTAGAAAAGTTACTCTGGTATCTCAGCTATATATTAGATATATTTTATAAAAAAGTTAAAATTCAATTTCCTGACTCCTCCACAAAAGATATTTCGCTGTATTTCGAATTTAATCAACTGCGACTTTGTATTAGACACGCCGTACTTTTTTTGAGAGGCTACAATATTTATTTGTCTTAAAGTTACTACGACTTTAAGGTTTACATTCTCATCAAACATGTGTTGATTTGAAGATTATCACAGAAGGAACAACACTTGTAATTGAGATAATTCATTTTTGGCACTGTTTAAAAAAAAATTTAATTTGTATAATTTATGTTTTATTAATTGACTTCAGGAATGTCCACTTTTATTTTAAACAAAAAACACTCTAATCGGTTTAAAATTTTTGGCTATAGTCATTCATAAACAGTAAAATCATGCATAAGTATTTATGTTAGCTCTGGTAAATTGCAAAATTAAAAGAAAATACACCTCTCTAGGTATAATATGTAAAAAGTTAGTAATTAACAATAATATTAATAATTTGTTTAAACAAAAATAAATTTAAAAATTGCACAGAATTCTTACGAATTTATAGCCTGACATTCTCCAAAAAAAATTTGAGGTTATGCGCGCTTTATTTAAAATTTGTCCATTAAAGAAAAACTTATTATTCTTTTCTCATGTAAAACTGTCAATTTTCCCCATTTTTCATATACATTACGCGACAATACAATTTACAGAGATCTCAGAGATTGCACCACTAACAGAGTTTGCGCCTCTATGGTTAAAGTATTGTACTAACATTTTTCGTCTGCTACTGTATATGAACATAACCTACAAATTAAAAAAATACGACGAAGTGTAATGGCGACCATGGTTTACATTTCAGCCGTAATGGCGCAACCTCTGCTAGTGGTGCAAATACTCATAACTCTAACCCCCCTAAAATGTGTTGATTTTTGACGCTGCTAAGCATTGGCGTGAGGTCTCCTTATACTAAATCCTTACCCACTAAATAACATGACCTTAACATCAACAAGGATACATTAAAAACAAGTCTGTCCCAAAAACTTATAAAAAAAGTCTGACCCAAAAACTTAAAAAAATTATTATTATTATTAATTATTAAAATTCATTCAAGTTATCGTCGAGACAAATTTTTCTACAGACAGACGACAGACAGACACTTTTCTAAAAACCATTTTTTTGGAATCAGGAAGTCATGAAACGTAAAGATTTAGCAAAATTAGACAATGCTCAAAATCGCACAAATCCAAGACTTTCTCATTTTTGATGAGAATGTAAAAAGCAAATTTTACGGAAAAATTTAAAAAGAGCAAAATTTTTGCATATTTGAAGTTCTTTTATGTTCCTAGTTTCGTATATTTACCTAACTTTGGCATCTAAAAGAAAAAACGGAAGGTTTTTGTATGTTTCTAACGTTTCTACATGTTTCGGCTAATGCTTCACTCACTATAAATCTCAATTTTTTGCACTTTTTTAAAAATAACTTTTTTGTTTTTTGTTGTACAAAAAAGTGTTGCAAGGAAAAGTTGTTTGTTTTTGCTCATATTTTGAGGAAAAAAATAGAAAAAAATAATTTTTTGAAAATTGTCAAAAAAACAAAATTTTGAAAATTTCGAAATTTCAAAAAAATTTATAACTTTTTTGTTTTTTGTTGTACAAAAAAGTGTTGAAAGAAAAAGTTGTTTGTTTTTGCTTATATTTTGAGGAAAAAAATAAAAAAATTTTTTTTTTGAAAATTCCAAAAATTACAAAATTTTGAAAATTTTAAAATGTTGTATTTTTGTTGTTTTTTGACGAAATTGGCTGCCCAACGAACTTAGGCTTTATTTTTACTGACTAAGAAAGAGTGCCAAATTTCAAGTCGATTGATTAAAATTCCTTCGAGTTATCGTCGAGACAAATTTTTCTACAGACAGACGACAGACAGACAGACAGACACTTTTCTAAAAACCATTTTTTTGGAATCAGGGGGTCATGAAACGTAAAGATTTAGCAAAATTAGACAATGCTCAAAATCGCACAAATCCAAGACTTTCTCATTTTTGATGAGATTGTAAAAAGCAAATTTTACGGAAAAATTTAAAAAGAGCAAAATTTTTGCATATTTGAAGTTCTTTTTTGTTCCTAGTTTCGTATATTTACCTAACTTTGGCATCTAAAAGAAAAAACAGAAGGTTTTTATATGTTTCTAACGTTTCTTCATGTTTCGGCTAATGCTTCACTTTTTTGTTTTTTGTTGTACAAAAAAGTGTTGCAAGGAAAAGTTGTTTGTTTTTGCTCATATTTTGAGGAAAAAAATAATTTTTTGAAAATTGTCAAAAAAACAAAATTTTGAAAATTTCGAAATTTCAAAAAAATTTATAACTTTTTTGTTTTTTGTTGTACAAAAAAGTGTTGAAAGAAAAAGATGTTTGTTTTTGCTCATATTTTAAGGAAAAAAATAAAAAAAATTTTTTTTTTGAAAATTCCAAAAATTACAAAATTTTGAAAATTTCAAAATGTTGTATTTTTGTTGTTTTTTGACGAAATTGGCTGCCCAACGAACTTAGGCTTTATTTTTACGGACTAAGAAAGAGTGCCAAATTTCAAGTCGATTCATTAAAATTCATTCGAGTTATCGTCGAGACAAATTTTTCTACAGACAGACGACAGACAGACAGACAGACACTTTTCTAAAAACCATTTTTTTTGGATCAGGGGGTCATGAAACGTAAAGATTTAGCAAAATTAGACAATGCTCAAAATCGCACAAATCCAAGACTTTCTCATTTTTGATGAGAATGTAAAAAGCAAATTTTACGGAAAAATTTAAAAAGAGCAAAATTTTTGCATATTTGAAGTTCTTTTTTGTTCCTAGTTTCGTATATTTACCTAACTTTGGCATCTAAAAGAATAAACGGAAGGTTTTTATATGTTTCTAACGTTTCTTCATGTTTCGGCTAATGCTTCACTCACTATAAATCTCAATTTTTTGCACTTTTTTGAAAATAACTTTTTTGTTTTTTGTTGTACAAAAAAGTGTTGCAAGGAAAAGTTGTTTGTTTTTGCTCATATTTTGAGGAAAAAAATAGAAAAAAATAATTTTTTGAAAATTGTCAAAAAAACAAAATTTTGAAAATTTCGAAATTTCAAAAAAATTTATAACTTTTTTGTTTTTTGTTGTACAAAAAAGTGTTGAAAGAAAAAGATGTTTGTTTTTGCTCATATTTTAAGGAAAAAAATAAAAAAATTTTTTTTTTTGAAAATTCCAAAAATTACAAAATTTTGAAAATTTCAAAATGTTGTATTTTTGTTGTTTTTTGACGAAATTGGCTGCCCAACGAACTTAGGCTTTATTTTTACGGACTAAGAAAGAGTGCCAAATTTCAAGTCGATTCATTAAAATTCATTCGAGTTATCGTCGAGACAAATTTTTCTACAGACAGACGACAGACAGACAGACAGACACTTTTCTAAAAACCATTTTTTTTGGATCAGGGGGTCATGAAACGTAAAGATTTAGCAAAATTAGACAATGCTCAAAATCGCACAAATCCAAGACTTTCTCATTTTTGATGAGAATGTAAAAAGCAAATTTTACGGAAAAATTTAAAAAGAGCAAAATTTTTGCATATTTGAAGTTCTTTTTTGTTCCTAGTTTCGTATATTTACCTAACTTTGGCATCTAAAAGAAAAAACGGAAGGTTTTTATGTTTCTAACGTTTCTTCATGTTTCGGCTAATGCTTCACTCACTATAAATCTCAATTTTTTGCACTTTTTTGAAAATAACTTTTTTGTTTTTTGTTGTACAAAAAAGTGTTGCAAGGAAAAGTTGTTTGTTTTTGCTCATATTTTGAGGAAAAAAATAAAAAAAAATAATTTTTTGAAAATTGTCAAAAAAACAAAATTTTGAAAATTTCGAAATTTCAAAAAAATTTATAACTTTTTTGTTTTTTGTTGTACAAAAAAGTGTTGAAAGAAAAAGATGTTTGTTTTTGCTCATATTTTAAGGAAAAAAATAAAAAATTTTTTTTTTTGAAAATTCCAAAAATTACAAAATTTTGAAAATTTTAAAATGTTGTATTTTTGTTGTTTTTTGACGAAATTGGCTGCCCAACGAACTTAGGCTTTATTTTTACTGACTAAGAAAGAGTGCCAAATTTCAAGTCGATTGATTAAAATTCATTCGAGTTATCGTCGAGACAAATTTTTCTACAGACAGACGACAGACAGACAGACAGACACTTTTCTAAAAACCATTTTTTTGGAATCAGGGGGTCATGAAACGTAAAGATTTAGCAAAATTAGACAATGCTCAAAATCGCACAAATCCAAGACTTTCTCATTTTTGATGAGATTGTAAAAAGCAAATTTTACGGAAAAATTTAAAAAGAGCAAAATTTTTGCATATTTGAAGTTCTTTTTTGTTCCTAGTTTCGTATATTTACCTAACTTTGGCATCTAAAAGAAAAAACAGAAGGTTTTTATATTTTTCTAACGTTTCTTCATGTTTCGGCTAATGCTTCACTTTTTTGTTTTTTGTTGTACAAAAAAGTGTTGCAAGGAAAAGTTGTTTGTTTTTGCTCATATTTTGAGGAAAAAAATAATTTTTTGAAAATCGTCAAAAAAACAAAATTTTGAAAATTTCGAAATTTCAAAAAAATTTATAACTTTTTTGTTTTTTGTTGTACAAAAAAGTGTTGAAAGAAAAAGATGTTTGTTTTTGCTCATATTTTAAGGAAAAAAATAAAAAAAAATTTTTTTTTGAAAATTCCAAAAATTACAAAATTTTGAAAATTTCAAAATGTTGTATTTTTGTTGTTTTTTGACGAAATTGGCTGCCCAACGAACTTAGGCTTTATTTTTACGGACTAAGAAAGAGTGCCAAATTTCAAGTCGATTCATTAAAATTCATTCGAGTTATCGTCGAGACAAATTTTTCTACAGACAGACGACAGACAGACAGACAGACACTTTTCTAAAAACCATTTTTTTTGGATCAGGGGGTCATGAAACGTAAAGATTTAGCAAAATTAGACAATGCTCAAAATCGCACAAATCCAAGACTTTCTCATTTTTGATGAGAATGTAAAAAGCAAATTTTACGGAAAAATTTAAAAAGAGCAAAATTTTTGCATATTTGAAGTTCTTTTTTGTTCCTAGTTTCGTATATTTACCTAACTTTGGCATCTAAAAGAATAAACGGAAGGTTTTTATATGTTTCTAACGTTTCTTCATGTTTCGGCTAATGCTTCACTCACTATAAATCTCAATTTTTTGCACTTTTTTGAAAATAACTTTTTTGTTTTTTGTTGTACAAAAAAGTGTTGCAAGGAAAAGTTGTTTGTTTTTGCTCATATTTTGAGGAAAAAAATAGAAAAAAATAATTTTTTGAAAATTGTCAAAAAAACAAAATTTTGAAAATTTCAAAAAAATTTATAACTTTTTTGTTTTTTGTTGTACAAAAAAGTGTTGAAAGAAAAAGATGTTTGTTTTTGCTCATATTTAAAGGAAAAAAATAAAAAAATTTTTTTTTTTGAAAATTCCAAAAATTACAAAATTTTGAAAATTTCAAAATGTTGTATTTTTGTTGTTTTTTGACGAAATTGGCTGCCCAACGAACTTAGGCTTTATTTTTACGGACTAAGAAAGAGTGCCAAATTTCAAGTCGATTCATTAAAATTCATTCGAGTTATCGTCGAGACAAATTTTTCTACAGACAGACGACAGACAGACAGACAGACACTTTTCTAAAAACCATTTTTTTTGGATCAGGGGGTCATGAAACGTAAAGATTTAGCAAAATTAGACAATGCTCAAAATCGCACAAATCCAAGACTTTCTCATTTTTGATGAGAATGTAAAAAGCAAATTTTACGGAAAAATTTAAAAAGAGCAAAATTTTTGCATATTTGAAGTTCTTTTTTGTTCCTAGTTTCGTATATTTACCTAACTTTGGCATCTAAAAGAAAAAACGGAAGGTTTTTATGTTTCTAACGTTTCTTCATGTTTCGGCTAATGCTTCACTCACTATAAATCTCAATTTTTTGCACTTTTTTGAAAATAACTTTTTTGTTTTTTGTTGTACAAAAAAGTGTTGCAAAGAAAAGTTGTTTGTTTTTGCTCATATTTTGAGGAAAAAAATAGAAAAAAATAATTTTTTGAAAATTGTAAAAAAAACAAAATTTTGAAAATTTCGAAATTTCAAAAAAATTTATAACTTTTTTGTTTTTTGTTGTACAAAAAAGTGTTGAAAGAAAAAGTTGTTTGTTTTTGCTCATATTTTGAGGAAAAAAATAGAAAAAAATAATTTTTTGAAAATTGTCAAAAAAACAAAATTTTGAAAATTTCGAAATTTCAAAAAAATTTATAACTTTTTTGTTTTTTGTTGTACAAAAAAGTGTTGAAAGAAAAAGATGTTTGTTTTTGCTCATATTTTAAGGAAAAAAATAAAAAATTTTTTTTTTTGAAAATTCCAAAAATTACAAAATTTTAAAAATTTCAAAATGTTGTATTTTTGTTGTTTTTTGACGAAATTGGCTGCCCAACGAACTTAGGCTTTATTTTTACGGACTAAGAAAGAGTGCCAAATTTCAAGTCGATTCATTAAAATTCATTCGAGTTATCGTCGAGACAAATTTTTCTACAGACAGACGACAGACAGACAGACAGACACTTTTCTAAAAACCATTTTTTTTGGATCAGGGGGTCATGAAACGTAAAGATTTAGCAAAATTAGACAATGCTCAAAATCGCACAAATCCAAGACTTTCTCATTTTTGATGAGAATGTAAAAAGCAAATTTTACGGAAAAATTTAAAAAGAGCAAAATTTTTGCATATTTGAAGTTCTTTTTTGTTCCTAGTTTCGTATATTTACCTAACTTTGGCATCTAAAAGAAAAAACGGAAGGTTTTTATGTTTCTAACGTTTCTTCATGTTTCGGCTAATGCTTCACTCACTATAAATCTCAATTTTTTGCACTTTTTTGAAAATAACTTTTTTGTTTTTTGTTGTACAAAAAAGTGTTGCAAGGAAAAGTTGTTTGTTTTTGCTCATATTTTAAGGAAAAAAATAGAAAAAAATAATTTTTTGAAAATTGTCAAAAAAACAAAATTTTGAAAATTTCGAAATTTCAAAAAAATTTATAACTTTTTTGTTTTTTGTTGTACAAAAAAGTGTTGAAAGAAAAAGATGTTTGTTTTTGCTCATATTTTAAGGAAAAAAATAAAAAAATTTTTTTTTTTGAAAATTCCAAAAATTACAAAATTTTGAAAATTTCAAAATGTTGTATTTTTGTTGTTTTTTGACGAAATTGGCTGCCCAACGAACTTAGGCTTTATTTTTACGGACTAAGAAAGAGTGCCAAATTTCAAGTCGATTCATTAAAATTCATTCGAGTTATCGTCGAGACAAATTTTTCTACAGACAGACGACAGACAGACAGACAGACACTTTTCTAAAAACCATTTTTTTTGGATCAGGGGGTCATGAAACGTAAAGATTTAGCAAAATTAGACAATGCTCAAAATCGCACAAATCCAAGACTTTCTCATTTTTGATGAGAATGTAAAAAGCAAATTTTACGGAAAAATTTAAAAAGAGCAAAATTTTTGCATATTTGAAGTTCTTTTTTGTTCCTAGTTTCGTATATTTACCTAACTTTGGCATCTAAAAGAAAAAACGGAAGGTTTTTATGTTTCTAACGTTTCTTCATGTTTCGGCTAATGCTTCACTCACTATAAATCTCAATTTTTTGCACTTTTTTGAAAATAACTTTTTTGTTTTTTGTTGTACAAAAAAGTGTTGCAAAGAAAAGTTGTTTGTTTTTGCTCATATTTTGAGGAAAAAAATAGAAAAAAATAATTTTTTGAAAATTGTAAAAAAAACAAAATTTTGAAAATTTCGAAATTTCAAAAAAATTTATAACTTTTTTGTTTTTTGTTGTACAAAAAAGTGTTGAAAGAAAAAGTTGTTTGTTTTTGCTCATATTTTGAGGAAAAAAATAGAAAAAAATAATTTTTTGAAAATTGTCAAAAAAACAAAATTTTGAAAATTTCGAAATTTCAAAAAAATTTATAACTTTTTTGTTTTTTGTTGTACAAAAAAGTGTTGAAAGAAAAAGATGTTTGTTTTTGCTCATATTTTAAGGAAAAAAATAAAAAATTTTTTTTTTTGAAAATTCCAAAAATTACAAAATTTTAAAAATTTCAAAATGTTGTATTTTTGTTGTTTTTTGACGAAATTGGCTGCCCAACGAACTTAGGCTTTATTTTTACGGACTAAGAAAGAGTGCCAAATTTCAAGTCGATTCATTAAAATTCATTCGAGTTATCGTCGAGACAAATTTTTCTACAGACAGACGACAGACAGACAGACAGACACTTTTCTAAAAACCATTTTTTTTGGATCAGGGGGTCATGAAACGTAAAGATTTAGCAAAATTAGACAATGCTCAAAATCGCACAAATCCAAGACTTTCTCATTTTTGATGAGAATGTAAAAAGCAAATTTTACGGAAAAATTTAAAAAGAGCAAAATTTTTGCATATTTGAAGTTCTTTTTTGTTCCTAGTTTCGTATATTTACCTAACTTTGGCATCTAAAAGAAAAAACGGAAGGTTTTTATATGTTTCTAACGTTTCTTCATGTTTCGGCTAATGCTTCACTCACTATAAATCTCAATTTTTTGCACTTTTTTGAAAATAACTTTTTTGTTTTTTGTTGTACAAAAAAGTGTTGCAAAGAAAAGTTGTTTGTTTTTGCTCATATTTTGAGGAAAAAAATAGAAAAAAATAATTTTTTGAAAATTGTCAAAAAAACAAAATTTTGAAAATTTCGAAATTTCAAAAAAATTTATAACTTTTTTGTTTTTTGTTGTACAAAAAAGTGTTGAAAGAAAAAGTTGTTTGTTTTTGCTCATATTTTGAGGAAAAAAATAAAAAAATTTTTTTTTTTTGAAAATTACAAAAATTACAAAATTTTGAAAATTTCAAAATGTTGTATTTTTGTTGTTTTTTGACGAAATTGGCTGCCCAACGAACTTAGGCTTTATTTTTACGGACTAAGAAAGAGTGTTAAATTTCAAGTCGATTCATTAAAATTCATTCGAGTTATCGTCGAGACAAAGTTTTCTACAGACAGACGACAGACAGACAGACAGACAGACACTTTTCTAAAAACCATTTTTTTGGAATCAGGGGGTCATGAAACGTAAAAATTTAGCAAAATTAGACAATGCTCAAAATCGCACAAATCCAAGACTTTCTCATTTTTGATGAGAATGTAAAAAGCAAATTTTACGGAAAAATTTAAAAAGAGCAAAATTTTTGCATATTTGAAGTTCTTTTTTGTTCCTAGTTTCGTATATTTACCTAACTTTGGCATCTAAAAGAAAAAACGGAAGGTTTTTATATGTTTCTAACGTTTCTTCATGTTTCGGCTAATGCTTCACTCACTATAAATCTCAATTTTTTGCACTTTTTTGAAAATAACTTTTTTGTTTTTTGTTGTACAAAAAAGTGTTGCAAGGAAAAGTTGTTTGATTTTGCTCATATTTTGAGGAAAAAAATAGAAAAAAATAATTTTTTGAAAATTGTCAAAAAAACAAAATTTTGAAAATTTCGAAATTTCAAAAAAATTTATAACTTTTTTGTTTTTTGTTGTACAAAAAAGTGTTGAAAGAAAAAGTTGTTTGTTTTTGCTTATATTTTGAGGAAAAAAATAAAAAATTTTTTTTTTTGAAAATTCCAAAAATTACAAAATTTTGAAAATTTTAAAATGTTGTATTTTTGTTGTTTTTTGACGAAATTGGCTGCCCAACGAACTTAGGCTTTATTTTTACTGACTAAGAAAGAGTGCCAAATTTCAAGTCGATTGATTAAAATTCATTCGAGTTATCGTCGAGACAAATTTTTCTACAGACAGTCGACAGACAGACAGACAGACACTTTTCTAAAAATTATTTTTTTGGAATCAGGGGGTCATGAAACGTAAAAATTTAGCAAAATTAGACAATGCTCAAAATCGCACAAATCCAAGACTTTCTCATTTTTGATGAGAATGTAAAAATTGTATCCATCTCCCTCAAAAATTGAAATTTATTTTTAATTTTGATTTTTT
Organism: Leptopilina myrica (nomen nudum); assembly: GCA_032872475.1. Lineage (NCBI taxonomy): Eukaryota > Metazoa > Arthropoda > Insecta > Hymenoptera > Figitidae > Leptopilina > Leptopilina myrica (nomen nudum). The sequence goes on from CM065461.1 coordinate 7,052,544, forward strand.
TGGGTCAAAATTTTTTTTTTTAAATGCTAATTTTCAATCGAAAGAGGATGAAAAAACCTTTCCAAAATGTACTTTGTCAAATTTGTATGTTTAATTGTTTAAGAGTAAAAAATTATTGAAATAAGCATTGTACTAAAAAACACAAAAATTTAACCCCCTCCCCCTCGGAAAATATTGGACTAGGTAAAAAAATATTTTCACCAAAAATTACTATCTATGAGTACTACAAAAGCCTCAAGTTTTGCTACGATTGGAGAAAAATTTTTCTCCACCTTGATCACTTGAGATGGAATCGCTCATATAAGGTCAATAATAAATCTAATATTCGTAGATGTACTTCAATGTCCATGTATCTTAAGTTTTTATTCAATGAGGTATAATCAAAAGGTGACAAATTCGTATGTTGTTTATGCTGAATGTAATGACGTCAGAAAACTTAAACAAAAATTCAGGTGCGAAATAGGAAATTTAGATGAAGCTTTGGCACAATTAAGAGTAACAAGCGATAATAAATTACAAAACAGACATAAAGAAGGCACTGCTAGATATCGGCAAATACGGGGTAGAGAACGCGATAAATTAAAAAAAATATTAAAATACCGAAAGCCAATGGATCTTTACTCCGAAAAGATTGTAGCCATTAATAAGGAGTTGTGGCATGATGGACAACCACAAGATTCGGCAAGGTTAACAACATTTCAAAAAATAAAATCCGAGGTGAATTTACAAAATCGACTGAAACTAGAAAGCTTAGACTTGCAAGATATAATGCAACTTTGCATCGAGGAAAAAAAGAGAAGCGATCCATATGTTCAATTGACTGCTTTAGATTTCTTGGTGCTTTTGTATACAAAGGAACAACAGAGAGTAATCAAACAAGAACCTGAACTAAGAATTGCTCATTCTGATTCAACAGGTTCAATGGTAAGAAGACCAGGTGGCCTAAAGTGCTCAAAAATAATGTATTATGCCATAGTTTGCAAGTTATTTGACCATATTCTACGTGCTGCTGAAATGTACACTTCAAAAGTGGACGTATGTACAATAAGTACATTTTATAAATATTATAAAAATTTTATAATATAAAATAAATTTGGGTGGCCATTTTTTAACCCTCCTACGCATACATTTCATTAAAAAAAATTTTTTTAATTGTTTTAAGCATTCTAAAAGTAATGTTTATTGTGAAATAAATAATATAAAGTATCCTAAATAATTTAATAACATTTGTTTATCCCTAAGAAATAATTTGCAACTTGATAGATCACTTAATGTTAATTTAAACAAAAGTTATTAACAAAAATAGTTGGACGAATATTTTCGGCTTTATGCGCAGGAGGGTTAAAGCCATAGTTCTTGATTGGAGCTGGGCATCCATGATTGCAGTTTTAGACGAATGGAATGGCATGACAGTAGGTAATTATCTAAACGCATTATTTGATTACATTGTGCTTGGTAGACCATTTTCAGCAAATATAACTATACTATTAACGTGTATGGCACATATACTACATCGAATAGCAAAAGTAATTAAAAAATATTTCAAACAATATTTAAATATAAAAAATTTCTTATTAGATTGTGTTTGTCTCATCTTTTTAGGTCGAAATATATTTGAAGTAGATGTTCTATTTGAAGATTTTTTAAGAATAATATTAACAAAAGATAGTAAAAATGCTGAGCAATATTTGTTAGTTTTAACAGGTAAAGAAGAAGAACAAGAAACAGATATAGATGTAGTACATAAAGAAGTTATAAAAATTGCAAAAATCAAAGAAGAACTCGAAATTAAAGATGATTTTAAAATATTATATAAAGGCAATGTCTCGTATTACGTTGAAAGTAAATTTTACAAAAGATATTATGCGAGATATTTATCAATTGAAAAAGAATTAGAAGAAGAAGAGGTAATGATAGATATCGATGACGTTACAAATAAATATTATGCACCTGAATTTGCAGAATATCTAGTTTTAGAGTGTATGCCTTACTTAGGAATCATAGGTTCTACAATGTTAGATTTAGTTGGTGGAAATATATCACGAATTACAAATTCATATGTTGAATCTTACTTCAAGATATTTGGGATCGAGGTAAGCATGAAAGAAAATGAAAATTAACGCACTTCAATGGTTTAACAGTAGAACGTGCGATACACAAAATAGAGTCATTCAATAATAGTAAATTACAAGAACAAAGTAAACCAAAAAAAGAAATTGAAAAGAAAAATGCAATATGTGATTCAACAAAAAAAAATGGGAACAAAGCGTCCTATAAAACATTTAAAAACAGATATACCGCGAAAAAAAATAAAACGTAGTGAAAAAATACTAAAAATGGAATATGAAAATACAAGTACGGTAATGATACCACCAGAACACGAAATTGACATTAAAAATACAAGTTTAGTAGAAAATACACCCATAATAAAAATAGAAAACAATAATTTTGATACAGTTTATTCATCATCAATTAAAAATAATCAACTTGAAAATTTGAATATAGTTAGTTTATCACCAGTAAATGATATTTATTTCGAAAATGGATTAAGAAGAGACGCTAATTACTATTATAAATCAATTTCAATGTTCATTACCATAGGAAGATATAAAGTACCAAATAAAGTTATAACAACTAGTAAAGTAATAGAAATAACCTGCAAAGAATTTGAAACAATTGTTAGTAGCAGGGGTTGGGTAAATGGACAAATAATAGATGCCTATGCAACATGTAATATGGGAGAATGGAATGAAAATGTAACATTTTTACCCACTGATGAAACTAAAACAGCCATTGGAGATTATTCTACAGAAAGAAGAACACTCCAAAACTCATTGTATGATATAGTAAAACCCCTTACGGATATAATACTCTGTCCTTATAAAATCAATTATCACTGGAGACTCTTAATAATAAACATAAAAGAAATGTCATTAATATTGCTAGATCCATATGAGAAAGCTGAGGATCTTGAAAGAGTGTGTGATGAATTCATAGAATTTATAGGAAAAAGCAAAAACAATTCATCTTTTAAGTCTTTAAAAAATGTTAAAACATGGGTAAAATATTATTATAATGAAAAAAGACCTTTTCAAAATGATTCTAATAATTGTGGAGTATATGTTATGTATTACATGAACGTAATTGCTACTGGAACAAAAATGGACACAAACTTTAATCCAGTATTATACAGAAAGAACGTTGTAAATTGCTTATTAGAACAAGCTGAATCAAATTCAGGACAATGTTTATATTGTTTAAGAAAATTAACACACACACAAATAACAAACTGTATAGTTTGTTTAAAATCCTTCCACGTAGCATGTGTGAGAAAAGAAGAGGGTAAGCAATATGTAAAACAAAAAATTGAAAGTAACACGTATACTTGCAGATTATGTCAATTAAATAGTTAAAGTTAACAAAAGACTACATAATGTAACTAACAATAAAAAATAGCATCAGAAAATAAAAAAGTAAATTTCTTTGTTTTATGTATTTTAAATAAAAAATTTTAAAGAATCATTCAATAAACTTTAAAAACTTGAAAAGGCAAAACTAATGGAAGTAATAATAATCATAAAAAAATTATACTTAGAGGGTGGACGAGGGAGGAAATTTAAACGTGAAAAAAATTGTAAAATAATTTAAAGAAAATTCTGTTTATAATTTTTACTTCAATTTTTTATAAAAATAAAAAACAGACATAAATTGAGGGTGGATGAGGGTGGTTTTTTAAAAAGAATAAAATATTTCAAAATGATGATATACAAAAATTATGTTATTATTTTTAACTTTCATTTATCTACATTGGAAATAAGAATAATCTATAAATATTATTACAGAGTGGAAGAGTGAGAACTATTTAATACAGAAAAAGGATTAAAAACAAATTATAACACTAAAATAATGCAGCATTTTATGTTTGAATAAATATTAACCCTTACAGGAGAGCAAGTTTTATAAGGTCATAAAATTAAAGTTTTAGGCAGTGCTTTCAATCATAGAATTTATATAATATTTCTAAAAAAAATTTTAAACAAGTAAAATTGTAATGTCATCTTAAAACATGTATACCTTAAAGGGTTAACAGCATATGCATATGACAATAAAAAAAGTAAAAATATATTTACATATATATTGCTTAATAATACAATATTTGTTTTTTACTACTTTGGAACAATAAATAAATGTGTAAATTGACAATAAATATTATGAAAACATATATTTTTACTAATTTTATTCAAAGACTTTCAATTGAAATAATTATCTTCAAATAAGAATTATGTATAGTATTGTAATTTATTATACTAAATAATAATATTAACTTTATTGAAAATAATGGTATTGATATTCACGTATAAATTTGAGGTACGTCTTTTGAAAATCTTTGAATGTCTATAAATGTATAAACACTTTAGCAATTGTAAGAAACTTTTAATAATGAATAAGAATTTTTGCAAAAGTGCCTGTACATAAAAAAATTTGCATTTAAAGCTTATTCTAAACATAATGCATATAAAATTAAAAAAGAACATCTCACTCTAAAGAAAGTTAAAACTCTGAATGAAAAATACAGAACTCATTTAAAAGTTCAAATCATAAAAGTTAAATTACATTATGTGAACATTTAATACATATTCAATTACATACAACTGTCTTTAAATTTAGTGATATATGTTAAGTAATGAATTGTTAATATTCTTTTAATTCTTCACTTCATTCTACATCAAATAACACAAAACTATAACATTAAATTCATTTAGTAGATTTTCCTTATATGCAACTTTAAGTTGAATTCGTTGAACGCAAAATGCTCGACATGCATCACTATTTTAAGTGTAGTAGCAGATAATATTTAAAAAAAAGTTTCTTAAATGAATACTTAAATCTAAATTTAAAAAGTATTTATAAATTTTGATTCAAAAATATTTTAATGAAGACTAACAGTAATATATACTTCCTATCATTATGATTAGTTAATATCAAATAAAAATAATTAAAAGTACAATTAACTTTTTTATCTTTTCCTTAATCGTTAATGAAAAATATATTAATTATTAGAATCTATATAATCTTTATAGACACAAATGGTTCAAGCCAAAGAAAGGAAGTATGTAATATTAATAATAGTTTTAATAAAGAAATGTATATTTACGTAATGTTTAAAAAGTATGAAAAAATATGTTAATTAAAACAAACACCAAAAAGTAGTATAAATTAAAAATGGACAAGAACATAGATTCATTTTCATGAACTTAAATTTTTTTAATTCCAAAATTATCTGCTTTTATTGCAGTATTAAATGGCTTTTCTTTAAAAACTTCATACTTATTGAACAATTTAAATACTTAGACATTTTATTGATGCAGCATATAATAAAATTATCAAATTTTTTATTTTTCAAATGCTACACAATTAACAGCAAATGATATAATTAAAACCTGTAAAAATGAGAAAACTTAACAACTTTAAAAAAGAGTATTATCATTGTATGTTAATTTAATGTCTAAGAAAAAAATCTTTGTAAACATACAGAAAAAAGAAACAGCTACATGTATTTAATTGAATATAAAGAAATAAATTTTACTAAAAACATGAGATGAATACATAAAAGAAAAAAACTCGATTACTTGAAAAGAAAAACAAAGTATACAAAAAGGTATCAAAATATAAACAATAACTTCTCCACAAAAATTTTTTAAAATAACTAAAACAGAAAATCAAAAAAGTAAAAAACTCCTTCTACAAAAACATAATAAGAAACTTACCTTTTCAGCAATACCTTTTCAGAAGAATGTCCAAAATTTCAAACTTCTAAAAGTCGATAAACGATCGTTATTTTTCTTTTCACGAATGGCAAACTTTCCTACTCATTTCACTAAAAAAGGTAAAGTATATTACAAAAACTTTACTTTTGCTTTTGGACATAAAGACAATTTTCTTAAAGTTCTAAACTAAACAACGAATAAATATTTTACTCGAGGTGATTTGACCTACAATATCAGCAGTGTAATTTTTATTCCTTGCGGTAATAAGGTTCAATATGTCGGCCTTGCGGAAGTTTAAAGGTGTTGGAAATTTTTCACTGAAATTCCATTAAGACATTAAAATTTTTGCAGAAAAAATGGCGTCGAGTGTTTAAACGAAGATTTTTTATTTCTTAGGATAATGGGATCTTATATCTCGGCCATGTGGAAATTGAAATGTGTTGGAAATTGTTCACTGACCGTCCCTTAACGCGCTCAAAAAGATTCTCTGAAAAAAATAGGTGGCGGGTGTTTAAACGCAGATTCAGTATATTTTAAGGATATTAATTCCAAGATGGCGGACTTGCGGAAATCAAAATTTGTTCGTAATTGTTCAGTGAGTGTTTCTAAACATTCTCTCAAAATTTCGCGGAAAAAAATTGTGGCGGATGTTTAAACGCAGATTTTATATTCCTGGGGTAATAAGGCCCAATATGGCCGCCCTCAAGAAGTTGAAATGTGTTGGAAATTGTTCACTGACCTTCCCTTAACGCGCTCAAAAAATTCCTTTAAAAAATAAATTGGTGGCGGGTGTTTAAACGAAAAGTTTATATTTCTTGGGGTAATAAGGCCCAATATGGCGGCGCTCCGAAAGTTGAAATGTGTTGGAAATTGTTTACTGACATTTCTTGACACACTCAAAAAATATCGCTAAAAAAAATTTGTGGCCGGTGTTTAAACGAATATTTTATATTCCTGGGGTAGTAAGGCCAAATATGGCAGCCCCCTGGAAGTTGAAATGTGTTGGAAATTGTTTACTGACATTTTCTTGACACACTAAAAAAATTTCGCTAAAAAATAAATTTGTGGCGGGTGTTTAAACGAAGACTTTATATTTCTAGGGATTATAAGGCCTAATATGGCGGCCCTCCGGAAGTTAAAAAGTGTTGGAAATTGTTCAGTGACCTTCCCTTAACGCGCTCAAAAAATTTCGCTGAAAAAAAATTGGTGGCGGCTGTTAAAACGCAGATTTAGTATTTTTGGAGGTTAATAATTCCAATATGGCCGCCCTCCGGAAGTTAAAATGTGTTGGAAATTGTTCACTGACCTTCCCTTAACGCGCTCAAAAAATTTCGCTAAAAAAAATTGGTGGCGGATGTTTAAACCCAGATTTAGTATTTTTGGAGGTTAATAATTCCAATATAGCCGCCCTCCGGAAGTTGAAATGTGTTGGAAATTGTTCACTGACCTTCCCTTAACGCGCTCAAAAAACTTCGCTGAAAAATAAATTGGTGGCGGGTGTTTAAACACAGATTTTATATTTTTTTAAGGTTAATAATTCCAAGATGGCCGCCCTCCGGAAGTTAAAATGTGATGGAAATCGTTTACTGACCTTCCCTTAACGCGCTCAAAAAATTTCGATAAAAAAAAATTGGTGGCGGGTGTTTAAAGGCAGATTTAGTATTTTTAGAGGTTAATAATTCTAATATGGCCGCCCACCGGAAGTTGAAATGTGTTGGAAATTGTTCACTGACCTTCCCTTAACGCGCTCAAAAAATTCCTTTAAAAAATAAATTGGTGGCGGGTGTTTAAACGAAAAGTTTAGTATTTTTGGAGGTTAATAAGGCCCAATATGGCGGCGCTCCGGAAGTTGAAATGTGTTGGAAATTGTTTACTGACCTTTCTTGACACACTCAAAAAATTTCGCTAAAAAAAATTGGTGGCGGGTGTTTAAACGAATATTTTATATTTTTGGAGGTTAATAATTCCAAATATGGGAGCCCCCCGGAAGTTGAAATGTGTTGGAAATTGTTTACTGACATTTTCTTGACACACTAAAAAAATTTCGCTAAACAATAAATTGGTGGCGGGTGTTTAAACGAAGACTTTAGTATTTTTGGAGGTTAATAAGGCCTAATATGGCGGCCCTCCGGAAGTTAAAATGTTATGGAAATAGTTTACTGACCTTCCCTTAACGCGCTCAAAAAATTTCGCTGAAAAAAAATTGGTGGCGGGTGTTTAAACGCAGTTTTAGTATTTTTGGAGGTTAATAATTCCAATATGTCCGCCCTCCGGAAGTTAAAATGTGATGGAAATCGTTTACTGACCTTCCCTTAATGAGCTCAAAAAATTTCGCTGAAAAATAAATTGGTGGCGGGTGTTTAGACGCAGATTTAGTATTTTTGGAGGTTAATAATTCCAATATGGCCGCCCTCCGGAAGTTAAAATGTGATGGAAATTGTTTACTGACCTTCCCTTAACGCGCTCAAAAATTTCGCTGAAAAAGTAAATTGGTGGCGGGTGTTTAAACGCAGATTTAGTATTTTTGGAGGTTAATAATTCCAATATGGCCGTTCTCTGGAAGTTGAAATGTGTTGGAAATTGTTCACTGACCTTCCCTTAAAGCGCTCAAAAAATTTCGATAAAAAAAAATTGGTGGCGGGTGTTTAAAGGCAGATTTAGTATTTTTAGAGGTTAATAATTCTAATATGGCCGCCCACCGGAAGTTGAAATGTGTTGGAAATTGTTCACTGACCTTCCCTTAACATTCTCTTAAAATTTCGCGGAAAAAAAATTGGTGGCGGTTGTTTAAACGCAGATTTAGTATTTTTGGAGGTTAATAATTCCAATATGGCCGCCCTCCGGAAGTTGAAACATGCAAATAATGATTTTTTTATTCTCTGACACATATCCTAAAAGTTTGTATTAAAAAAAATTGGTCTGTTAGAGTTTATATGTTTCGTTTATTAAACGTTTAGAACTTCAATGACCTAGAGTATCAAACGGTCTTCAGTCTTAATCTTTTAATCATAACAAGTGGTTCTCTTCGTGATAGTGCTCGCAAACCCAGTATAGTAGTTGTCCTGATCTTTACGTGAATTTCTAAATTCAGTGAATCTTGAAGTCAAATTTGGTGTTTTGAAAGATTGTTCGAGTTGTGACAAAAGCTGAAAGAAACATAATACCTATTCAACTACCTAATTTACGAGTGTCGTAAATCATCTACCTGCACCACTTAGTAACCCATTAACGCACAATTGCCATTGTATCTCATCGGCGCCAGCCAGGAGCAAAAACTTGCTGTTCTAAGGTAAACAGAGAAACCACTTAAGACTCATTTTTAGAAAGCTAGTGCTCACTTCATCTTTCCATAATTTTGATCTCTTAAATATACTGTGTTCAAATATATTTATTCTTGTCATTTATCCAACCTCGTCCCAACTTTAATTTTTCTAAATTAAAGTTAAATTGAGAAACACTAGGGAATATAATAATAAGGTAAGCCATAACAATGGACAGGACACGAAGATGGACATTTCCTATAAAATTTTTGTTTAAAGTGACAGCATCTTCTCAATGTTTTTATTTTTGTTGTTTGTATAGACGAAGATTTTTATGCATATTTAAAAGATGAAACCAGTTTTTTTCTACTGCGTATATCACCTGAATTTTTTGTCAAAAAAAGTTTTCTTTTTGATTTTTCTCAAGTCGATAAAGTAATTTAAATTTTTGATTTTAGATAGGTATTTATCGTTATAATATTATTTATTTATCATATGGCTGAATCCATTTCAAATCAGGCAGGTCGACTAACTTCAAGTCATAGATTTAGATGTCGCTAAAATATGTTATTGTACATGAAAAATAAAGAGTGTCCAAGGAGGCGAGGATGATGAGGTCGACGTCCAGGCTGTATTGCGGAGTAAGATTTGCTACTGAGTATCTCGGATGTACTCAGTATAATGTGATTACAAATATATTGTAATATTAAAAAAAATAGCCAAATGCCTCGTCATCTAATTAGTGACGCGCATGAATGGATTAACGAGATTCCCGCTGTCCCTATCTACTAACTCCGCTATACCGGTCCCAAGTCCGGGACTCCACTTCGGTGGGGGAGGAGGAGGGGTAGCAGGGACTAGGTAATTATATTATCTAGTAGGTTTGGCGCGCCTAATACTACCCTAGCCAGGTATGGGTAAGCGCTGCTCATATCTAAATACCGTAATTTACAGGTACACTTCAACGACCTCTGTAATGCGTGACAGGGGAACGTTGTGTGTCTGTAAACCGGGGGCTTGGCTTTATCGCCTGGCCACGAGACTGAGGACCCTCTATATGGTCCTTCCTAATCCCAAGCTTTAAGCCGTGCGGTGAAGGGATGCATGATTGGGGGCTTCCAATTATTAGCACGAATGCTGTGTTTTTGAGAGAAATGTTTTAAGGATGCCTTCCCTCACTTAAGAGCGGTGGTTGGTAGACGGGGTGTGTTGCAGGTTAAGCTTTTCATGTCCATTTAATCTCATTTACTTTATTTTTATTTTAAGCTAGATCTGTGGTGCACTCTGTCTGCTGGTACTTTAACACTGTCTGATGGGTGAGGGGTACGAACAAGATGAATAACAAATCTAAAATTGCCTTGGAAAATAATAATGGTGGTGGGTGTAAAGGATGCTTTAGAAAGGAGTGTGTCTGTTTAGAGCGGGAAGAAATGTTGTCGGAGAACGGGAGTGTCTCCTCTTGTGAGAGACACTCACGCTCTCCGTTGCGTAAACTGGAGATTCGGAAGCGGGCTAAATCGTTGGGTGTGAGTAGGGAGCGTGAGACGAGCGACGAAGAAGGATGGAAAACGCTGACGAGCTCAAAGAAAAGGACTGAAGCGAAGATAAGGAAAGAGAGAAAGATGAGAGAAAAGGAGCAGAAACACATGGAGAGGGAGAAGGAGCATGAACAATTGAAGCAGGAGTCGGATTCGGTCATAAAGGAGGTCAGGAGACTCAAAGAACTAGTCCGGAAGGTCTCCATAGAGAATACCATGCTGCGGAGCAGGCTGATGGAGAGAGGAAAGTTAGAAGAATGCGCCAGCAAAGTCTCCGAAAGCGTCAACATTATGTGTGAAGTGGCAGAGAAAGTGAAGGAATTTGAGAGTGTGAATGCTAGGAGTGTCGGGAAATCAAAAAGCGCGTCGAAAAGTTACGCGGTAATTGTGAGAGGAGCCAACGAAGACCTGACGGCGAGGGAGGTGAAGAGACGCATGAACGAGGCGATCGTCGACGAGGTGGATGTGCGCGAGAAAAAAGTTAGGCCATCGAGAGATGGTGTCATTGTAGAAATGGCATCAGACAGTAAAAGAGGGATGTTGATGAAGTGCCCGAACTTTCGTGAGGGTACAATGGATCCGCGGGTGGTGATCTTTGATGTGCCAAACGAAATGACGGAGAACGAACTATTAATGAACGTGTATGAGAAGAGTGTAAAAGACTTGATGAGCTTGGCTGAATTCAAACCAAGGACTAAAATAGTGAAGCGAATGAGCAAAGAAGGTGCGACAATCGGTAACGTCGTTGTCCAGTTACCACTCGGCAATAATGGATAAAGTCCTTAACGCGAATTCCATTATGTCGAGTGTGAGTGTTTTGCAGCTTAACTGCAATGGTGCGTCTGGTGTTATGAGTGACTTGTTGAGGTATGTTCTTGCAGAGGGCATACAAGTATGCCTTCTTCAAGAACCATACTTTAACTTCGGTAGAGTGTGTGGTTTATCCTCGGGTCCAGGAGTGTTTGCAAGCGAGTCGGACAAGGCATGCGTTGACGTGTTCGACGTTGACTACGAATGTATGGTTTTGGAAGAATGTAAGTTTAGGGACGGTGTATGTGTGTAGCTAAAGGGCCAAATTGGGGAAGCTTATTTTGTTTCTTTGTATTGCAGACGAAATGGAGATATGAATAAATGTATTAACTATCTTAATGTAGTACTTCGGATGCTTCGTGGTAAATGCGTTTTAATCGGAATAGATGCCAACGCTTCCTCCGATCTCTGGCATAGTAAAGCCTTAGGTCGAAGTTGGACAGGAGTGAAAGAATGGCTGATTGGATTCTGTGGAGGGATGTATCTGTGTTGAACGAGCCTTCGCCTATCTATACTTTTAGTGGCCCGAGGGGTGAAAGCGACATAGATGTATCCCTTTACAAGGGTGAAGAATGTACCTTTGAATGGGAGGTGTTAGATAAAGAGGGGTTAGTGATCATAATATGATCAAAATCAGTATGATTGTGAACGCGCCGGTCGTGGAATCGCAAGCGATCGAATTGAAACGGTGGAATGATAAGAAGTGTGATTGGGAAAGATATCGGATTTTGCTGGAGTCCTATGTCTCAACTTATGGGTACGATAGGTATCTAGAACTTGGGGCTCGGAACAAAGTTCGCGTAATGTATGAATGGATTGAAACCGCGAATAACGAGTGTATGGAAAAGTGTATCCGACGAAATAGAAAGAAAGTTTTATGATGGAACGCGGATCTGGATGAAAAGCGGAAGGAGGTCCGGAAAAAAGCGAAAATGTTATCAGAATGAAAGAAGAAGAACGGGTGATGGTGATAGGAATAGATATAAAGAATGGAAAACGAGTATAAAAGAATATAAGAAAATGATGAGGGACGCGAAAGAAACCGACTAGAGGGAATTCGTAAGCAAGGAAGCATCTCGTAATCCTTAAAACCGCGTTTACAAGTTGTGCATGGGGAAATTAGATCGATATGGTTTGGCTGGATTAACTAAGAATGGACATTACACGCGAACGTGGGAAGAGAGCGCGAATTTGCTGATGGATGATTTCTTTCCTCGCGCGGACGGATTAAATGTCCGCGAGAGGGAGGAGATATGGGTCAGCAAAGATAAGGTATATAAGTACAGTGAAGATGAGTTAAGAGGGGCAGTTAAAAAGATGAAGTTGGGGAAGTCACCGGGTTTTGACGGTATTACGAATTTAATGATAAGACATGTTCACTGTGCTCTGCCTCGGTATATGAAAAGTATGTATGACTCGTGTTTAAATGAAGGCCACTTCCCGGAAAAGTGGAAAAAGGCGAGGGTTGTAGCGTTGTTGAAGAATGGAAGCAAACTAAGGTCTGACCCAGAATCTTACAGATCTGTTAGTCTGCGAAGTGGTATGAGTAAGATCTTGGAAAGAATGATGGTTGAGAGAATGTTGGTCGCGATGGAGGGAAAATGGAATGAATGCCAATATGGTTTTATGAAGGGGAAATGTACGGAGGATGCTTGGAAAAAATTGAAAGAAATTGTGGATGAGTCGGAGAGTAAATACGTAGTAGGGATATTTGTAGATTTTAGAGGGGCCTTCAGCCACGTTCTCTGGGATATTGCCCTAGAGAAATTAAGGAATGAAGCGGGATGCGCGAGCGAAGACGTACGGTTATGGGAGAGTTATTTTAAAAATAGATCCTCGAGTATGACAAATGGGATGGATGAAGTAACGAGAGTTTGTGAGAGAGGTTAACGATAGGAAAACGGTGTGTATGGTTTTAAAGGGTGGGTTAAAAATTATGAATAGACGTGTGCATGTTGAATTGAGTGAGGACCATGTAAGAGGACCCTCAAGTTTGTCGAGAGTTTCGAATACTTGGGGGTTCTGATGGGTGTCGACATGAAGTTTAGATCGTATGTCGACAGAATGCGCCAAAAGGTTAACGGGGTGGTCGGAAGTTTGCGTCGAGTTTTAAGGAAAGATTGGGGATTAAAAAGGGGCGTAATAAAAACAGTTAAGAATAGAATGCTTGTGCCCGCGGCAATGTACGCGGCGTCCGTTTGGTATGAGTTGTTAAAATTAAAAACAGTATGTGTGGAGTTAAATCGATGTCAGCGCGTCGGGTTGTATGCGTGTACGCGAGTATGCAGGACAGTTTCCACGGAGGCGATGCAGGTAATATATTGATCGCTTTTCGTGGGACTTGGAGTGTAAGAAGAGAGTGACCTGATATAAGGGTAGAAAAAATATCGGTATGAATGCTTCAGATTTAGTCGCAGATAATAAGGTGGAGGGATTAAATGTGCTGGATGCGAAAAACTGGTGGTGGATAGAGCGCTTGAAAGGTGGGATGTTTGTGTTAAAGGGAGGGTAACTTATGAATGGATACGCGACGTAACGTTTGTAGGTAGGTGTAGGAAGTTTGATCCGGGTCTCAGCGCGTGCTATTTGTTGACGGGCCATGGGAGTCTGAATGCTTTTCTCTTCAAGAGAAAACTTTCTGACTTACCGGCCTTTAGCACGAGAGCTTGGGTGATTGCTAATAGTTAAGGTGTGCTTGAGTGTGAATGGTTCAAGTTTGTTTTGCTTTGGGACCCTTGTGGTGGTGGTAGGTGGTGGAATTTTTTTTTGGGTGAGACTTCGGTCTGGGAGCAGAACCTCCGCGTGGTCCCTGCTGGAAGTGCACGAGGACTGCCCATGCTAACTCCCATTTTAATGAGAGCTATCATGGTCAGGACGTCTGCAACTAACTGCTCCTCCAATTCGTTGGCACCCGTCTTCTGCAATCTGGGCATTGTCTCTCTTGCTTCCCCTACGGGAAGCAAAAGATTCCGTGCTAACAGATGAGTTTTTCCATTCCCCTTTTGTCAGTGGTGGAAAGCTCATGATGCTGAGCGAGAAGCCTTTTTCCGTGCTTCGCTGTGTGAGTTGCAGTCTCAACTCGGGTGGTGGCACTGCAGAGCCACTAGGGATTAGAGAGGTCCCGCCCCAAACCGAGGGGCCGCGGAAATTCCCTGACTTGTCACTTCGGTTATGAGTCGGGGAACTACTGCGGAACGGTAGACAGCTCATGTGAGTTGTTGGCGCTGGTTGGGCGTATCTCAACCCCGTTATGATCGTAGGCGGTCCGTGTAGTGAAATACGCGTATGCGGAGGTACTGCACGTTAAACCAAATAGGCTATGTCCCTATCTACTCAGTGCCGTACTGACTCTCGTCGCGTACGGTTACGTTTCTGGGTAGCTCCTGCTTGTTGCGCGCGCATCTTGGGTGTGGCTTCAGTGTCTTGTTCTATACAGTGTTTTTCTTAGCTTTTCTTTGGATTGCTTTAGCTTTTTTGCAATTATTATTGCTTGTGCTATTTAAGAGGTGTCATAATAAATAATTTTTTTATTTATTTTTGCCATTTTGTGGAGTTTTGGTGTCTTGTATAGTGTATCTGACTTCGGTCTATGCAACTGATTGTGGGAATTATCTTTCGATTTTTCCTTTTTTATTTTTCCCTTTTTTTGAGTGCTTGTTTTTGAAAAGCTTTGGTTTCTGGCTTTTCTTTTTATTTAAATTGGAAAGTGTTACTATCAATTTACTGTAAATTTGAGTTGAGTTGGGTGTGAGTCATGGGGAAATCCAGGAAGTCTGGTGGCGGCGAAGTAGGGAAACCCCAGTCTGGTGACGTAGGAGGCGACGCGCATGTGTCTGACTTGGGGAAGGCTGCTGCTTATGTCAAGCGGAAAAGTTCAAAATCACCTGAGGGTAAGTTTGGCTATAAGTTTAGTAAAAATTAGAGTTAGAAATGATAAAAGGGATAAAATTCATGAAAATAGACGTATAACTGACGAAATTGATGAGAGTGAATCTTAAATGATGGATGGTGTAGAATTTAGACAGGTTATTGATAAAGGTAACTCTAGTGAAAGTGAATATTTAGGTAGTGAGGCTTCAGGCAGTGAATGTTCTGATAGTGAAGTTGAAAATGAAAGAGGTAGAAAATCAGTGGTGCATCAAATGAATAAAATTGGTGAAGGTTTAAGGAAATTTTTATTTAAGGAGAGTAGTAAAGTGAGTAAGAGTTGATGTTGATTCCCAGATTACTTCTGATGCATTTATGTCTGAGGTGTTTTCAAGGAATTTTCAAAGTATGAGTTTGGATGATTTTCAGAAAAATGTTAGGTTTATTCGTAGACTTGAAAAAGAGGGTAGCGTTACTGGCAGTGTAATATTAGAAGTTTCTCATTCAGTAAGAGCTTTTCTCCTCAAGGAGGGCCGTGTCTTTGTTGGTTGGTGCTCATTTGTTGTTAGAGATTATGTAAGGGTTAACAAGTGTTTCAAATGTGGTTCGTTTAAGCATTTTGCGAATGAATGTAATGTTGGAGTTGTCTGCTTTAAATGCGGTAAGGAGGGTCATGTGTCGACTGCTTGTAAGGATGAGGCAAGTTGCTGCAATTGCCGTGACAGAGGTCTCGACTTTAAGCACGCGTCCACTTCTCCGTCTTGCCCTGAGTTTGGTTGGAGGTTAGCAAGAGTCAAGTCTCGAATTTATAATAACGTATAATGGCCCAAAAGTTCCTAAAAATAGTACAGCTTAACTGTCAGATATCGGAATCTGTCATGCATGAATTGAGTGAATGGATAGAGGTGATATCCTCGAAAACTGGATATTAGCAAATAGAAATGGCTTGTATGTGTTAAATGATCCAAGTGAATACTTTACATTTAGTGGTGCTATGGGCGAAAGTGATATAGATTTAACGTTAACAAATGTTGCTTCTGGTGAGTTATATTGGGAAGTTTGAAATGATTGTGGAATAAGTGATCATAATCCTTTGGTCATGGTTTTTTTATTTTCAACCGGTTGCGAATGTGACTATAAATAATCTTTTTAGCTGGAATAAATCTAAGGTGGATAGGGAAATGTATGAACAAAAATTACATTTGTTTGCGAATGAATATGGACTAAATGAGTTTTTTAATCTCAATTTGGTAGGCAATGTTAAATTAATGAATGAATGGATAATTCAAGTTAATAATGAATGTATGAAAAGAAGTAGCTCTAATAAAAGTAAAAATTTAAGGTGGTGTAATCATGAGTTGAGCAAATTAAAGGTTGAAGTTAGAATACATAGGAAAAGGTATCAGAGAGCTAGGTAAAAAGGTATAGATGATTTTGCTTTGAGGTGGAGAGAATGGATTGACTGTGTTAAAAAATATAAAACTAGTATGAAAGAAGCTAAAACTAATAACTGGAAGGATTGTGTGAAAGTTAAAGGTAGGGATCCTTGGGGTGATGTGTATAAAATTTGCAGGAATAAACGTAGAGTGAATGATTTTTCAGTATTGCAAAATGGTAACGGACTTAGGAATTCATGGAATGATAGTGTAGATGTGTTACTGTCGCAATTCTTTCCAAGAGATGAGGCTCTGTCGGAACTGTTAGTAGAATCAAGCTTGTTAGAAAATTCGGACTTTAATTTTGTAAAGATTGGTAAAGCAGTCTCTCGACTGTGACAAGGCAAGGCCCCTGGCTTGGATGGGTTTATGAGTAGTATGCTTAAATCTGTGTAGAGAGCAATTCCCTTTTTCCTAAAGAGTATGCTTGATCCGTGTTTTAAAACAGGTATTGTCCCAAATGAATGGAAGGAAGCTCGTGTAATTGCTTTGTTGAAATCGGAAGATAAGGATAGGACCTTACCTTCTTCGTATCGAACAATATCCTTGTTGACTGGTTTTAGCAAAATCTTAGAGAGAATGTTGATAGATAGATTAATGGAAAGGATGCGAGGTAAATGGAATGATAGGCAATATGGTTTTGTAGTTGGTAAAAGTACTGAAGATGCGTGGTTTAGGTTCAAGAATGAAGTTAAAAATATGAATGGAAAATATGTTGTAGGTATTTTTGTTGACTTTAAAAGTGTTTTTGACAATTTAAAATGGAGTAATATTATCGAAAAGTTGATTGAGAGTGAATGTCCTTATGATGAATTGACATTTTGGCGTAGTTACTTTTTAAATCGGAAGGCGTGTATAGTAAATAATAATGATACGGTATGGTTAGATGTTATTAAAAGATGTCCACAAGGAACAATTGCTGGTCCGCATCTTTGTAATTTGAGTATGAATGATTTGTTGATTGACTTAGATGACGAAAATGTTCCGCATGTTGCTTTTGCAGATGATATAGTAGCTTTAGTATCAGGGAATTCTAGAAATGAGGTAGAAATGAAAGTTAGAAGCTGTATGAATTTTGTCTATAATTGGGGTAATAACGTAGGTGTGAGTGTATCTAAAGAAAAAACAGTGTGTTTGCTCTTGAGAGGGCGTTTACAATTATTTGGTAGATCCATTCGTCTAGTGTGTTTCATGAGTGTATTGCTAAAGTTAAAATGCGTAAAGAAACAACTGGGCCCATGCTTTGCATAATGTATATTGCTACAAGAGTGTGTCGCACGGTTTTCACAGAAGCGATGCAAGTAATTTTAAATTGGCTTCCGTGGGATTTAGAGTGTATGAAAAGAGCGACTACTTTCAAAGTTAAAAGAGGATTGAACTTATCAGTTCATGATGTAGTTAATGATGTAGAAATAAGAAATATGGATGTGAATGTTGTAGTTAAACTAATTGAAAAAAGGGTATATAATGTTTGGCAACGTAGGTGGAATAACTCTTCTAAAGGTAGAGTAACATATGAATTTATTCGTGATGTTATGAAATCTAGGTTTTTGTGTTCTTTGGATTTCTCATGGCCTGAGGGATATATCCCGACTAGTCATGGAACCCTCAGAGCTTGGTTATTTAGTAGGAATCTGTCTGAAAGTCCTGAGTGTGTTTGTAAAAATGGTAATGAGGATTGGAAACATGTTCTTCTTCAGTGTGACATGTGTGCTCACTTCCGTCAAATTGATGGAATGAGAATAGTTGAATATCAAGATGGTACTTATGATTGTCTGGTATGCTTTAGAGTAAAGAGAGTTATGAATGTTTTAGTTTGTTCATAAATCGTGCATATAAAATGAGATCGTTTATTTTACAAAATGGCTAGACTTATCCTTAATTTCTATTATTATTATGGTCTATATTGTTGCTTATCTGATTTTTGCTTATTTGACTTGTTGCTATATTATTATTTTGGTTTATTTACACTATAAATCTTTCTCTTCTTTCTTTCTCCTTTCATATATTCTCTTTTTCTTGCTTTATTTTCTCTTTCTATTTTCTTCTTATTATTTATATTGTGCGCAAAGTGAGAGTGCTTGTAATTTCTATTTAATATATTGGTTTTCTGCTTATTGGTTTTTAATTGCTTGGGTGTGATTGTGGCAGCGCAAGGAGGGTCTATTGTACCCTTGGGTGTAGCAATCCCACGTCCTCAGCTGACGGTCTACCCATGCTGGGAAAAGTAAGAAGTTCCAAATGGGTAGATGGTCAACTCTCGAGTTGGCTGTCGAAACTCCCACATGGAGTATAAAATGTCGGGGAGCCCCGGTACATTTGTTCTGCCCCGACAATTGCGGTTTGGACTCGTAGTGGCAGTGGTTAAAAGCTCACATCGCGAGCTAGACTTTGATAAGTAAGGCTTGCCTTGAAATTCGGAGTCGACGTGTGAGTAGCGATCTACTCGGGCAGCGGACTGCACATCCGTTAGAGTTATAGAAAGCACTCGACCCACACGGAGGGTATTTCTGTAATCATACTATTCAGAAATAAATCCGCAATACTTGGAATTTTTCATGGACGCGCTAGTTAAGCGTATCTCAACTCATGTCCCCCAGGGACCGTGTGAATTGGGTCGAAAGACAGGTGTCGCACGTTAAACTAGAGACAATACATGTTCCTATCTACTCTCTGTCTGGCTACTATGCGGGGGCTGCCGACCTTTTGAACGTGGTAGCCCTACTTGTAATGGTGATCTTACTGGACATGAGGAGCTTGCTCTTGAAACGTCCGGTTAAGTGAGCCTGTAGACCAAGGGCAGCTCATGCCACAGAGCGCGTCCATAGGTTGTGGATAATGGAAAGCATTCTTTGTAAATGTATCTGCCTTGAGCAGACGCGAACAAGAGCAAACATACAAATAAAATATAATATATTGCCTAAGGGGCGTCACAGCTACTGTGATGCTTCTTTTTGCTTTAAAGACTTTTGCATATGGGAACTGAGCATGCAAAGTAATATGGATTCTTCAATGAAGAATATCATATAATTATTAATATTGGGGCGCCCACGGCTTCTGGCTGTGGGTGCCCCAAATTGCTGTAAAATTTTTTGAAGATCACTAAGGGGGCAAGTGAATCTTATAAATAGCGTAAGCTATAATATTTAAAAATGTTGAACGCAAAAAGAGGACCTTCGCGGGCCTCGGGCTAAATAGCCTAAAACTTTTGAACGCATAGAAGAACATACATGGGCCTTGGGTTAAATAACCCGATATTGAACGAGCCTAAAGTTTTATACTATTTAGGTGTACCTGGGACAGATACCGGTAACCTTTTAAAGGAGCAGTATTGCCATTATGAGTCGTTTCTTGTGAAATAACAAGTACGCCTTTGTGCTTATTAAAGCTGTTCCGTGGTTTTTGAATTAATTTCCGCCGGTTCCTCTACCCTATGCTAGTATACATACCACAGGTAGACGATTTACTTCATGCTACTGCTCTAAAGGTTGTATTTGATTGGCCTAAAGTGGTTGGTGAATATTAGGTAACATATATACAAAAGTATATTGGAGCTAATTTCCCTGATGGTGCCACGAGTTGCAGCTTTGCTGTAATTATTAGAAATTTTGAACGTTTAAATGTCGTGAGGCATTTTAACAAAGCATATAGAGATTCGCTATGTCAGCTTAGTGAGTGCCAAAATATACCTTTAATAACGTTGCATTGATATGGAGATTTGCTATGTCTGTTAAGCGAGTGTCCAACATCATTGTTACATATAAAACAGGATGTTTGTCTGCGTCTCACGTACCTTATCGCAATATGCCTTAAAAAGCAATGCGCATGGTGACTTAGTCTCTTTGTGCTATGCCCTTGAAAGCAATGCGCATGGGGACTTTGTTGTTTTTGCAACAAAATAGGAGGATTCGCCATGTCAGCTTAGCGAGTGCTCCACAAGAGAAACGAACCATGAATGACTTGATGTTCTGAATTATAATTCGTTCACAAGGGTTCTGATACTGTAATGTCTAGTATCATAAGAAATCCGGGTATAGCAATGTGCAGGGGATGGATGTATGGGGCGCTTCGGCGCCCCTTTTTGCTTCCATTCTTTTGAACGAATCGCTTAAGTTATAGGACTGTGCGAAATTGGGTGAAGACACATCGGACATTCTTTCAACAAAAGTTGTAGAATAGACCTGTATAGGGTCTGGTGTGTAAGTGGAGAGTGGGGCACTAAAGTGTTTCATTCTCCAATTTATTTTACCCTATTTTTCAAACACCTATGTTCTAAAAGCAATGCGCACGAAAACCTGGCCACTAGAAGCTCTAAAAATTTTTTACTGTTTATAATTTTTTGAGCGTCTCAAAAGAGATCCAGTTGTGCCGAGAGAAGTTTCTGCTATCTTAAAAATAGCATAATTTCTTATTGGAGGCAAAGGTTGGAGTTCTTCTCTGATTTTTCGCCTCTAATTTTATTGCTATAACCCGGAAAGCGCATTGCACCGAAAAACTTATGTGAGATTAGGCATATCTTCACTTATTTGAAAGTTTTTACCATCAAACACCCAAAATAAGAGGGCTTTATGAAAATCCTGAGCGTAAAGATAGAATTTGAAAGTGCCATCAAAATTGAATGTGCCATTATCTTGAACGAGCCAAGTAGGTTGATACATAATCTTGGTAACAGGGTAGATGCCGTGCTAGTCTTGTAAAGGAATTCCATAACAGTGTTTGTCACCGAAGCTTTCGCTGGTCTTGATTTTCTGTGACTTTTAAATGAATTTTCGGCCGGCGTCTCAAAGTCTATCCTTACGCTAGCGTTATGCGCCGTTGACTTGACTATCGCAAATCATATTGATCGGTAAGCACAGCACTGTCACGGTCAGTTAGGTGGTCTCTGTTTCCCCCTCAATCCATGCATCCCTCTGTAAAGAGGGAAAAATATTTGTAGGTTGGAACCGGTGCCCCGTTCATAACCATGCACGCGTAATGCGATGCTATAGATGCTTGGGCTTCGGCCACACTCAGAAGAACTGCTCCCATAACAGGGATACCTGCGGGCACTGTGCCCAAATGGAACATCGTGCTGCACTCTGTCCCCAAAAGAAAAGCGGGCCCCCCCTATTTGTGCTAACTGCAAAAGGGACGGCCGACAGAGTCAACACGACCCCATGACGGTCGAGTGTTCGAGGGCGTGCATAGCTCGCGACCGGCTTATTAGCAGTACTAAGACACTACAAAACATTTAATTATGGACAACGTGACCTACAGACGAAACAACCGGGACACTAACGGGGCGATGCCTCAATGTGCACTCTCGGTCTCCCACTTCGCGTCGTACAGATTAACATGGGTAACAGCAAGATCTTTACGTCACAGCTGTGCGATCTTCTTCGAAGAGAGCAAATTGACATTGCCCTGACGCAGGAACCATACACTGCAGAGAGCAGTGACTTTGTCGGGCTTGGCTGCGGAATTAGATGCAGGACAATCTGCGGTTGCAGATCGATGAGAACTGCTGTCCTGGTCTACAACCCACGGACAAGCCAAAAATGTTTTTATTAATTCGGGAAACCAAAGCTTTTGGGTTCCTGGGGAAGTATGGTTGCAAAGCTGAAACTTAAAGGAACTGACGGAAGGGCACCACCAGGAGTGGAGCCTGCGGCTTAATTTGACTCAACACGGGAAACCTCACCAGGCCCGGACACCGGAAGGATTGACAGATTGAGAGCTCTTTCTTGATTCGGTGGGTGGTGGTGTATGGCCGTTCTTAGTTGGTGGAGCGATTTGTCTGGTTAATTCCGATAACGAACGAGACTCTAGCCTGCTAAATAGGCGTACCTTATGGTATTTTGAAGGCCCCCGGCTTCGGTCGGTGGGTTTTTACTACCAACGTACAAATAAATCTTCTTAGAGGGACAGGCGGCTTCTAGCCGCACGAGATTGAGCAATAACAGGTCTGAGATGCCCTTAGATGTTATGGGCCGCACGCGCGCTACACTGAAGAAATCAGCGTGTCTTCCCTAGCCGAAAGGCCCGGGTAATCCGCTGAACCTTCTTCGTGCTAGGGATTGGGGCTTGCAATTATTCCCCATGAACGAGGAATTCCCAGTAAGCGCGAGTTATAAGCTCGCGTTGATTACGTCCCTGCCCTTTGTACACACCGCCCGTCGCTACTACCGATTGAATGATTTAGTGAGGTCTTCGGACTGGTGCGCGGCAGTGTTTCGGCATTGCCAATGTTGCCGGGAAGATGACCAAACTTGATCATTTAGAGGAAGTAAAAGTCGTAACAAGGTTTCCGTAGGTGAACCTGCGGAAGGATCATTAACGTATTACAGTTAAAATGTATGCTCTACGAAGCATCGTCTGTTTTACAAAATATATTAAAATATTTTTATGTCGATTTTATTATAGACATAAGATATTTTTCTTTTTTGAACGAGCCAAACAAAAATTAAGTTTTTTGACTTTGGTGTACTTTTTAAAAAGGTATCTGCACGGAGAAAATTTCTTTCGTAATGATTACAATAGTCTATATAAGGCTATTCAAGTTGGGTGGGGGAAAATTCAAGATGGCCGTTTACTGGTGCACAAATTTGTATACAAAGTGTATGGGATAGTCTAATTTTTTAAATATCTCGCTTAAACGAAATTTTTAACCATAAGTTTATTAGGATTTTGTGTTTTATTTTTAATGAACTATTTTTTGCAATAATAAAAATCGATTTTTTAAATTTTTCGATTTTATTATTGCAAAAAATAGTTCATTAAAAATAAAACACAAAATCCTAATAAACTTATGGTTAAAAATTTCGTTTAAGCGAGATATTTAAAAAATTAGACTCTATCCCATACACTTTGTATACAAATTTGTGCACCAGTAAACGGCCATCTTGAATTTTCCCCCACCCAACTTGAATAGCCTTATTAGAGCTCGGATATGTGACCACTTTTTGTAATGATTACGAAAACTATGTAATTTATTAAAAATTTAGTAGGACCGATTACTATAGTTACTTTAATGAATCCAAACACTGTATTAATCGTGTTGAAATTTATTTTTTGGAATCATTAATAATTTAGATGTACAGGTTCAGAAAGGGTACTGTAGGCATTCACGCAGAGACTTGTTATAATTACAATAGTCTACGTTAAAAGGAAATCTTGGATTCTGTTCACATGTGTAGCCGTCTAAGGAAATCAGTGATACAGACTGTAGTAGCCTTTACAACAGGACTATAGTAAAATAAGGTGACCGCGGCTGCCTTGCCTTCTTATTTTACTATAGTTCTTCGTAAAGACTACTATTACTATATTTCTGATTACAAATGACTGTTGTAAAGTTAAAAAGAAAATTTTCAACGAAAATAGTTTTTTTTGTAATTCATGACTTGCGTAAAGTACGTAAGTTACCTAATTAGTGCAATTTACAATAATTCGTCCATTACGTAACTTAAGTTATTTACGTAAGTGCAACTTACGTTATTTACGTAACTTATATTTTTTACGTATCATACATTATTTACGGAACTTATATTTTACGTAAATTACGTAAGTTAACTTACTTATGCAACTTACTTTTTTATTTACGTAACTTACGTAAGTTGTGTAAATTATATAACAATTTATACAGGCAAGAAATCTTGTACCTTCGGTGCGTGTGTTAGAAAAAAAATGTTTCACTATGGAAATGTAATAAAAAATAAACCTTACAATATTAAAGACTAACAATGAACAATAATTGTATTAATTACTGAGAACGAAGTGATTTTTTGACATTTAAAGTGTATAAGTCTTTCTCGCAAGCTGTGAACTTTCATAGCAGTTAGTATATAAGGAAGTTTAAGTCATGTATAAATATTTAAGTTAGATTTATGTACTTAGGGTTTAGTGACATTGTCTAGTTTAATAATATAATTTATCTTGAAGTGGGTAGTCTTGGAAGAGTGAAATTAATGTGCAATACATGATTAGAAGTCATGAATTACAAAAAAATTTTATTTTAGTTGAAAATTTTCTTTTTTAACTTTACAACAGTCATTTGTAATCAGAAATATAGCAATAGTAGTCTTTACGAAGAACTATAGTAAAATAAGAAGGCAAGGCAGTCACGGTCACCTTCTTTTACAATAGTCCTGTTGTAAAGGCTACTACAGTCTGTATCACTGATTCCCTTAGATTGCTGCAAATGTGGATAGAATCCAAGATTTTCTTTTAACGTAGACTATTGTAATCAGTCACATAGACTTTGTGCTAACTCATATTTAGTTCGTATTTATTTCAAATAAATTTTTAATGAGTACGTTCGACTTACAGAATTGTTACAACGAAGCTACTTTAGGCATTACGAAAAGTGGTCACATATCCGAGCAGTACTGTTCGACTATTGTAATCATTAACAGAAAATTTTTCTCCGTGTGCCGTGGTAACCTTGTAATGGAGCAGTATTGCCATTATGAGTCGTATCTTTTATAATATAACATGTACGCCTTTGTGCTTATTAATGCTGTTTCGTGGTTTTTCAATTTATTTGCGCCCGGCGCCTTAAATGACATACCTTTAGCTAGCGTTTCGCGCGTTTAGTGTAGATATTACAGAAGAAAAATTAATTCTTCGCCGTGTCTAACATCCGGGCGTTGCGTATCAGCCGGTCAATGTGTTGGGTAAGGATTTATTTCTGAACTCTACACATCAAACCGCCTAGAGGAGGGACGCTCTTGAGAAATTAATTTCTTGAAAGTGTGTCCCTCCGTCAATCGCGGATATCGAGCTCTGGAATCCAGGTTGTCCAGAGACAAAAAGAAGTGCTGACTGCTTTCAGCTGGGGCCTGACTTGCCATCTACGAAATCATAGCAAATACAATCATATGGAGTAGTGGCATCACTAGTGGGTGTAGACTACTCCTTTTTGTTAACTGTAGCAAATACAGCTTGACGTGGTGGTATGGTCGTGGTCCTGGAGGTCTGCGGATAGGGATTCAGCCTCTCCGTGGAACCCGCCTTAGCACGATGGTAGCTAAGTGAATCCTTCGCTAACAGATCTCACATTCCCCCGGGATATATAGGATCTGTACCAAACATCTGGGTAGGCGAACACTTCTTTGGTTTTTCCAAGGCCGTTCCCAATTATTAATAATTCTTTATATATTTGATTATGCCTCAACCCTGACTAAAATGACTATGGCTGTAAAAGAGGTGTTGGTTTCGCTGGAAATGGTGAGGGCGGCACCTTTAAAAAAATAACAATTAAAACACAATGTTGGACGCAAGTAATGCCTCGGCAGTCGGTGACGCAGGTCCCGCTGAACCGTTTATGGATAGGGGACCAATATATGATGGAACTAAACAGATTCTAAGAATCTTTATTTCGACTCCGGCGGCATTCGACTGTCCTATTTGTATTGAACAGAACATAATTACATGATTCATTGAAGTCAGAACCTTGAGCAACCTCATTACTCGAAACCATTATGCGAACGGTGTGGTTTGGAGCCAAGCGAAATTGTGAATGATGTGCGTGACCTTGTGTTGGGTGATATTGGCTGTTTGGATGTGGCTGACGATGTTTTGAATGGTGTCAGTAAGTTGGATGAATGTATAAAGAAATTGGCCCTTGAAAAGGCGATGCTGCGTGGAAGACTCGAGGAAAGAGACAGAATGAATGAATGTGTGTTAAAAATTACGGAATGTGTGAATGTGCTGTGCGACGTCTCGGAGAAAATGAATAAAAGTGTTGAAGGTGTAAATGAAGTGTGCGAGAATGTAAAGTCTGGTGTGATGCTAATAATGATGCTAAATCCCCTGGTTTTGACGGTATCACAAATGTAATGTTGAAGCATGTGTTTAATGTTGTGCCTGAGTTTAAGAAAGGGTAGTTTGATTTATGTTTGAATGAAGGTGTGTTTCCGAAAGAATAGAAGAATGCTAGAGTGGTTGCGTTATTGAAGAATGACTCCAAACCAAGATCTGACCCTGACTCATACAGACCAATTAGTCTATTGAGCAGTATGGGTAAGATCTTGAAAAGAATGATGGTTGCTAGAATGCTAGAATTGCGCTTGATCGACTGAGGAATGAATGTGGTTGCGAAAATGTTGATATGCGTATGTGGGAAAACTATTTTAGTGAGAGAAGAGCATGTATGTCCAATGGTATGGATGAGGTCGTAAAAGTGGTTGAGAAAGGTTGCCCGCAGGGATCCGTCTCTGGACCCCCTGTCTGGAACCTATGTATGAATGGCTTATTGAATACCTTGAATAAATTGGGTGTGAAAGTGATTGCGTATGCGGACGATTTGGTTGTGTTTGTGGAGGGTAAGACAAGGAATGCCTTGGAAGGACGAATGAGCGTGGTTATGCTAACCGTGTATGAATGGGGCAAAAGCGTAGGGTCGCAAAATCATGCAGAGCAGAAAAAGAAACGTGTGATAAATGTGCTGAAGAGGGACACTCATTTAAGAATTGTACGCGGCCGGAAAACTATTATAAGTGCACAATCTGTAAGAGGATGGGGAATCTGGATGACCACGCATCTAGTGGGACCTGTCCACAGTATAAAGTAATTCTGGAAATTAATAAGGAACGCACCAATTATGGTTAAACAACACCTGAAGATCCTTCAGGTGAACCTAGGAAGAGGCAGAGCAGCGACGGACGAGGTGGTTATGCTGGCGAAAAAAAAGGGCGCGCCGATTTTGGTACTTCAGGAACCCTACAATTATCAATGCAAACCTAGTGGACTGGGTTTGCTACCGGTAGAAGTGATTCTGCAACAGTTGCGGTCGTTCGCTGATAATCTTAAAGCAGATGAAAGAGGAGCAAATGTAGAGGATTTCCTTGCGCAATGGAATTTAGTACCGTTAAACAGACCCAATAATCTGTGCACCTTTAGGATTGGAATGAGAGACATCGACCTGACAGTTTCGGATATAGACACAGCACTAAAGGTAACAAATTGGCAAGTGCTAGACGATCTGGTGTCATCTGATCATAGAGCGATTTTGATTTTATTTGATGAAATTAAGCAAATGGATAGGGTTAAGAAGCCGAGATATAACATAAATAGGGCTAACTGGGCGGAGTTTGACAGAATGGTATCAGAAAATTCTCAAAAATTCTTGAGTCCAGATTTTGTAGTGTACAATAAAGAGGAAGTAGAAAATTTTGCTAGGGAAGTGACAAATATGCTTCAGGTGGCGTCGGATAAGACCATAAGAAGAAAAAAGATCTTCCAGAAATCTGTCCCATGGTGGACGGCAGAACTTACCAAACTCAAGAAAGGAGTTAACAAGTTAAGGCGGATTTTTTAACAGGAAAAAGAACAAAACCTAAAGAAGGAAGCAAGGATGCGATATAGAAACGCACGTAGGGAATATTTCAGAGTGGAATCAAAACGAGAAAAGAGAGTTGGAGAAGTTTTGTTGAAGCTGATGCTAATAAGAATCCACATGGGCTGATATACAAAATGTCTAATAACAAAATGTGCACAAAAACGGTGATGCACAATATATCAACTAATAAAGGAACAACAACAATAAATTGGACGGAGACTGCGGAGGCAGTTCTTGACGGACTGTTTGGGGAAATATGAGCTGGAAGGAATGATAGAGAACAGAAACTGGAGTTGTGTTGGGTAAACAATGATAGGTGTAATGTTTGGAAAGAGCATGACATAAAGAAATATCTGCATTCAATGAAAAATGGGAAGTCACCTGGAACTGACTACCTGGAGGTTCAAATTATTAAGAGAGCGGCGCTTTTCGGCTTGTTGCCAGTGTTGGTGAGGTTATATAATGTGAAAAAGGTGGGTAATCTTAAATTTACGACGGGGCACAATGTTACGCAGTTTTTAGCAGGTCATGGGGACTTTAAGGGAAATTTATATAGATTCGGTCTGTCAGAGGATGAGCTGTGCGCGTGTGGAGAAAAAGAGACATCTTCGCATATTTTATTTTATTGTGAAACGTATAGGCAGGAAAAAGTTGAGCTGGTAGAGAAGTGCGGTAAAATGGGCTTTTCTTAGCCCCCCGCGCCCAACTATCTAGTGAAAAGTTCAGAGCTATATAGAGAATTCAGCGGTGCTTGCAACCGAATGGGGTGGGGTTTTTCCGAACCGGTTGATCTTGCTGGTTTTAGCTGGAAAGTAGATATAATTTTGTTTAATTTTCCTAAATACATCCTTCCATTTCCAAAAGATTTCCTCCTGTTAAGGGTATGGGCTAAGGCCCGAAGCACCATAATCCACAATATCCTATTGTTGGGGTGATGATTAAATTACATTCGATGTCCCTATCCCCTAACTCTGCTATGCCGGTTGCAAGCCCGGGGCCTCGCATCTTGTTCAGTGCGAGGAAGTGACGAGCAGTGTGTAGGGATGGTGAGTGCGCCAAGACAAGTGCGTTATAGATGGTTAAGGGATGTTGTGGCTTCGCTGCAACACCCTTTTTTATGCAAATTTTTTCGTGAGCATGCGCAGTAGTGGGCGCAGATACTCGTTGACAGGTGTATTTTGATGCTTAAGGGGTGTTGTGGCGCTAGCTGCAACACCCCCTTTTTATGCAAATTTTTTTGGAGCATGCGCAGTAGTGGGCGTATAAGCTCATTTGCAGGCGCTTTATTGATGCTTAAGGGGTGTTATGGCTTTGCTGCAACACCCCTTTCTTTATGCCAATTTTTAAAAGCAATGCGCATGATAGTGTACCACGAGGGCACTCGTGCTGGCGATGGACACATTCTCAACTTTATTTTTTTGTATTTTTGAGAAAATGTCCCTATCTGGAATTTCCGGAAATAAGCTTCATGCACGACCATCCCTACATTAAGAGAGGACTGAGGTGCCAGTGGCATGGCATGCCGAGTCGTGGAAAGCCTGTCTGCTCTGAAGCTTGGAGTGAGCAATGGGCTGAGAGGGTACCCTTGGGCGACTGGTAGTTTGCACACAAGGCTGCCGTATAGCAACAGGCCCGGGGTTGCACTAATCACGCAGTCCTGGCTGCCTGGGTCAGACGGCGAAAATCCCGGCGATGACTTGCGACATGTGTGGTGCATATGCTAGGCGTACTGTCATCGTAACGGGGGACCATGTTAAGGCCAGAAGGTCCATGTAATGTTTGCTCTGAGTGAAGGTGTAGACTGGTGACTTCGGCTCGGATAAACATGCTGAGGCTGCCAAGATCTCTACTCTATAATGAACATAATCAAAACAATATGGAAGGTACACATAAAAATTTAAACACTGAAGTGCCAAGTAGAGATTGTGAGTTCCTAGACTCAAATATGGAGGTATCTGACCCTATTTCTAGGGAAGATACGAATATTGGGAGAAAAGCTAGCAAGAGAACACTTTCAGACTCCTCACCCTCGTCAGAGGATAGGGCCTGGATTGATCTCTTTGAGAGTACAGAGACGGATATTGCTGCTCTAGAAAAAGTGAAGGAGAGATTTAACGAGATGGTCTATGTCGACGCGGCGAAACGGTTCTCTAAGCAGTTGACAGGTGACCTGGCAGCACAATTCGATTTGCTTGCGAAAATGACTAAGAGCAAAAACAATATCTGCTCATTTTGCTCAGAAGAGGGACATGAGCATAAGAAGTGCCCGCGCCGGGAGGATAAAGCAAGCCCGGTTTGTTGCAATTGTAAGGAGGCAGGTAGACCGTCGGGACATGAGGCAGATGCCCTGCATATAAGTTAGCACTCGATAGGCTAATAGCCAAGACAGACTACGGAATTCAATAATTCTAGTAATCTACAAGTGCTCCAAATTAATGTTGGACGAGGAAGAACTGCGACGGACGAAGTGCTAGACACAGCGACCTGTCGCGGTATTCCGATATTATTGATACAGGAGCCATATAAATATAAGAATATGGATACTGGTCTGGGCAAGTACTCAAACCAGGTTATAACAGGCAATAAGCTGGATGAGCCTCCATGGGCGTGTATAGTCCTCACTCAGAGAGAGTATACAGGAATGCTCCTCAAAGATGTCAGCACGGCACACTGTGTCTGCGCTTATATATCTGGTCCATATGGATCCTTTTATGCGATCTCAGCATATTTCCAGTACTCGCTGGATGTGGAGAGTAGCCTACAAGAACTGCATAAGATTCTGCAAAAGATAGGCAGCAGAAGGCAGTACCTTTAAGGTTGGTACTAGAAATACTGACGTGGCTTTGACAGACTTATATTTCCATAGAAAGAATATTGTATATGAGGTCATAGACGATGTTAAGTCTAGTGACCATCGAGCGATCATGTATCACTTTGGAGACCTGCCTAGACCCGATAGAATAACTGTTCCCAGATATAATACCAAAAGAGCTAATTGGACTAAGTTCATAAGCTCCGTTGATGCCCATGTTGAGCAACTAAACTTGAGGAACTACGAAATGAATGAAAAAGAGCAAGTTAAAGAACTTGCTGAAATTGTAACAAGAGTTGTCTTGACTGCATCGAATCAAGCAATGAAAAGGAAAAAATATTATCAGAAATCTGTCCCATGGTGGGTATCGGACCTGGCAAAAGAGAAAAAGCGAAAAAGCTTGCAAGAAGGCAATATACTAAGGCTGTCTCGAGTGCAAGAGCCAAAAGCTGCAAAGAGTTTGTTGAAGGCAATGATGGTAGAAATGCTTTTGGCATTCCTTATAAGCTTGCCATGGAGAAACTCTGTACAAGAACAGCTATTGGAAATATATCTAAAAAGATATATATGCAAATACATGGTCGGAGAGTGCAGGCTACCTGCTTGATGAGCTCTTTGGAGTTGATGTAACTAATTCGCTGAATACTGATTTACATAATGACGTGCATGATATTTATGCGGCTTGGTCCTCAAATGAGGTGATCAAGGCGACAAAATAATTTAAGAATGGCAAAGCACCAGGAGATGACCATATTGAAGTGGAAATGGCAAAACACTTAATAGATACAAAACTATTAGATGTAATTACTGATTTGTATAATGGGTGTCTAGAACATGGGGTATTTTCCAAGATCTGGAAGACTGGTGTACTCAGAGTACTGTTGAAGTCGCCAGATAAGGACCCGTCGATGCCTCGATCCTACAGACCAATTTGCCTTATATCAATTTTGAGTAAGGTGCTTGAAAAGTTGATAAAGAACTCTCTGAGACCATGGCTGAGTGTTAGGAAAACACTGACAAAGGGCTGTCCACAGGGCTCTGTTCTGGAACCAGAATTTTGGAATCTCCTTATGGATGATCCATTAAAGAGACTGGAGGATAGAGGCATAAAGTTTGTGGCCTACGCTGATGACTTGGTGGCTATAATCCACGGTAATAGCAGGAGAGACCTGGAAAGAGAGACCCAGGTGTGTGTTGACCTCTTGAAAAACTGGTACGATGAGGAAGGGATGGCATTGTCCAAAAGTAAGACTGAAATGATCATCCTTAGAGATCTAAGTTGCAGTAAAGTGGCAGCAAAGGGTAATGGAGTTCTTACTGGTTCACTTATGAAAACAGGAAAAGGAGGAATTAGACCACCGACTGTTAGACTCGATAATGGGAACATAAGGTATTCGCATAATGTGAATTACCTTAGAGTCAATTTTGGTACTAAGATCTCGACTGCTGATCATATAAAAATCGCAAGTGCAAAGGAAAAGACGATATTTAATTAGATGAGTGCGGTGGCTGGAAACACCTGAATGGTGACCAGTGCGGGACTCTTCTGTCCGCGCAAAGATGTGCTCTTATAAGAGTCTGTAGGTCGTATAGAACAATTTCACATGATGCAGTGCAAGTATTAGCTGGTGCAATACCAATAGACATTTTGGCAAAAGAGTATCTTTATAGGTACAAAGTCAGGAGGCATATCAGTTTTGAATACTCTGACTATAAATATGAATATAAGGAAGGCGAAAAGAAGGAGGCTATATATAGGAAATTGAGAAAGATTTCTGTAAGAATATGGCAGAATAGATGGGAAAGTTCTGCTATGGGAAGATGTACTTTTGACTTCTTCCCATCAATAGAGAAAAGGCTAAAACTTAAAAGAAATCTTGAGCATGATTTTTATACGACACAATTTATGTCTGGCCACGGAGATTTTAACTATAAGTTAAAAGGCTTCAATTCGACGGATCATGAGCTCTGTAGCTGTGGTGCAGTAGAAACATTAATGCATGTACTTGTTGAATGTCATATATACTACAACGACAGAGTGCCATTTATAGACATCTGTAGAAGAGAAGGAGTATGTTGGCCTCCAAAAGTGGATTCATGCTGTTGATGCTGCTGATGAAAAGTGCTTTATATTTTACTAGAGCTCTCTGCGAGAACCTAGTTGATTAGTAGACCAAATTAATACTACAAATAAAAATTGCCTATGTTCTCTGCGAGAACTATAACTATAACATCTCATTTACAGAATATACGATTACTCGCTGTCCCTATCCCCTTGCCCACAGGGGGTGGGGGCTTCGGTCCCCACTATAGGTTTGGCGTACCCAGGGTGCCCGAGCCAACTGGTAGTAAGTAGTGTGAAGGACTGGATTGTCACTAATAGATGGATGCTATTAAGAACGCAACATGCACTAGTAAATGGTGAAAATGCTTATTGCTCGAATACTACATTGAACACTGACCTGAACGTGAAACACTGCGCTACATAGGAAAGTATGGTTTGAGCCTTAAGTATGTTTTGTTAATTAGTCTTAATTTGTTGAGCTGAGCAAATTGACTTGAGTATATGTGGAACAATGTTTTGAGAATGTTAATTAATTAATTAATTTTATTGTCTTGAAACGAAACATATGATACACAGACTAGAGCTGTGTAGACTTCAAGTAGTAGTAGGGATACTCACAAGAGCATACACACTTGACAGGCATGAATGTCCGGTTGTATTGCAAAACTTGTTGAGTGTATGTGAGTTAGTACTGGAGGAAGACGCATTGAGACTCGGGACAAGTTGTTTAGAGCCTGGTCCGGCATGTCTGGATACTCTGGTAGTATGGAATGTTCGTCTTGGTATTACCTAGTAGAGATTATTAGTATCACGGTGCGCTGATCTTCTGAAATCTTGACTTAAATTAGTCCGGAAGTATGTGATACCTATGTGAGGATAAATGTACTGGCAAATTGTATGCAAAGTGTAATTACTGTTTGAATTGAAGGGCAAGCGCCTCTTACTCAGCATACGAGCTTTCAACCACTGGAAAGAGGGGAAAGAAAAAACGCTTCTGTAAGCGTTGAATTCCTTACGTTAAGAAAAACAACGCACAGAATGCAAGAAGACGGGTACCAACGTATTGGAGAAGCAGTTAGTTGTAGTCGTACTGGCCTTGAGAACCCCGAGAAGTTAACAAGGCCAGGCCTCGTACACTACCAGCGGGGACCACGCGGAGGTTCTGCTTGCAGACCGAAGTCTCACCCATGAAAGGGGACATGCGAAGGAAGAAAGGAGAGGACAGAGGTAGGTAGCTGGGAAGTGCTTCTTTAGTCGTCTCTTACGACACGCGATCGCCTACGGATTTACACATCACGAGTTCTGATGGTTGCGCCGAAATTATTTGCTTGTTGGACGCTACTCTTCGATACCATTGGAAGAATTTTAAATCTTTTTTTTAGCTTCTCTGGATGTCCGGAAAGCTTACGATTCTGTGTCCGTCCAAATGCAGTACCATTTCTCTTGTTAACATCCCTAAAGAGAAGAAGATAGTGGTTGATGCAAGATCTTCATTCAACATCAGAGGTACTAACATCTTACCTCTTAAAAGAACAGATGAGTAGAAATACCTTAGAATTCCATTCACTGTCGAAGGCAGAGTTTTATCGGACGTAAAGGGTTTGCTAAAGGCGTCACTTGACACATTAACAAAAGCTCCTCTGAAACCGCAGCAAAGGCTTTGGGCTCTGAGGACTATTATTTTACCATCCTATCAATATCAATTATCTATGGGAGAAACCACATTAGGTTATCTTAAAACAATTGATAGAATAGTTCGCTATTATATTAGAACTTGGATACATCTTCCAGGTGATTGCCCGAATGCATACATACATACATACAGTGAATAGTTTTTAAGGCCATTTAGACTAAAGTGAGCGTGGCACACACGTAGACTAAAGTTGTTGCTACAGAAGCAAACTCTATATTGCAAAATTTTATTTTGCAATTAGTGTAGGAGTTCTCAACCTGGGGAACCTTTTATGGTACTTCTGTGTTTCTTGCGGTACTTCTTTTTCTTGATGTGTGGTATGAGGCTGTTGTTTGCCCATCGTGGTTTAATATTTGCGATTGTTGTTGTGTTACATAGTGATTCTCAACCTGAGAAAAGCCGATACCGTTCGTATATAAGTCTCGTTAAGAGCAATTCTTAATCCGTTTTGAGGGCCATTTAGACTCAAGTGAGCGTGGCACACACACAGACTAAAGTTGTTTCTAGTGTAGTGAACTTGACATTGCAAAAATTTATTTTGCAATTAGTGAAGAGGTTCTCAACTTGGGGACCCACACTTGTGATTTTTGTGTTTTCAACTTATTGAGACCTTTTTGGATGGATCTCATTCCCTGATCATGTCAAATATTGAAGAGGTCTTTTAGCAGAAAATAATAATGTAAGGCACTTCAGATAATGAGATGGAAACTGATGACAAATATCGGACTACGAAAACGCATGTGGAAAAAGGCGGGAAATCTTAGACAGCCAGAGTGAGAAAGCGTATCCGACAAGAATTATACTCCTCGATGGAGGAAGAATGGAAAGATGCTATAGCTAAGAGCGATAGTATTAATGAATTGTTGAAAACCACTGAGGAGAAAATGAGGAAGATAATTAGTGATCCTAACAAGCAGACTAGCAAACAGGTTGGAGCAGAGATTATGAACTATGTAACGGGACTTTCAAAAATGATTAGTAATCTATTATCAAGGAATGCCTACCTCAAAGGCACAGTAGACGCGAAGGAAGCTCAAATACATGCACTAAACTTAAGGTTGGTTAAGGGACATATATACAAAAGTAAATTGGAGCTAATTTCCCTGATGGTGCCACGAGTTGCAGCTTTGCTGTAATTATCAGAAATTTTAAACGTGCAAATGTCGTGAGGCATTTTAAAAAAGTATATAGGGATTCGATATGTCAGCTTAGTGAGTGCCAAAATATACCTTTAATAAGTTGCATTGATATGGAGATTTGCTATGTCAGTTTAGCGAGTGTCCAACATCATTGTTACATATAAAACAAGATGTTTGTCTGCGTCTCACGTACCTCATCGCAATATGCCTTAAAAAGCAATGCGCATGGGGACTTAGTCTCTTTGTGCTATGCCCTTGGAAGCAATGCGCATGGGGACTTTGTTGTTGTTTTTTTTGCGACAAAATAGGAGGATTCGCCATGTCAGCTTGGCGAGTGCTCCACAAGATAAACGAACCATGAATGATTTGATGTTCTGAATTATAATTAGTTCACAAGAGTTCCGATACTGTAATGCCTAGTATCATAAGAAATCCGGGTATAGCAATTGCAGGGGACGGATGTATAGGGCGCTTCGGCGCCCCTTTTTGCTTCCATACTTTTGAAAGAATCGCTTAATTTATGGGACTGTGCGAAATTGGGTGAACACACATCGGGCATTCTTTCAACTAAAGTTGTAGAATAGACCTGTATAGGGTCTGGTGTGTAAGTGGAGAGTGGGGCACTAAAGTGTCTCATTCTCCATTTTATTTTACCCCATTCTTCAAACACCTATGTTCTAAAAGCAATGCGCACGAAAACTCGGCCACTGGAAGCTCTAAAAAGTTTTTACTGTTGTATAAATTTTTGAGCGTCTCAAAAGAGATCCAGTTGTGCCGAGAGAAGTTTTTGTTATCTTAAAAATAGCATAATTTCTTATTGGAAGCAAAGGTTGGAGTTCTTCTCTAATTTTTCGCCTCTAATTTTATTGCTATAGCCCGGAAAGCGCATTGCACCGAAAAACTTATGTGAGATTAAGCATAACTTGACTTATTTGAAAGTGTTTACCATCAAACACCCAAAATAAGAGGGGTTCTTGAAAATCCTGAGCTTAAAGCTCGAATTTGAACGTGCCATCGAAATTGTATGTGTCATTAACTTGAACGAGCCAAGTAAGTTGATACATAATCTTGGTAACAGGGTAGATGCCGTGCTAGTCTTGTAAAGGAACTTCATAACAGTGTTTGCCCCCGAAGCTTTCACTGGTCTTGGTTTTCCGTGACTTTTAAATGAATTTTCGGCCAGCGCCTCAAACTCTGTCCTTACGCTAGCGTTATGCACCGTTCGCTTGACTATCGCGAATCATATTGATCGGTAAGCACAGCACTGTCACGGGTCGGTAAATGGCTCCTATGTGACAACCAAAACCTTTAAGTGTGTACGAAAGTATGACTAATGACGGTTATACTTTAAATTCAGAGGATACTGCCGGTCCTCGGAAAACTATTTAAAAAACTCCTTCTTAAACGCATGAAGCGTACTGTACTAAAACCCGCTAACTTATCAAACAGACAATTTGGTTTCTTGAATAAATTATCAACTAAACATGCGCTAGTTGAATTTCGAAGATTTGTATCGACAAGTACTAAACGCTACGTTTTAGCAATCTTCTTTGACATAACTGTCGCATTTGAGAATATTCTCTGGCCAATGATTTTAGAAGGACTCAGAAAGAGAGCGTGTCCTCAGAACGTCTATGAAGTATTGAAAAATTACTTCAAAGACAGCGAGATCACGATTTCATGGTTCAAACACAGTGAAAATAAGCAAACTACTCGAGGCTGCCCGCAAGGATAAGTCCTCGGGCCTAGTTGCTAGAACATTGTTTTTGACGAACTTCTGTGCGAACTCGAAGAATTACTTGGTGATAATTTTGTTGTATACGCGGACGACCTCACTGTATTGATCGATGGCGATACAGGGGAAATAATTGAAACAAAATGTAACATCGTTGTTGAAAAAATCGCGTTTTAGTGTAAAGACGCGGGTCTTCAAATCTCCGAAAGTAAAACGGTTATGACTTATGTCAAATATGAATCTTGTAAACCTAAAGCGCAAAAAGATCTCGCGGTTGTACGGAAAGATCGAAAAAGCAAAACGAGAAATAAGAAATTTTCGAACAAGAAGTTTGGTCCGTACAGCTCGTGTACGGACAGACATCCAATTGTAAAACTTAACGATAAAAATATTAAGTATGCCTTCAGCACGAAATTACATGGTGTATATTTTGGAGAAAAACTAAGTATCGCGGATCATATCACAAATTTATCTATTGACCTTAAAAATAAATTTCATAGTCTTGTGAAATTGGCAGAAGCCAGCTGGGGTCTTACAAGAAGGACACTCAGGACGATCTATCAGGCGGTTTTCGTTCCTAAAGCGTCTTACGCTGCGAAAGCATGGATCGACTTGGTAACAATAAACTACTCCAGAAACTGGAATCAGCTCGACGGTCTGTCCTCCTTGGAGTTACACGTTCATACAGAACTGTCTCCACGGAGGCCTTGCCCGTTGTTGCTGGGGTTTTGCCAATTCGCTTGGCAATTAAAAAAAGAGTCGCAGTTTTAAAGCTTAGAAATGGTTTAAATACTCAGTTCGGAAATTTCGAATTTCTCGAAAATACTAAAGTCACGGGCGCGATTAAGAATAAAATACGAATCGAAACTTTGAGACTATGGCAGGGCCAATGGAATAACGCGGAGCACGGAAGGCTCACTAAATTATTTTTCCCTTCTGTTAAAATCAGATTCTTAAACAATTCGCTTTATTACACAACACAATTCATGACAGGACACGGGGACTTTGCTTCTTGGCTCTGTTCACGTACCCTCGCCGATAATGAATTTTGTAGTTGTGGAGGAGTTGAAACAGTTGAACACGTCGTTGCACATTGCCCTAAATACAATTCTTTCAGAGCGGCACTCAGATCCCAATTAGAAGCTCCCGAAGCAAGATGGCCTGAACTTGCTAGTTAATTGGTTAAATAGTCAGCCTTCAAGTCCTTCGCAAAACAAGTCCTCAAGCTCAAGAGGCAGTTAGTAGGCTAAATAAAAATTTTTCAAATTGAGAACTCAACAGTCTATCGTCGGATAAGAACTGTACGATGCAGGGCCCATTAACATGATCGTATACTTGTGCGTCAGAGGACTTAAAGCTAGATAGGTTCATCATTTTACTAACTAAAATTTTTAAACCTTTCAGAGGTGAAGCGCTTCGCTTAAGATTCAACGTCTGTGGCGTCCCCGCTGGGCAATGCATGAGGACTGGGGGGATCATGAGAATCTCCTTCGATTAACATGATTCCCTCAGGACGAGTGTAGCAGAGAATCTTCCCGTAAAAGGGCACCGGTCTTCTGTCATCTTGAGTCCTTGCATGCAAGAAGAAGAAATTCTGAAGCAAGTAAGGAAATCAGAGACGTTTTTCCTTTGCGCGGCCTTTGGACTTGTGCTTTTGCTTAATTGTGAATAAAGTGTTATTTTGTTCCGAAATGGAGGAATCTATGCTCCGTTCGGAGCCAGACGGTTCTTATAACTCCATTTAATGGATTATACAAATTCCCGCTATCCCTATCTACTCTCCCGTGGGGGTCCCGGGCGCAGAATAGGCCCCCTGCGATCAGCTGCATGTCGTAAAAGGCGACTAAAAGAGACTCGGAGTGGTGCCATGCTTGCGGGTAGTACATGGTTCGTCCCAGGCTACCTCATAGAGTATTGGCTTACGATGATGATGTGCAGTGCCGTGACGGCCCGGCAGGTCTAATATTGACCGTCGAACCTAACTTGCCGAAGCAAGGGTGGTAAGACTCTTAATCGGTACTCGTACCGGAGTACAAATGGTAGCACGGGGACCGGTTCGAGCCCGGGGGACTTGCCAAAAGGCTTGTTTCCTTCCGGTCATTGGGTTGAACTCGTGCGGGCAGTGGTTATAGCCTACATCGCTTGAGGCTAGGGGCGTCCATGAACAGACTGTAGCTTCGGCAACGGTCTTAGTAGTGGCGCTTCGACATGTGAGTTGTGGTGCCAACTCGGGCGGTTACCTGCAGAGTGACCAGGGATTGGAAAGGTCCCGCCCTAAACCGAAGGGCCGTAAACGTTCTTACTCAACTTTGTGGGATTGGTACATGGTCCCATGATGGCCATCGGCGCTGGAGAGCGTAAATCTCTCCCCGTGACGCTCGTAGGCAAGCCGTGTGGGTATACCAGTATTGGGAGGTCCTGCACGTATAATCTACCTAGGCGCTGTCCCTATCTACTCCCCCTAGGGGGTGGGGGCTTTGGTCCCCACTATGGGTTTGGCGTACCCAGGGTGCCTGAGCTGGGTATAGGTTCATTTGTTGGACTCTAGGAGTGAGCATTCTTTTTTTGAAAAGTGACCTTTATCAACAAATTAAAAAAAAATTATTAAAATGAATTATTACTCCCAATGGGAAATTTACAACTGGCGAAGTACTGCCTGCCAGTGCTGCCAGACAGTGCTGGCGCAGCACTGGACCAGTGCTGTCTGAGAATATTGCTACAACAAATGCCATATTGTTATTGATTAGTCGTAAATTAATAATTATAAATAATGTAATAACAAAATGGTAAATAATATTAATAAATAGTAATTATTCATAAAATATTTCTCTTTTTTTAAAGAAATTGTAGTTAGGATGGAGACTAACAATGGATATAGTAAATGAAGTAAAAAAAAAATTTGTTTATAATATTTAAAAATTAAATAATTGACAATTACAGTAAGTGGGCATTAGATTTTCATATTTTAGTACCTAACGATTGGAATCTAGAAATATCGCAAGCCTATGAAAATAAACAAAATTGCACCTGAGGGGAATCGAACCTACGACCTACGCATTTGCGGACTGACGCTCTAACCACTATGCTAACGACACACGTGTACAGTAATGTTTTAATACCTCAGTATCATTCAGACTTACAATTATTGAATCAAAAATGAAAAAAATAGGGATACGTTAGAAGTAATAAATTGAATTAAAATAAATTAAACTAAATTTTAAATAATTGAATTAAATAACTTTACTTATTGCATTTAACATTTTACAAGTGGTAATTTTTAATAATTTTTATTCATAGTAAGAAGTATAATAGAATTTCAATAACCAAATTATTGTTTAAATTGAAGTTTAAATTTTGCTTATAATTTTAATTTGTTTAAATAACTTATTATTTATTAAAATTAAACAATTATGTTAAATTATTTTAAACTTAATAAAAAAAATGAATAACTGAAAAGTAAAATATTAATTTTTTTGCAACTAATTTATATTTATAAACATTCATTAACTTATTTTATAACTTTTTTTTGGAGATTATGTCAAAAAAAGCAATGTTGGCAACAAGCGTTGTGAACAATTTTTCTACACTCAGTCAGCACTTGCCGCCGTAGCTTGTCCAAGCTTTGGCAAAACAAAAATTCTGTACTGCGTCAGCATTGATTGTCAAGGCTCGGCTAGACTACTGCCGAACAATCGTCTGAGTACTAAGCCAGTGGTAAACATCGGTACTACACTGGCATTTCCCATTGGGCTATTATTTTATTATTAATATCATTGTTTACAATTTTTTATTACATTTTTTTTCCTTCTTGAAAATGTTATTAAAAATCGTCAGACAAAATCAATTATCCCGTACTATAGCTGAAATAACGCGCCCTAAAGCGCACGTGAACTTTCTTGTTTCATCACCATTACAAATTTCAATTATTCAGAGGAATTATATTCAAAATCACTATTTTCAAATTATATTCAGGAAAGTCATGAAAACTCTGAAAATTTTGTCAAAAGTACTGAAGTAATATTCCCAGGCTTCGCACTCCATTAAGAGCAAAAAAAAAAAAGAGAAAGTAGAAAATAGCAGCCTCGAAAAAAAAAATTAAAAATTTTTTTAAAAGAATTTCATTAAAAACTTTTAAAGTCGAATTTTCAAAACATTTAATTCAATAATTGATGAATGGTTGAATTTTATAAGGAGTAACATTATAATGTACTCACGTTTCTTGCCGCAAAGATTAATAATTAAAATTTTATTATTAAAAAATATATATATTTTTCCATTTCAATACTTGAAAAATAATTTTAAAGCTGTGAATCATTTTTTTTTAATTATATTATTTACCATTTATTATCGCCATTTTTGATATTTTCGAGGTTTTGCAATTGAAAATTTTTTTTTTTTATTAATTGGATAAATATGCTAGATGCGGCAAGGCGTTAATTTAGGCACATTAATCCAGGGCGGCGTTGCACTGTTGGAGGGGAATTGAAGATTCAGCAGCTTTTCAATTGCACGAGTTATTGAATTTGAATTCAATTCAGGTTGAATTGAAAATTGGAGAACTTGAAATGAATATTCATTAATTTGTAGTTGAGAAATACAGAAGCAGTTGTTGGAAATTCAACTATATATTTCTAACAGTGTAGTGTTCTTCATGCGCCTTTCTTGTGCCTCTTATAAACGGCGAAAAGTTGAAGAGGGCGGCACTAACATACACTGAAAATTTAGTATGCTATATATATCGGTGGTTCTCACCACCGACCCTCGCCGCATCTGGTATATTTGTCTAAGGTAGGGACAACATTGTGAAGGTGTTCCACCATCTTAATTATTTTTCTAAGTAATACAGTTTCCCTCGTTTGCCGCAGGTAGTGATGCACGTCAAGACAATATTATCTTGAACTTGCTTCATATTGCTTGACGTAACAAGAATCTTGTATACCACAGATTCTTGAACATTCAATTGTTTATATATTGAAAATTTTTGGAAATTCTTGATCAGCTTTGTTGATGAAAATATGTAAGAGATTTAATTTAAAAAAAAAAGTCGTAAAACCTTGAATTACAGAAACTGTTTTTTTAGAGAAGGAATACATAATATACAGAAAATGAAAAGAATGACAAATTAAATAAATTTTATTATTATATAGCATTGACTGCAATTCAAAACAAAGAAAAATAAATTATGACAATATAGCACTGGATATAATTTTTTCTATTTAACACTGAATGCCTAATTAATAAAATTTACAAAATGTAAAAATTTTTCTTGGATTGATTTATTATATTTCATTCTGACTATTAAAAATACCGTACAATTCATTTTTGACAATTGTTTTTAAAAGTTCTTTGAATTTAAACTGTATTTTTAATTTAGAAGCTGAGTTGTACGGAGAAAAGGTTAGTTTGACGGTTGTAATTGTTTAATAGAAAGTAAAGGAAATAATTTGGATTGTATTAATTTTTTTCTATGATGTTTGTTCAAGGAGGGCGGATTCACTTGTATAAGTGGATAATTATGTAAATAAGGACAGAATTAATAATTAATAATTGATGCCTTTTGACATTTCATGGGTGATTTTAAAAATTAATTTTTATAGATTATATTTTGGGTATGTTTACTTAATGATCTATAAGTATAATCAATTTAGCTCATTTTTAACAAATAGGGATCAAAATATTTGTATTATCAAAATTGTTTTCATGTTTTTTGTACATTTTCACGGTTGTCAAACTAACCTTTTCAAAAAGAATTTAAATCAAAAACAATTTTACCAAATATTATCAAGAATCTTGTTAAAAGAAAAAAAACAATACAAGATCAAGATTTGAATTGAAAGTCGAGATAAATTCTTGTGCTTGACGTTTTCTCGCTTGATCTCGCTTGAATGCAGCTCTAGCCGCAGGCAGGCCCAATAAAAACACGGAAGTCGTCCGATTGGACGGGGCGTGTCTTAAGGGAGGCCCTATGCCTAGCAATGGAGTCTATACTAGATGTAAAAATGATGCAATTCATAACTCGTTTGTCCAATTCATAGTATTCTTTAATTTCTCTTCATGTTTCTGTTAAATTTATAATATGTGTTTAGATGTTTGAAAATACTTAAATATGTATATATGTGTGTATATGTGTATATATATCTATCTATCTTATAAAAAGATATCGCCGCCGCCGCTGTTTCAAGATTCTATAGTATATTTAACATAACTTCCTGTCAAAGGCGAACATAACCTCAAAATTAGGTGAAAGATCATCACTCTGAAGTTGGCCACAAATGGCTATAGTATATTTAACATAACTTCCTGTCAAAGGCGAACATAACCTCAAAATTAGGTGAAAGATCATCACTATGAAATTGGCCACAAATGGCTATAGTATATTTAACATAACTTCCTGTCAAAGGCGAACATAACCTCAAAATTAGGTGAAAGATCATCACTCTGAAGTTGGCCACAAATGGCTATAGTATATTTAACATAACTTCCTTTTAAAG
Organism: Leptopilina myrica (nomen nudum); assembly: GCA_032872475.1. NCBI lineage: Eukaryota > Metazoa > Arthropoda > Insecta > Hymenoptera > Figitidae > Leptopilina > Leptopilina myrica (nomen nudum). The sequence continues at coordinate 7,096,475 of CM065461.1, forward strand.
ATGAACATAACCTCAAAATTAGGTGAAAGATCATCACTCTGAAGTTGGCCACAAATGGCTATAGTATATATAACATAACTTCCTGACAAAGACGAACATAACCTCAAAATCAACTGGGGGGTTGGCGCGCGAAGCGCGCAGGGGGGCGAAGCCCCCCTAGTATATATATATATATATATATATTATGGATGATTCTTCTGAAGGTAACATTTTGCTTCCTCATAAAGGAAGCCTTATAGTGATGTCGATTTCCGAATTTTTTAAAATCAATTATTTTTACAAATTTTCAAGTGTAGTATATATAATTCGTCGAGAGGAACAAATGTCCGGATGTATGTGTGTATGTATGTGTGTGTGTATGTGTGTGTGTGTGTGTGTATGTGTGTGTGTGTGTGTGTATGTCACCGATTCTTGTGGACAAATTTTCTCTTACACATCTTGATGGATTTTGATAAAATTTTGTAGGTGTATTACGGTCACGAATATCTTGAATCAGACAGAAGGATTTTCAAAAATATCTAAAAATAAAAATTTTTTAGCAATTTTTTAATTTTCGAAAAAAATGAATTTTTTTATTTTTTGAAATAACTTCTTTATTTATTAAAATTTTTATTAATTTTTCTCAGCATTATATTCCTGGCATGAAAACGAATCGATTCATGTATATAAAGTATATATTTCATGAAAATTTATGGAATTAATAAATATTATAATTTTTCACAAAAAATTAAAATTTTGTATTTTTTGACATTTTATCATAACACTTTAAAATTATTATTCTATAATAAAAAATTAAATAATTAATATTTATTCAGGGTAGTTTACCCGGTTTATTAATTATATTTAATAAACTATTATAATTATTTAACTTTTAAAATTATATATAATAATATATATTGAGGAAGCTAAATGGTCATAAAATGAACAACTTGTTTTTTTATGTCTCGATTAATTATACAAAATGTACTCTTTAATAATTATTATCAATTTCCATAGTAAAAATTTAGCACTTATTTATCATGTTTAAAAGAAAACTAAATAATTTTATTGAGCTTAATTTATGTAATGACTAAATTAATTTCATCCCCGAAGCCTTCCTTTTAATAAATGACCGAATGTAGAAGAAAATTTAACAGAATATTTCGATGGTAATGTAAAATGAGAGTGTGAACTTTGTATATTTTAGTGAAAGGAAATATTTTAGTTGCGCCCTAAATGTATATAAATGTGAAAGAAGAGGTATCTTTCATTTCCGAAGCCTTTTATCTTCAAAGCCTTTTTGAGATATGCAAGTCTTCCTTTTGTTTTTAGTATTTAATAGCATTGCTTTAAAAAAAAAATTTTATTAACCCAATTTACTATTAAATTAAATAATTTAAATAAATTTATATTTTAATCCAATTGAATATATTTGGTATTAAAACATGCAAACTATTAATTTTTAAGCAGTGTAATTTTATTTTCGATTTCATGAATGATATCAGCGCGGACTCTTAATAGAAAAACTCGCGAAGTAAATACAATTAATCTAATGGAGCAACAATAATACTTTTTAGAGAATAACTTTAATATCCTTAAGAATTAATTTCGCGCAATCTAAAAATACTAATCTTGAGTTTGAAATTAAGTAGTTTTAATAAAAAAAAGGGAAAACCATATAATTAAAAAGAAAAAGATAATATATATATATAAATTAAAAAGAATTGAAATTTAAAAGTGTCACCACCCATATACAGAAAATTTGTTATACAAAAATATTTCTTTTATTTTCATTTAGCAGTTTTGCTTCCTCATAAAGGAAGCCTTATAGTGATGTCGATTTCCGAATTTTTTAAAATCAATTATTTTTACAAATTTTCAAGTGTAGTATATATAATTCGTCGAGAGGAACAAATGTCCGGATGTATGTGTGTATGTATGTATGTGTGTGTGTGTGTGTATGTGTGTGTGTGTATGTCACCGATTCTTGTGGACAAATTTTCTCTTACACATCTTGATGGATTTTGATAAAATTTTGTAGGTGTATTACGGTCACGAATATCTTGAATCAGACAGAAGGATTTTCAAAAATATCTAAAAATAAAAATTTTTTAGCAATTTTTTAATTTTCGAAAATAATGAATTTTTTTATTTTTTGAAATAACTTCTTTATTTATTAAAATTTTTATTAATTTTTCTCAGCATTATATTCCTGGCATGAAAACAAATCGATTCATGTATATAAAGTATATATTTCATGAAAATTTATGGAATTAATAAATATTATAATTTTTCACAAAAAATTAAAATTTTGTATTTTTTGACATTTTATCATAACACTTTAAAATAATTATTCTATAATAAAAAATTAAATAATTAATATTTATTCAGGGTAGTTTACCCGGTTTATTAATTATATTTAATAAACTATTATAATTATTTAACTTTTAAAATTATATATAATAATATATATTGAGGAAGCTAAATGGTCATGAAATGAACAACTTGTTTAAATTTTAATCAGTAAAGAATAACTAACCACATTAATTAATTAATTATATCATATTACCCGGAAAAATAATTTCTGCTTGACAAGAAAAAATTTTTTTTTTTACTAATTTGGATTGGTAATATGCATTACATAGGAACTCTACTAATTCGTTACTACACTGAAAAAAATAGTATTGAACCAGGAAAATTTTTCTTGGTTGAAGCAAATGGTGCGATTGAATACGGCCAAGAGTATTATAGTATTGATTCAAGAAAACGATTTTCTTGACATAGTATACTTGGTAGGAGAGTATATGTTCTTGATCCAAGAAAATATGGAATCCAGTCAAGAAATTAAGTTACACGAAAGAAATGCAGATTATATTAATTCAAGAACATTTGTGTATCAAATCAAGAAAATATTTTCTTGATTTGAGAAAATTATAAATTTCAAATAAAAATAAGAATTTTCTCAATTCAGGTAAATTATTTGCTTAAACTCTCCCCCCCCTTACCCCCATCCCATCATTTCTAATACTTAGGTCAAACATTTTTATTATTTAATTAATTAACATTTAAATTTTTTTATTTAAATATTTAAATAATTAAATAATTGTTATTTTACATATATATTTACATTTAATTAATACTTTGTTACGACCCGAGCTAAGGTTAGGTTAGTTTACTAATTTATTAGTAAAATTGGAGACAAGTTGCTGATTAATCAAGTTGGTAAGACTTGATATTTATTTTTAGTGTGGACTCGTTAGACTTTAAAGAAACTATGGGTTTCCGTTAATTAATTATATGCATATTCCTTTTATATGATTGTTTATTAACAATATAATATAAACAATTACATTTACTTACAATTTCGAAGTTCTATTGTCGATAAAGTTACAATAATGTGACTGCAACCAGGCTTGCGTCACTGTGTTACTAGTAGTATGTAGATATGAGATTTTTAGTTCGTATTATAGCACCTTAAAGCACTAGAACGACTATTTTAACAGTTCTTTCACAAACTCTAAGTGTTCTTTCTGTCACTGTACCTTGATACCAAAAGAAAACTTGTCTTCTTAGTAATCGGAAAGAACTTGCACTAATTTTAAAAAATTAGAAAGAGAATAGTAATTTTGAACTGTTATACGACGAAAGTAATAATATAACTGGAGAATAGTGCAATTTAGTTCCTTACAGAAAACAATTATTCTCTTGGTGTTTAGCACTGACTCGAACTATTCAATATTACAATCGAAGTGCCGACTCAACGATACCGTTCGGGCAGAAACACACCGGAGTATTTGACAAGTGAAGTGAGAAAAACGGGGATTTATATAGTAACGATCATAGACTCGTTGAACTCCGATCTGAGAAAATTTGTAAGAAACACGTTCATGCAAATTCGTAAAATCACATACAATGAAAGTTTGTAATAATCGCGCGTTTGATAATTTGTTATAATCACGTACTTGATAAATTGTTATAATCACGTACTTGATAATTTGTTATAATCACGTACTGTGAAAGTTTGTTATAATCAATTCATTAACAATTGTATTTGTTATTTATCAATAGATTAACAATAAAATTGTTTATACTAATCGTTTATTAACAAACTTTATAATTTTTCTTATAATGATTTACTATCAATTGACCATTGATTGTGGACTGATTGTCTTGTTTAAATCTTTAAGTTACTAACAATAAGGATTGAATTGTCTATAACAAAATTTGCATTTGACGTTACAGTTTATAAGATTAATGATTTTGACAATAACGTTATTATGAATTTTTGAATTTATTGGATTATCGACTTATTTATCCTTATAGTAATATTCTTCATGACACATTAATCTTATGATAATGCACCGACTGTTGATTAGTCATTTATATAACTACAGTCGTTGTCTTATCATATCTGATTTGGATAAAAGATCGACTGCGATTTCATGAGATGCTAAATCTTAATCGAAATTAAACCTATTTTACCTTATGTAGGTGATTAATTTTTAACAGTTAATTTACATATTTTTATACCGAATTAATTATTATCTTTAATGTCGTGTGTAAAGCACAAGCACATGACAAAACATTTTTAACCAGCATATATGTATACATGTATATATACACAAATACTCGTCAAGTGGTACACATGATTGCCTAAAAATGTTATATGGGGATGTAACACTTAACACAAATACAACAAATATACCTTGAAATAAAATTTTCCACGGTTGGAGGAATTGAACCCGGGTTGCGCGCATCAGAAGCTGTGCCGTTACCACTATGCCATCCAAGCCTCAATGGACAGTTTTCAAAAATTGCTATTTAAGTTGCACATCCATTTGAAGCGAAATATTTTCTTGGATCAAGAACACCGGCATTGTATTAAGTAAAAAAAAGTTTCAAATAAAATGAATGAAATGATTTGATTTTTGAAAAACGATTTCTCCAGACAATACTTTACTATTTCGCTTAAGAACATAATATTCTTGATTCAATCCTTTTTGGTACTTCGGATAAGTAAAATATTTGATTTGATCAATAACATATTTGCTTCCACCAAATACTGAATTATTAATTCAAGAACTCTATCCAATGCTAATAATTACTTGGCACAAGAAAATTAATTTCTCTCCTCAAATAAATATGGGATTGATTCAAGTAAACTCTGCCAAGTAAATGCATTTACTAGGTTCAATTACATTTTTTTTCAGTGTAAGAGTTGATAATTCTACTAATTTATTAGTGAAATATTAAACTATTAATTGAAAAGGTGGAATTTCTGCTGATTCGGATTTAGAGAATGAATATATGGAACTTTTAAATACATATGTTTAAGGTTATTTTATACTGGAATTTTTTTAGATTTTCAAACACTGTTAAGAGTCTTGTTCCAAATTTCATGCAAAGGTGTTTGGTAGCAGAGTGCGGAGTCGGACATAGCCACCTCGATAAGCAATGTAACAACTATAAAAACATCTTACCTTGAGGGGTTGCTCTGTCCCTCCAGCTGTCTTTGCAACTCGACACAGGCACCCATTTTCACGATCAAGTCCTTTTTGGCGTGCGTCGATGACTTAGTAGAGTACTTTTCGCCCCTCGAAACAAGGCACTGGGTGAAAGTTGCTCTCCTGAGGTCACTATACTCCTCCCCAGGATAGGTTTCGTCAACCTCACAAGCCCCAAAAAAAACATCCTTCCCAGACACATTTAATTTTTCCACCCCACCTGCTGCTCTGCCCTCCTTCAGCATCGCCTTCCTAATCTCCCTCACCTCCATTTTCTCTAACAACATTATTAACTCCCCAAGACCCTTCTCTAAATATTCCTTTCCACCTTCACTCCTGTTCTCTAACTTTTCACTGTTCTTTTCTATTTCACTCCTGTTCACCACACTTTTCTTTTCACTTTCACTCCTGTTCTCTAACTTTTCACTGTTCTTTTCTATTTCACTCCTGTCCACCACACTTTTCTTTTCACTTTCACTCCTGTTCTCTAACTTTTTATCTTTCTTTTCCATGTCGAGGATAGAAAAAAAGGGGGGGTTAGAACGAAAGAAATATTTTTACGCGAAGTAATTAGTTTCCCGGTCGCCACCGAACTGATTTGCGGGGACCTGCGTCTGGACCTCGGCGACGTCGAGCCCTTATCACGGTAATTCTATACCAAAACATAGAATCACCGTGACTGGGAACACACTATAAGAAATGCATTGTAACTTCTTATAGTGTGTTAGAAAATTCTCTTCTTAATAAATATGTTAAAGTCAAAAAAAAAATAAAAAGGAGAGAAAGAGGCCTGTTTTCCTGAAACTCATAAAATAACACGCACCCTAGCTTCGTCTCTATAGCGGCTAGTTTTCGGGGACGAAAACAGAATATTCACGGTGGGTTGTCACGGTTTAACTCAATAATGATTAAATTCTAAATTTGATTCTTAATATTTTATCGGTCTTCTCAAATTGATACTAAGACTTCTTTCGTCTTAAATCCATGCGCGACTGAAAAGTGTCACCTTATCGCAAACTATAAGCTGGTGTCAGCAACGCACCAGAAACGAAGCCAGGCTATTTGAGCACTTAATTATAACAGGAACAAAAGGGCTAGTTCATTGAAAAGAAAATTATGATTTTCAGGAATTATTTATATATATGTATATATATATAAATGTATGTATATATATATATATATATATATATGTATTACTAATTTTTTTGCAGGCAACTTTGGATATCCTCGAATATCCCACTTATCTTGATTGGGATATTATATATATTCATATAGGGATATAATTGGATATCCCATGTATTTTGTTTAATATTGCGGGAATTATATGTGAATATCCTTGGATACCCCAATTGTTTTTGGTTTGAGTACTATATGTATTTACATATGGATATCTTTGGATATCCCATTTATTTTATTTAAATATTATCTGGCATTTATATATGGATATTCTTGGATATCCCGTGGTGTATTGGTTTGATTATTATAAGAAATTATCTACGAATATATTTGAATATCTTATATATTTTAGTATTTAATATTGCTAGAATTATACGTGGATATCCTTGGATATCCCAATTGTCTTTGGTTCGAGTATAATATACATTTACAATTCTATTATCGGCATTATGTACGAATATCCTTGGATATCCCAATTGTTTTGAGTTTTAATATTATATGCATTAAGTGTGAATATCTTGGGATATCCCATGGTATTTTGATTTGATCATTATAAGAAATTATTATGAATATATCTGAATATCCTGTGTATTTTAGTGCTTAATATTACGGGAATTATATGTGGGTGTCCTGGAATATCTCGCATATTATTAATTAGAATATTGTATACATTCATATGGGGATATCATTGGATATCCCATGGATTTTTGTTTAGCATTGCGGGAATTATATGTGGATATCCTTGAATATCCCAATTGTTTTTGGTTTGAGTACTATATGTATTTACATATGGATATCTTTGGATATCCCATTTATTTTATTTTAATTATATAGGTGCACGTATGCACCTATATAATTATTATAAATCGGAAGAAAACTCTACTATAAATCACGAATTAAATTACCAAAAAGAAAAAGAATAGTAACCTCAATGAAAAGGAATAGTAGCTTATACGTATATTGCTTTCGAACCCATACACCTTTGGATGCCTGTAGCGACACACACGCATACATATTACTTTTGAAACAAGGCTAGCATGGCGGCACGCACACAGGCATACTATGCATAGCACGGGCCACTCACACATGGTTGGTCTCTACTCGTTGCTTCTTCTCCTTCGTTTCATCTTTCCCTCTTCCCCTAGGCCCCATGTGCTTGACCAGCAAACGCACATGTATGATTCAGGCTGATATTATTTCTTTTAAAGCTCAAGGAAATAGTAAAGGAATTATTTATCTCCAAACTATTTAATTTAAATTGATGCACCCTTTAAAGTTACGTGGTGTTTTAAGGTTGTTGAATAATTATAAAGGTTGCACTAGTATTATTAATTAGTGCAATTTCATTAATAAATAATTTTAATTATTTATTAATAACAACAATAAATAATTTTTTTATTATTTTTATTTTTTTTTACTATTGATTTTCTTTTTGTTTTTTTATTTATTATTAAAGTTTTTTTTCTTCTTCCGGAATTATTAAAATTAATAATTCCGGAAAAGTATCAAATTTCATTTCTCGCCTGCTAAATAAACGCACGTGCGATGAGCTGGATTGAATATTATTTCTTTTCCAGCGCAATCAAATTAAAGAGAAATTACTTATTTAAACTTTACTTATACACACTTTAAAATATATGGTGTTTCTTAGTTATTGTGCAATTATAACTAGAACACTAGCACTAATTTTAGTGCAATTTATTTATGATTATAAATAATCATAATTACATTTTTGAAATAATAACAACAACAATAAACAATTTATTGTTTTATTTTATTTTTTTTATCTATTTTTTTTATTATTATTTTTTTTTTGGAATTATTTGAAAATAATAATTCCAGAAAAATATCAAATTTTCCTGACAGCTTTCCGTTCTCACGCTAAGCGTGAGATTCGCAAGTCAGCAAAAATCTTCTTGACCAATGGGCCTTAAGTTCCAACCCTACTTCTACTCCCACAACCACCTCTTCTAAACCCAAATCTTCCCCCAGATTTAGAAGCAAGGACTAGAGGAGCAATTAACATTTTCAAAATTTGTAGTACAACTTTCGCTCTCTTAGTAAGCTCCTCGTGGAGGCATCAACGGATTGCGAAACGCCGGGACGCACCCGTCAGTTAATCGACCCCCAATTTGAAGGACCACTACGAGATAGTGTCTAATTTTGGGACTGACGAGAATAAATAAAAGGTAAAAGCTTCACATTAGTGAAGCCCGACCAAAGTTAATTATTTTCGTCATCTTAAAATTTAAAAATTAAAATTTTGAGTTTTGTTAATAATTAAAATTCGCGTATAAAATTTAAATTCACAGACTAAATTTTGAACAAAGAAATAATTTTAAACTCAGTGCATAAGTGCGTACCCAGTTTAAAATTTTCTTCCTTAAATCGTGAATTTAATTGTTCGTGTGTGGTGCTTAGGCCATCCAAATTTGAGAGGCCTAACAGAAAGGAAATTTTCGCCCGTCGAGAATCTCAAAGCTTGGCGGTAGGATAAGGTCACTGTGAAGTTAAGGAATAAAGGAGATCGAGTGAGTAATTGTATCGTTCCGCATTATAATTTTCTTTGTATGTTTCTGTAGTCTTTTCTGTTTAAAGTTATAATAAATCGTAAATTTGCATTTCGAAAATTTCTGTTTTCTTATTTTCTTTTAACTTTCCTTTTTCAGATTAAATACTTAAACTATTAATTTAAAACTTCAAAATGATGTTGCTTGGCGAACTCTTTTAAAAGAGATAAACGGACCCCATAAAATAAAAACAGGACCATCCGGTCCTGTCAGCTTGATTTCCTCCAACGAACCTCCGCAGGCGCGCGGTAAACTTTACTTCATCGCTCAACATTTTAAATTTTATTCTTTGAATTTTTGACTTTTAGGTTATTTTTTATTTATTTTAATAATTAAAATTAATAATAATTTTTGGTTCGTAACATCTATAGAACATAATTTTTTCTCTTATCCCATAGTTCGCCATCTTTAGCCCATACTTCGAAAATGTATAAAAAATATATTTTTTTCATCCCAAAGTTCGCCATCTTTTGCCCATACTTCGAAAATGTATAGAAAATAATTTTTTCTCTTATCCCATAGTTCGCCATCTTTTGCCCATACTTCGAAAATGTATAGAAAATAATTTTTTCTCTTATCCCATAGTTCGCTATCTTTTGCCCATACTTCGAAAATGTATAGAAAATAATTGTTTCTCTTATCCCATAGTTCGCCATCTTTTGCCCATACTTCGAAAATGTATAGAAAATAATTTTTTCTCTTATCCAATAGTTCGCCATCTTTTGCGGATACTTCGAAAATGTATAAAAAAATATTTTTTTCATCCCATAGTTCGCCATCTTTTGCCCATAGTTCGAAAATCTATAGAACAGATTTTTTTCTCTTATCCCATAGTTCGCCATCTTTAGCCTATAGTTCGAAAATCTATAGAACATAATTTAATCTCTTATCCCATAGTTCGCCATCTTTAGCCCATACTTCGAAAATGTATAAAAAATATTTTTTTTCTTATCCTATAGTTCGCCATCTTTTGCCCATAGTTCGAAAATCTACAGAAAATAATTTTTTTCATCCCATAGTTCGCCATCTTTAGCCCATACTTCGAAAATGTATAAAAAATATATTTTTCTCTTATCCCATAGTTCGCCATCTTTAGCCCATACTTCGAAAATGTATAAAAAATATATTTTTTTCATCCCATAGTTCGCCATCTTTTGCCCATACTTTGAAAATGTATAGAAAATAATTTTTTCTCTTATCCTATAGTTCGCCATCTATTGCACATAGTTCGAAAATCTATAGAACATACTTTTTTCTCTTATCCGATAGTTCGCCATCTTTTGCCCATGTTAGAATACTAGTCCTTTGAAAAGAATTATTTGGCAACCATGTAGAATAAATATTAATTTTAAATTATATCCAGCATATAAGAACGTCGCAACGCGGCGACGCTATGCCTAAGGATATTTGACACTCTGATAACGTTCTGAGAATGCCTTTAACTAAGGAATGCTTATAATAATAAATTAGAGGGACAAAAGAAATTACATATTGTAACGATATTTACTTTTACTTACGGGTTTTACCCATTAATCGTTACAAAAATGGCAACTATCGGTTTCCCGATTACCGAATTATAAACTCCACACTTCGAATTTATAATACACCATCGATGACCCGTTTTAGGGAACTTCCCCGGCGCCAGGTAGGTGAACTACCCGGATCACGATAGCAGAAACAAAACAGGAACTTTCCCGGACTAGCTCAAAACCGAGCTCACTATTTTATTCAAATCGAAGTTAACTTTAAGTGACGAAATTCTATCAGGCGTGAGTACCGCACACAGGAGAGAGAGAGAGACAGACACAATGAATTTACACTCAATTAACAAATTTGACTAGAGAGAATTTAATTAATTAATTGAAATGATGTAACTTTATTTTTCCACACTTTAATTCCATTTATCAGAGAATGAGAACTTCCACACGCCGGTCTATGTACTTGAGAACCGAAAATGGCGGCGTCGTATCGGCTTGCCATGCGGTTCTTGGTCTCGAGGCTATTTCTCGGTCACACCGTACACCGGTGATATTCCCAAGGTAACGAGGAGATGAGTCCTGAGCACTAACCTCGGATTCGATCCAGGCGGGCACGGAAATCCATTTTTCATTATTTCTCTTGTAGAAACTATCAACCGCGGTGATACCGTACAATGCAATCGGCAGCCAGGCACGAACTGTCGAAATTAGGTAAATTGGCATCCTGCTTCGGTCCCATACATAGTTCATGCGCACCATGGGTTCGCCCCAGCAGCATGATAACAGGCCCAACATCTATGACAGGTGGTTGCCAGTTGACAGTAGATTTGTGCCGATTAGTATAAATTGTTGACACATTTTCGGTCGGTTGATAATTAAATAACAATAAATAACATGATGTTTTATAATCAACCATAACGTGTGCAATTCTCTTGAGATAAACAATATATTTCTGTACAACACAACCTTTCTGTGTTATCTCGATTCTATATAATTCAAAGATATAATCATAAAGTAAAAATGTTGAGTTCGATTCTGGCTACCGTATTTAATTTATAATAATTATTTAAGAATAGATTGAATGAGTTTTGGCGAGAACTTAATTCCGTTTTTATAACGTGATTATTTAAAATCAACGTTACAATATACAAACAAACTATAAAAGTAGGAATAATATAATTACAATAAATAAATTATATGCATTATAATACCTAAGATAAATAATAATTTTATTAATTAAACAATATAATTATTATTTAAATTCTAAGTTATTTCAAAAATAATGTCTCGAAAAGTATCATATTAACAGACTATTTCCGTTCTCACAGACCTACTATGAGATCCAAAACGTCAGCAAAAATGCATAGACCAATGGGCCCACGATTTGATTGATAATTCTAAAGTCTTGTTATTTCGATATCCGGCCGGTTGCATAGATATTGCCCGCGTCCGTTCAAACTTCAGTGGCCCACGAGCGTGATCAAAGCTTTTTATTTGAATTGTCGGTTGCATAGACGCTGCCCGGATTAATTCAGTAGAGAGCAGATCCATAGTGAGTTTTACACTATTGCTTGAGACGGCCGGTCATATTGCCCGCGCCCGCTCACCACAAGTGCAATCTCACAACCAGTTGAAAATTGCGCGAATCTTGCGTCGCGATTTCATAAAAACAAAAAGAATTTTCGCCCGACGGAGGTTTGTGATCCAAAGGAGAAGCATCCCCGACGGTAGTTTGTAAGTAAATAAGTATCGTTTCAATCACATATTCTAACACACACACTTTCTATTTGTAACACACTATAACCATTCTGTATTTACAAAGTATTTTCCTGTTTAAAAATAAATCATGTATTCGTAAAATCAATTTCTTTACTTCCTAACTAAACCCGAAATTCAAAATCATTTCAAAAATAGTGCAATTAACGATTCAGAACGGCAACTTTTAAAACAGTAGGAATAACGATCCCGCAGTAATAAACAGAGTTCAACTCTGGCAGCTTAGAGCCTCCCCAAATCGACTAATTAAGGGTCATCTCAAAAGCCCAATTCAAAATTAATTTACCGGTTTGTAACAGCCCATACTTCAAAAATGTATAGAAAATAATTTTTTCTCTTATCCCATAGTTCGCCATCTTTTGCCCATACTTCGAAAATAATTTTTTCTCTTATCCCATAGTTCGCCATCTTTTGCCTATAGTTCGAAAATCTACAGAAAATAATTTTTTTTTCATCCCATAGTTCGCCATCTTTTGCCCATAGTTGGAAAATCTATAGAACATACTTTTTTCTCTTATCCCATAAGATAATTTTCTAAAAATAGTACAGCTTAACTGTGAGAGATCGGTATCTGTCATGCATGATTTGAGTGAATGGATTATTAGAGATAAAATAGATGTTTGCATAATTCAAGAGCTTTATATTTTTAAAGATAAAATTAGAAGTTTACCATTAAGTATGCGAGTTTTTGCTAGCAAAAGTAATAGAGCTGCAATAATAATTCCAGCTAATTCCATAGAATGTATGTATTTAGGAGAAACAGGTAGGAATGATTGTGTGAGTGTACTAATTGATGGTATATTTGGAAAATTATATTTATTTTTCATGTATTGTGGTTATGATGTGAGTATGAATGATACAATCATTAATATAGATAGAATTTGTTCAAGGTTTAAGAATGTTAATTTATTAATTGGAATGGATGCAAATGCTTCCAGCCCACTTTGGCATAGTAAAGGACGTATGAATGGTAGTGAACGTTGGCATAGAGGTGATATCCTTGAAAACTGGATATTAGCGAATAGAAATGGCTTGTATGTGTTAAATGATCCAAGTGAATACTTTACATTTAGTGGTGCTATGGGCGAAAGTGATATAGATTTAACGTTAACAAATGTTGCTTTTGGAGAGTTATCTGGGGAAGTTAGGAATGATTGTGGAATAAGTGATCATAATCCGTTAGTCATGATTTTTGATTTTAAACCGGTTGCGAATGTGACTATAAATAATATTTTTAGTTGGAATGAATCTAAGGTGGATAGGAAAATGTATGAACAAAAATTATATTTGATCGCGAATGAATATGGACTAAATGAGTTTCTTAATCTCAATTTGGTAGGCAAAGTTAAATTAATGAATGAATGGATAATTCAAGTTAATAATGAATAAATGAAAAGAAGTAGTTCTACTAAAAGTAAAAATTTAAGATGGTGGAATGATGAGTTGAGCAAATTAAAGGTTGAAGTTAGGAAATATAGGAAAAGGTATCACAGAGCTAGGAAAAAAGGTATGGTTGATTCTGCTTTGAGGTGGAGAGAATGGATTGACTGTGTTAAAAAATATAAAACCAGTATGAAAGAAGCTAAAACTAATAACTGGAAGGATTGTGTAGAAGTTAAAGGTAGGGATCCCCGGGGTGATGTGTATAAGATTTGCAGGAATAAACGTAGAGTGAATGATTTTTCAGTATTGCAAAATGGTAACGGACTTACGAATTCATGGAATGAAAGTGTAGAAGTATTATTGTCGCAATTCTTTCCAAGAAATGAGGCCTTGCCGGAACTGTTAAAAGAATCAAGCTTGTTAGAAAATTCAGAATTTAATTTTGTAGAGATCGGTAAAGCAGTCTCTCGACTGCGTCAACGCAAGGCCCCTGGTTTGGATGGGTTTACGAGTAGTATGCTTAAATCTGTGTGGAGAGCAATTCCCTTTTTCTTAAAGAGTATGCTTCATGAGTGTTTTAAAACAGGTATTGTCCCAAATGAATGGAAGGAAGCTCGTGTAATTGCCTTGTTGAAATCGGAAGATAAGGATAGGATCTTACCTTCTTCGTATCGACCAATATCCTTGTTGACTGGTTTCAACAAAATCTTAGAGAGAATGTTGATAGATAGATTAATGGAAAGGATGCGAGATAAATAGAATGATAGACAATATGGTTTTGTAGTTGGTAAAAGTACTGAAGATGCGTGGTTCAGGTTCAAGAATGAAGTTAAAAATATGAATGGAAAATATGTTGTAGGTATTTTTGTTGACTTTAAAGGTGCTTTTGACAATTTAAAATGGAGTAATATTATTGAAAAGTTGATTGAGAGTGAATGTCCTTATGATGAATTGACACTTTGGCGTAGTTACTTTTCAAATCAGAAGGTGTGAATGGTAAATAAAAATGATACGGTATGGTTGGATGTTGTTAAAGGATGTCCACAAGGTTCAATTGCTGGTCCGCATCTTTAGAACTTGAGTATGAATGATTTGCTGAATGACTTAGATGACGAAAATGTTCCGCATGTTGCTTTTGCAGATGACATAGTAGCTTTAGTATCAGGGAATTCTAGAAATGAGGTAGAAATGAAAGTTAGAAGCTGTATGAATGTTATCTATAATTGGGGTAATAACGTAGGTGTGAGTGTATCTAAAGAAAAAACAGTGTGTATGCTCTTGAGAGGGCGCATACAATTAGTTGGTAGATCAGTTCGTATAAATGAAAATGTGAAAATAAAATATGTAGGTGTATTTATGTCTGAGAGAATGAATTTTGATATGCATGTCAAGAATATAAGAAGTAAAATAACTGCTACAGTAGGCAGTATGCAAAGGATTATGCGTAGGAATTGGGTTCTAGGAAGAAAGTTATTAATGTATTGATGACCGGGCTTTTTGGTGCCTGTGCGCTATATGCGTCTAGTGTGTTTCATGAGTGTATTGCTAAAGTTAAAATGTGTGAAGAAATAAATAGGTCTATGCGTTGCATAATGTATATTGCTGCAAGAGTGTGTCGCACAGTTTCAACCGAAGCGATGCAAGTAATTTTAAATTGGCTTCCATGGGATTTATAGTGTATGAAAAGAGCGACTATTTTCAAGGTTAAAAGAGGATTGAACTTATCAGTTCATGATGTAGTTAATGATGAAGAAATAAGAGGTTTGGATGTGAGTGTTGTAGTTAAACTAATTGAAAAAAGGTATATGATTTTTGGCAACATAGGTGGAATAGCTCTTCTAAAGGTAGAGTAACTTATGAATTTATTCGCGATGTTAGGAAATCGAGGTTTTTGCGCTCTTTGGATTTCTCATGGCCTGAAGGATATATCCTGACTGGTCATGGAACCCTCAAGGCTTGGTTATTTAGTAGGAATCTGTCTGAAAGTCCCGAGTGTGTATGTGAAAATGGTAATGAGGATTGGAAACATGTTCTTCTTCAGTGTGACATGTATGCTCCCTTCCGTCAAATTGATGGAATGGGAATAGTTGAATATCAAGACGGTACTTATGATACAGGTGTACTTCAACGAGCTCTGTGATGCGTGGCAGGGGACACCTGTTGACCGGCGACTTAGCTTAACCGCCTGGTCGCGAGATGGAAACCCTCTATATGGTCCCCCTAATCCCAAGCTTGAGCCGTGCGGCGAGGGGATGCGTGGTTGAGGGATGTCAACCATGAGCACGAATGCTGAGTTTTATTTTTTACATTGTAAGATTTTGCCTTCCCTCACTTAAGGGTGGTGCGCCGATCGGATGACGTAACGAACACTGGACCTCTTCTTTTCTTGACTATTTTCTACTCTATTTGTTTTCTTTACTTACTCTATTTTAACTTCTATTCTATATTATATCCTATTATATAATTTAATTTCTACTTCTTTCATCCAGTGCTTGTTCGTCATTCTGTCAGCGGTAAAACGCTGCCTGATGGGTGAGGGGTAAGAAACAGATGATTATGCCCAACAAAAAAAGCCTCGTGAAAAAATTAGAGAAGGGGGAGAGGAGGAGAATGTAACGACGAGTGAGGAAAGTGGCAGATGATGTATTGAGTTGTGTTTCACGGTTAGATGAGATTATAAAGCAGTTGGCATTAGAAGATGTTGTACATAAAGGCAGGTTGGATGAGCGTGAAAGAAAGAATGAATGTGTGACGAAAGTGACTGATTGTGTGAATGTTATGTGTCAAGTGGTTGATAAAATGAATCGAAATGTGGGTGACGTAGGTGAAGTGTGGGAGAATGTCAAGACGAGTATGAGTGTGACACAAAAATTGTCGAGTGAGCTGCGAAAGAGCTATGCTCTAATTGTTAAAGGTGCGAACGAGGAACTGAGTGCGAAAGAAGTGAGCCGAAGGATGAATGAGGCTATTGTGGATGAAGTGGATGTACGAGTAAAAAAGGTGAGGCCAGAAAGAGAGGGAGTCATTATCGAAGCAGCGACAGATCGGGACAGGGGAATCCTCACGTCCTGCTCTAACTTTGGAGAGGCAGGCCTTCGGGATGAAAAACTGAAGGTCATGGATCCCCGTGTCCTGATCTGCGACATACCGAATGGAATGAGTGAAAATGAATTAATGATGAGTGTGTATGAGAAGAGTCTGAAAGGTATGATTGAGTTTGAGGAATATAAGAGGCGTAGCAAGATAGTGGGGAGAATTGGAAAAGGTAGTGGTAGTGTGAATGGTGTTGCGAATGTGATTGTGCAGCTGCCCTTGGAGTGTAAGAATAAGTTGGTAAGTGATGAGCGTGTGTATGTGGGATGGATGTCTTTTAGAGTGAAGGTCTTTGAGAGAGTCGCTATGTGCTTCGGGTGTCATGGCTATGGCCATAGACTGAGTGCAAAGTGGAGAGAAAATGTTTTAAGTGTGGCAACTCTAAAAACGTTGGCGCCATCTGTAAAGCTCCAGACGACTGCCCCAACTGCAGAGCGAGAAGACTGCCCTCTAACGGGCATAGGGCCTCTTCGCCTGACTGTCTGGAGTATGCGTGGCGCCTAAACGTATTGCGGGCAAGGTGCAGTAATGGCTAATAACGCCACAATAATTAATATGGAACTCGAGATCCTGCAGCTGAACTGTAATGGTGCGTATGGGGTGATGACGGACCTCAGTGAATATGTTCTTGGAGAGCGCATTCAGTTGTGTCTTCTCCAGGAACCATATGTTCAATATAATAAAGTTTGTGGTTTAACTGCAGGATCAAGAGCATTTGTTCGTGAGTCTGGGAAAGCGTGTGTGGTTGTATTGGATGTTGGTTATGAATGTATGGTTATGGATGAATTTAATTTTGATGATGGTGTGTGTGTATGGATAAAAGGGGATATTGGGGAAATGTATGTGGTATCACTGTATTGTAGGCGGAATGGGGAAATGGATAAATGTGTAGAGTATTTGAATAATGTATGGCGTATGGTGAATGGGAAGCGATTGTTGATAGGAATGGATGCGAATGCCTTTTCCGACCTCTGGTACAGTAAAACCCTGGGTCGGAGTTGGCGAACACTAAATAGAGGGGAGAGATTGTGTGATTGGATCCTGTGAAGGGATGTATCTGTGTTGAACGAGCCGTCGCCCATCTATACGTTTAGTGGGCCGAACGGCCAGAGCGACATAGATGTATCCCTTTATAGGGGAGGTGATTGTCTGTTTGAATGGGATGTCTTGGATGAAGTAGGTATAAGTGATCATAATGTGATAAGAATGAAAATGAGAGTGAATGTAAGAGAGGCTGATACGCAGGTGATTGAACTGAAAATGGAACGACAAAGAGTGTGATTAGAATAAGTTAAGGTCCTCATTGAGTCCTCTGCTACAGGCTTCGGGTATGATCTGTACTCGGAACTTGGTGCGGAGGACAAAGCGAGGAAAATGTATGAATGGATTGAGGATGCAAATTATGAATGTATGAAAAAAATACGTCGGCGAAATAAAAATAGTGTGTTGTGGTGGAATAAAAGTTTAGAGCGAAAAAGGAAGGATGTAAGAAAGAAGAGAAGAAATTATCAGAATGAAAGGAGAAGAACGGGTGATTTGGATAAAAGAAAATGGAGCCGGAGCCAGACGGTTCTTAAACCCCATTTTGGGGTTTACGAAATTCCATGTGTCCCTATCTACTTGGAGTTGCGCTTGACGTGTGGAGCTGAACGGACCTGCTTTGCGCCGCTCTGCTTTGGACTTGAATTTAGTGAGCAATTTTCGTTATTTAATTTTTAAAATTTGCACAGACGTTTGTCTTGTGACAGAGTATAGCTGTTTAAAGTTTCGCGAGAATCGGGTGAAGTGCGCAGGCGTTGCGAGTTTTTGCATCCCCTATTTTATAGGGGTGCACTACCCGTAACCAGAATTGGTGTTGGTGATTGAGCAGATTGGACTCGTTGATTACCCTGTTCGAGACTTTTAGGTTTTCCTCGAGTTTTTTGGTCACTTGGGGAATTTAAGGCAAATTTAAGGATACAGGGACCCTTAGTAGTGCGGCAAAGAATAATAAACTGTTGCTGGGGTTGTGAAGCTTCCCTGGCATATATTTATTTCGTGCAATGGTTCTCTACCTGTGGGGCCATATTTGTGATTTCTTTTTCTTTATGATATATATTAATGCCATAAAGACTGGGGATTGAAAAGATGTGTAATGAAAACAGTTATGAATGCGATGATGGTGCCTGCTGTGATGTATTGTGCGATTGATTGGTATGAATTGGCGACATTGAAAACTGTATGTGAGGAACTGAATAGATGTCAGCGTGTTCGTTTGTATGCATGTACAAGAGTGTGTCGGACGGTCTCAACGGTGGCGATGCAGGTTATCTTTGGGTAGCTGCTGTGGGACCTTGAATGTAAGAGAAGAGCGAATTGGACTAAGATACGAAAGAATATTGAAATGAATAAAATTGATTAAGTGACTGATGACGAAATGAATGAAGAAATGAATGTGATTGAGAGAAAGAAATTAGTAACTGAGAGAGCAAATGATGTGTGGCAGGAAAGATGGAATAAAGGTACTAAGGGAAGGGTTACGTATGAATGGATTAGGGATGTGAGGTTTGTGGGCAAATGTAAGATGTTTGATCCGGGCCTGAAGGTGAGCTACCTGCTGACAGGGCACGGGAGTCTTAACGCCTTTCTTCCTTCGAGGAATTTGGTCGACTCCCCGTCCTGTCAGTGTGGCTGTGCGAATGAGGATTGGATACATGTGTTGTGTGATTGTGACATGTATGCAAGGTTTAGAAAAGAGAGTATGAATGTAACTGGAGGACCTGGTCAATAGAATGTTAGCGAAGTATTAAGTAAGAAAGAGTATTATGATTGTTTGTGTGAGTATGCTGAGCGTGCATTTAGAATGAGAGCTTGGGTGATTGCTAATGCGTGAAAATAGTGTGAATGACTAAAGTATGAATGAATAAAAATTTGAAATGTCCCATCAGCTTCGACTAAAGACTGCAATTGTCAAGGTAAGATGTGTATCTTCTTTTGCCCGCTGGTGCAGTGAATGGTAAGATTCCCAACCGGTACTCATACCAGAGTATAAACGGTACCACGGGGACCGGATGCCCGGGAGACTTGTCTCCTACCGGTCATTGGGTTGGACACGTGGTGGCAGTGGTTAACAGCCTACATCGCTTGAGGCTAGAGGCGTTCTTGGGAGAGGGCAGGCAATTGGGCACATCTAGTGTCATCGCGACTGTCCACTCTCACCCGCCTCGACGTGTGAGTTGCGGTCTCAACTCGGGTAGCGGCTTGCATAGCCGTTAGGGATAGGAAAGGTCCCGGCCCCCACCGAGGGTCCGCATCGGTCCTTACTGACCTTGCGGAAATCGGTAGACGACCAGAACATCTTGGTCGTCGACGCTGGCCGAGCGTATCTCGGCCCCGTTACGCTCGTAGGCGAGCCGTGTGGGTATACCAGTATTGGGAGGCCCTGCACGTAAAACAACATAGGCGATGTCCCTATCTACCGAGTCTCGCTCGAGCTGTCGAGTCGTACAGACGTGTATTGCGTCGCTCCGTTTAATTTATTTATTCTGTTGTTAATAATTGTTATTTATTTATGAAAATTTGCAGAACAGTTTGTAGAGTGGCAAGGAACATATCTACAAAGTTTCGCTGCACTGCGCACGCGCTACGATTTTTTGCACCCCCTACTTAATAGGGGTGTGCAACCCTTGCAGACTGTCCATATCTGGACTAAGTTTAGTGTGATGAACAAGTTTACGTACTGTGAGTTCGCATGTTTGTTATAATTTACCCGTTTTGTACTTTGTTTTTGCTGTCGCGCAGGTTCTGATGTCATATGGCGTGATTTTCTGTGACGTCACAATGTGTGTGTTCTGCATGGGTTATTTATAGCGCATGCAGACCCGTTCCCGGGCTAAGTGTAAATGTCGAGCCGATTGGACTCAAGTGGTTTTCCTGTTCCGTATTTTAAGGTCTTTTTGAGCGCGTTGTGTGTGGACTTGAATTCTTCCCCGTAAAGTGTACTGTTTATAACTTATTTATTTATTTATTATATTACCACACTGGTTCTCAATTTGAGGAGCCTTTCCCGATATTCAGTGTTTGGGACTCACGTGTTTTGAAAGGGTGAAAATGCCTTCAAAAAGGAACAAAAGGGGCAAGGGTAAGCAGGGGAGTGACGACGATAGTGCGTCACTAAGAGGGGAAAGTGCAGGTCATCGGCGCCGCGAGAATTCTCGCTCCCCACTGAGGGGCAAAGAGAAGGAAAGAGAAGGAGAGAGGTCGTAAGGAGCGGACAGCGAACGGACAAGGTAGGGAGTAGCTAAATGCTATGAAGAATGCTAGTGAGATAGTGAATGATGTGCGTGATCTTGTGTTGGGTGATAGTGGTTGTGCAGATGTTGCTGATGATGTTTTGAATGGTGTCAGTAAGTTGGATGAGTGTATTAAAAAATTAGCTTTGGAAAATGCAATGTTGCGTGGAAGGCTTGAAGAAAGAGACAGAATGAATGAATGTGTGTTAAAAATTTCGGAAAGTGTGAATGTGCTGTGTGACGTTTCGGAGAAAATGAATAAAAGTGTTGAAGGTGTAAATGAAGTGTGTGAGAATGTAAAGTCTGGTGTGAACGTAAATGAAAGGAGTGTGAGAAGCAACGAGAAAAAGAGTTTTGCTGTGGTTGTCAAAGGAATGAATGAAGATTTGAGTGCGAAAGAAATTAGAAAGCGAATAAATGAAGCGATTGTGAATGAGATTGACGTGTGCTTGAAGCAAGTGAAGCCTGCAAGAGGTGGGGTCGTCATTGAGAAGGCAACAGACAGGGACAGAGGTATCCTTACCTCATGCTTCAACTTTAAGGAGGCTGGGCTGTCTGTTGCCAAACCGAGGACTATTGATCCTCGGGTGGTGATCTATGACGTCCCCAACAGTATGAGTGAATGTGAGCTGATGTAATAATAAGTGTGGTAAATCTGGACACATTGGGGCGAACTGCAAATCCCCAATGGACTGTTCAAACTGCAGAGCCAAAGGACTGCCATCTAGTGGGCATAGGCCCACTTCAGTCGAGTGCCCAGAGTATGTATGGAGAATAAATTTGATGCGTGCAAGGTTTAATAATGGCTGAGAATGTCCTAATGAATAATTTGTGTATGGAGATCCTGCAGTTGAATTGTAACGGCTCTTGTGGGGTCATGACGGACTTGAGCAGATATGCCACTGAGGAACGGGTCCAAATGTGTATTCTGCAGGAGCCGTACGGGAATGCCAACAGAGTGTGTGGCTAAACTGCGGGATCTCGTGTGTTTATGAGTAAATCTGGGAAAGCATGTATGGCTATGTTTGATGTGGATTATGAATGTATGATCATGAATGAGGTCAATTTTGATGATGGTGTGTGTGTATGGATAAACTGTGCGATTGGAGAAATGAATGTCATATCTCTATATTGCAAACCGAATGGAGAAATGGATGAATGTGTTGAATACTTGAGTAATGTGTTGCCTGTGGCAAATGGTAAGCGTGTGTTGATTGGTATGGATGCGAACGCCTCCTCTGACCTTTGGTACAGTAAGGCCTTGGGTCGGAGTTAGCGAACATTAAATAGGGGTGAGAGGTTGGCTGATTGGATCTTGTGGAGAGATGTATCTGTGTTGAATGTGCCATCGCCCGTCTATTCCTTTAGCGGGCCGAATGGCCAAAGTGACATAGATGTATCTCTCTACAAAGGAGATGAATGCCTGTTTAAATGGGATGTGTTGAATGATGTTCGTTTGAGTAATCACAATGCGATAAGAATAAAAATGAAAGTAAATGAGAATGAAGCTGTAACTCAAATGATTGAACTGAAAAAATGGAATGACAAAAAGTGTGACTGGAATAGGTATGAGATGTTGATTGAATCCTCCGCCTCGGACTTTGGATATAATAGTGGATAGAAATGGTTTGTCTGGAATGATAAAAGATGGTACACATGCGAGAACATGGAAACGTCCGGTTAAGTGAGCCTGTAGACCAGGGGCAGCTCATGCCACAGAGCGCGTCCATAAGTTGTGGATAATGGAAAGCATTCTTCGTGAATGTATCTGCTTTATGCAGACTCGAACAAGAGCAAATATACAAATAAAATATAATATATTTCCTAATGGGCGTCACAGCTGCTGTGATGCCCCTTTTTGCTTTAAAAACTTTTGCATATGGGAACTGAACATGAAAAGTAATATGAATTCTTCAATGAAGAATATCATATAATTATAGTTATATTGGGGCGCCCACGGCTTCTAGCTGTGGGTGCCCCAAATTGCTGTAAAAATTTTTGAAGATCACTAAGGGGCAAGTGAATCTTATAAATAGCATAAGCTATAATATTCATATAATACAATAATCTTAGGGTGTCACAGCTCGCTGTGGCGCTCCAAATTGCTGTAAAATTTTTTGAATAATAATCACTAAGGGGCAAGTGAATTAAAAGAGTAAGGCATATATATATATTTACGTAATAGGGTTTCTACTCCTGGGCTCGTATCCCAAAAATTTTTTGAACGCAAAAAAGAGGACCCTTGCGGGCCTCGGGCTAAATAGCTCAACTTTTGAACGCATAGAAGGACCTACATGGACCTTGGGTTAAATAACCCGATATTGAACGAGCCTAAAGTTTTATACTATTTAGGTGTACCTGGGACAGATACCGGTAACCTTTTAAAGGAGCAGTATTGCCATTATGAGTCGTTTCTTGTGAAATAACAAGTACGCCTTTGTGCTTATTAATGCTGTTCCGTGGTTTTTGATTGAATTTCCGCCGGTTCCTCTACCCTATGCTAGTATACATACCACAGGTAGATGATTTACTTCATACTACTGCTCTAAATGTTGTATTTGATTGGTCTAAAGTGATGGGTGAATATTACGTAACATATATACAAATGTATATTGGAGCTAATTGCCCTGATGGTGCTACGAGTTGCAGCTTTGCTGTAATTATCAGAAATTTTGAACGTGTAAATGCCGTGAGGCATTTTAATAAATGATATAGAGATTCGCTATGTCAGCTTAGTGAGTGCCAAAATATACCTTTAATAATGTTGCATTGATATGGAGATTTGCTATGTCAGTTTAGCGAGTGTCCAACATCATTGTTACATATAAAACAGGATGCTTGTCTGCGTCTCACGTACCTCATCGCAATATGCCTTAAAAACAATGCGCATGGAAAGCTAAGGATTGAGGAAGTCCCATGTTCGCTTAAAACTAATGACGGTCATACTTTAAACTCAGAGGATACTGCAAAGTACCTCATGAAAACTCTTATCCCCGATGCTCCGCCTAACTCTGCTGTTGGAGAGGAAGAACAGTATGTCTCAACTGAAGAGAAAGAACCAGAGTTCACTCTTCAGGAAGTGAATAAAGCTGTTAAATCCTTCAAAAATGGTAAAGCTCCCGGACCAGACAATATTGAAGTAGAAGTTGTCAAAATGGCAATTCCGTTTATAGGAGAAATAATTGTTAAACTCTTGAACGGCTGCTTGAAATTCTGTGCGAACTTGAAGAATTACTTGGTGATAATGTTGTTGTATACGCAGACGACCTCACTGTATTGATCGAACGTGATACACGGGAAATAATTGAATCTAAAAGTAACATCGTCGTTGAAAAAATCGCGAGTTGGTGTAAAGACGCGGGTCTTCAAATCTCCAAGAGTAAAACGGTTATGACTTATGTCAAATATGAATCGCGTAAACCTAAAGCGCAAAAAGATCTCGCGGTCGTACGGAAAGATCGGAAAAGCAAAACGAGAAATAAGAAATTTTCGGACAAGAAGTTTGGTCCGTACAGCTCGTGTACAGACAGACATCCAATTGTAAAACTTAACGATAAAAATATTAAGTATGCCTTCAGCACGAAATTACTTGGTGTATATTTTGGAGAAAAACTAAGTATCGCGGATCATATTACAAATTTATCTTTTGACCTTAAAAATAAATTTCACAGTCTTGTGAAATTGGTAGAAGCCAGCTGGGGTCTTAGAGGAAGGACACTCAGGACGATCTATCAGGCGGTTTTCGTTCCCAAAGCGTCTTACGCTGCGAGAGCATGGATCGACTTGGCAGAGAAGAATGACAAACTACTCCAGAAACTAGAATCAGCTCAGCGGTCTGTCCTGCTTGGAGTTAAACGTTCATACAGAACAGTCTCCACGGATGCCTTGCCTGTTGTTGCTGGGGTTTTGCCAATTCGCTTGGCAATTAAAGAAAGAGTCGCGATTTCAAAACTTAGAAACGGTTTAAATACTCAGTTCGGAAATTTCGAATTTCTCGAAAATACTAAAGTCACGGGCGCGATTAGGAATAAAATCCAAATCGAAACTTTGAGACTATGGCAAGGCCAATGGAATAACGCGGAGCACGGAAGGCTCACTAAATTATTTTTCCCTTCTGTTAAAATCAGATTCTTAAATAATTCGCTTTCTCCTGGATATTACACAACACAATTCATGACAGGACACGGGGACTTTGCTTCTTGGCTCTGTTCACGTACCCTCGCCGATAGTGAATTTTGTAGTTGTGGAGGAGTTGAAACAGTCGAACATGTCGTTGGACATTGCCCTAAATACAATTCCCTCAGAGCGGCACTAAGATCCCAACTAGAAGCTCCTGAAGCAAGATGGCCTGAACTTGCTGGTCAATTGGTCAAGCAGTCAGCCTTCAAAGCCTTCGGGTCTTCCGAAAAACAAGTCCTCAAGCTCAAGAGGCAGTTAGTAGGGTAAATAGAAAACTTTCAAATTAAGAACTCAACAGTCTATGGTCGGATAAGAACTGTACGATGCAGGGCCAATCAACATGATGGTATACTTGTGCATCAGAGGACTTTAAGCTAGATAGGGACATTATTTTACTAATTGAAAACTTTAAACCTTTCAGAGGTGAAGCGTTTCGCTTGAGATTCAACGTCTGTGGCGTCCCCGCTGGGCAATGCATGAGGACTGGGGGGATCATAGGAATCTCCTTTGATTAACATGATTCCCTCAGGACGAGTGTAGCAGAGAATCTTTCCGTAATACGGCACCGGTCTTCTGTCATCTTGAGTCCTTACATGCAAGAAGAAGAAATTCTGAAGCAAGTAAGGAAATCAGAGACGTTTTTCCTTTGCGCGGCCTTTGGACTTGTGTTTTTGCTTAATTGTGGATAAAGTGTTATTTTGTCCCGAAAGGGAGGAATCTATGCTCCGTTCAGAGCCAGACGGTTCTTATAACTCCATTTAATAAATTATACAAATTCCCGCTGTCCCTATCTACCCCGGTGGGCGAATAATCTCAACGTTGCCCTCTGACATGTCGTAAGAGGCGACTAATAAGAGGATGGAGTGGTTAGGCTCGGAGATCAGGTAGGGTCCTCAATCTGACACTCGCACCTGAGTCTAATGGTACCGCGGTCCGTGTAGTGAAATACGCGTATGCGGAGGTACTGCACGATATACTTGTGCTCTACAGTGCTTAGCTTGGCTTTCTTTTTGATTGCTTTGAATTTTTCTGTAATTATTATTGCCTGTGCTCTTTAGAGGTGTCAGAATAAATAATTTTATTAATTTTATTTATTTTTTGCCATTTTGTGGAGTTTGGTGTCTTGTGCAGTGTATTTGACTTCGGTCTATGCAACTGATTGGGAATTATCTTTTGATTTTTCCTTTTTATTTTTTCCCGTTTTTCAAGTGCTTGCTTGGTGAATTGAATTGCTTTTGGTTTTTCAATTCATTTTTATTTTTTATTTTAGTTTAAAATTTGCCAAATCAGATTTGTGGTGAAAAGTGGTGACGTGTTCTCTTGTGATGGGGAAATCCAAGAGAGGTGACTCAGACATGGGGAAAACCCAGGCTGGCGCCAATGGTGGCGGGACGGAGATGCAAGCGTCTGGCATGGCTTTGACACCGGGGAAGGTGAAACGGAAGTCTTCTGAATCTCCAGAGGGTAAGTCAAGCCGTTCTAGCAGTAAAAAAGTTAGGAGTAGTAAAAAGAATGTTGAAAGAATGAGTGAGACAAGTGAGAGTGAGAGAGAAAATGAAAGTGATTCTGGTGAATCAGATGGCTCGGATATAGTAGTAGATCAAACTATTATTTGTAGAAGCAGTGGAAGTGAATCGGAAGAAGAAGTGAATAGTAGTGTTAACAATAATAATAAGGATGTGAATGAGGAAAAAATGGGAATGGAAGATTTTACTATCGGTGCTATGAAATTAATTAGTGATGGATTGAGGTCGTTCGTCTTGAATGAGCATAATAAGGTTAGCAAAGCAGCTTGCAATACTATTCTGCAAAGTATGAGTGAGTATGAGAAATTAATTGGTGGGTTATTGTGTGAAAATTCTAAGTTGAAAGGTAGATTAGAAGAGAGAGGAAACAGAGTAGTGCTTGATTCCTCTAATTTGGCATCTGCTCCCTCGATCTCAGTTCCCAAAAGTGTGAATGTTCCAAAAAAGGTGGTACCGGTTTTCAAACCATCTTATTCGTTGATAGTGAAGGGTAAAGCGAATGAGACGAATGAGGAATTAAAAAATAGGCTGATAAAAGAAGTGAAAGTTGTTAAAGGTGTAAGAGTGGCGTCGATTAGTGCGGCAAGAAAGAGCAATACCAAAGAAAGACGACAAAGTTGCTCTCACAAAAGACTATGATTACAAGACACCCACTCAAGACACCCATAACAGGTGTCCGGTGGGAGAAAGCAACCATGAAAGCAACGTTTCCATCACACATGACCTCCCCAAAAGTAGTCCGGTGATGGAATACAATGCTGTAGGCTTAGAGCAGCTGACATCAACACAGTTCTTTTGATGTCAGCTGCTATTGTGTGCGCGTTTGTTTTACTTTTGTTTTTGTTCAAGTTTTCGTTTTTAGTTGCTTTGTTCTTTTAGATACGTAAGCGATGACCAACCAAACATCGGTGAGCGGAGCTTAGCTCGGAGACGAAACCTCCACGTGGTCCCCGCTGGGTACTTCGTCGCCCCCCGCCCTTTAAGGATCCACGGATCCTTCTAGGGTGAGGAGCGGTGATGCTAATCGTCTCCTCCCGGAAGGGCGCTCGGTCTTCTAGTCGTCCTTTTGGCTCAAACAGCCTTATAACGACAATTTTCCCATCCCCGTTCCCCTCCGGAGCGAGGGTATTGAGGAGGCTCGCTGAATCAATGCCATCTCTCTATGAAGAGCAGTGTCTTTCGCTGAAAGTAGATACTAGCTTTACCATCGGGAGTATAGCTATTAATTGGCCCAGGTATACCTGCCGACCCAATCGGCACAGTGCAAATTTGTCCCTATCTTCTAACTCCGCTATACCGGTCCCAAGCCCGTGACTCCACTTCGGTGGGGGAGAAGGAGGGGTAGCAGGGACTAGGTAATTATATTATCTAGTGGGTTTGGCGCGCCTAATACTACCCTAGCCAGTTATAGGTAAGCGCTGCTTATATCTAAATACCGTAACTTACAGGTAAACTTCAACGACCTCTGTAATGCGTGACAGGGGAACGTTGTGTGTCTGTAAACCAGGGGCTTGGCTTTGTCGCCTGGCCACGAGACTGAGGACCCTCTATATGGTCCTTCCTAATCGCAAGCTTTTAAGCCGTGCGGTGAAGGGATGCATGATTGGGGGCTATCAATTATTAGCACGAATGCTGTGTTTTTGAGAGAAATGTTTTAAAGATGCCTTCCCTCACTTAAGGGCGGTGGTTGGTAGGCGGGGTGTGTTGCAGGTTCAGCTTTTCATGTCCATTTACATTTCATTTCATCCTCATTTATTTTGTTTTTATTTCTTTTTAAGCTGGATCTTTGATGCATTCTGTCTGCTGGCATTCAACACTGTCTGATGGGTAATTGGTACAAACCAGATGATGGACAAATAAAAAATAACCTCGGAGAATAAGAGTGGATGTGAGGAGTGTTACCGTAAGGTGTGCGTGTGTACGACGCGGGGAGATGTGGTGTGGGAGAGTGGGAGTAGTAGTTCTTGTGAACGACATTCCCGCTCTCCTATCCGTAAGAAGAGTGATGTTAAGAGCGAGAGTGAGAGGGTTTCTGCGACGAGTGAAGATGAATCTGGTTGGAGGAAGACAACAACCAGAGCCAGGAAGAAATCCGAAGCGAAGATAAAGAAGCTGAAGAAGAAGAGAGAGAAAAATCAAGAGAAGGAGAAGGAGGAACAGAAGAGATTGTAACGACTGGAGCAGAAAAGACATGAGAAGAAACGAGTGGAGCAGGAACGACAGGAGAAGGAACGAGTGGAGAGGGAACGAGTGCAGCGGGAACGAGAGGAAGGACGGCTGGACCGGAACGAGAGGAAGGATGAGGACAGGAACGAGAGGAAGGACGAGAAGGAGCTGAAGTAGAAGAAGCAGAAGTGTAAAGTACCTGCTGCGGCAGAAGATATGGATGTGGATGAAGTGAGTGTGCGTGTAGGTGTGGTTGACGTGTTAAGCGTAATAAAGGACGCGAGCGCGATCGCGAACGATGTTAGGGAGGTCCTGGAAGAGAATGTCGGTACGCAGGAATCGCAGGCCGTGATGAGAGAAGTGAGAAGATTGGAGGAGCTGATCCGAAAGGTTGCGTTGGAAAATGCAATGCTACGATGGAGCTTAATGGAGAGAGGAAGGATGAAGGAATGTGCCAGCAAAGTCTCCGTAAGCGCTGATGTCATGTGCGAAATGGCGGAGAAAGTAAAGGAATGCGAGAGTGTGAATGTCGCGAAACCGAAAAGTGTGTCGAGAAGCTACGCTGTGATTGTTAGGGGGCCAACGAGGACCTGACAGCGCGAGAGGTAAAGAGACGGATGAACGAAGACATTGTCGATGAGGTGGACGTCCGGGTGAAGAAGGTGAAACCGGCAAAAGATGGCGTGATCGTGGAAATGGCGTCGGACAAAGAAAGGGCCGCTTTAACGACATGCCCAAATTTCAGAGAGGCAGGTTTGAAGGTGGAAAGGCCCAGAACGATGGATCCGCGGGTGATAATATATGATGTGCCGAACGGAATGACTGAAAATGAATTGCTGATAAATGTGTATGAGAAGGGCGTTAAAGACTTGATGAGCCTTGCGGAATTCAAGCCTTGGACGAAAATAGTGAGACGGATGTGCAAAGAAGGAGCTGAAATAAGTAATGTGGTCGTCCAGTTACCTTTGATTTGTCGCGATAAATTGTTAAGGGATGGCAGAGTGTATGTCGGTTGGGCGTCATTTAGAGTGAGAGAATATGAGAACGTACCCTGGTGCTTCGGTTGCATGGGGTACGGTCACAGAGTGAGAGAGTGCAAGAATGAAAAGTTGTGTTTTAAGTGCGGTAAGAGCGGACATGTGGCGACGGACTGCAAAGCGTCGGAAAATTGCAGTAACTGTCGAGCGAGGGGTCTCCCGTCGGTAGGGCACAACGCCCTTTCACGCGATTGTCCCGAGTATGTGTGGAGATTGAATGTCTTACGTACTCGGTGTAATAATGGATAAAGTCCCTATTACGAACCTAATTATGTCGAATGTGAGTGTTTTGCAGCTTAACTGCAATGGTGCGGCTGGTGTTATGAGTGATTTGTTGAGGTATGTTCTTGCGGAGGGCATACAAGTATGCCTTCTTCAGGAACCATACTTTAACTTCGGTAGAGTGTGTGGTTTATCCTCGGGTCCAAGAGTGTTTGCGAGCGAGTCGGGCAAGGCATGCGTTGCCGTGTTCGACGTAGATTATGAATGTGTGGTTCTGGAAGAATGTAAATTTCGGGACGGTGTATGTGTGTGGGTAAAGGGACAAATTGGGAAAGCTTATTTAGTTTCCTTATATTGCAGACCAAATGGGGATATGAGTGAATGTATTAATTACCTTAATGTAGTGCTTCGTATGCTTCAAGGGAAACGCGTTTTAATTGGTATGGATGCCAACGCCTCCTCTGATCTCTGGCATAGTAAAGCCTTAGGTCGGAGTTGGAGAACGTTGGATAGGGGTGAAATACTGGCTGATTGGATTTTGTGGAGGAATGTATCTGTGTTGAACGAGCCCTCGCCTACCTATACTTTTAGTGGACCGAGGGGCGAGAGCGACATAGATGTATCTCTTTACAAAGGGGAAGAATGTAACTTTGAATGGGAGGTTTTGGATAGAGAGGGTCTTAGCGACCATAATATAATTAAAATCAGAATGATTGTTACCGCGCCGGTGGTCGAATCACAATCGGTCGAATTAAAACGGTGGAATGATAAGAAGTGTGATTGGGAAAGATATAGGTTTTTGCTGGAGTCCTATGCCTCAACTTTTGGGTATGATAGGTACCTAGAACTTGGGGCTGGTGACAAAGTTAGCATGATGTATGACAGACCTATTAGTCTGCTAAGTGATGTGGGTAAAATCTTGGAGAGAATGATGATTGAGAGGATGTTAGTCGCAATAGAGGGTAAATGGAATGAATGCCAATACGGTTTTAGAAAGGGGAAATGTACCGAGGACGCGTGGGATAAATTAAAAGAAATAGTGGATGAGCCGGAAAGTAAGTATGTGGTCGGGATATTTGTAGATTTCAGGGGGGCCTTCAGCCATGTTGTCTGGGATGTTGCCCTAGAGAATTTAAAGAACGAAGCGGGATGTGTAAATGAAGATTTAAGGCTATGGGAAAGCTATTTTAAAGATAGATCCGCGAGTATGACGAATGGGATGGATGAAGTAACGCGAGTTCGCGAGCGAGGTTGTCCACAAGGGTCCATCGGAGGACCTTCGGTGTGGAACCTAGGAATGAATGAACTCTTAAATCTCTTAGAAAGCATGGGTATTAGAGTGTTCGAGTTTGCGGACGACTTGGTCGTAATTGTGACGGGCGAGACGAGGAATGCGGTAGAAGGTAGAGCGAGCGTGGTTATGAAACCTATTTATGAATGGGGCGATAAAGTCGGTGTGGATGTTAACGATAAGAAAACGGTGTGTATGGTTTTGAAGGGGGGGTTAAAAATGATGAATAGACGTGTGCATGTTGAATTGAGTGAAGACCACGTAAGGACCCTCAAGTTTGTCGAGAGTTTCGAGTACTTGGGGGTTCTGGTGGGTGTCGACATGAAATTTAGACCGCATGTCGAAAGAATGCGTCAAAAGGTTAACGGGGTGGTTTGAAGTTTGCGTCGGGTTTTAAGGAAAGATTGGGGATTAAAAAGGGGTGTAATGAAAACGGTAATGAATGGAATGCTCGTGCCTGCGGTAATGTACGCGGCGTCCGTCTGGTATGTATTGTTAAAATTAAAAACGGTATGTGTGAAATTAAACCGATGTCAGCGCGTCGGGTTGTATGCGTGTACGCGGGTATGCCGGACGGTTTCTACGGATGCGATGCAGGTAATATATGGATCGCTTCCGTGGGACTTGGAGTGTGTTATGTCCCGAGCAAGAGAAAGGCTTTTAAATAATTTTATTTATTTAGTTAAAATAGGTTTTAAAACCAGTTAGCTGATTAATCAGGTTGGTAAGACCTGATCTTTATTTTTATAGTAGGATCGTGATCACTTGTCAAAACTATGGGTTTTGCGTTAAAAACAAGAATAATATTCCTTTTATAAATCTATTGTTTATAATACTAATTAAAGTTACAATTATTACAGTAGTTACTTACGTTTATTACACAATTTTCTATGATAAAGTAAAGCAAAGTCGTTATATTTAGCTTCTTCATTGGTTTCGTTTCAAGTGAATGAAACTTAAAGTTTGTTATGTTACACTTATGTAACTTTCACAACTTTGTAAGAGTTTTGCTATAAATTAACAGTTTCACGTTATCTAAGTGTTAAATTATTTATCTTGCACCTTTTACGGAAAGAAACTCGTTTCTAAGTGATAATAATATAACTTGCACCTTTTACGGAAAGAGTTAATGAAATTTACACTGTTAATTGTGTATAACAAATTCGACAGTTAAAACAACAAAATTAATGATTCTAAGTGTTAAATTATTATCTTGCACCTTATTACGGAAAGAAACTTGTTTCTAAGTGATAAATAATCTAACTTGCACCTTTTTACGGAAAGAATACAGTAACTCGCGTTTAAACTGAAGGGTCGCTCTACAATGATACTATTCGCTCTGAATTACACCGGAACTTTTGACAATTGCTCTGATTTTTGCAGCAGCTTATATAGTTTCTAATCTAATGCATTTTAGGGAAGCTAAGTGGTGGAAGCATCTTGCTTTGGGTGTTTTCGCCACACGTCGTTTTCGGCACGTACGACATGCACTGCTTTAGTAACGTACGACATGCACTGTTTTAGTCACGTACTATTGCAATATTATCTTTTTATTCTATTATTCTTTCCTTCTATTGATTATTCCAACTTATAATCGTTAATAAATTCAGTACTGCTAAATTCAAACATCAATATTCACATTCAACTCATTAATCGAATCAACAAACGATATTCGATTAATCGATTGTCGATTATATATATATATATATATATATTATGAACACGTTTTATTCTAATAGTATCTTCCTTTTATCATGCGTCATCTTTTTCATTCATGCTTGACACTTGTCTTAAAGCATGGTTCATTGACTCATCTTACTCTTTTATTTGTATGAGAAATAACACGTGTTGGAAATTAATATGAACGAAATATTAAATTGTTCCATCATATTAATTTCTTGATTTTTCATTTTAATACTTTTTTTAAACAATGAACCATGTTTTTAGACAATTTTCTAATAAAATATTTATTAGAATTCATAATTTATGAGAATTATTTAAAGTTTAAAATTTGTCGGGATGTAACAGTCCTCCCTCCTTAAATTGTTTATCGTCCTCGATGGGCTTATAATTTTCATACATATTTTTCATAAAATTTTACAATTATTATTACTTTGAGTTCAGAATTTAATGTTGCTGACAAGAAATTTTGAATACTGAGTGTTATGATTAAGTGTTATTATGTGCAGTACGTGTTTAAAACTGGATATGGCGAAGAAGAGGGTGAGTTGTTTTCAAAATATAATATCTCGAGTGCTCTTCGGTCCATCTGAGTCGTCCAACAATCGTGAGAATCTTCATGATCATCAAATTTTTGAGCGATGATTTCAGGATCATATGGAAAATGCCTGCAGAGGGAGCGGCTGAATCAGTGCGCCGTTTAATTAGTGAAATTACTAGCATAGAATGCACCTTAAATGAGATTATAATTGTGAGTGCTCTAGATGCAAGAAGACAAGGTGTTCTAGTGCGTGTTTCCACCCTTAGTTTAAAACGATTGGTTTTTAAGTGTAAAATGTTGTTTATTTTCAGAGGATATAATATCGACTATTTGTGAATACCTTTTTTCTTCTTGGGATTTCCTTTAGAACACTAATTAGTGTAAAAATTTTCTCTTTTCATCAGTGTTTTGATTATCTTGATTTAAATCCAATAATTTAAGATTTGAAACTTGTGTGATTTAGGTAATTTTTCGCTTGTTCAACCGCAACAGTTTGATCCAAGGAAGTTGGCGAAAATTTTCTTTCTTATAACGGAGTTATCGCGGTTATCCAGGGATATTGCTGAAGCGAAGAGTGTTTTGGGTTTTGTTCCAAATTATGAACTCATTTCAAACGAGAATAATAGTGGACGTTTTCTTTTGCGCCGAGTTCCAGAATCCTGGTCTATTCGAAGGTCCTCACAAAGAAAAATATTAAAACGTAGGAAAAGCAGAATTAAGAGGCAGTTAAATAAACTAGTGGCTACGTTTATGAAGGATTTACCAAACTTTCGTGAATGTATTCACGTGATCACTGAAAATTTGTGTACTTATCGCTTGTGGGCGATATGTCGTCCAAAATTTGCAAAATTTGAGATGTAGATGTGGATCTGTTTTGCCCAATAACTATGATGTTTTTATGGAGGAAGGAGTTAAAAATTTGTTGAATTTAGACACAGAATCTAATGACGTGGATGTGTTTAATTAATTAAACTTATATATTTTATTTTTTTACTTTGCTTTTATATTTTCATACATACACAATTACGCATACACAAACATACACACACATAATTTACAATAACTGTACTTTTACTCTTACCTTATAATAAATTTATTTAATTAATGTAATCATCGATGTTTACTTTATTTCCTGATGTTTATTACTTTTTATTAATTTTGAATTTAAAGTTTCTTCTCTTTTTATTTTATTTTGAGTAATATATCAATTCCTTTCAAAATACCGATTATGACCAATATTTTAATTAATATTCTATATTTATATTCACAAAAATATTTTATTAAATTTTTAACTAATTTCGTTTTACTATGACTGTTGTTTTTGTTTCTCTTGTGTTTATTATGATTATTATTATTATTCATCGATGTTTATGGTGTTCTGATTTTAGTTGCCAATTACAATCATCCAGATTATATAACAATTTTCATTACATAATTTATCAAAAGTTATTTATTTATTATACATATTTTGTTTATTTAATAAATTATTAATTATCAACAACCAATAAATCCTTAATAAATATTATTATCAATAAATAATTGAATTTTTAGTGTTAATTAAACTCACTGTATTGTGATTAATGAAATAATTTAGTAATTTTGATTTATGTGAATATATAACAATTTTATTGGTAAATAATCATCAAGATTTAACAACAGTTATAA
Source organism: Leptopilina myrica (nomen nudum) (assembly GCA_032872475.1). Taxonomy (NCBI): domain Eukaryota; kingdom Metazoa; phylum Arthropoda; class Insecta; order Hymenoptera; family Figitidae; genus Leptopilina; species Leptopilina myrica (nomen nudum). The sequence continues at coordinate 7,132,012 of CM065461.1, forward strand.
TTTATAATGTTAATAAACAATAATTTCCGTTTTTATTTCATACTATTGGCATTATTAAAGAAGAAACGCATCAAGAAAGCATGATCGTTAAGAGTGTAAGCGACAGCGAGACGTGCATGAGTTGGAGACTTTAATGCCTCTCGATCTCGCTTACCGTATAAGAGAGGCGTGGGCCCAGTCGTTTAGCTATTGGAGAGGAGGCGTATGCCTGTATACCATGCGTCGCGAGAGACCCTCCTCTACTTTCATGCTGCCCTGATACGTTCAGCTCTTTGCTGGGACTTTTAAAGCCAATTATTATTAACAATAATTTATTTATTTATTTATTTACAAATTATCCCCGCAGTCCATCAGGACCATATATGGGTAACTACAATACATCTTTATTATAAAGTTACAAATCAATTAAAAGTGAAAGAAAAAAAAACGATGATGTGTTTATAGAAAAAAAAGTAATAATAAACAAAATAGTAATAATTATGTTCCCTGTTCACTTTGACGACTTATTGTTTTAATTTTAAAGAAATATATGCATATTCAAATTCAAATTTTAAAATTCGCTCTTCACGATGGAATTAATTTGTATTTATTTTGAATTGTTTGTTTTATTATTATATTGATTTTATCTTTTTGGTTGTTGATTTGATTTGGATGCTGTGTTTTTATGATCTCATCTAAGGGCTTTTATCGCGTTAGAATTTGCAAGGATCAGCAATTTTTGAAAATGACTCATTTCAAAGCAAGACATCAAGATGAATGGAGGATAGTGACATTTGGTTTGAATTATTTGTGTTTTTTATAATTTTGTATGCATATAGATCTCATGGTGTACTACTTCTACTTGAAGTGCATATTATTGTTTAATTTTACTCTGTTTTTAATAAAATTTATTTATATTTAACAGAATTATTAATAATTATCTTCCTTTTTACAAATTTGTTTATTTATGAGAAATTAACTTTTTAGAAAAGGATAAATATACTTTGTCTTCTTCTTTTTCTGGTTGATTGAGCACTGTTATTAGTTAGTATTTATTATTTTAGGAATCTGTTTATGTTTTTAATAGTCTGACCTTAATTTGTGTTGTAAATTATGGTCGGTTTACAATGAATTTTAAACTAATTATGTGAATTTAAAGATTATTGTTAACAATATTTCAAGTTATTTAAGTAAGTTTTCTTTAATATTTTGTTGAATTGTTCTTAATTGTTATAATCAATTAATTATTAAATAATTATTAGGTTTTTAGTTGGGTAAAACAAAAATTTGAGTTGTTTTATAGACTGTTAAAGAGAAACTTTGTAATTTTGGGCGTTTAATCCCATGAACATGTGGGACCGGGTAGCTCCCAAAATTCGTCTGAATCATCATTTTTATCATTGAATGGGTTTTGTTTTTGTAGGATTTTCTTATTTCTAATCACACTAAAGTAATGTTCTTTAGTATGTCCTCTTTTATAACAATACTCGCAGCAATTTTCCCATTTATACAATTTTAATTTTATTATTTAGGGTTCTTCATGTGTCATAACATGAATTTTGTGTTTTAATGATCGGGGTTTCTGTTCTTCGCTAAAATAATACGTTTTATCTAATTCTTTTAATATTATTTTTGCGGCTGAATGTTCAGATTCTCGAATAGTTATACAACTATCTCCAGTTGCGATGAATGCATTACTGTTTTTATTATCTGTGACGATGCATTTTACTCTCCAAAGTTTACCGAATTCAGGACCAGAGGTCTTATCCACGGTATAAGATGGTTTATCCACATTATATTCTGCAGTCAGTTCTTCCAATATTCCTTTTGGGTAATTAATGTTGTCAATGTTTCCTTTGGGGAACATGTAATTTCTTACCAATTCTCCTTGGATTGGTGGAGTGAAAATGATTGAATCTGAGATCTAAAAATTAAAATCGTATTATTATTTCATTCATATGCTATTTTTAACTTATCTACATGATTTTGGAACCTGTTTCCATTGTTGTTTACTAAGATTACATTGTTTTTATCAAGGATATCCATAATTGTGTATGGGCCATGAAAATGGGGGTCAAATTTTCTTTTCATACCTTCTATTATGACATAGGCTTTATCGCCTATTTTTCCTAAGAAAAATTTGATCGATTTATCGTACCTTTCTTTGGATTTTGTTTTGGAGTCTATTAAATTTTTGGCTGCTAAAATTCTTATTTCAGTTAGTCTGTTTATGAGCTCTGTTAAGTAACTTTTCCTCTTGGGGAAAGAAACTAGGAGTACGGGCGGTTTTACCAAAAACTACCTCGTAAGGAGTAAAATTAGTTGCTTTATGTACAAAGGTATTGTAAGCGAACATTGCGAAAGACCATGATCTATCCCAATCATCACAGTCTGTGGCATATTGTTTTATGTAATCTGCTAATATTGCATGACTCCGTTCTAAAGCTCCGTTAGTTTGAGGTCTATAACCTGAAGTAGTTACTTGTTGGACTTTGAATATTTTCGATAATTTTGACATTAATTTGCCAATAAATGAAGTGCCTTTATCTGTTAAAATAACTTTTGTTGCTCCGTAAACTGAAAATAATTCTTTAGCAACTGCGTGAGCAATAGTAGTTGCTGAAATATCGGGTATTGCTACGGCTATGCAATATTTAGATAAGTGGTCTTGCATAGTTAAAATATGACAATTTCTGTCTGGGGTGGTAGGAAGTTTTCCTATAGTGTCCAATGAAACTTTGTCAAAAACGTCCAAAGGTGTGTCGGTTATAATCATTGGTTCCCTGGTTTTTGCTCTAACTAATTTTTGAGTTTGACATGTGGGACATCTTCTCACAAATTCTGTTACTTGTTCTTTAATTCTAGGCCAGTAGAATTTTTCGCGAATTCTTCTGTAAGTTTTTACTATTTCTTTGTGCCCTGCTATTTTACTTTTATGAAATTCACTGATAATATCTTTTCTATTTTCTTCTTTTGAGACAGATACTTGTCCATAACAGATAGTTATATTAATATCACTTCTGTAGAAAATTGATTCGATTATTTGTGTTAATTCTCCTTTTCGTAATTCATTCGTAAAATCACCGTGTCTGGAAATTCTTACTTCTTTTGCCTTTTCTTTGTGTAAAAGAATTTTTAATTCCTGTATTCCTGAAATTAGATCTTCCTTAATTAATGGATCGTAATATTTATCTTTTACTATTATAGAATATACATTATGTTTTCCTCTTGGGGTTACAAGAATTTGTCCTTTAATGGGCTTTTTATTCTTAATTTCTTCAAGATCTATTACTGCAATATCTATAAGCAATCTGCTTATTGGAGTGGTAAATTCATAATCAGCAGATAGAAAATGCACGTAATTGTTTCGATAATAAGTTAGATTTTCTCTGTGACTGGCTATATTCGAGGATTTTTCAGGTGTTTTTGAATAACATGAGGGCAAATCTGGAGGAATACTTTCTAGGAGTGTTGTTCTTAAAAAGGTTGACTTAATTTTATTTTTCTTAATTTCATTTTCAGCTGTATCGCTTTCCTCTTCGTCGTCTGTTTCATTTTCTGATTCGACATTTGTTTCATGTTATGAAGTGTGGTAAGGTGTTGACATAGCTTTTGGAGTTTTAAAGGTTACAGGTGTGTTGGGTTCTAATGATGCCGATCTAAAAGTTACATTTTTAGCCATAATCTCGTCTGTGTCCATTTTTCGGGGTGTTTGTTGTATTTCTTGTTCTGGTTCTTCGATTTCTTTGATCGATACTTTGCTATCTGAACTTTCTTTTTGATCATTTTCCCATATGGATTCGCCTTTAGCATAATCCCATTGGAAATCCATTTTATGGGAAAATTTTGTATGGTCTCCTGGAATTAATTCATTGGCTGCTTTGTGAATTCCTTCGTCGTCGTTTCCATCAGAAAGACTAAGTCAATCTCTTGGAGATTGTGGTGAATCCATTAACCAATCTTCGTGTTGTTTTACGGATTGATTAAAACGAGATGTTAAAGATGAATTTGATTATTTATTTAATTAACGAAAATTTTTAATTTGAGTGAATTCAGCTTTATCTGTAATGAAATTGAATTTCAATATGTTAAATAGTAAAGTACTCAAAATCAAACATCCCGAGGTAAACGTTATTTGCTCTTTCGGGAAAAATAATTATATTTTCAAAAGGTAGTGGATCCCCTTTTTAGGTTTATTATCAAATCAATAACCCCGGTTAGACGGTATTTTAATTGAGAGAATTGTAGAAAAGGAAGATTTGCAGGTGGCAACAGTTTGTTAAACTGTAATAAAACTCTTCTGGTAATACGAGTTACATATGACACTTTTTGCTTTATTTACTTTAATGCGGCTTAAGTGATTAACATAAAAATCGTACAAACGACTAAAAGAGAGCTTTAGTTACACTTTGAAAACTAAATCCCTTTATATTCAACAATATTTATTATAACAAAATAACCCTTTTTTTAGAACATGCCCTCGTATATTCTTAAATCGATGTATAACAATATATCTCTTATAACGTTTGATTATTATTAGTTACAAATAAAAAATTAATGTTGGCCTATACTTTTATGTGTATAGAATATAGTACGTGTGGATATAATTATGTGTAAAATAGTGTGATAACTAAAAATCAACTCACCAACTTACAATTTTTCTTATTTTCCTTAAGAGCAGAAAAGTATACTGTTACTTTTCTCGGGTGGAATATTCAGAACCACACCTGTGACAGAATCTCTTATATAAGCTAATTTTTTCTTTATTACTCTCTTTATATCTTCTCCAATTATTTCTTTTGACTTAATCTTTTTTATATCACCAATGTAATACTTTAAATTATTTTTATTTTGTTAAATTATTAATAAAAAAAGAAATATCAAAATTGATTTTAATATTTAAAGTTCGGGGTCACCGAATTCAAATTTGTAATCAAATCTGATATTATTTGACAACAATGACAATGACAAAATACTTTCAAACCACTAGACAGAGGTTCGATATTTAACTCCCCCTAATTTATTTTAGTTATTTCACTTCAGACTTTTTTTTGATTTACTTTATCGACACAATTTTCCCTTATATGATTTTTTTTAATTATTCATTATCAATCCACGTAGAACGAATATTAAAAATTCTGAATTCAATTCACTTTAATCAATTAATCAATAGAAATTTAAAATCAACCCTTGAATCTGGAAGCAAAAATATAAACCTCCGCCTTTTTGCGGGAATTAATTTCACAAAAAATATAATATCAACCACTCTGTGGGAAAAACAACTTAAGACTCCCGTATTCTTCACGAATAAAATCGGTCACACCTTGAAAATCGGCTTGGAATTATTAAAATTTGTTTTTGATGATTCGGACAATTTTTAATAGTCGTTGGATGATTTTATATTCTTTAGAATTTTAGTATTTTCATAATTACAATATTTTTCCGATGATATTCAAAGAAAGAAAAATTCAAAAATGAGGTTTTTTATTAGTTGCTTTCTCTTTTTTTTATAACATAGACTGAATGATTTTAAATAAGTTGTTAAACGGTAAATTGATGAATTGGTTAATAGTAAAATTACGCCCTTTCTATTAATTGTGTAAATAAAAATACTTAATTTTAAAACATTAATTCCCTTATTTCCATTAAAAATTAATTAACATCGAAGGTGCCTTATTTGTAAAACAAAATTTAAAAAAATTATAAATTTAAAAATATAGTTACGAATCCGAACGTAACAAATACCCCCTTTTTTGGCTGACGTCCCTTGGCAACTTTATGTTAAACATATGGTTTTGTAAAGTTTTACATAGAAGTCCTTCCTTCTAATATTTTAAGGCATTTGAAATGCTGGTCCTATTGAAATTAAGTAGTATTTAAACCGAAGCAAACTTTTGGTTCTACAATACTTAAAAATAATTCGTTTCTTTTTTTTTTGAAGATTTTTTTTAATAAGGTTTGCTTATGTTTAATAGTATGAAAACTAATCAGAAATTTTGACGGTCTATACATTGATTGCTTAGTGTGATAAAATGCCCTTTTTTAGTTTTTAAATCCAGCTTGGTAAAAATGAACACCTTTTCTTAAAAAGACTTATTATTTATTTAGTTTACTGGGAACTTCATGTCACTTTAATCACTTGTAAATATTTATTCGACTTTAGCAAACTGGACGTTCGTTGTAATTAACATTCATAATTTCTATAGATTTTTTTTTGATTTGCAGTATTTAATTGATTCATTACCTTACATTCGTAGATTTGTATTGTTGCAAGAAGATAGTATCTATTTGCATTTTCGATGTAAGTGCCCAAACTTTATATCAGTTTTAATTGAAGAATGCATAAAAAAATAACCTTTTGCCCAAAATATTGATATAAAATTTTAGCACTAGGTTGGTATTTGAATTTACTTAACATTTTGTTCAAGGAATTATAATTTTTACTAATTCGTTAATTATTGCTAATTATTATTCGTCGACAAAAATAATCCTAAACTGTTGTGCATTAAAATAAAGCGTTACGTCGATTACAAAATCCTTTTAATTGAGTTAATGTCATTATTTTAAACTTCTATGATCTGAACAAATCTAAATCTGTCGTATTTTCAATGAATTATTTGTTAAAATATTGCCTATGGATTTAAATTATGTCTATGACAAGATTTTTTTTAAGAAGCATGTTTCATTTATAAAAATTGTGCTTTTGAAATTTTGAGTGATTTTCTAAAAAAAAAAACTGATCGCTTAGATTAATGATTCGTGTATTTTGTATACTTTTAACGTTGCAAAATATTAACGAAATAATGTTAATTTACAGGCTAACATTGTTTTTCCAATAATGTTTGCAGAGTTGCAACAGGAGTTTTAAAAAAAATATAACAAATTCAGTAGAAATTTAAAGAAATAATGTCGACTTTAATTTTGTTTGTTGTTTGACATTGTTTCTTTAAAATAAATTTTGTACAATCCATTTAAAAGAATTGTATTTTTTTTATTGAAAATCGAGGGAAATTCTTCTAAACCCTGAAATTCTGCATAAATTATCGACCAAACAAAAAAAACTGAATATAAGAAAAACATTCCTCTTGTTTTTATATATAAAATAAAATTTAAAAAAATTTTTATCATCTTTTTTTTGGAAAATTACAAAAGAAAATGGTTTGAAGAATTGGAAATTTAAATAAAAGAAGAAAATTTTTTTTTAAATTGAGAATACAGAGAATTCTCTGTATAAAAAAATGAGATTACAAAAAACAAAAGAAAAATTGAAAATTTCTGATTTTCTGACACCATACCCCCCTTTTTGCGCTGTCGTCCCTTGACAGTGTTTTTTGTATGAAAATGAAAAAAAGTAAAAAGAAATACTTTTAAAGATTTTCCTTTTTTTGATGATCTGAAAAGAAAATGAAGATTAATTTTTTTTCATGGAATCGTCTTCGTCCGGTTAGATTTTTGTTCTCATGGTTTTCTAGCAAGCTTGCAAAATAATTTTATCTAGAAGATTTATTTTTTTTTGGGTTGTCAGTTTCCGTTCGTTAGTCGTCTGTTGAAGTGTTATTTTGTTCTTTTTGTTCGTTTTCAGTTTTGTGACAAAATCTAAAAAAATGAGTTCTTTTAAAATTACTTTGTTTAAAAGTGCTTTGGAATTGGTGGAGAGGGATGTGTGTAATCTTTCATCTTGTTTAAACTATTTGTTGGGTCGGTATCTTATGGATCAACAAGCTAAAATTGATAGTGGTCTTTTAGGATAAGTTTATTAAGATTTTAGTTTTTTGTATTTTGAGTTATGTATCTATATGATAAAATAGAAGACATAGTCATGGGAATATTCGTATGATTTTTGTAGGAGAAAGATTATGTTTACGTCGTAGAAGGATGCTCCCTTACGTCTCGCTGGGATTGGTTTGTGGCCCATGAATGGTTCTTGGGAAAACAGCAGTATTGTTTTTGATAACCCGCATTGGATTCAAGAATACCGCTGGAATTGGGAGGAGAAAAAATATGAGACTCGGTGTTTTTGGGTTCCTGCCGATTTTGAGAGTCCGAATATTTGTACTGTGTCGGAGGAGGAGTCTATGGAGGAAATCGTGGGTTGTTTGGGTGTTAATATTGTTATTCGGTGAGTATAGTGTTCTGATTGTTTTAATGTTGTGTTTTTGTTGGTTGTTGTTATTGGACTTTTATAATTTGTGCGTAAGATTTGTAACACCTCATTTTTGTTTCTATAAAGATCAGTTTTTTTATAATATTTATATATATATTTTTTTTAAATTCGCCCATTTTCGAATTTACCCGGTTACCCTCTTGCTCGTGGTTTTCGTCCACGTAGTGAATTGTTGGAGCTGGTGTTTGTCCAGAGATACCACCAGGATTGGGATGATCTTGTCCTCGGTTTTTCTGGTTGGGAAGTGGTAAGTTTGAGTTGTTTCCCCCTTTTTTTATATGTATTGCTATGTGAAGAATTTAATTTGTAAGAGAATGTGTATATTTTTTTTGTTTCAGCGTTGAGGCTTTGGTTAGGAGTCTGCATGGATTCCTGCCTGAATTATTTGTTTAAAATAGTTATTTTACATTATGTGTTTTTTGATTTTGTATTTGGCTTTGATTCATTTGTGAGTTGTGTTAAACAGAGTGAATGTATCAAGTTGGATTTTTTTCTTTTATCTATTAGCGTAAAAAAATTATTTTATTTGCAGGCTTCGCACTCCGTTATGAGTTTAAAAATAAAAAATGGGGAGAGAAAAAAAATATTTTTTATGACAAAAACATGTAAAAAAAATCTTTAGAAATTTTTTTTTAGAAATTTAAATTTTCAATGTATTTCAATTTAATAATTAATAAATAATTAAGTTTAATAGTAGTCATATTTTAATGTCTTCACGTTTTTTTTAATATTAAAAAAAATACACACTTCATAAAAATAATTATAGAATTGGATATTTTGTTTTTTAAATTTTTTTTTTGAAAATTTTAACAAATTGAATTTTATACATTAATAATTTAAAAAATTTTTCGATATGATGAAAAATTTATTGATGTTCTGTTAAATAATTTACTTTTTTTTAATGAAGTTTGTTTAAAAAATTTTATTTTAACTATTCAAGGAAGGTAAGTCACCTTATAATTATACTTTTATTTTTTTCTTTTAAATTTATTTGCGATATATTAAATTATGTTCTTGAATAGTGAAACTTTGGTACAATTAAATTTGTTTCAGAGATTAAAATTTATCATAACAGTTTAATTTCTTCCTAATAAATAACAAAAAAAATAATTAGTATTTACTACGAGAAATCAGTCCCTTTCCGAGTTGTAGATTTATTTTCGAACTGAACTAATTTTGATTAGAAAATAAAAAACGATAATAATTAGGACTAAGTCGTGAAAACCCTGGAATTTAAAGGTTAAGCACGTTTATAATTATTCACTCTTGTTAGAGTAGATGTCGGTAGAATTGTTCCCTGTTGTCTTATTGGTTGTCGTTTTTTTTAAACACTGTTTTAAATTTGATTTAACACTGTTTTTAAATGGAATTTTAAAAATAAAAAAAAATTTGACTATTTGTCTAAAAGGTAGTCTTGCATATAAAGAAACGCAAATACTGGCTCTTAGTGGAAAAGTTTGAAGCTTATATCTGTAAATGAAATGAAACGATTTTTATCCATTTTTATTTGAAATCTTTTTTTTTGAAATTATTACAAGGTAAACAATTGTAAGTCAATTGCTATAGAATTTAAAAAAATGTATTCTGGTTGAGAAGTTGTTATTAACAACTATTAAATAAGGTAATTTTTGTTTCTTGAAAATAGTCGAGTTTCTGCAAAGAATTTTTATCACCATTTTTGAGAATAATTAAATTTAATAAATACCTCAAAAAAAATTGTATTCCTTTGAGAAATTTCTCCGCAGTTAAATTCAGAATAATTTCTTTTCTTTGAAGAACTTTCTTTTATTAATAAAGATAATTGCATTTTCGGGAAGAATTTTATTAAAGATTTTTAAAATCCTCTTTGAATTCTTTTATTTAAGTTGTTTAATTGATTATTAAATTTTTATATTATTTTTTTTCAATTTTATTTAATTTATTTAAGTCATTTTTTAAATATTTTATTTTCTTTAATAACTTTGACTAAAAATATTTGCATTTGTAATCTTTGAAGAATTTTATTATTAATAAAAGTTTTTGGATTATTGCTAAAAGTTTTATTGAAAATATTGAAAATCCTGTTAAAATTATCTTTTAAAGCGCTTCTTAATTTTTATTAAAATAAGTTATATTTCTTTAATAATTTTGAGTGAAATCCTTAAAGTGGTTTGGTTTTGTGAAGATCTTTAAAAAAAATTTTTTTTTACATAATCCTTTATGTTAAAACTTATAATTCAATAGTATGTTTGAAATTCATTAAATTTTTTGTGATTTTAATTCCATTCCTGTGAAAATGTTATTAAAAGTAGGTAAAATTTATTGAATCCTTCAGTGAAATCTTAGTAACAGATAGATATGAGGCGTTATTTCTCAAACGTCCCAGTCCAAAATTATAAGTCTTTGGATTGTGTTGGTATTTTGGGAAATTGTTGCCCTATATGAAAGTAATAAATCTGTAAAATATTAGCTCTTTAAAAAAAAAATTGTAGAAAGTGGTGGGGGTTAAAGTTTTGACATTTTAAGTAACACTGCCATTTTCAAAACCATGTAACTTTTATAAAACTTTATCGATTTTAATTTGTTTATAATGGATTTAAAGCATTTTTCATCTACTTTCTAAAAATTTTACAAACAAATTTTAAAAAAAAATTTTAAACAATTTTTTTTCAAAAATTAAGTTTATTTTTTAATTTTGACCTTGATGGGTATTTTAAAAAAAATTTTTAATTAAACAGGGTTGATACTTCCTATGAATCTTTTTCAATAGTAGCTCTCTGCATTTAACAGGGTTGAGACTGTCATTAAAATAATGCCTGCATTTCTTTTACCGAAAAAAATTTAAATATATAATTATAATTATTATCAATTAAAATGAGTAATTTTGAAAAAGAAAGATTAAAGTTTTAAAGGAACAATAATTATCATCAATTAAAATAATTAATTTTGCAGAGAGCTACTATTGAAAAAGATTCATAGAAAGTATCAACCCTGTTTAAATGCAGAGCTTTTACTGAAGCAGATGAAGAAAATAGATTGATTTTTATGTCGTTTAACGGCGCAGCGCCGGCGTAACGTACAGTAACCCGGGCGCACCGCTTACTTTGCTTTCAAATATCTTCTAAACTTCTGGTCATCCCACTATGAAACTTATATGGTTTTTTCCGGAAAAATGTCAGCTTTCCAATAAAAATAAAAAAAAATTTTTTTTAATACCCATCAAGGTCAAAATTAAAAAATAAACTTAATTTTTGAAAAAAAATTGTTTAAAATTTTTTTTAAAAATTTGTTTGTAAAATTTTTAGAAAGTAGATGAAAAATGCTTTAAATCCATTATAAACAAATTAAAATCGATAAAGTTTTATAAAAGTTACATGGTTTGAAAATGGCAGTGTTACTTAAAATGTCAAAACTTTAACCCCCACCACTTTCTACAATTTTTTTTTAAAGAGCTAATATTTTACAGATTTATTACTTTCATATAGGGCAACAATTTCCCAAAATACCAACACAATCCAAAGACTTATAATTTTGGACTGGGACGTTTGAGAAATAACGCATATATAAAAAATTTTATGAATAAGTTATGTCATTTTTTTTAATTCTTAAAAGAACAATAATTTTATGGTTTTAAAAAAAACTTTTGCAAAATTCGAAAAATTATATAGAAGATTTTAATAAATTTTACCGGCAATCTTAGGAATAATTGATTTTTTGGGGTTGAATCAGTTTTAGAACCATTTTCAAGGAATTGAATGTTTGTAAAAACTTTACTAAATATTTGAATTGTTTTGAAAGGATTTATGCAAATTTTAGAGAATAATCGAATTTGTATTAACTTTTTCTAGTGTTATTATTGAATTATATTTTTTTTTATTAAAAAATTATTTTTTTTTATTTAAAAAATTATTTTTTTTTATTTAAAAAAATATTTTTTTTAATTTGTAATTTTATTGAGATTGAATTCCAGGTAATTTAATTTCTGCGGAGAATTTCAACCTTCCTGACATTAATTGAATTTTTCCGTATAATTTTGTTGTATATGAAAACAATTAAACTCTTGCAGGGAGTTATTAAAAAAAAAATTTTTTTTAAATATGAACAGTAATAATTATTTACTCAATAATTGAAATTTTTCGATTCTTATTATGAAGTTATCAAAAAATTTAAATTTGAGAAATAAAGAATTAATAATTGCATCATATAATGGAAATGCCTAAATGCATAATTTGCCTTGTAATAAACCGCAAATATCAAGTTTTCGTACCTTAACGTTCTTAAATTTTTGTAGTTTAAAATAAAGCATATATTTTTTGGCGGGTATTGTAGGTAGGTAGATTTAAACGGTTTAATTTGAATGCCGCTTGGTGTCAGCGTCTCCTGGTGAAGTGAGTAGTACAAAGATGTGTGCGTAGTTGGCGCGTGTACTTTCTTAGTTATAGTTTTGTTTTCAGCGCGATTAGTGTTTGTGGTGTGGTGCTCTTTTTTGATCTTTTCGTTTAAGGAGTTTTTATTCGCTTAATATTTGTAAAAGAGAATTTATTTGTTGTATTTTGCTTTTTATAAAAGATAAATAGTGTGTAGTACAGATTTTCATAAATAATCTGGATAATTTTATTTGTTCTTTGTGAAGTAACCGTGAGTAAAAAAATATTTTATGTAGAAAACCCTTTATCTTTATTAATATTTGAGAATTATTTTTTATTTTACTTAAGATTTTTATTAAATTATACCCATATTTCCTTGTTCTTTGGTCGGTTTATTTATTTTTTATTTTAAAATTCGCATTTTTTATTTAGTGTCTTTTTTATTTGTTATTTTCCTACTTTGTGCTATGTCTAGGATATTTACTTTTTATATATAATGAGATTTTTTAGAAATTTGTTGATGTTAGGATTTTTTGTTACCGCTGATTTGAATTTTGATTATTTTTATATATTTTAATTTTAATTTATATATATTTTGAATTTGTTTATTTAATTTGGTTTTTATTTCGTTTTGTTTTCTTTATATTTTCTTTTTCTTTTAGCGATTTTTTTAATGTTTTAGAAAAATTATATTAGAATTTTAGTTGTAATTTTTCTCCTGTTGTTTTAGTGGAGGCTGGAGATTAATGGGTCATATTACGCCTTCTTAGATATGCTATCGCATAGATTTTTTTGTCCTTGAGCGAATTCTTGGCGGTACTAAGTTTCTCGTATACTTTAATTTTAAAACGCGCGGCATGTTCTATTCAATTTTATATTGTTGTACAAATTACTAAAAGAAAAAAAATTTTTTTTACTAGCATACGTTTTTTTAAAAATAATTTCATGATCAAAAAATTTTTTAGAAAAATGCTTTTTTTTGGGCAAAAAAAATTGTATTACTGTTCGTATTGTAAAAGAAAATTTAATGGAATTTCATGAAGTAAAGTCCAATTTTAATTAAATTTTGGTGTCATATTTTAATCAAATTCTAAAAAAATGCAATTAATCCAAAAAAAATCTTAGTAAAATTTTATGAAAAGAAAAAAATTTTTTGGATTTGTTGATAAAACCTTTGTTACAATTGAATTTTGACCAAAATCTAACTATTCGATAAACTGTCTATTTCTTAAGGAGGTTCCCTCTATTCGCTGAACTAGCAGGGTTGCTACAATTTTTATCGAATGAAATTCCCTGACTTTTCCAGGTATTCCCGGTCACAAATAATATTTTTCCATACACATTATAAGTGTGACTTAAATAAAAAGTAATTAATAAAAAAAGGCAAAATTGATCAAAACAAAGCATATTTTATTGTTATATTAATCATTTATAGAAAAATGACTGTTTTAAACATTTTTTCATTGGCGAAAATACGATATTTAAAAATTTAATGTTTTTCATGGTGTATATTTCTCGGTTTTTTTTCATTAACTTTCAATTTATTTAATTTGATTTACATTTTCTGATCAGAATAGAAGTGCTGTCGAAACGTTAAAATTCTGTTGTTTTTATTTTTTAATATTGAAAAATTTCAAAAATCTTATTTTTCAACAATTTCAAAAAAAAATTGCTAAGATTCAATTTTACTACTTAAAAAATTTAAGTGTGTGTCTCTTTTTAAATTAACAAATAAAAATTTTTATTATTAATTTTCGCTCTAAAAAAACATGAATACATTAGAATGTGACTATTTTATAAAATTCAATTATTTACCATTATTATTAAATTAAAATACTTAAGAAATTCTATTTGTTAAAAAGTTTCTAATGAAATTATTTAACAAATTTAATTATTTTCTGTTGAATTTAACAAATTTTCTACTAATTCGATAACTTTTTAAAAATTTATTTACATACTAGGTATCCTATTTCAATCAGTGACTGATTTTTTACAATCAAATTAATTATTTTTATTAAATTATTCAGATTTAGAGAACAGTACTATAAATATCTATAAAATTTGAAAACTTGAACAGCGATTATTTATAAACAAATTAAAATAAAATTTTTTAATTTGATAAAAAAAATTCCCGATTTGGCATAAAACTTGATAAAATTTGTCAAAAATTAACATAATTTTGACAGAAAATTATTTTCCAGGTGTTTTCTCATTTTTTCTGTCTTTTCCCTGACTTTTTCATACAAAACAAAATTCCCTGACATTTTCAGGTTTTACAGGTTTCCAGACATTGTTGCAACCCTGACTAGTCAAAGCAATAACCATTTTTGTCTGATTTGACTTGCTCGGTACTTTGAAACGTCTGGCAACACTGCAAGTTGTCCTTTCTGTATCGCAGAAAGTGAAAAAAAATGTTATAAATCAATTATCTTTAACTCTCACAGGAACCCATTGACCTTTTTCAAATACAATATCGGTTTATTATATATCTGACTTTAACAATACACACTTTGATCAACATCTCTTAGTTTGATATTTTATAGTACAAAAATATATGTGGCAAAGTAATGAATTCCCATAAGAATCAATGTTAAACAGTAAAAAAAAATTAATTGATCAGAACTTTTTTCTCCGGAACCTACGAGTCTCAAAAATTTAACTACATAACTTTAGAAGCTTTAACTAGTGGTATGTTAAGTTTTATCAAAAACTGTTTGTTTATTCGATAATGGATGGAACCTCCTTAATTTAAATACTTGAATTTTTTTTTCTAGGGGTTGCTAATAAAAATTTAATAGAATTGAAATTTATGAATAATCGATTTTTGTTTATGAAAATAATCAAATTATTTATACGAACCTATCAGAAATTCCTTCCCTTTTGCTTAGGGAATCAAAAGTAGTGGGAATTCTCTAAAAAAATCATGTTTGCATTCGTTGTTCGGAAAGTTAAATACCCGTGTATAGCTGATAATTTTTTATCTTCTCTATTCTTTAGAATGATCAAGGTTTTCGTAATGAAGTCCCTTTTTTTGACTTAGGTATCAGAATATAATTTTTGTGAAATTATATTTTTCTCGTGCAAGAAGGGTCTATTCATTTTCAATTTCGAAGATCGGATACCAAGTTTGAAATTAGTATCGGAATTTTGAAAATTTAATTCCCATTAGTCTTTCGATTATGTGTCATGATAAGTACTTTTCTAAAAATTACTCAAATTAAGATGGCTTGAATTTGTTCTCAGTAAATACTGCAGCATAACACTTCCGCACACTTGCAGCGCGGATAATTTTACTAGTAATATAGTAGTTTTGTTGAATTTCAAAAAGTTTTGAATTTAAATGTTGTGAAGAATTTCTTTTCTTTTATTTCTGCAAAAAAAGGTAAAAATTAAATGCTTATTTAAAAAATTAGTTATTTGTATTTTTGTATGGTTTTAAACTTATTGGGTTTTGTAAATAAATGTAATAGAACAAGATTTTTGTTTAGTATCTAATACTTTTTAGAGTAGAACTGAATATTTCTATGGTGAAGGAATAAGTGAAAATTTTGTTTAGACATCAGATAATAATCAGGGAAAATCGAAATTAAATATTTGTGTCAACCTTGATTATACGTATATGGTAATTTATTATGTCAAGTAATTTACCCCCTTTTTTCTTTAATATGAATATATTCTTGTTTTATTACCATTTAAATTCTATTAGTCAGAAGAATTCTATTGAAAAATCACTATTTTTCTAACTATATCCAGGGATGTCGGGAAAAGGCCAGAGGATTTTGTCGAAAATACTAAAAGCATATTCAATTTTGCAAGTTCATAAGGAAATTCTGAATGTTAGATTACTAATCATTAAAAAATTTTTTTTTATTTATTTCAAACTTTCTCTATTTTTAAGTACCATTAAACTTTACAAATTTTAAAGATAATTCAGGTTTATGAAAAACTTTAATAATTCAAAATTTTGTAATTTCCGTTATATTTTTTTTGTATACATTTCGTTTATTGCTAAAAATAATAATGGATTAATGAACAAATTTTGCTTATAACACAAAAAAATCGATTATTCTCAAAAAAAATTTCTTCAATTTCTTATAAATTCTGTTATTTCACGAAACAATAAAATATTATTATATATTTTTATTTATATTATTATATTATAATAAACTATAATAAAAGAATGAAACCTTCATTTTTTGGAACTAAAAAAAAAACTTTCAGATGGACAAATGTGTGATATCCCTGATCAAACTCAATAAATTCTTCAAGCAAAACTAATAACAGAGTAATAATGTTTATGCCCAAAAGTTAGATTAAGAATAATCGCAATAACTTTAAATTATTTGCAAGTCATTTTTTAAAAAAGGCTAAGCGCGTTATCTTCGTTACCAATAAAAACTTCATAATTGAAACGTTCTAGCTGATTCCAATTCCCGAGACGCCCTGGTGATGGGGGTGTTTAGAAGAGTGTCCACTTCTACCATCGGTGAGAAAACGGTGCAATATTACTGGATGGGGTGCGAGGATCTGCCCTTTGTAAGTGTGTCTTCCTTTTTTTTACGAGTTAACATATCTTGCAAAAAATAACTCCCTGTTTCCTTTTTTTAGATGTGCACTAATTGGACTTCCGCCTAAGAGGAGTTTTGCCGTTTCTTTAAAGAAAAAATTTTACTTTCCTATGCTTCTTATTCTTTTTTTTAATTTCCTTTCTCTTTTTTTATAAAAAAAACTAATGGTAAAAAAAAATAAAATAAAAATTTTCAATTGTTAAACATAAGTAGTCTAATCAATTTGCCCCTGCCTCCGTTTTTTAGAGAGTCTTTAAATTTCCCTTCTGATATTTTATATTTTCCTTACTTAAATTTTTAAGAGTTAAATGTTTAAAATTGCTTATACTCGTTTTGAATATTTATTTTAAACTTAATATTTGATACCTTTTCTCAATGGAACATGATTTACTGTTTTTGAAAAACAATAATAGAACTCAGAATAGCAACTTTCGAAATGAGATTTTCTGTCAATTTCTCTTAGTATCTTCTTTTTAAAACAAAAAAATCGTTAAAACAGTTCTTAGAATATTCGTTCGAGCGGCTCCTTGCTTGCATCTTGGTAAGTTTACACTTGGTTCTAGTGACAATTTGTTCATCCTTTGAGATAGTATGTTCTTCCTTTTATTTATTATTATTGATATATTTCAGTTGTTCACGAGGAGTTATTCGTGTTGCTGTTTCTTTTCTTTTTACGGAGCTGTCATGGATTTATTTCTGGGACTGGATTTGAACTGTCTTCTGTTCTTCCTGGCCTAAATAGTAGAGGGCCTGCATTAAATTCTTTGAAGAAGGGATGGATATAAAAAAAAACTTATTACCAAAAATTGGCCGCCTTGTTGCCGCCTCACCATTTGCATTGACGGTCGATTTGTTGACCGGAATGCCTTGTTTTCTTTTTTATTAGTTCGTAAAAAAAATTATTATTTATTATTATTATCATTACATATATATATATATATATATATATATATATAGCTGGAGTGTATTATGGGTACCATTTTTAAGAGCTGATGCCACTTATCGGGACTTTTGCGCACTTATTGGGACGTCCCGTTAATTCAACCCATTCACACCTGTTTAAAGGTCTTAATGGTACGGTGCCTTATTGGGACATACTGAAAATTGAACCCATTAACATCTGTTTAAAGGGTCTTAATGGTACGGTGCCTATAAGTACTATTTTGTAAAGTTAACAATATTTATCGGGACTTTTAAAGACATATTGGAGCGTACCGATTATGCAATCCATTGACATCTGTTTAAAGGTGCCGATAAGTACCCTTCTATCGGTTGTCTGTCGGTTTAATACTGAACGAGAATTAACATAGGACTTAAGATGAACTTATTAATCAGAGTACCGGTAATACAATGTTTATTTTATATAGAACTTATTTTACATAGCTATCGAGCAATATCGAAACTTTAGACAATTTATCTTTGTACACACCCGTACACTGGTCCAAAGTAACTTATTAGTACCAAACCAGCAAATACCCTTATATCAATTTTAAAAGTAAACATAATCTAATATAGTTGTCATGAGTACGATTTTAAAGAATAGTAAGCAATATAGTAAAAAAATATTTGTTGCTTAAAATTTTTTTACAATAAAATACAGGTTAAAAACATTTTATTTATTCATTGGTAATTTACGCAGAAGGTAACCAATTGTGTTGTAAAAAATCTAGAAAAATTTGAATTTTTTATTTAAAAAATGTTTAAACGTTATTGGGACTATTAAACATACCCTTACTAATATTTCTGGTCCAACTTTCAATCCCAAAACTACCCCTAGTAACTAAAAAATTTTGGACTTTTTTAAAATTAATCGTTGAATAATTGTAATATTATTTTACAGCTTACCATGCTTAGTTTTTCACCCCAACCCTTATCACAAAACCACCCCCTAAGCTAAACATACTAATCATACAGCCTTGTGATTTTTTGAATTTTATAAAGCTTAGTGTTTAAGGGTTTTTGGGGTCGCTGACCACTAATCTGCAGGGATGCGTACGTAATTTACCTGACGTAAATTACATAGTTTTTAACAGTATATTACGTACGTAATTTACGTGCTTAGTTTTATACGTAATTTACTTTTTCAAAATGGCTGAAATGTTTATGTTTATATGATTCTTGCGGTTGATTGTTTCTGTATTCTGTGTCACATTACAACGAATTGGCAATTGCATTTAAAAAATGTCTAGAGGTGGAAGGCCGCGCCAAAATTTTTGGAATGAATTGTCATTTATTTCACAAAAAGAAAATGGTAAAAATGTGGCTTTTTGTCAGGGTTGCAACTCATAAACATATCAAAATCATGTTCATTATGCGCTTTTAAACATTTAAAGAGTAATGAATTATAAAATAATAATTAATATTTTCAAAGCATTATTCATTTAATTATAAACTTTACATACCTGTGAGCAACAAGGCGATCATAAGCAGAGGTTTGAATTATTTTGTTGCACATTAAGCATTTCGAAGCCTTTCCTTTTTCCTTTTTTACACGTTCAAACCCTAATTCTTCCCAGGGAATCGATTGTCCTTTTTTGTTTGATCGATTCATTGTATATATAATTTATATTATTTAATAGTCTGACGAATTTATTGCATATGAAATTGATGACGCACGTATAATTTTCAAATATTATGCTTTTAGCGCTTCTTCAATTGTCCAACATATTTTTTTACATTTATTACAGGTTTTTTTACGTATATTACATTTTTTACGTAATATACGTAAAAAACTTCGAGTTGCGCGCAACCGTGCAACCCTGCTAATCTGAACTCAGATTTTCGAAATTTAAAATGTCGGACTTAAAATGGCGACGAAAAACAATTTAAAAACCACTATATTCGCTTGAAACTTGTTACTCGGGGGACAATTCAAGCTTCAATTAAAGTCTATGTGGTAGTTTCTGGCACGTCAGGTTTAGGAGAAAAAAATATTGAAAACGCTCAAAAACACGTTTTCTGGGGTCTTTACCCCCACTTTTCTCAAAATCCTGACGTGATGGCCAATTTTTGGACCTGGGATCGTGTTCAGCATTAAAAAATACTTCGGGAACCACTATCATATCTCATAAAAAAAAGTAAGCCTTTTTTGTTGACCTGTGTAATCAATGAATCGTAATCAGCGCCCCTGACAACCTGAGAGTAAGAAGTTTCCGGTAGATCGAATAAATTTTTTTAAATTCGACCGTCATATTGGATCTGCCATTTTGAATTTTTAAAATCTGACTTCAGATTCGTAATCAGCGACCCTAAAAAACCCCCGAGTAAGAAGTTTCAGGTAAATTAAATTAATTTTTTAAAATTCGACCGCCATATGGGATATATATATATATATATATATATACCGTATAATCGAGGTATACAATATGGACAATACAAACCTTTCAACAATAGGATCTTCGTTATTGAGAAAATCTTTGAGGACTTTCTCTTTCAGGTAATATTTTCAAAATAGAACCTAACGATTTAACGCTAGTCCTTTCTTTTTCTATCAAGAAAGAATAATATAAGAACTTCTTCGTCTAAAATTGTTTATCCTTTTCTACACAACTGCAACTGCCATAAGAATCTCTTCGTCTAAAAATCTTACTGTTCCTTACTTCGTTTTTTAATAAAACTGACATAAGACTATCTTCCTTTAAATTTAACCATGAATTTCTTTCTCTTTTCAAAGTATAGTGCATAAGAATGTCTTCTTTTACCTAATTTGCATATCTACTCGTTTCAAATAAGGACTCTGGCATTAAGTAACATTTTTTTTCTTTTTTGGTATATGTGATCTGGTCTATGAAAAGGGACCTTACGTGTCAAAAAATGATTTTTCACATTTTTGTTGATTCGAATAGAGTTTGAAACACTGTTTAAGATGGTGAAAACCAAAAAGTCATAATTTGATTAGAAGTTTTTTAAAAAAAATTTTAAGTCAAAAAAACAAGAGTAAAAGTACAAAAAATTGATTTTTTTGTTATTACACAAATTAAAATAACGAAGATGGTAATTTTTTATTATTTAGAAAAGTTGACAGTTTCTTTGACAACTGTCAACAATCAACATTCAACTTTGATATCATATTCGTAATCAGCAACCTCGAAAATCTTATTACTATCTTTTTTATAAAAACTGATAACTTTTTAGAGACGTTGACAGCTGTCAACTGTCAAATTGTCAATTTAACATCATATTCGTAATCAGCGACCCCGAAAACCCTTACAAACATGTATCACTTATTTATACTTATTGTTGCTATTTAGAAAACTTAGATTATTTTTTTTATATTTGGGGAGTTTGTTATTAATTTATATGAACAATTATTAAAAAATTTGTTTCATTACTTGTATGTTTTTTATTTTGAAACTGTAATCCACACTAAAGAAAATAAGCCAAACTGGATTAAAAAATATTAATATTTAAAAAAGTTACAAAGGTTTTTGTAAGTTAAAATTTAACTGCTGTTTTCTCGAAAACTTGTTTTCGCACGTAAGGTCCCTTTTCACAGACCAGGTCACATATATTTTATAATAATATATTACATTAATTATAAAATTATAATTTAAACACTTGTAAATAATTTAAAAATATCATTTAAGTGGGAGCATTTTTAAACATTTTGAATGAAATTTTTCAAAAACATGAAATTAATTTTTTTAATGTTAAATAAATAACAATATAATATCTAATTTATTTTTCAAGTTATTTTACGAGAAACGAGAGAAATAGTTTTCAAACTAATCTTACAAACTTATAAATATTAATAAAAGTTATTGATTTTTTGAAGTGCACAAAATAGCCCCATAGAATCCTGGTTTTTCAGTTTTTTCCACTTTTTTCTTAAAATAATCAATAAAATGTTAGCGCATTACGCATTTATCATCACAACACAATGGACAATAAATATCTAGCACAGTTTATGAGACACATGAAAACTCTAGAAGATCTAGTATAATTTTTGAGAACTTTCAAAATTTTTCACACAAATTTTCCGTTTTTAGGAATTTTTTTCTGTTAATTGACAACGATTTAAATAATAAAATTTATTTCCCTCTATTCTCATGAAATCAAACTTTCATTTCACAAAATAGCAGATTAAAATAATGCATTTTAATAATTTTATTCATTAAAAATCTCGCGTGCACAAAATAGCCCCGGTTGACGGTATTATTATTAGATACATATTATTGCAAAATTTTTTAATTGTTGGTTATAGATTGATTGAAAAGAAAATAAATATAGCTGCCATATTCGATAATACGTAACCGCTGATTGAACCAGCGACTATTCCCTGATTCTCAGTGGCATACTTATAGCTATTTGAATTAGCGACTATCCACTGAGAATCAGTGAGTTTTCGCTGATTCTGATTTAGAGAGAACTGGTTGGTGGCCAAAAGACTAAATTGCCATTTCACTAAATAACAATTTTTGCACAGTAAGAGGTTAGGTTCGGAACACTCAGTTGGTAAAACAGTTTTGCTGTGCGTGGTTTAGCGAAATGGCAATTTAGTCTTTTGGCCACCAAGCCAGATACTAATTTTAAGGTAACTTAAGGCACTTGCACACTTCCAAATTTTTCGGCGAGCAGCGAATTTTCACGGTTGTGAAAACTCACATCACTAAATATGATTGGCTCTGACAAAGGTTTATTTTCACACAGCTATTTGCAGAACCAATCATATTTAGTGACGTGAGTTTTCACAACCGTTAAAATTTGCTGCTCGCCGAAAAATTTTGAAGTGTGCAAGCGCCTTTACACGAGTACGAGAAATAGTGAATAATTTTATCTCTCTCACTCTTGTACGATGTATTCTATTTACATGAAAAACCACCCTAAGTTTAGCATGCAGAGCTATGACAGCACCTCGAAAAATTATATTGTTATGAAACTAATATTTCAAAAACAATTTTTTTAATTAAAATTTTTAATTTATAATAATTTGGTTTATTGTGAAACAGTTATCCTTAGACATGAATGTATTTATAAGAAAAGAATTTGTTATAACAATAGAAGGTGCTGGAGAAAGTTCAGTGTGTAAAAAGTTGAGAAACGGATCATAGTTTTGACAGTTGTCAAAAAATATTTAAAAACAATAAAGTTACAGAAGAATATAATAATTAAAAGCAAAACTATATTTTAAAATGTTTGCCTACGTTCGTTTCGACGACGACAATGTTTTTCACATTTGTAATGTGAACGATATTAGAGATTTCACATTTAGGAGCAAGGATGATTTTGACAGCAGAAAATTGTACAGAGTCATGTGGGATGATGGGCATCTTTATGATGCACAGATTGTTTTCATTTGTGGTTAGTAAAAAATTCGTATATTCTATTTCATTTTCGTTTTCTATAAATGTAAGGCTTAAAATTTTGCTTAACTTACTAAAAATGAAACACAACATTCACAGCTTATAATCTACAAATAGTGTATTAAAAAATACGAATTTTTAATCTCTTTGACAAAATACATAAAATACAGTTATTTTAATTTATGTTTTAAATATAATAAATTTAAAATACTATTATTTTGCACTAATTTCTATTGTGTATAAGCCAATACAACTTTTAAAATTAATTTAATTAAAATAAATGAAACATCTTAAAGAAACGTTCGAACTATTAGTTTTTTATTTAAATCATGAAATTTAGAGTTTTAACAAAAATAATTATGACGAGTGTATTGTAATTTTTTCCACCTAAAATTCTTTACGAATAATGTGTTCAATCATTTTTTTCACAATTAAAATAAAATTAAAACCTTTTGCAGCGTTTAAAACAACTATTCAAATGGTTCATTTAATTTTGTGTATTTCTAGTTTTAAAATTCGTAAATCTAGAAGACTTATTGTGACCATTTGTATTGTAACCTTAAATTTTACACTTTCATAAAAAAGTTTTTACTCTTGATCTATTTAATATTCCTATAAATCATATGAATCTGAAACTGTCACTTAGTTATCTGCACCCTCTTATTTTTAGAAATAAACTTTAAAAGTTAAATATTTTTTTTGTTTAAAACGAATAACAAATTTTGGAAAATTAAGTTCTTCCTGATAACTGGTTGGAAATAACAACTTAATAAGAAATATTTACTATTAAAATATCATTTCCAAAATAAGTGGATATTGATAATAATAAAGTGGTTTCTATAATTCAAATCTAATTTCCTTCCAAATGACTAATCGTGAAAACAAAAATTTCATGAAATGGAAATTCTGATTAATTTATATTTGGTTAAATAATTATTCTGGTGAATAAGAATAAATATAAATTCTATTAAGAAGACATTTAAATTAATTTTAATTGAGGGGGCGGATTGTAAAAGGGGATACGCGTGGATTCTCGCGTTTAAGTATTGACCATTAGCAGAATTTTTAAACATTTTCAATTTTCAAATTCAATGACAGAAATTTGTAGAGAATGAAAATGCGCATTTTTTTCCTTCAGAAATAAATTTATATCTTTTTTAGTTTATGAAATAAACTAAAAAACTAAAGTTTTAAAAACCAAAAAATTAAAATTTTTATATCATTAACTCGTGCTGGTGTTTTTGATTTTTCATATTTTGTAATCAAACAAAAAGGAACTTACAGATTAAGGTTTCCAGAAACCAACAATACTTTTAAAAGTTCAAAATCTTAATTAATAAAAAGTTTATTAATTTTTCCAAAAGACATTGCAAAAAATATGTTTTTTCAACTTCCAACGCTTCGTTTATCGAGGTATTTTAAGGTACGAAAAACTTCTAGTGACAAAGTTTTTCATTACGATACAGACAAGTTTTTGTAAAATTTTATTTACATGATATGAATGCTTACAAAGTTAATAATGTTTAAAACGTATGGTGCGTCAGATTTCTCGCGCCTGCGGAACAACGCGTTGTAAACGAACAACTTGGGAATCAACGTATTCTGCAGGCGCGATAAATCTGA
Source organism: Leptopilina myrica (nomen nudum) (assembly GCA_032872475.1). Taxonomy (NCBI): domain Eukaryota; kingdom Metazoa; phylum Arthropoda; class Insecta; order Hymenoptera; family Figitidae; genus Leptopilina; species Leptopilina myrica (nomen nudum). Next base: position 7,156,994 of record CM065461.1, read on the forward strand.
CGCACCATAGGTTTTAAACATTTTTAACTTTGTAAGCATCTATATTATGTTAATAAAATTTTACAGAAAACTTGTCTGTATCGTAATGAAAAACTTTGTCACTGGAAGTTTTTTGTACCTTGAAATTTCCTCAATAAACGAAACGTTGGATGTTGAAAAAAAATATATAGATATAAATTTATTTCTGAAAGAAAAAAATGCGCATTTTCATTCTCTACAAATTTCTGTCATTGAATTTGAAAATTGAAGATGTTTAAAAATTCTGCTAATGGTCAATACTTAAACGCGAGAATCCACGCGTATCCCCTTTTACAATCCGCCCCCTCAATTCTATTAAACTTCTGCCAAGTTTAGAAATTAACTGTAATATATATATTGTATTGAGGTATTCTATAGATAAATTGTTCAAATATTGCCTTACAGTCTGTAAAGTAGTTTTCATACAAAATCTCGTAACAATTTACATATCTATATGCAATTAAAAATTGAAGTCTTCATAATATGTAAATGCAAATTCAAATGTATTTTATTCAATTTAAAATTGGTTTAGAAAACATGGAAATATTATAAAGTTTTCAAATTTTTCCTCTGTTAAAAAACCTGGTGCAAACTAAAGTCCTAACAAATAACTTTTTTGATAAAATAGCAAATACTTTTGAAAGAAAAATTAATTTTTCAAATCTTATGAAATCGTATGTTGTCTAATAAATACTTATTTATAAAGTCACTACTTTCGAATCTAAGATTATGTTTGAGTAATTAAAGTTTTAAAATTTATTGGACCATAGATCATTTTTGTACATGGAATGCACAATCACACATAAATCTACTAATTATAATTTAATTTCCTCTTTTCTTGTATATGATGGCTTCACGGTATTTACTTTTCAAAGGAGATTTATCATTTACTTAATAGATATACCAATGATTTATTAGTTTTTAGATAATAAATATTTTCTAGTGGATTCGCTATTCGGAAGTTAAAAACTGATAAACTACATTTGTAGTAAAGAATATAAAAATTATTATCACGTATATGGCATGAGCGATCCTTTAAAATTTGGTTATTTTTGACAAAAGTACTTTTAAAAAATTTGAATAATTTACCTGTATAAATCTCATCAATACAACGATAAGATCCTGAAGGAATCATATGTAACTTCCCTTATTTAGTATTTACTTTACTTGAGTAATTTTTCTCACAATGCTACACTACCGGCGGTAATTGTGCGACCCCTACTTATTTATGAATATTTAAGTTATATGTTGCGCGACTGGTCACTCTCAAAAGTTTGTATCTGTTGACTGTACTTATGAAACGATTATGAATGAGAGTTTCTGAAAAATTTTTGCGGACGTACAGTTTGACACACAGATGTTCTCAAAGTATATTCATAACCTCTTGCATGAAAAACGATCGTGGCAACGTCGCAACTTTGGCGTATGGCCGTCTTTAAAATTTCGCGCCAAAAGTAGCAGACAAGCTGTAGTATTTAACAAGCGCTATTGCCACGTTTACGAATTCACCTGTCATTTACAATAAATGTTAAAATAATTTTTCAAGTTTGATGTTAAATATCTTTTAAACGAGATGGTGAAACATTTTCATTTTTTTTATAAAAGTTCATTTTGGTTCAATAAATAAAACTTTAGTTTTTATAAAATATTTGACGATTAGTATAAGTGCGAAAATTGAAAATCTGTGGTTTTCATATGGTTTTCCTATATCGTACATGTTAAAAATCGAAACTTTGATTTCATTTTTAGATACTTACAGATGTTCAATATTATTTTAATAGGCCTTATTTTGTAGATAAATATCCAAAGAATAATTAGGTGAAATTTAAAAAAACTAACGAAAACGAATCGACGCGACAAATAGCTTAATATGTTTTAACAGGGAAAATAAAATAAATTAAATTTTTCCTTTTTATTTACAGTATACGTATAAAATTCTGCAGAAAATGACTGCAGAATTTTATACATATATTGAAAATAAAAAGGAAAAAAATTTAATTTGTTTGACTTACATGTTAAAACACATTAAATAGTCATAAAAAAGTAGGGTTCGCACAATTACCTCTGGTAGTGTAAATTTAAGCTTCAACTTCTTAATTTATTTTTTTAATGTAAACTACTTTACAGAGGAACTTCGATGTCCGTTTTTCCGTTTATCGTCATTAAGGTGTCCGTTAAAATGTAATTTTCAAATTTGGTTTACGCCACCCCCCAGTATGGTTCCAATAAAATAAAATTTTCTCAAAATTTGAAGCCGATTGACTAATATTAACACGTGCCAGTAATCCATCGAAATTTCCTATTGAAAATACATGGGAAAAATGCAATTTAAAAAAAAAATTCATAACTGGCACTCGTTACGAAATATACTATTCTGGTATCACATTCATGATAAATGATCGAAAACACCTCCGAGTGCATCACAATGTGATGCATTTGTATGGCCCACTTTAAAAATCCGCCATTTTGAAAATTTTAGAAAATTGAATTTTTGTGGAAGTGCTATCTTATAGTGCAGCTAAAAATGAAGACAAATGTGACCTGGAAAATTTTTTGCATAAAAATTAAAAAAGTTATGAATTTCTTTTAAAAAGTGCATTATTTCCAAGTATTTTTAATAGGAAATTTCGATCGATTACTGGCACGTGTGAATATTAACACTGGTTTACAGTGAAATTGCCAATCGAACAGAACATTTTTTTTCGATTAGTAGGTGTTTTCTGAGTAAAAAAACATAGTTTTCATTTTTTTCTCGTGTAGTTTTTTTGTAGCTTCAAATTTTCTATTTTTGAGGAGCAACGGCACTTAAATTTACCTGTAGGAAAATCAACTTATCCAAAAATTATGAATAGGATGTTGTTGGAAAGGTAATTAAATTACCTTTCAATTCATATATTATAGAATAAAATTAAATTAACAGTCGGTTAAAGATTAAATTTCATGGAAATTTTGATGATTTTTAGACACTTGACCAACTTTTGATAATTTTTGCCTTAACAAACAGTGGAAAATATTTTGGTTTTAAATTTTTTATTGATAGCTTATTCCATTGAGAAACTTTTGAGCCCTTGTGGACCTTGATTGGATTAAAAATGAAAATTATACACAACATTTAGTGAACAAAACTACTTTGCCATTTTTAGTATACTTTTCAATATTTGCAGCAAAAATGCAAATAGTAAAATTATGTTAAGTGCTAAAATTATTAAAATCACACATCAAGGAATTCTAGAGTTACTCAATTCGAATACAATGTCAAATTTCAATATTTCAAAATGGCGGATCCAATATGGCGGACAAGTTTTTCAAAAATGGATTAAATTTATGACAGTTACGTTAATCGGGGTTTTTTTGGTGTCGCTGATTACAAATTCGATGTCATATTTTGAAAATTCAAAGAGGTGGATTCAGTTTGTGCAAACATATTTTAAAAGTTTAAAGCTAAACTCATAAAAATTAATACTTTAGGGTTTCTGGGAACTCTAATTCCGAAACCAACGTCGGTTTTAACATTTGTAAATTGATGTTATGTTGATTGATGGAAAAATAAAAACTTTACTCTAATTGCAATAAACTATCTAATTCTTAATTTTCAATAAATTTCTACAAGTTTTTAACTGCAATACATTTTAAATCTCGTTCAAAAATACAGACACTGAAAACATAAAGGAGGGGGATGAAGAATGTAAAAGGGCTCGAAAACATTAAAAAAATAATTTTAATTTATTATTTAAAAACATTTGTTTTTTTAAATGTACTTTGATAAAGTTAATTACATATATTTAAAAAGTATTGCAGTTAAAAACTTGTAGAAATTTATTGAAAATTAAAAATTAGATAGTTTATTGCAATTAGAGTAAAGTTTTTATTTTCCATCAACATAACATCAATTTACAAATGTTAAAACTCGGGGTGGCGTAAACAAAATTCGAAAAAATAAATTTCCCATGTATCTTACGGACACCATAATCGTCACCTCTGTTATTAGTCACTGTCTCAATTCATTTTTTTTTATTTTTATGAAATAACAATCAAAAATTTATTGATTGGTATATGCAACAAAACAATACAAATTCTATAAACGACTCTGAAGCAAATAAAAATAACAAAAATCATTAAAATTTATATGAAAATCTAGGAAATTCAAGGAAGAAATTAATGCAATGTGCGATTCCATGGGAGATTTTAGTCTTTTCGGAGTAAGTAAACCAATTGCAATGAAATTCAGGAATTTTAATCTACACATAAAAAGAAATGTTTCCACCAAATATTACGTCAAAATATTCAGTAGTTTTTGATATGTCAAAATTTTGAAGTCGTAATATCACCTTTCCAATTTATCCAAATCACTTGATTCTTTTTGGAAAAAATTAAGCATAAAAAAACGAAAAATTGTTTATATTATGTTTACATAAAATTTTTATAAACGAAAAAGTTATTAAATAATAATTGAATAACTTTTGAAATGCATCACGAAATTAAACGAAACAAACACTAAAATAATCTTACGAGTGATTTCTTTAGGATTCCAAAAGAAAAATAGTAGACTTCGAATGTCTTTATATAATATTTTGATATTTTTGTTCACTTTTGAAAGTAAACATTAGAAGTTTCTGCTACTTGGCGTGCAAATTAAGGTGCGCGCGCAGACATCTCTATCCAAAACCGGAAATTCGTAAACGATTAGAAAGAGAGGACTTGCGCGCGAACCTAAATTTGCTCGCCAAGTAGCAGAAACTTCTAATGTTTACTTTCAAAAGTGAACAAAAATATTAATATATTATATGAAGATATTAAATTTATACTTTTTTTCAGAATCTTAAATAAATCACTGGTAAGATTATTTTAGTGTTTGTTTCGTTCAATTTCGTGGTGCATTCCAAAAGTTATTTAATTATTATTTAATAACTTTTTTGTTTATAAAAATTTTGTGTGAACATAATGTAAACAATTTTTCGTTTTTTTATGCTGATTTTTTTCCAAAAAGAATTAAGTAATTTGGTTAAAATGTAAAGGAGATATAACGATTTCAAAAATTTTCCAAAATTTTGACATCTCAAAACTACTGAATATTTTGACGTAATATTTGGTGGAAACATTTCTTTTTATTTGTAAATTAAAATTCCTGAATTTCATTGCAATTGGTTTACTTACTCCGAAAAGACTAAATTTTCCCATGAAATCGCACCAATATAAAACCGAAAGTATTGCCTTTAATATATAAAAACTTACGTCATTTGTGAAAAATAGGTACTTTGTCCGGATTTACCCCAACTTACCCTACCTTATTTAATTCTAAAAAAAAATTAAAAGTAACAAGTATTTTTTTACTATCAAAAAGATGTTTAAAATCAACCTTAAAATTCATGTAATCACCCCCTTAATTAATAATTTACTTTTACCTACAGATAGCCGTAAAGATGTTGTTAAAAAACTCGACATATATAAGAAAAGTAACAAGAGAATAGCATTACCACCTCCGCGAAGGAGCACTGCAAGGGGAGAAGCAAATACGCTTAAGAAAAATAGTGAGAAAAAAGACAAGGTTGTTTACCTTAATAATAATAGGCATAACTTTTTCAATTTTGATTATTACTAGAGTTGTCCAAAAAGACTGAAACCTGAAACCCGATCAGGTAATTTCGGGCTTTTCACTTTTCGTATCGGGTCGGGCTAACAATAAGTCAATTCAGCTTCGGGCCGAGCTCTAATCAGGTCAAGCTTGTTTACAAACCCGAAATCTTTCAGGTTCCCAACTACATTCGGTTTCTTGAAATATTCGGGTATACTCAAAACCTTAAAAAATCCAAATTCTTGAATTTATGTAACTTGTAAATATTCAAATTCTTAATTTCGTAATAAAAAAATCGAGAAAATACATAATTAAAAATATTTGATAAATTGTCGAAGATTAGCGTACTCAAATTCGTGTACTCGCGATACATCGAGAAAGCTCAGCCCAGCCCGCCTTTTCGGGCTTTTTGCCCACCTATAATTTTTACCATTATTTTAATTACTACATCGTTGGCTTGGTGGAAGACTGTACCATTTCAGGAATTCGTTATGAACTGTACCATTTCGATAAATGTTTTTAAAACATAACATTTCGAGAAAAAGAATTTTTTGCTTTTTTTCCAAGTTTGTCAATACTGCTGCTAGACATAAAATAAGGTTATGTATTTTTAAAAAACGGTATTTTAAATATACTCTTGTTCATGTTTTCAATGTATTAATTCAAAATTTATAATAATTTAAATTAATTGCTTGTTAATCGTTAGAAATTCTTTAGTGCAACGCTCTTATAGATCTTCATCGAAATGGTATGTTTTATAACGAACTTTTGAAATGGTATAGTTTATAACGAATTCTTGAAATGGTACACTTTTCCACTAAGCCAACGACATATTGATCTATATTGAACCTAGATTATTATTTTAACCTTAAAAAATTAAAGTTTTTTAAAACAAATAATACTTTTTAATTAAAATGTTAATCATTTATCTAGAGCACAATTCCTTATTAAGTTCTCCGCCAATTTTTAATAAAATAAGTTCATTCAAACGCGAGTAATTGGCTATTTACTAAAACGCTTCAAAAGACTTTGACCTTTAATAACTTTTGCAAGTATTCAAATTTCGGAAAACTATTTACAGGTTTTTAATATACCATCATGAGCATATGAGACTCATTTTGAACTGCAACAAAAATGATACCCCTTCAAATCATTCTGAGTTTCTAAGGAAAAGACTCAAAATGACTCTTAAGGGGTATCATTTTTTCTTTACGATAAAATTTCAATCACATTGGAAAAGCTAAGAATAATTTATAAAAATATGAATTAAAATAATTGTTTATAACTAATAAACACGTTGCACTTGTCACTTGGAGTTGCCGATTACTCATTTCGAGTCACTTGAAGTTGTCGATTACTCATTTTGAGACCGACTTCCAAATGAGTTGCAACAAAAATGAGTCGGGTTTTTTCTGTGAGTTAAATACACGGTATACCAAATCCACTAAACAGAATCTTTAGTTTTGGACTTACTGAACAGACAGTGACATCTACTATACTGTTTAGTAAGATGTACTGAGCAAACAGTATATATATGATTCTTCTGAAAGTGACATTTTTGATGTCTCGATTAATTTTACAAAATCTACTCTTTTATAATTAATATCAATTTCCATAGTGGAAATTTAGCACTTATTTATCATTTTAAAAAGAAAATTAAATAATTTTATTCAACTTAATTTATGTAATAACTAAATTACTTTCATCTCCGAAGCCTTTTCAACATGTCTCCAATAGGATTTCTATTATAAAACTAAATTTTTATGGTTTTTTCAAACTCTCAGAAATTTTTTAAAAATATTGTCAGAAAGTACAATGTTTTTTCTATCGTTATGTGCATTTTAAAAATTTGTAGACCTCACTTTTATTTTTCATAATAATGTTTAAACTTTGTCTTCAGTTTTAGGTTAAAATTAATTTATAATAATTACTGATATTTTATACATTAAAAATGTCTTAAACAAAATTTTAATGCACATTAAAATAAAGCTGATAATCTGACGTTTAATTTTCCTATATTTTATCTATAAAAAGGAGAAAAATTATTGCTGTTATAAATAATCGAAATTTACATTTTTCTCAGAGTAAAATTTCATTTCATTTCCGAAGCCTTCCTTTTTAATAAGTAACTGAATGTAGAAGTATATTTAACAGAATATTTCGATGGTAATATAAAATGAGGATGTGAGATTTGTATATTTTACTATAAAACATATTTTAATTGCGCCCTAATGTATATAAATGTGAAAGAAAATGTTTTTTTCATCTCCGAAGCTTTTCATCTCCAAAGCCTTAAAACTTGCAATATGCTAGTTTTTCTCTTGTTTTTAGTATTTAGCTGCATTGCTTTAAAAAAATTAACCCAAATTACCATTAATTAAGGGTTAAGAACCTAATGGTAAAAGTTCATCACTTCTGACATGCTGAATGTTTGGTGCATTTCGGCAAACTTAATATTGGTTGTTTTCTGCGTTCACCTGGTGTTATCACCGAGTTGACGAAAGTTCTATCATTTATAATATTTGAAGACCTCCACGAAATAACGATCTATGGCAGATTTAAAAATGCTTACAATTTTCAACTTTGAATTGCTATAAATCGTTATTGCAACCACAATATCTAATGAAAACCAATAAATTATATTCTCTATTTATTTAATTACACTATTTTAGTCATCAAAATGTGCTATAAATCGTTATTCCGTGGAAGTCTCCATCTATTAATGTTCTATTGGTAATATCCAATCATGATTAACTCCTATATAACCTTTCATGATTAACATAAAAAGACATTATAATTTACCCATTTCTCAAAAATTTGACTTGAAAATACGTATTCTTATGGTTTTTAATACGCTAAACACAAATCTGATGTCAAAAATAACTTTTTGCAGCTACCAGGTGTTCAAAATGCTGTTAAAAGTTTGAAACATTATGAAAAATGAGAATTTTCACGACGTTTACATTAACTTCCACTAACAAGTCAAATTTTTGAGAAATGGAAAAATTATAATACAAATTTTCCGAACTTCACCATACCTTTGTTAAATGACAGAACATGGCGTCATCTGTGACGATTATTTTTGTTGCAGCTCATAATGAATTACTATCACGACTCTTTTTGAGTTCAGTTTTTCTCTACGTAGCTTTAATTCAAATTCCAACTTACTACAATGGTGCACAGCAAGCCTAAATCAATATTACAGAAAAATTATCGTAACCTTACTGCTAAACATTTTTTTAATGAAAAAATTGACTCAAGCAGCAAAGTGACCGTCCAATTAACTAACTATCAGAAAAGATATCTAAGATTATTTTATTATCTTGTTTTTAATCTGATCAAATGAGCAAAATTATACATGCATTCTGTGGGTTGTCATATTTACACACAAAAAACCCAGTCTCATTTTTGTTGCATCTCAAAATGAGACTATGTTAAACGCCATAGAACGTGGCGCCACCTAAGAGTCTCATTTTTGTTGCAATTCAAAATGAGTAGCGTATGATTCTCATTTTGATACTAGGTTTTTTCAGTGTATATAAGTATTATTTTGTATAACAATGTTGCATTATCTAATGAACTACAAAGAACAACTTTTTGTATAAGAGGAGTTTCAAAATACCACGGATGTGCTGACAATATTTTTTTATCCCACATGCTAAAAGTCATTCACTTCTTCGACTCGTGTCACAAAAATCACCGTAAACAAATGGTTGTCTTCACTATACCCTTGTTGCTTAATATACTATTTTTTGCTTTAGCCTTAGTTGACTAGAAGTGAGCGCACGACGCGCGCTGTTTTACTTCTAGTAGAATCCTTGAAAATTAATATTTTTCATTCAGCAAACTCTGTTTCTCTTCACAAGACTTCAAAGAGTAGTGCTAAGTTGTTTATTTAATAATTTTTTAAATTTTATCTTTTTTTTCTATAGTCCATGTGTTTCTACTGTCTGCTATACGTATGTCGTACGTTCGCCTTACAGAATTGTTACAATGTTTATTTCAATAATTTTTTTCTCTTAAACAATTAAACAGACAAATTTGACAAAGTACATTTTGGAAAGGTTTTTTCATGCTCTTTCGATTAGAAATAAGCATTTTGAAAAAAAAAATTGTTTGACCAAAAAAAATCAAAATTAAAAATAAATTTCAATTTTTGGGGGAGAGAGATACGATTTTTTTTTAAACGAAAGCTGAGGTTTTTTCCTAAAAGGACATATAAATGGTAAAGTGGGACTAGAATGTTTAAACATTGAAAAAAAGAATTTTCTCCTGAACGGAGCTTAAAACCGGGTTTTGAGCGCTCCGGCGAGTAGAAAACTCATTTTTTCAATGTTTAAACATTCTAGTCCCACTTTACCATTTATATGTCCTTTTAGGAAAAAACCTCAGCTTCCTTTAAAAAAAAAAAAATTGGGTCTTTCTCCCCCAAAAATTGAAATTTATTTTTAATTTTGATTTTTTTTGGTCAAACAATTTTTTTTTTCAAAATGCTTATTTCTAATCGAAAGAGCATGAAAAAACCTTTCCAAAATGTACTTTGTCAAATTTGGATGTTTAATTGTTTAAGAGAAAAAAATTATTGAAATAAACATTGCACCAAAAGACCCCTTGATCACTTGACGCGAAATCCCCCTTATAGATTTTTTTTGTAATTAATGTTCAAACATGAGCATGTTTTGTGTAAAATACGTGTTAAAATATCTTGAATATCCAAATGCTGTTAAGGAGGTTTTTCAAAATAATAATCCCTCTAATTTCCACTACTTATGAACTAAGAACTCATAGCGTAAATCTTGAAAACTCATCTCTATGTTATTTTATTATTATCAAATACAACTGTTTTCTCACAATTTAGACAAAAAAAATTTAATTTTTTATGATAATTTTATATATCACAGGATAGGGAATTAAAAATTTCCAAAGCGAAAATGGATAAGGAAAAAGAAATTTTTATGAAAAAAAAAATGACTCTACATTCTCATAATTCATTCTTACAATCAGAAGTTCAGGCAAGTGGCATGACATCTGAAAGTTCAGAAATTCTTATTTTAAAACAATCTCTAAAAGAAGCACAAGAGAGGGCAAAAATTATAGAATTAGAATTAAAAAGTAAGTTTAATAAAAATGTTGCTATCAAATAAAATTACATTTAAAAATTAAATCATATTTTTCGTAATATAGTGCTAAAAATAATTTTATTTTTTAAAAAAGTAAAAAGTAAAAATAATTTTTAGTATGTCTTAAATTCACTGCAGGGAAGAGTTCATATAGGGGAGACTAGGGTAAACCCGCTCACTTTTTTTCAGATTGGTAAAAATCTATGAAATTATTCTTTAAATCCAATTTAATTTACATCATTTAAAAGATTATGATTTCTTAAAAAAATAAAAGAGTTTTTGGATTATCTTTTTTAGTTTTACTTACAGAAAATTTGTAATACACATATACCAAATTTCGAAATCACAATTTTCCAGGGTAAATCCGCTGAAACTATCTTTGCAAGACGAAACAGTTTTATTTTTTAATTATTAAACTTTGTCTTATTCCCGTCTTAATTATGATTTTATATTGATAAACTATGAGTTCCATAAACAATTCTGTAAACAACAGATTGGTTTAATAAATAATTAATATAGGTTTCATGAATTACAACTATGGACTATTGTTAAAATATAGTACGTGGAATTATTTTATTCTAAACTATAGCTGTCGTATCCGTTCTCGACGGATTTTAGTTTCTACCAATACATTTAACAGTGTGTCTACCAATCTGGAAAACCAGAAAATAGCTCGGGAATTTAATTTGATAGGAAAAATAATAATTACTTACCATTAGCTATTTCAGTAGGTAAATATTACTATATGAATCAGTGATTGACTTTTTATTATCAAATTAGTTATTTCAACCAATTCAAATGCAGAGAACAATATTTGTTAATTTGTAGTACTTTAATTAATGTATTAAAAATTTATCAAAATTTCCACCCAGTTTTTGGAGTTATAGTAAAGTCTAATTGGAACTAATTTTATCGCAAGTAGACCCTACCTACGGTACGATTGCAAAAACCTAACATAAGACCTATATTTTATGCTGAAAGTAGGGCTTAAATTTTGACTCGGGTCTGTTTTCATAAATATTATAAATCAATAAAAATTAATGTAAAAAGAAATTTTTTAAAAGCGAATTAATATAATAAAACATTTTCTTAATTTGATAGAAAAATTGCCAGCTTTTTCCAGTTTTTCCTGTTTAATATACCTTGTTAAATGTATGAGTAGAAACAGAAAACTGTCGAAGACGGATATGACAGCCTGTAATATAATCTATATTTATATGAACTTAAGAAAGAGTATTTTTATAAAATAAGTAAATTTTTATAGTTATATGTAGATTTATTTATGGATAATATCAAGTTAATTTAAATTTGACAAAAAAAGATAAACCGTGAAAAATTTGGACAAAGCAGAAAATTTTGTTAAACAAAAATAGACACCGTGTGAACTTTTATCTTTACATTGCTTAAAACATCTTTAAAGGTAAGTCCAGAGTTGAAATAAAAAGATGTTTTAACATGTGAGTTTTTGCCTAATTACATAATATGCTTGTATTGTATCACAGATTACTTACAATTCTTGACATCCTGGAATATCATTTTAATCATAAAAAATTTCAATTTTTAATATTTCTGAATTTCTTGAAAATATTAGATTAATTTGATAAATAATTCTGACTTACACTATTTTCACGTCAAAATATTAGTCAGAGACTCCGAAGGAATTCCACTTGATTTGTAAAAATAATGTACCATTAACAAATAAGCAAAAAAATCATTAAACAATTCATTTTAATCATATTTATAATATAATTTTGTCATTAACCAACAGTGGAACAAAAAATCTTTTGAAAACTTGATTTTTTTATTCAACATAACCTCACTTTTTCGAGTTTTTTCTAGCTTTGAAGCTTTATAATTAAATATTAATTATGTTTAAACTAAATGTTTTTTTTAGAAATGTGTTGAGGAGAAAATTGTCGAAAGGTATAGAAACAGATTTTATTTTGCAATGAGAAAAACAAAAGTTATTTAAAAAATACTGAAACCGTAGAGGGAATCCCTCCCTAGGTGTGTGAAGGAGGGTTAATTAAACTTCATAGTAATTAGTATCGATTTTTTGATATTTAATATATTTTTAAATATTTACTTACAGGATAGTATTTCTGGCAAAATTATGATAAAATCTAAATAAATAACATATAATATTCAATTTTAGAAAGTTTAAAAGCTATCCATTAAAAAATGTTCAATTTGGAAAATTTCCGTTTTTTTGAAGTTTTTGAAAATATTTTTATACTAGCTGTCGGACCCGTCTTCGACGGGTTTTAGTTTCTACTAATATATTCGATAGGCTGTCTACCCACCGAGAATTAAATTTTACTGGGAAAAACTAATAATTAGTAACCATTAACTATTTCGTTAGGAAAATATTACAATTTAAATCAGTGACAGATTTTTTCCTATCAAATTTGTTATTCAGGAACAGTATTTATCAACTTTTAGTACTTTATGTGTTTGTAGTACTGCAATTAATGTATTATAATTTAATTATACAAGGAATAGTCTGTAAAAGTAACAATTTTTTTCATAAACTTTGCTAAACTGTGCCAGGAGTCAAAGTCAGAGTAAGAAATTCTGAAAAAATAGAATTATTTTTTTGTCTTTATAACATGATATCTCGCTTCCTATTTATGCATTACAACTAAAAATAGTGGCATTTCATTGGAAATTTAATAAGCTTTCCAATGCAATTTAAAAGAAGCATCTACCCAAGTGCGAAAACCAACGCGGTCCAACATTGGCCCAGTATTGGCAAAGCTGGCATCGAGACTTGGCAGACAATATTGGTCCGACTTTGCACCGACTCTTGTGGTGTTAACCACGGTTGGACGTCGGCAGCCAGATCTCGGCAGACATTAATGGCCCATTATTGGCAGCCAGATCTCGACAGACATTAATGGCCCATTATTGGCTGCCAGATATCAGCAGACATTAATGGCACAATATTGGCTGCCATTACTCCCCCAGTGTTGTCAAAATAAAATTTTTTTTTATTTAATTAACTAATTAATTTATAATATTTATACGGCTTATTTCCCTAAGTTAAACGCAAGCTTACAAATATTTGAAAAATTCTTACCGCTCGCGGGGATCGATACCTGAACCTGATGCACCACAGCCTAACACTCTGACCACTCTGCTACTCTGACGTGAAATCGAGGAAGCAAAAGTGTTTTGATAAGCTACACTACACTGGCCGATACTGTGCCATTATTGGGCCGAGCTTCGTCCCTATATTGGCAATCATAATTTGCCATCATAGATACAAAATGTTAGACATTAATGTGCCATTTCTGGGTCAAGCTACGCCCCAATTCTGTCAATTATAATTTGCCATCAAATATACAAAATTTTTGCCATTAAAGTGCCATTAATAAGTCAATCTTCGTCACATCACTGGTAATTCAATTTTTCCATTAAAGATTTATCAACTTTGCCAATATTGTGCCGTTATTGAGCCAAGCTACGCCCCAATAGTGCAAATTATAATTTTCCTTCAAGGATACAAAATTTTTGCCACTAAAGTGCCACTAATGTGCCTTTAATGGGCCGATCTTCGTCACATCATTGGCAATAAAATTGAATTTTAAAAAATTTTAATATGAAAATTCATGCTATGTTTTTAATGTTTAATTCTTTTCTAAAAATTTAACTAGACTCTATTTTGAAATCAATTTTTATTAGAAAATTCTACGAGAATTCAATTATTTTTATACAAAAGGAAACAATTTATTGAATAACTAAATGTTTCTTAAAATTTAATTATGAGAATTAAATTTTAAAAATAATATTCATTTATTCAATAAATTTTCCTAATATTTTTGTAGAAAATTCTCAATTTTCATAAGGAAATAATATGCATCATTTCTATTTCTTAACTACAATTGCTGTAAGAAAAATTCAAAGATTTTTAAGAATAAAGGAAAAAAATGTTTATAAATTCTATTTGTCAATTAGAAAATTTAATTGAAAATGAAAATATTTGAATTTTTAGAAAATAAAGGAAAAGATTTTATTGAATAAAATGTTCTGTTACATTTATTTACGAATTTAATTGTAGAATTATTTAAAAACATCAATAACTTCTTTTTAAATAACTATTTAATTAAACTTTTTCAAAAAAATTAATCCTCTAAAATTGCCAGTTGAAAATATAGAAAATACAAATTTTCAATACAAATTTTCAAATATTCTAATTTGAATCCTTTTTAAACTTATTAAATTATTTAAATACAAAATAAACAATTTATTGAATAACTGAAAGTTTCTTAAAATTGAATTAAAAAAAAAATTTATCAAATTAAAATGCCATTAATGTACTTTTAATGGGCCGATCGTCATTACTTCACTGGCAATTGAATTTTTTCATTAAACATTTATCAACTTTGCCAAAAATGTGCCGTTATTGGGGCAAGCTACGCCTTAATACTGGCAATTATAATTTGCCATCAAAGATACAAAATCTTTGCCATTAATGTGCCAATAATGAGCCATTAATGGACTGATAGTCGGCACATCACTGGCAAATGTCTTTTGTCATTAAAGATTGATCAACTTTGCCGTGAATGTGCCATTATAGGTCCGAGAGCTGGCCCAGTCTTAAAAATTTCTAAAATCTGACCATCGGCGCCATCATTGGCCTAGCAATGGGACGTTTCAACACCAGTAATGGCCCAGTAACTACTGCCAATTCTCGGCAGACATTACTGGACCAATGATGGTCCGTTTTTGCAGTCTTGGCATTTCCCACTTGGGTAGCGTCATTTTTAACCGAGTTATCACTGTTTCTGTGCGGGTGTGTTTTTTAATAGCTAGAGATGTTAGCGTTCGCACAATTTCGGACGGTAGTGTATAAATATATATACTAGCTGTCGTACTCGTCTTCGACGGATTTTAGTTTCTACAGATACATTCAGTAGCGTGTCTACCAGTTTCGAAAAATAGGAAATAGTGGGGAATTTAATTTGACTGGAGAAATAATAATTAAAATGCAGAAAACAATGTTTGTCAATTATTTGTAGAAATTTAATTATAGTATTATAAGTTAATCCAAAATTTCCACCAGTTTTTTTGAGTTATAGTAAAGTCAAATTTGAACTAATTATATAATAATTACTTAAATCTAAAATAAGACCTATATTGCAAGATGAATTCATAATTTTTCCCGATTAAATTAAATTCCTGCATATTTTCCGCTTTTCCAGTTGGTAGAACCCCTGTTAAAAGCATTTGTAAAAACAAAATCCCGTCAAAGAGTATTTTCATAAAATATGTGAATTTTGTAGCCATTTGTAGTTTTATTTATCGTTAATACTTAGGGTGGCCATAATTATATTTTTAAAAGTATGACTATACATATTTAAAAAATAGGACAAACCCGGATATTATTGCAGTTATGGTGAAAGTCAATAACCATATTTTGTTTCGAATAAACATAATGGATTTTGTAAATTAATTATTGGGAAAAAGATAATGCTCCTTGTTACATATAAGTATACTTTTTATTACTTAAATTATTAAACATTGATAAATAAAATTTTCTTATATTTTCATTGAATTTATAAAAAAACTGTTTAATACTTTTCTTATTTAACATTATATTTTAAAAACTTGCCCACTTCAGACAAAAGCGGTTCATTTTCCAAAACCAAGTTGTAAAACTCCGCGTAGTCCAAATTTTTAAAATTAAACGTAGTCTGAGTAATTCCTTTAATGGCTGGAACTTTAAGGCGATTTCTTTCTTTTGTCCATTGGCTATTAATCAACGAAAATTCGCATTATGGGCGGGAATAGCAAAGAAAAATTGTGCTATTTTATGAAACTCAGAAAAAATGTCAATACATAAGCATTTGAGAAAGTAATTGCTCCATAATTCATCTGTTAACATTTCTTCTTTTTCATCAGAATTCAAAAGTATTTCGACATGTGATTTTAAGTTACACCACTGATCAAAGAGTTTAGTTTCATCGACAGTTACATTTTTCGTTTGTAAATACTCCAGAGTTTCAGTAACTTGATCCCATTGTGGAACACTTTTCAAACTCATCCAATAAAAAATATTGAACTCTTCGAAGGGTTTTAACCATGCTTCTAAATATTTTAAACACTTCTCGTACATGCTGAAAATTTGAGACATTCGCGGCTTCAAGTTCAAAGCCGTCTTCTGTAGCTTCACGAAGAATTTTAGTTACAGACATGGGCAGAAAGTTTTGAGAAATTCTCTCTTGCAGAGATTTTTGACATTTATTTAAAATATCGACTACTTCTAATACAGAGTTTTTCGATCTTTCAATTCCTGCAATGTTCGAATGAAACATTGACATTAACGAATGCACAGTCCACAAATAACATTCCCCAAATTCAGATTCGAAAAAGTTTTTTAAAATCTTCGGTGCATCATTCAAAGAAAGAAATAGTATATTAAGCAACAAGAGGATAAAGGCAGCCATTTCTTTACGGTGATTTTTGTGACACGAGTGAAAGTCGAGGGCGCCTACGGCGCCCTCGACTTTCACTCGTGTCACAAAAATCATCGTAAAAAAATTGGCTGCCTTTATTCTCGTGTTACTTACGATATTTTTTATTCCTAATGCACAAAAGCGGCGATTTCAGATAGCAGACGTCAGGGAGTAAAAGTCATTCACTTGTTCGATTTGTATGAAAATGGCGGCCGATTTCTCGCTCGGGCAAGAAAAATGCATGTGAACAGCTAATTTTCTTGCCCTTGGGAGAACACGGCCGCCATTTTCATACGATCGAAGAAATGAATGACTTTCCTCCCTGTCGTCTGCTATCAGAAAGCGCCGTTTTTGTGCATGTGGGATAAAAAAATGATTTTAAGGGCTCGTACATTTGAAGAACTCTATGAACTGCCGGAAATAACGACAGCCATTGACTTTTAGAGTGTTTCAATAAAACTCTATATTCCGTCTTAACAAAGTCACAAAAGTTCTTCAGTTCTAACTGTATATATTGAAAAATAATTATAGATTTTAAGGATAATAGATTCAAGATCTATGGACAAGGAGTCATTTCCAACATGTGTTGTATTGTTTAAAATGTGAGCAGGACAACCTACACTGATTAGAGCATCAGTTAAATTATTTTTTAATTTAGCAAAAACATTTTCTTTGCCTGTTCGCTTAACACCACCTAAATTCGTATTGCCGTTGTCACCAGTGAAGACTATACATTTGTTGCTCAGACCATGGGTTTTTAGAACTTCAAGAATCATGTTGGAAATCGTTTCAGATGTTTCATCTTTTGTATTTTGAATATCGAGAACTTTTGTTTGGATTCCCTTATTTTTTTAATCAAAATATTGGATACAAAGAGGAAATAGTTTTGTTGAACCATGGTTACTGCCATCAGTTTGTACTCCCAAATAAAAAATATTTTGTAAATCTTCCATAGTCAGTCTTATAGTTTTAGGAGCCAAAACTCCATTAATTATAGATTCTGTTTTTGTTCGACCACAAGAAATCATTTTAGCAATTGTTAAATCTTTGTAAATAATTTTATGAAGCTGCGTACTACAGTCAGTTGATTTGTAACTTTGATGATGCTTGACACAATGATAGGCAAGCGTCGCTTCTCCTACACGGACTTTTTTTTCATGGTTTTTATCATCTTTTATCACATAGTCATCAAGATAAACTGATTTCTGACTTCGTAGATTTCTTCGATGTAATTCTGTACCTATGTGAGCTTCAATATCTAAACCACCTTTATTTGCAATACTTAAAGGTTTATTGCACACTTTACATAGAACTTTATTTTCATTTAAGTGCTGCTTGAAAGCAGGTTACTTTCTTTGCAATTCGTAATTAAATTTACATTTGCGTGGAGCCATTTTTCTAAAAAAAATGTGTTACTTTAAAAATGTTTTTAAACATAATTCTTTCAAAAAATATAAATATTTTTTAAACACGATACATAAAAATATTATAACGAAACCTATAGAGATTTGTTAAATTCGAAAATATACTATATATGTGTTAAAATTAGTGATTAGTTGCATACATAACTTATTATTCTAACCTTAAAATTAAAATTAAATTAATTATTGATAATTCACTATTTTGAATTTTTTCTAAATCAATAATGAATATTAAAATTCTTTCAAGTTTCAATCAATTAAAAGGTTAGAATGAGAAAAGTTATTATGATGAACTTACAATAACAAAGCTCAAGTTATGCGATATTTACAGATACTCTTTTTGTAAAGAAATAAATCATTCTTCGAACACTTACCAGCATTTAAATGGCACCACTTTAATTTAAGAAAATCAAAATCTAAATTTAGTGTGAATAAAAAGGAACCGGCGAACAGAATGTCAATTAAATTTTCTTAGTTTTTGCCACAACGGTGACATTGGTGAGTTGAAAGTGTACCAACTGTTGAAAGTTGTCACTGATGGCGCCAGCTACTCACAGACCGTATGTCAATTGAAATGCATGGGATAATACACAATAATTTTACCAAAAAATTTTTTAAATTATTATAGTTGCAAAAACCCGGACAAAACCCGGACATATTAAAAAATCCGGTAGGACAAAAGTAGCCTACTACTAGAAATAAAATAACAAAACTTTTTACTATCTAAGTTTTTCTCCAGTAGTAGCATAATGTAAGTATCGTTTCACAGGTATTCTTGAATTTCTGTAGTATGAATTTTATCATAAAAAAATCTCCATTTTCAATACTTGAAAAATAATTTTAAAGCTATGAATTAATACTTTTTAAAATATTGTTTACCAATTATTATTTACCATTTTTTTAATTTTTTGAAAAAATTGAATACCTCCCGTTTTAATTAATATGTTTTTAAAGACTGTAAATTTATTGTTTATATACATCTCACAAAAGTCATAACTGATTAATTTACTGCAATATATCAAAATGTAAAAATCATGTTTATACTTTTATCTTAGTTATAGGACATTTTTTGTCAAATCTATTCTAGAATGTGATTAAGTAACATGTTATACTTAATTATACAAAGTTTGAAAGCATTTTAAAAAAAGGTAAAATTTGAAAATTTTTAATTTTTTAATTTTTTGAAAAAATTGAATATCTCCCGTTCTAATTAATATTTTTCAAATCTGTGAATTTAAAAACCTTCCTTGGCCTAAGGTTAAACATTCTGACAAATTTGGTTTCAAACGGTTGAGCCGTTTTTAAGTGATTTGCGAACAAAGATTCTGTGACATACGGACATACATACATACACGAAATTTTTTATTGGCATTTTTGGAATCCTGGATGCTCAAAACGAATAATTATGTGTAAAATTTAAAGTTCTCAGCAATGTACAGACAAAAGTCTCATCTTATATATATAGATATAGATTTAAATCTTAGTTGTAGAATAGTATTTTTTGCAAAATTATGCTAAAATGTGACCAAATAAAATTGTAATATTTAAATAAAGAAACTTTAAAAGCAATCCATGAAAAAATGTAAAATTTCGAAATATTCGATTTTTTGAATTTTTTGAAAAAATTGAATATCTTCTGTTCTAATTAATATTTTTTGAATCTGTAAGTTTATAAACCTTCCTTGAATCAATACGTAATAACCTACCAAGTTGGAATTAAATGGATTCACATGTTTGTCTGTTATTGGGATACAAAGTTTTTGTGACAGACATACATACATACGTACATACATTAAATTTTTTAAGAATATTTTTGGAATCTCTGATGTCCATAATAACTAATCATGTTAACATTTTGAAGTCTAAAGCAATGTACAGAGACATCTGATTTTATTTATAAAGATTTTAAATTTAAATATACGTGAACGACATTACCCGAATCCATCTCTCACATATCAGAATAAATTTTACTAAATATTTTCGAAATAGGACAAAACTATTCATGTACTTCGACAATGGATGTCGAATAGCATACAAAAACTTAGCCAAATGACACATTTAAAAACACTTGATCGCCTCTGATTCCATATTGCATTCATGAAACTAAACAAAAGTTCGTTAACATAAGTTGAATGTTAAGTACTATACACAGTACCAATATCTCCATCTTAAGTTGAATTCATAGCGACAAATCGCTTGTGAGCGGGTTTACCCCAGTCTCCCATGTAGTCTATTTTACTATAAAAAAACTTTTATAGTTAAGATCATCCCTGATTTTTAATGTGGTGTCAGAGTAGATGAGATTTTAACACAAAGCATTTAATGGAAAAATTCTATCTACTTTGACATTTTCTTAATCTAGCATCAGTTCCTCGTATCTATTTTTTCATTATATTTTACTTTACTAAAGGGATGTACTTGAAAATGTCTCATGAATTTTTTTATTGTACCATATATAATACATTTTTAGAAGCTGAGAAAACTTCGCCTGCTGTAGAGACTTCTGAAATTAATGAAAAAACAGATCAATTTTATATTGGTATTAAATCTTTAAATTTATATAACCTTCATTTCTTAAGACAGTATTACATTATATACAATAATCGATTTTAATTCTTTGTACTTTGTTTACCAAATCAAAATCATGAGCTCGTTTATTTACCAATAGAATAAAATAAATTTATTAATAAACAACTAATAATAATTATTAAAATGTAGACTCGGAAACTGATAAACAACCTAGAGCTTCTGGAGAATCAAATACTATTAATAAAATGGATGATTTCGATTCTGGTAATATTATTGTATTATTTTTAGTAATTTTTACACTTTTACTTTTAAAAAAATGTTTTTATGATTAAAAACGGGACTTGTTTAAGTTATATATATTTATTAAGTACATTAGGTCAAAGAGTCTTGCGCTCGTTAATCTTTCAAATAAAATTGATAAATTAATAAATAAATAAATAATTAATAAGCAGCTATCAAACAACTACTAATAATTATTAAAATACAGATTTGGACACTGATAAACAACCTCGAGCTTCAGGAAAATCATATACTATTAATCAAACGGATGATTCCGATTCTGGTATTATTTTGTCCTATTTTTTAAATTCAATACACTTCTACTTTAAAACAAAATGCTTTTAAGATTAAAAAACTGAAAATGTTTAAGTTTTATATATTTAGTAAGTTAATTGTTCCAAAGAGCCTTGCGCTCGTTAATCTTTCAAATAAAATTGACAAATTAATAAATAATTAATAAGAAGCTAATAGACAACTAATAATAATTATTAAAATACAGATTTGGAGACTGATAAAGAACCTCGAGCTTCCGGAAAATCGGATGATTCCGATCGAACGGATGATTTCGATTCTGGTATTATATTGTCCTATTTTTAGTATTTTTACACTTCTACTTTGAAACAAAATGCTTTTGAGATTAAAAACCGGACATGTTTAAGTTTCATATATTTATTAAGTACACGAAAATACTTTTTTCAAGAGTTATTACGAAACTTATTAAAAAACTCAGGTTATGGAAAAAATTTAGAACTTTTTTTAGAAAGATCAATATGCATTAAAAAATGTTCAGGTGTTTTTCTAATGGCTTGGAAATAACATATTTAAAAATTAATTTTATGTAAGGTCCTTGAATTTCGATTATCCCGTTTAGAGTCATCAACACAATGTTTTAATTTTCTGAAAAAATTATACTTTAATCATATTATAAATAATTAATTGGTAATTTTTATCGTAATATAGATAACGAAACCAATAGGGCGTTTTCTAATGGAAAAATATCTGACAGTGAAGAACAAAATGATGATTCTACTTCTGGTATTACAATAATATATATTTATATATAATAGCTAACGTACAATTCTTGGATGTGTTTTACATTATAAATAGAACAATTAAAATTTTCAGCTATAGATTAATTAGATCACTCCAAGGCTATATGGGGTTGGTATAATAAAACAAGAAAATAAAGAAAAATACATAATATAGTACATTTAGAATACTGACGACCTACTGCTAGCCCGACCCACCAAAACCCGTAACCCCTCCTTTGGAGCCCTTTACCCTCCCTCGGAAGTGTCGTAAGACTTCAGCCTTCGAGGGTGGCGCTCCAACTCTGTCGCTGCTGCGACTTTGTTCTTTACCTGCGGTTCTCGTGCGTCAATTGTTAAAAAATTTAAAACTTTTGCAATATAAAAGCCGAATTAACAGCAGATCAAAAATAAAAAACAAATGTTAAAATAGTTTAAAATGTCAATAGATAAAATATTAAACGGGTCTAGAACAGAGACATATAAAATTAACAGATATATAATGTCAAAAAGTAAAAATTGTATAAGGACAAATAAAACACAAAATAAATTAGAAGTGTGTAAGGACAGATAAAACCCAAATTAAAATAAAAGTGTATAAAGACAAAAAGGTCACAAAATAAATTAATAAAGAACGAGCAAACAAATTAAAAGCTGTTTAAATTACGCTTTTTGGCGGCCGTCGAGATCCTTCCTTGACATGATCGAGATTATGAAGTTCTCGACTTGCCGCCAATTCTCTTCTGACTGGGTCATCAGCGATACCATATTCTCTGGTGTAACTTGACTGTTTACACCTACGAATATGGCCCGCCTCTCCCTTTGTTGCCATCTTTCTATGAGCTTGTGCCTCGCTTCATTGCGGATCAGGTCCTTGCTTGGTCTTATTCCCTCGTCCAAAGAACTGCTTTCTTTAAAAGAGAGAAACATTTCTTACCTTCCCCTCGCCAAAAGGTCTGCTGACGGGACACTTGCAAGGACCTGCACAGCACTCGCAGATACCGTCTTATATGCAGAGATGATACGCGTTGTTATCGATCTCTGCGCAGACAGTATCTTTTCACAGATGGTCACACATCTTTTACCCCTTTAAGGATGGAGCCCACGCTGGTGCTGCATAGAGCATTTTAGCGTGAGCGACACTCGCCACCAGTCTTCGTTTTTGTTCACGGGGTCCACCTACGTTTGGAATTAACCGTGAAAGATCTGCCTCACTCTCGATCGCCTTATTTAACGCCGTAGTCATGTGTTGGTGGAAATTTAACCTTTCATCCAACTCCATTCCAAGATATTTTATTTGCTTACTCCACTTGACCTCAAATCCGTCTATATCGATTCGTGGGAGCCTATAACCACGTCTGTCTGTGACCATCAGTGCCTCGGTCTTTTCCAGAGCCATTTCAATACCTCTGGTATCCAGCCAGCATTTTGCTAGTCGCAGAAATTCGTTCACCAATGTTCTAAGAGTGTCCTCGCTTTCGGCAGTGCACACAAACAACGCGTCGTCCGCAAAGCCGATGATCACCGCACCTTTAGGCAGATCCATCAGCAGGAAGTCATCGTATGATACATTCTATATAAATGGACCCACCCTCGAGCCTTGAGGAGCCCCACGCTACATCTCTTCCTTGAGAGAGCAGTTGTCTCCCTCATATATAACCCACCTGTCGCTAAGATAGTTACCCATTATCCGCAGCAGGTTGGGCGAAATGTTTTTCTTTTCCATCGACTCGATGAGATCTTTCCATTTTGCGGAATTAAACGCGTTGCGTATGTCAATTGCTACCAAAGCGCAGAAGCTCTTCTTTCTTCAGGTCCCCAATTTGTTTTTTCCTGCGTTGGCTATGTCCACAATTGTGTGGATGGCTTCAACTGTAGACTTGCCTTTACGGAAACCAAATTGGTGATCCGATAAACTATTCTCTCCGGTCAAGTGGCTTTGCATTCTCTGTCGCAGAAGAACTCTCCTTTCTCAAGGCAAAGATTGAAGCATCAAAGCAGAATCTGGGGTGAAGTGTCGATAATCAGCTTTAGGATCTCGTTACTTATCCCATCGATACCAGGCGCCTTTCCTGTTTTCAATCTTTTGCCTGCCTTTTGTAGTTCACCAAGTGTGAAGAGTTCTTCCTCTTCGACTTTGCAAAAACTCCAATCCATTCTAAGGTATGGCTCTGCAGAAGGAAACAAAGAATTTATTATCTTTTTAACCCAATCGGGATTGTCTTTTGTCTCGTCACTAATTTCTTAGTAACGATTTTAAAAGCCAGACCCCATGGGTCCTTATCGACTTCCTCGATTAGGTCCTTACAGCTACGGCGTTGCGACTTGCGGATCTCTTTCTTGAGGTTCTTTTTCGCCTCCTTGTAAGCCTCTTTCAGCAAGGGATCTCTATTAGATCGGGTATATGCCCTTCTTGCTTTGAGGCATTCCTTTCTCAAGGAGGCTAGCTCCTCTGACAACCAGTGCAAGGATTTTCTTACGGGAATGGTGGCTTTGCGTGGTATTGACGCATTGCAAGCGGTGACTATCATGTTCCCCACCGCTCGAACCTCCCCATACAGACTGCTCGGCCTCTTCACCCAGACCAAGTCTTCAATTAAAAGGGCTTCTCTTAGGGACCGGCCGAACTTTTCCTTGCCGAGTCTCTTCATTTTCCACGAGGAGGTTTTGCGACTAGGAACATCCTGTCTTTTCCCTCCTCGTGTGTCTCCTATCGAGACTGAGAACTCAATGAACTGGTGGTCACTTGCGGTATATTCCTCAGAGACCCGCCAGTCGCTTATGCGGCTAAATATTTTAGATGATGCAATCGTTAGATCTATAATTGATCCAATCGCACCTCGCCTAAAAGTCCATGTATTACCCCGGTTTACAGCTAATAAGTCGTTTCTGGAGATCATTTCTCCAATACGAATTCCTCTCTTGTCTTCCCACTCTGGCGACTTTGCGTTAAAATCGCCAGTGATGATAACATCCAGCCTGGATTCTGTGAGACTCGCTTCTAGGTCTTCGATATTGGCTCTATCCACACGAACCCACTGCTCGTCTCCAGGAACTTGTCAACCCGCAATTCTGGGTTGTACAGTTTTATGGCGGCTCTCTTCGCCTTATCCTGATAACAAGGGGCAGGGTCGCCTCCGTGATACTGCTAACTGCAGAACAGGATGTCGACCTTATTTTCCCTTACTGTTTGCATCAGGAGCACCTGTGCATCCTTACTTGTATGCACGTTAATCTGCAAAAACTTTAAGGATTTGCCCTTTTAAGCTTTTGCAGTTCTTCCCTGTAAACCGGGAAGGCTCTCTTTCCGGCGTCGTGATCAGTTTCTGGTTTCCCCAGGTCTAAGCATGTAAGGCACTTCAGCTTCTCTTCACAGCTCTTTGCGACATGGCCCTTCCCGCCGCATCTCTGACAGTTTTTACTTCTGTTGGGACCTTTGCAGTTTCGGGTTGAGTGTCCGTAAGATAGGCACTTTTGGCACCTAGCCACCTCAGCATGCTCTCGAATTGGAGAATTTATCCAGCCGATATTGATTCTATCAAACTTAAGCAGAATATTACTTTCTGCTTCGGCCAAGCGGATAAGAGCAACCTTAGTTCTTCTGTAGCGCGGCAATAGTCGGCACTCCATAGTGAGTTTTTCACTATCACGAGAACCTCCTGATTCAGAGTTCTTCTGATTTTCCGGATCACGGTACCTGTATCTTCAGGTTTAACCTTAGCTTTTATCAACGGCAAGATACCCTCATAAAACTTTGGATCACTTGCCGTGATTTTCACAACTTTCGTGGACCTGAGCTTCGAAGGAGGCTTCGAGAACTCTTTTTTCTCACCGGGGGGCTTCTTTTTTGGGGCCCGTTTCTTTGTCTTTTCCTCAACTTTGAAGCCGTCCCCATTGTCTGCTCCGTCTTTCAGGAAGGTCTGAGCATACGTCTTGCTAGGACAACTTGAGGACGCCTCTTTTGTTCCAACTAGCAACTCAGAATTAAACTGTAAAGCTTACTAAGGCCTGCATCCGCACTATCCTGATATTCCGGGAATAGCCAGGAACTGATCTGCGACATTTGATTCATAGCATGTCAGCTGGCTATGTATTTGGAGCCGTCTGCACCGAATATCAAGGCTTGCACCCGATCAGAATCGGTGGTGGGATTACCCTCTTGCGAGATACCCACTTGAAGTATTTCGTTTAAAATGTTGTCCATTTCATTCAAAAAAAAAATTTTGGTTTTAAAATCAGGGAACCACCCTGTTGGTTGTCCTTTTGTGGGTCCATTACCATTACACAGACCTGCAAATTTTGGCTTAGTTCTATTACAGAAAAAGTTGAAAGTAATTCTTTTAGCTTTTTTGACGCAGAATATAAATCCGCCTCCAAAATAGCCCATAACGTCAGGATTTCTTGTAATATTGCCTTAAATGTCCAAAAATAGTTATTTTTCGTCATTTTTCGGAATTTTTTCTGGTCTGACAATTTTTTTTTCAATTTGCAAAATTGCATCGTATAGTACTATGGCTATGTTTTAAAACCCATTTTTTAAAATGGCTTTAGAAATTTTTTTAAAAAAGTTCTGTAGATTTGAAAATTTTTTTTATTTAGGCAAGTGTAGGTATTTAAAACTAGGAAGGCTGATATAAGTATAATTATAAAAAACAGAGTAGTAATAAAGAGGACATCTATAAAATATTATGACTACTGCTATATCTTACCGTTACTGTTTGGTTTAAGAAATAACGGACAATTTGTGAAACTATTAGTGAATGCAATCAAAATGACTTTTTGGAGGTCGAATTCATATTCTACGTCAAAAAAACTATAAGAATCACCTTCTACTATTTCTGTAACAGAACTAAGCCAAAATTTGTAGGCCTGTGTTATTATTATTATTATTATTATTAATAAAAATAGTCCAATTAAATTAATTCTTTTAATCGGCCAAAAATCTAATAAATTGCAACTATAATATAGACCCAGAAGATGATAAACAGCCTATTGGCGTAGAAAAAGAACGTACGCTAATAAAAGATTCCAACGACGGTCATCCAAAAAACCAGAGGAAGCGAAAATATTCACAATATCACGCAAGTATAAGTCGTAAGGCCTTGAAAATGAGTTTTGAAAATCAAAATGAATCTGGTATGAATTTGATTGCTTTATTTTTAAAAATAATAATATTAAATAAGTAACGTATTTAACATTTTCATCTTTTAATAAACGTAATAAAATATTTTAAGTTTTTTTACTTTCGCATTCATGCAAAAGTAAAACAACTGCTATACTAGTATTGTTCTGATATAATGAAAGACATATTCTTATGATTTTTTATTAATGGCTGGAACATCTCTTGTGCACGACATGTATTGCACAGGGTGTAAAAAATACATCTCCCAAACTCACTCGAATCTATATGTCACAATCGAACATACTTTTTTATTCAAATTTTTTTGTATTAATTTAACAACAAAATAAATGTATCATTTTCATTTTTACATATGCATTTCAAATCATTTCAAAATTTTTAATGTTAGTTAAACGCTTTTAAAATGGATTTGAACGTTGAATTGTTTGAAATAAATTATCATTTATGTAAGGTCGAGAAAAGGTAAAGATTATGAACAATGTTGGTATTGCAAAAAAGTATGACGCGACGGAAAAAATGCAAGGCGCGTACAGTCATGAATATAACACAATCTTGCAGCAAATTTACAAGATCATTTGGTCATTCTAATCTAATCTAATCAATTACCGAGATCAAGCTGAATATTCCCAAAAGGGAAAGTTGGCACTTAGATTAGAGAATCCATTGTAACAAGCTCCAGCTTGCTCGTTTACAACAACCACCCATTAGAGTCCTGTTCTTCTCCAGAAGTCCAGTATTTCCTCTATAGATAGGTTGCTCACCTGTATAGGGCCTATAATTGCTTGACCCCAGCTAGAAAGTCTGATCCTAACTAATGCCGGGCATTCAGATAATATGTAAGACGACGTCTCGTCAGTCGTCTCACACAGTCTGCACATAGGTGAGACTTTGTTTCCTATTTTATGCTGATGATAATTCAAAAGCCCATGTCCTGTAAAGAGTCGGACAATGGTTCTAACTCTGATCTTATCGAGTTTTAGGAGATCGTTCGCTCGCCTCTTGTTGGGCACTAAACCCAATAGAGCCTTCGCTTGCCTTTCCACCCTAATGCCCGCCCAATACTTTTCATGTTCCCTTTGACCCCATCTTTCAATGGCTCTCTTAACCAGACACGGCATTAATGCCACTGCTGGTTCAGGACCTAAAAATACCGTTTCAGAACCTATTTTTGCCAAAACGTCCACCCTTTCATTGCCCCTGATTCCCGAGTGGCCCGGTACCCAGATCAACGAAAGTTTATTTACTAAACCTAACTCGTCTAGTACGCTACGGCATTCCCAGACAAGTTTCGATTCTATTGTGGGATTCTTTAGAGCCCTTAGGGCCGCCTGACTATCCACACAAATACTAATCCTTTTGCCCCTTGTCCCTTTTTGAATGGACATTTGGGCACAAGTTAAAATCGCGCAGACCTCGGTCTGCCAGACCGTGGCATATTGTCCTAGTGACTCAGCCACTTTAATGCAGCCAGTTTTTCGATGTATTCCGAAGCCTGCACCGCAATCCATCTTGGAGCCGTCCGTGCACAACATCTCGTCCCCAAGTGGAAACCCCTTCTTCCAGTCTAATCTGGAAGGTATTATTATCTTGAAGCGAGGTTTAAATTTCACCCTCTTGATCATCCTATCTTGCACCATACTTAATTCTGGAATTGATAGGATTGAACGTGGGAGCTTGGTGTGTTTACCACTTGACTTCCACTTTCCCTGCGCGTTTAGCCTGCTCATAGTAAGGGCCGCCTTTTTCACCGCAGTAATATATAGAGGTACTTCGGCCAGCATGAATCCCAATGCCGCTGTAGGCGTGGTCCTCATGGCGCCTGTAATACCCCTAAAAACCATTGCTTGGAGTTGGTCCAGTTTCTCTTTGACCGTGATCAATTGAGTCCTAGACCACCAAACCACCACCGCGTGAAGAAACCTGGGTTTTAGAATCATCTGATAGAGCCAATTGACTATATTGGGTCTTAGTCCCCACGATGATAGATAGATAGATCTCCAAAAATTGACAACTGCTCGGACTCGTTACGAAATATACTATATGTATCTTAATTTTAAGTACACATTGTGTATTAAAATTTAGTAACTGTGCTGCATTTAAATATCAAATTGCTTACTTCCTAAAAAATATATTTACAGTTTTTCCAATAATAGGGTCAGAATTTCTCAAACGGACCACTTTAAAAAAAATATTTTTTAATTCCATCCAAAATAATTTTTTTTACTCCTGGTAGAGTAAAAAAAAGACCCTGAAAATTGTAGACCAAAAAAAATTTTTTTGTTAATGTTATTAACAATTTAGTTTTTTTGTAGTCTTAAATTAAAAAATTTTTTTCTCGAAATCCAGTTGACCGATTTTAAAAATTCAAAAGGGGTTTTCTTCTTCTTGAAACAAAGTATTTAAAAATAATTTTTGTTTTTAAAAAAATTAATTTTTAACTGTTTTTTATATAATTTGTTTATAAATTGTTAATAACAAATTGTGTTCTGGGCCTCCTAGAAAAAAATAAAAATTGTATTGTATTGCCAATATCCCCCTGAGAAAAAAAACGTTTAGAAAAAAAATGTACATCAATTACAAAAAAAGTTATTAAATAATTAGTGTCGCGGTGCAGAGCGATATATGACTCACAAGCACGGCTCTAATGGCACCTGTGTGCACTGGCGCTACACTATAAGTTTGTACAAATCCTAACAATCTTAATATTTAAGGAAAAAGTAATACAGTTTAATTATTCGTATATTTATATAACATTTTGTTTGAAAAATACTAATATTACAATATACCTAATAAAAAATACTTTTGAATTATAAAAAAGAAAATCCGATTTATTATTTTTAAATAAGTTTATAAATAATTTTAACTGAAATTTTTGAAAATATAATTGAATTTAATAAAATTTGTGTTGATATTCAAAGTAATCGTGTTTATTTGTAGTAATGTATATTACTGTTTTTTAAAATAAATTTAATTCAAAAATTTTATAAGGGCCAAAA
Organism: Leptopilina myrica (nomen nudum); assembly: GCA_032872475.1. Lineage (NCBI taxonomy): Eukaryota > Metazoa > Arthropoda > Insecta > Hymenoptera > Figitidae > Leptopilina > Leptopilina myrica (nomen nudum). The sequence continues at coordinate 7,187,555 of CM065461.1, forward strand.
TATTTGAAACCGGCCACCTGGAAAATTTTTGTCTCCAATTTTTAAGTTATCCATGATTTTTGCAGATATATGAGTACACTTTTTCCCCCTGAAATATTTTTCAAAAAAAAAATTATTTTGGAAGTAATCAGGTGTTAAAGTTTTGGGTCATTTTATTTTCATTTTATTATTACTTTGAAACAAATAAACATAATTAAGTGAATTTTTTTAAAATTAAATCTTAAAGTCTATACTTCAAGGATTAAATAAAGCGATTGCTAAAAATGAAAATTTATAATTGTTTTTAACAATTATTTTAAACTATTGCAAATTGAAGAATGTTCTCAATGTTTTTGAAAGATTAAATTACGATGTTATGATGCGCAAAACTCTAAGCTTGAAATAAAAAAAAGAAAAATCAGTAACCTCCAATATTATAGAAATTATGTAGATTTTTTTGACAAAATGCAGGCAAAAATCCACTTTTAATCTTAAAAATCCGCTTGAAAGCGTGAAGTTTCTAATAAAACAAAAGACGATCTTATTTATTCGTTTGCAATTTTATCTTTTTCCAGTAATTCGAGTCGAATTTCGCCTGCATTTCGTCAAAAAAATCTACATAATTTCTATAATATTGGAGGTTACTGATTTTTCTTTTTTTTATTTCAAGCTTGGAGTTTTGCGCATTAATACATCGTAATTCAATCTTTCAAAACATTGAGAACATTCTTCAATTTGCAATTGTTTAAAATAATTGTTAAAAACAATTATAAATTTTCATTTTTAGCAATCGCTTTATTTAATCCTTGAAGTATAGGCTTTAAGCTTTAATTTAAAAAAAATTCACTTAATTATGTTTATTTGTTTCAAAGTAATAATAAAATGAAAATAAAATGACCCAAAACTTTAACACCTGATTACTTCCAAAATAATTTTTTTTTTGAAAAATATTTCAGGGGGAAAAAGTGTACTCATAATATAAAATTGGAGACAAAAATTTTCCAAGTGGCCGGTTTCACTTATTTTGGTCCATAAATAATAGAATTTTATAAATATTTTATTAAAAATTTTTTAAAATAATTTTAATAAAAAAATTGATCTTGTAAATCAATTTTTAAAATTTTTTTATAATAGTACCTAATTAAATTTTTTAGAAAAATTTTATTACAATAAAATAAATGAATCATTTCGAGAAATTTTAATAAAATGTATTAAAAATAATTGAATTCCTATCAAAAAATTAAATTCTCACGAATATTTTTTACTATTTAGAAAAATAATTTAATCATTTCAAAGAATTTTATTAAAATTATATTGAAAATAGTTAGATTTTCTTCTGTGAATTTTACACCCAAAAAAATATTTTAATTTTATACGATTCCTCTTCTTTTGCAGAATTTTTTTTCTCTTATATGTGGGCATTAAATTTTTCTTTTCAAATTGAGAGGATTTTTTTTTTATATTTTGTTATTAAATATCATTTTTTAACCAATTTGAAGCTGTGTTCAGAAATACAAAAGAACTTAAAAATCTTCTTTTAATGTAAATTTGTTTTAATTTCAGAGGGACAATTCCAATCAATGAAGAAAAATTAAAAGTCATCTTTTAGTTAAAAAAATTTCAAATCTAAAAAAAAATTCCTTTTTTTGTTCATGAATCTTCGTATATTAAAAATAAAATGTAAAAATAACTGTTAAGCGAAATTTTCTTCTCACTTTGAGATTTTATTTTTTTTCGGTGTATTGTTTATAAAAGTACTTGAAGTATTCCGAACAATTTTATTATTTATAAAAACAAATTGAATTTTTGCTAGGAATTTTTTAAAAAATTTTCGAAAATAATAATAAATGAAAACTCTTTAGTAAAATAGTTAATCATTAAAGATTTTCAAAATTTCGAATCTGAAATTATTTCGTTCACCGTCGTTGTTATAAAAAAGTCCGAAAATAATTTTTTTTACTCCTCGTTAAGTACAAAAAAAAATCACCCAAAAATTTTAGAACAACAAAATTTTTGTTAATATTCTTGGCAATTTAGTCTTTTGTTGACTTAAATAAAAAAAATTTTCTAGAAATAAAGTTGACCGATTTAAAAATAATAAATCGTATTTTCTTCTTTAGAATACAAAGTATTTAAAAATAATTTTTAGTGTCTAAACAAATTTATTTTTAATAGTTTTTTAAATAATTTGTTTATAAAATGTTAATAACAAATTGTGATCTGCCCACGTTAATTATGAAAATAACGTTAATTAGTAAATAATAACCGCGGCCGTACAAAGCGATACAAGACGTTAAACTCTATATATAATTATATTGTTATTTTATTAGGTATATTGTAATATTAGTATTTTTCAAACAAAATGTTATATAAATATACGAATAATTAAACTGTATTACTTTTTCCTTAAATATTAAGATTGTTAGGATTTGTACAAACTTATAGTGTAGCGCCAGTGCACACAGGTGCCATTAGAGCCGTGCTTGTGAGTCATATATCGCTCTGCACCGCGACACTAATTATTTAATAACTTTTTTTGTAATTGATGTACATTTTTTTTCTAAACGTTTTTTTTTCTCAGGGGGATATTGGCAATACAATACAATTTTTATTTTTTTTCTAGGAGGCCCAGAACACAATTTGTTATTAACAATTTATAAACAAATTATATAAAAAACAGTTAAAAATTAATTTTTTTAAAAACAAAAATTATTTTTAAATACTTTGTTTCAAGAAGAAGAAAACCCCTTTTGAATTTTTAAAATCGGTCAACTGGATTTCGAGAAAAAAATTTTTTAATTTAAGACTACAAAAAAACTAAATTGTTAATAACATTAACAAAAAAATTTTTTTTGGTCTACAATTTTCAGGGTCTTTTTTTTACTCTACCAGGAGTAAAAAAAATTATTTTGGATGGAATTAAAAAATATTTTTTTTAAAGTGGTCCGTTTGAGAAATTCTGACCCAATAATAAAAAATTTAAATTTCTAAAGAAATAGTAAATTACTTACCTGAACAATCTTTGTGTTTTTTTGGAAATACTTATTTTATATTAAACTTCTGAACAATGTTACAGAATTTTTATAGAAAAATTTTTTCGTTACACATCATTTAGATGAATTTGTGAAATCCACTATTACATTCCACACCCAAAATTTTGAATCCTGTTAGAGATTTATTATTCATTTTTTTTCTTGAAAAAATGTTAGCAAAGGTAACCTTTCATATAACACCTTTGTGAGTTGTTGTAGCAGCGACGAGTTCACAAATTAAATGCAGACCTGTCTTTTCAATCCATTTCGTATTTTAAACTTTGTTATCAATGACTTACAATATGTGTAAGAAAGCACTCAACATTTCTTAAAGCTACCAAATATATAGTTTTGCTGGAAACGCAACAGCCCGACAGTTAGGGTATTTAAAACATCCATTAGAATTAGACGAAAATTTCTAAAGCACACCATCCTCTTAACCTGATTCGTTTGCTCACAAAAGCCATGCGTGTCATATTAACCTATAAATATTTGAATTAAGGAAACCTTATTTCAATTTCTTGGTTAAATGTCCTTCATTTTTAAATATTTCATTTAACCTAACTATTGCGGTAAAAACAACATTTGCTTTATCAATACTTGCCAAAAATTCTTAAACATAATCAAATTTCTAACATTCCGAAATTATTTCTTTTAATATTGATGTGAATATAAGTATTATAAGATAATTCTAATCAATATTATTCTTTAGATAATTCCCACCATAACTCAACAGTGCAAAATGAAGTAGAAAAGTTTGCAATTGTTTCCATAACAACGGAAAATAATAAAAAGGTATTAACATACACATAACTTAAAAAACCCAAATTTTTATTTCAAATTTTGAAATAAAGAAAAAGTCTGATTTATAAGCCAACACTCATTATGTTTTTGGGGTTGCTGAAGCTAAACCAAAAATCGAATTAATAAATAAAAATAAATAAAGTACATATTCAAAAAAATTATCTTTCCAAAAAATAATAATTTCTTATATAAAGAATAAGTAAAAATAAATAAAATTAACATACCATAAATAAATAATCCGTCTTAGAAAACACATAAATAATAAAAAATAAATAATAATTCACAATACAAAAATAAAAATCACAAATAATAAAATAAAGTGTATTTCAAACTGCAAAGTCAAATTTAAATTTTTTTAAATGGTTGTTCGTCTTATTGGATTTGCTATTAAAAATCAGCGACTCCAAAAACCTAGAAAACACAGGTAATATTGAAACCAAAGTAAATCAAATATTCTTTTCGTCCATGGCACATATGTGTGACCTAATTACATAGTTAAATTCGGATAGATTTATCAATTTTGAATATCTGTAATTGTAATTAAAAATATTTGCGAACGGTTATTTTAATTTAAAATTATATTTTTAATATTAGTATTTAAACCGTTCGTTAGTTCGCTTTCCTGTAATTTTTACCCAAACAACTCGACTAACCAACAACATAGAAACAATACTTCTTCGAAGTGTGGAGACTTCCCTCCAAGACGATCGATGATGCTAAGACGATGACAACTAAGAGAAATAATGAAACGATTTACCCACGAGCCGCCAGAACAAAACTGCAGTAAAGAAACCACGAATTACTCCACAATTAATCACATAATAATTACACCAGATTTCACATTTAAATAACTTTTATTTAAACCAGAATCTACACATAATTCATTATTAACAAAACCGATTAAATGCTCTAAACACGACCGCCGGTAAACGAATGAAATTTTCTCGAATTAATGCTCATAATTCACTGGTCAGCTGAGAGACCGGTATTCCTCTCCATGTCCTAAGGTCACTCAAATCTGATAAATTCTTCCTTGTCACTCTAACGACAGAAAATCACCTGTAAATATATTCGTCCCTGACCGCTATCGACTTTGGAAATTTAAGAAATAGATACTAACTAACGCACTGACTTTTCCAAGAAAGACGAACCGCTATTCGAGAACCGCTATTATCTCTGTAACAAATACCTTGTTATACATTATATAAATTCGTTTTTTCTAACCCAGGTAGAAAAAATACATCTAGGAGATGGAGTATATATAAAACACGAAACATGGAAATTATTAAAATTTGAAAAAAAAGATTCTCTTTTTGTTAAAAATTTATCCCTGGCAATGTGGTCTAGAGAAGCTTTAGCCAATAGGTGTATAGAATTCAAAGATGATCTGCGATCCATTCCGAATAGATCTCCTCGAAAATTACTTACACCTGAGAAAGTGAAAGTTGTAAACGGTATAAAATGATTATGTAAAAAAGTATATTATTATATTATATAGTGAATTAAATATTTATTATAAGGGTGAATAAATTAAAATACTATTTATTTTTCATAATCAACAAAAATATAATATTTTATACCAATTATCAAACTTTATCTCTTCTTCTAAAGCAACATTATGTGAGCAATTGAAATGTGTTTCATAAGCAAAACAATTGTTATATACAAATTTTTTTGTTTTATACAGAATGCTTTGAGAGTCATATTACTAATTGTGATGCTGCTGAAAAACTTGCGCGACTAAGCAAATCCAATTATTATTTAAGTCAGCATATTGGTTATCTCAGAAGAACGCTTTATCCAGAAACAATAAAAAGTAAACATTTAAACATTTTTAAAACTTAATTCTTTTATCAGAGTCGAGAATCTTAAGAGTAATTCATTGATCCGCCAACTGTACCTTCACCAAACTTCTAATCGTTTCCGAATCATCACAGAAAAAACTTCTTTATTAAAATCTCCTCCGATTTGGGAGCTTACTGCACATTTTAGACGATCGTTTTTTAACCAGTGCTTTATCACTCCGTTAACGTTCATTTAAACGTTTTCTTAGCAGAAAATATTGAAAACCTCTCCTAGGAACAACAGGTTTCACCAACAACCGAATTTTCCAGTCCTAAGCTTCTGTAGTAACACACGTGCATTCTATGTCAGTAAAATTATTACGTGGTTTCGGTCATAAATTTCATTTTTTGACTAAATAAAGTATTTCCAAAAACTAATTTGTAGGCGTGTTTTTGGAAAACAACTTATAAAAATAGTTTTACCTCTAAGTAATAGTGTAAAGTAGGGCAAAATCGGGTAGGACCAAGTATAACCTGGTTTCATTACTAGTATTTTATTATAAGTGTGCATTATATTTTCAGTTATTCCCCTCAATGAAATATTTTTATTAATACATAACAACTCTCCATCTAGAAAAAGATCTTGCCTTAGCGCATGGCTTTGTTTCGAGAACCAGACCTTAACTACTTTCCAGGCTAGAGACTGGTACGAAACTCTGATTGGCGGCTATGGCTGCTCGCACTGGATTGTCAATGATTATCAATGACTGATCTGATTCTTGACCCTAATGTCATATATTGCCGCAAAAGGATTTCAAAGTTCTTTTACGTTATTTCAGTTCTAGAGATTAATGTTTATGTCCTATCTAAATTCTTTTTTTTCGGAGACACTTTCATAGCAAAGACTAACAATAAACGCGACGAGAAGACCTCCGTGCGCTACCCTTTACCAATATATATTTTTTTGATATTATCGAATTGAGTTTATATCCTAATAATGTAATGTTTTATGCATTCACATTTAAGAATATTAATTCACTTTAAATTTCAGGAAAGAACAAACCTGATGCACAAAATTAATGTCGAGTTCCTGCTGATACTCTATTTCTTCTAAACTTCGTATTTTTGTTATAAAAATTTATTAACATACATTATTATAGTTACTTTATACTTTATTTACAATTAAAAAGTTACATTTATCTCCAAATTAAATTATTCATATATAATTGTGACCATAAATGTCAGTAATAAATTAACATTTACTTCCATAAACTTAATGCTTTTTAATAATAATCTATAACATTATTTTGAAATACAATACAAATATCTATATTTACGCAAAATTTATTTTAAAAAAAATTGAAAATTTAATAAAATAGTTTACAATATTTATGTCATATATTTTATAGAAGTCCTCTACTTTTGATAATTTTTATCGAAAAAAGAGAAATATAAAGCTCCCTCCCCTTTAAAGCTTTATTTTTTGAATTTATTCTCATTGCGATTTTTTTAGACTCCTTATTTGCGGTCTCCTGAAGAGACTACGCTGAAGGTTTTTACTAAATATCTGTATTCAAAATTTTTTATATTTGTTGCTAAAGATAAAAATACACACTGGGGCTAAATGTTAAGATAATGGAAGGGGCGAAAAGTTAAATAGTTGTTTTTACATGATGTTGAAAATGTTATTTACTAATTTTCATTCTATGTTGGTTGATTTGTTTAATAAATATATTTATTTGACCTTGGGCAAGTGTACTCTGTCAAAAAGAAAAGATCATTTACGTGAAATAAACCAAATTTTTTTTTGAAATTTCA